>CAKAOJ020000173.1:0-600000 GCA_916701645.2 Sebastolobus alascanus
CTTTAAAATTTCGACATTTTCATGAAAAAAGTCATACTATACTATGACTTTTCATGAAAATGTCGAAATTTAAACTGAGTTTTTTTCCACCAAATGAATCGACAGACTATACTATGCCTTTTTTCATTAAAATTTTCGACATTCTATACTATGACATTTTTTTACGAATATTTTCGAAAATTTTCTTGAAAAAAGTCATGTCAAAAATATTCGTAAAAAAATGTCATAGTATAGAATGTCGAAAATTTTAATGAAAAAAGGCATAGTATAGTCTGTCGATTCATTTGGTGGAAAAAAAACTCACTTTAAAATTTCGACATTTTCATGAAAAAAGTCATAGTATAGTATGACTTTTCATGAAAATTGACGAAAATTTAAACTGAGTTTTTTTTCCACCAAATTAATAGACAGACTATACTATGCCTGTTTTCATGAAAATTTTCGACATTCTATACTATGACATTTTTTTACGAATATTTTCGAAAATTTTCATGAAAAAAGTCATGTCAAAAATATTCGTAAAAAAATGTCATAGTATAGAATGTCGAAAATTTTATTGAAAAAAGGCATAGTATAGTCTGTCGATTCATTTGGTGGAAAAAAAACTCAGCTTTAAAATTTCGACATTTTCATGAAAAAAGACATACTATAGCTATGACTTTTCATGAAAATGTCGAAATTTTAAACTGAGTTTTTTTTCCACCAAATGAATCGACAGACTATACTATGCCTTTTTTCATTAAAATTTTCGACATTCTATACTATGACATTTTTTTACGAATATTTTCGAAAATTTTCATGAAAAAAGTCATGTCAAAAATATTCGTAAAAAAATGTCATAGTATAGAATGTCAAAAATTTTAATGAAAAAAGGCATAGTATAGTCTGTCGATTCATTTGGTGGAAAAAAAAACTCACTTTAAAATTTCGACATTTTCATGAAAAAAAACATACTATACTATGACTTTTCATGAAAATGTCGAAATTTTAAAGTGAGTTTTTTTTCCACCAAATGAATCGACAGACTATACTATGCCTTTTTTCATTAAAATTTTCGACATTCTATACTATGACATTTTTTTACGAATATTTTCGAAAATTTTCATGAAAAAAGTCATGTCAAAAATATTCGTAAAAAAATGTCATAGTATAGAATGTCGAAAATTTTAATGAAAAAAGGCATAGTATAGTCTGTCGATTCATTTGGTGGAAAAAAAACTCACTTTAAAATTTCGACATTTTCATGAAAAAAGTCATACTATAGTATGACTTTTCATGAAAATGTCGAAATTTTAAACTGAGTTTTTTTTCCACCAAATGAATCGACAGACTATACTATGCCTTTTTTCATTAAAATTTTCGACATTCTATACTATGACAATTTTTTACGAATATTTTCGAAAATTTTCATGAAAAAAGTAATGTCAAAAATATTCGTAAAAAAATGTCATAGTATAGAATGTCGAAAATTTTAATGAAAAAAGGCATAGTATAGTCTGTCGATTCATTTGGTGGAAAAAAAACTCACTTTAAAATTTCGACATTTTCATGAAAAAAGACATACTATACTATGACTTTTCATGAAAATGTCGAAATTTTAAAGTGAGTTTTTTTTCCACCAAATGAATCGACAGACTATACTATGCCTTTTTTCATGAAAATTTTCGACATTCTATACTATGACATTTTTTTACGAATATTTTCGAAAATTTTCATGAAAAAAGTCATGTCGAAAATATTCGTAAAAAAATGTCATAGTATAGAATGTCGAAAATTTAATGAAAAAAGGCATAGTATAGTCTGTCGATTCATTTGGTGGAAAAAAAACTCACTTTAAAATTTCGACATTTTCATGAAAAAAGACATACTATACTATGACTTTTCATGAAAATGTCGAAATTTTAAAGTGAGTTTTTTTTCCACCAAATGAATCGACAGACTATACTATGCCTTTTTTCATTAAAATTTTCGACATTCTATACTATGACATTTTTTTACGAATATTTTCGAAAATTTTCATGAAAAAAGTATGTCAAAATATTCGTAAAAAAATGTCATAGTATAGAATGTCGAAAATTTTAATGAAAAAAGGCATAGTATAGTCTGTCGATTCATTTGGTGGAAAAAAAACTCACTTTAAAATTTCGACATTTTCATGAAAAAAGACATACTATACTATGACTTTTCATGAAAATGTCGAAATTTTAAAGTGAGTTTTTTTTCCACCAAATGAATCGACAGACTATACTATGCCTTTTTTCATTAAAATTTTCGACATTCTATACTATGACATTTTTTTACGAATATTTTCGAAAATTTTCATGAAAAAAGTCATGTCAAAAATATTCGTAAAAAAATGTCATAGTATAGAATGTCGAAAATTTTAATGAAAAAAGGCATAGTATAGTCTGTCGATTCATTTGGTGGAAAAAAAACTCAGTTTAAAATTTCGACATTTTCATGAAAAAAGACATACTATACTATGACTTTTTTCATGAAAATGTCGAAATTTTAAACTGAGTTTTTTTTCCACCAAATGAATCGACAGACTATACTATGCCTTTTTTCATTAAAATTTTCGACATTCTATACTATGACAATTTTTTACGAATATTTTCGAAAATTTTCATGAAAAAAGTCATGTCAAAAATATTCGTAAAAAATGTCATAGTATAGAATGTCGAAAATTTTAATGAAAAAAGGCATAGTATAGTCTGTCGATTCATTTGGTGGAAAAAAAACTCAGTTTAAAATTTCGACATTTTCATGAAAAAAGACATACTATACTATGACTTTTCATGAAAATGTCGAAATTTTAAACTGAGTTTTTTTTCCACCAAATGAATCGACAGACTATACTATGCCTTTTTTCATTAAAATTTTCGACATTCTATACTATGACATTTTTTTACGAATATTTTCGAAAATTTTCTTGAAAAAAGTCATGTCAAAAATATTCGTAAAAAAATGTCATAGTATAGAATGTCGAAAATTTTAATGAAAAAAGGCATAGTATAGTCTGTCGATTCATTTGGTGGAAAAAAAACTCACTTTAAAATTTCGACATTTTCATGAAAAAAGACATACTATACTATGACTTTTCATGAAAATGTCGAAATTTTAAACTGAGTTTTTTTTCCACCAAATGAATCGACAGACTATACTATGCCTTTTTTCATTAAAATTTTCGACATTCTATACTATGACATTTTTTTACGAATATTTTCGAAAATTTTCTTGAAAAAAGTCATGTCAAAAATATTCGTAAAAAAATGTCATAGTATAGAATGTCGAAAATTTTAATGAAAAAAGGCATAGTATAGTCTGTCGATTCATTTGGTGGAAAAAAAACTCACTTTAAAATTTCGACATTTTCATGAAAAAAGACATACTATACTATGACTTTTCATGAAAATGTCGAAATTTTAAACTGAGTTTTTTTTCCACCAAATGAATCGACAGACTATACTATGCCTTTTTTCATTAAAATTTTCGACATTCTATACTATGACATTTTTTTACGAATATTTTCGAAAATTTTCTTGAAAAAAGTCATGTCAAAAATATTCGTAAAAAAATGTCATAGTATAGAATGTCGAAAATTTTAATGAAAAAAGGCATAGTATAGTCTGTCGATTCATTTGGTGGAAAAAAAACTCACTTTAAAATTTCGACATTTTCATGAAAAAAGACATACTATACTATGACTTTTCATGAAAATGTCGAAATTTTAAACTGAGTTTTTTTTCCACCAAATGAATCGACAGACTATACTATGCCTTTTTTCATTAAAATTTTCGACATTCTATACTATGACATTTTTTTACGAATATTTTCGAAAATTTTCTTGAAAAAAGTCATGTCAAAAATATTCGTAAAAAAATGTCATAGTATAGAATGTCGAAAATTTTAATGAAAAAAGGCATAGTATAGTCTGTCGATTCATTTGGTGGAAAAAAAACTCACTTTAAAATTTCGACATTTTCATGAAAAAAGACATACTATACTATGACTTTTCATGAAAATGTCGAAATTTTAAAGTGAGTTTTTTTTCCACCAAATGAATCGACAGACTATACTATGCCTTTTTTCATTAAAATTTTCGACATTCTATACGATGACATTTTTTTACGAATATTTTCGAAAATTTTCTTGAAATAAGTCATGTCAAAAATATTCGTAAAAAAATGTCATAGTATAGAATGTCGAAAATTTTAATGAAAAAAGGCATAGTATAGTCTGTCGATTCATTTGGTGGAAAAAAAACTCACTTTAAAATTTCGACATTTTCATGAAAAAAGACATACTATACTATGACTTTTCATGAAAATGTCGAAATTTTAAACTGAGTTTTTTTTCCACCAAATGAATCGACAGACTATACTATGCCTTTTTTCATTAAAATTTTCGACATTCTATACGAAGACATTTTTTTACGAATATTTTCGAAAATTTTCTTGAAATAAGTCATGTCAAAAATATTCGTAAAAAAATGTCATAGTATAGAATGTCGAAAATTTTAATGAAAAAAGGCATAGTATAGTCTGTCGATTCATTTGGTGGAAAAAAAACTCACTTTAAAATTTCGACATTTTCATGAAAAAAGACATACTATACTATGACTTTTCATGAAAATGTCGAAATTTTAAGTGAGTTTTTTTTCCACCAAATGAATCGACAGACTATACTATGCCTTTTTTCATGAAAATTTTCGACATTCTATACTATGACATTTTTTTACGAATATTTTCGAAAATTTTCTTGAAAAAAGTCATGTCAAAAATATTCGTAAAAAAAATGTCATAGTATAGAATGTCGAAAATTTTAATGAAAAAAGGCATAGTATAGTCTGTCGATTCATTTGGTGGAAAAAAAACTCACTTTAAAATTTCGACATTTTCATGAAAAAGACATACTATACTATGACTTTTCATGAAAATGTCGAAATTTTAAAGTGAGTTTTTTTTCCACCAAATGAATCGACAGACTATACTATGCCTTTTTTCATTAAAATTTTCGACATAACTTCATTTTTTTAAAATTTTTGAAAAATTTTTTGAAAAAAACATTCAAAAATATTTAAAAAAATGTCAATTAAATGGTTTTAAAGAAAAAAGGCATATATTTTATTATTTTGGGAAAAAAAAATTTTAAAATTTCGAATTTTCTGAAAAAAACATTAAATATTTTAAAAATGTCAAATTTTTAAATGGTTTTTTTAAAAAGAAAAGCATATATGTTTTTTTATTAAAAATTTTGAAAACTTCATTTTTTTAAAATTTTTGAAAAATTTTTATGAAAAAAAAATTCAAAAATATTTAAAAAAATGTCAATTAAAAGGTTTTAATGAAAAAAGGCATATATTTTATTATTTTGGGAAAAAAAAATTTTAAAATTTCGAATTTTCTGAAAAAAGCATTAAATATTTTAAAAATGTCAAATTTTTAAATGATTTTTTTTAAAAGAAAGAAGCTTCATCCTTTTTTTAAAAATTTTTACTTTAATTGACATTTTTTTAGAATATTTTCAAAATTTTCTGAAAAAAATTTTCAAAAAAATTTTAAAAAAATTAAATTTTCAAAATTTTTTTGAAAAAACATATATGCTTATTATTTTGGGAAAAAAAAATTTTAAAATTTCGAATTTTCTGAAAAAAGCATTAAATATTTTAAAAATGTCAAATTTTTAAATGATTTTTTTAAAAGAAAGAAGCTTCATCCTTTTTTTAAAAATTTTTACTTTAATTGACATTTTTTTTTAAAAATTTTCAAAATTTTCTGAAAAAAATTTTCAAAAAAATTTTAAAAAAATTTTAAAAATGTCGAAAATTTTTAAAGGGCATTAATTTCGACATTTTAAAAAAACTTTTAAAATTTCGAATTTTCTGAAAAAAAACATTAAATATTTTAAAAATGTCAAATTTTTAAATGATTTTTTTAAAAGAAAGAAGCTTCATCCTTTTTTTAAAAATTTTTACTTTAATTGACATTTTTTTAGAATATTTTCAAAATTTTCTGAAAAAAATTTTCAAAAAAATTTTAAAAAAATTTTAAAAATGTCGAAAATTTTTAAAGGGCATTAATTTCGACATTTTAAAAAAACTTTTAAAATTTCGAATTTTCTGAAAAAAATCATTAATTTTCAAAAATGTCAAATTTTTAAATGATTTTTTTAAAAGAAAGAAGCTTCATCCTTTTTTTAAAAATTTTTACTTTAATTGACATTTTTTTTGAAACAAAATTTTCTTGAAAAAAGTCATGTCAAAAATATTCGTAAAAAAATGTCATAGTATAGAATGTCGAAAATTTTAATGAAAAAAGGCATAGTATAGTCTGTCGATTCATTTGGTGGAAAAAAAACTCACTTTAAAATTTCGACATTTTCATGAAAAAAGACATACTATACTATGACTTTTCATGAAAATGTTGAAATTTTAAACTGAGTTTTTTTTCCACCAAATGAATCGACAGACTATACTATGCCTTTTTTCATTAAAATTTTCGACATTCTATACTATGACAATTTTTTACGAATATTTTCGAAAATTTTCATGAAAAAAGTAATGTCAAAAATATTCGTAAAAAAATGTCATAGTATAGAATGTCGAAAATTTTAATGAAAAAAGGCATAGTATAGTCTGTCGATTCATTTGGTGGAAAAAAAACTCACTTTAAAATTTCGACATTTTCATGAAAAAAGACATACTATACTATGACTTTTCATGAAAATGTCGAAATTTTAAAGTGAGTTTTTTTTCCACCAAATGAATCGACAGACTATACTATGCCTTTTTTCATTAAAATTTTCAACATTCTATACTATGACAATTTTTTACGAATATTTTCGAAAATTTTCATGAAAAAAGTAATGTCAAAAATATTCGTAAAAAAATGTCATAGTATAGAATGTCGAAAATTTTAATGAAAAAAGGCATAGTATAGTCTGTCGATTCATTTGGTGGAAAAAAAACTCACTTTAAAATTTCGACATTTTCATGAAAAAAGACATACTATACTATGACTTTTCATGAAAATGTCGAAATTTTAAAGTGATTTTTTTTTCCACCAAATGAATCGACAGACTATACTATGCCTTTTTTCATTAAAATTTTCGACATTCTATACTATGACATTTTTTTACGAATATTTTCGAAAATTTTCTTGAAAAAAGTCATGTCGAAAATATTCGTAAAAAAATGTCATAGTATAGAATATCGAAAATTTTAATGAAAAAAGGCATAGTATAGTCTGTCGATTCATTTGGTGGAAAAAAAACTCAGTTTAAAATTTCGACATTTTCATGAAAAAAGACATACTATACTATGACTTTTCATGAAAATGTTGAAATTTTAAACTGAGTTTTTTTTCCACCAAATGAATCGACAGACTATACTATGCCTTTTTTCATTAAAATTTTCAACATTCTATACTATGACAATTTTTTACGAATATTTTCGAAAATTTTCATGAAAAAAGTAATGTCAAAAATATTCGTAAAAAAATGTCATAGTATAGAATGTCGAAAATTTTAATGAAAAAAGGCATAGTATAGTCTGTCGATTCATTTGGTGGAAAAAAAACTCAGTTTAAAATTTCGACATTTTCATGAAAAAAGACATACTATACTATGACTTTTCATGAAAATGTCGAAATTTTAAACTGAGTTTTTTTTCCACCAAATGAATCGACAGACTATACTATGCCTTTTTTCATTAAAATTGTCGACATTCTATACTATGACATTTTTTTACGAATATTTTCGAAAATTTTCTTGAAAAAAGTCATGTCAAAAATATTCGTAAAAAAATGTCATAGTATAGAATGTCGAAAATTTTAATGAAAAAATGCATAGTATAGTCTGTCGATTCATTTGGTGGAAAAAAAACTCACTTTAAAATTTCGACATTTTCATGAAAAAACACATACTATACTATGACTTTTCATGAAAATGTCGAAATTTTAAACTGAGTTTTTTTTCCACCAAATGAATCGACAGACTATACTATGCCTTTTTTCATTAAAATTTTCGACATTCTATACTATGACAATTTTTTACGAATATTTTCGAAAATTTTCATGAAAACAGTAATGTCAAAAATATTCGTAAAAAAATGTCATAGTATAGAATGTCGAAAATTTTAATGAAAAAAGGCATAGTATAGTCTGTCGATTCATTTGGTGGAAAAAAAACTCACTTTAAAATTTCGACATTTTCATGAAAAAAGACATACTATACTATGACTTTTCATGAAAATGTCGAAATTTTAAACTGAGTTTTTTTTCCACCAAATGAATCGACAGACTATACTATGCCTTTTTTCATTAAAATTTTCGACATTCTATACTATGACATTTTTTTACGAATATTTTCGAAAATTTTCTTGAAAAAAGTCATGTCAAAAATATTCGTAAAAAAATGTCATAGTATAGAATGTCGAAAATTTTAATGAAAAAAGGCATAGTATAGTCTGTCGATTCATTTGGTGGAAAAAAAACTCAGTTTAAAATTTCGACATTTTCATGAAAAAAGACATACTATACTATGACTTTTCATGAAAATGTCGAAATTTTAAACTGAGTTTTTTTTCCACCAAATGAATCGACAGACTATACTATGCCTTTTTTCATTAAAATTTTCGACATTCTATACTATGACATTTTTTTACGAATATTTTCGAAAATTTTCATGAAAAAAGTCATGTCAAAAATATTCGTAAAAAAATGTCATAGTATAGAATGTCGAAAATTTTAATGAAAAAAGGCATAGTATAGTCTGTCGATTCATTTGGTCGAAAAAAAACTCACTTTAAAATTTCGACATTTTCATGAAAAAAGACGTACTATACTATGACTTTTCATGAAAATTGACGAAAATTTAAACTGAGTTTTTTTTCCACCAAATGAATCGACAGACTATACTATGCCTTTTTTCATTAAAATGTTCGACATTCTATACTATGACATTTTTTTACGAATATTTTCGAAAATTTTCTTGAAAAAAGTCATGTCAAAAGTATTCGTAAAAAAATGTCATAGTATAGAATGTCGAAAATTTTAATGAAAAAAGGCATAGTATAGTCTGTCGATTCATTTGGTGGAAAAAAAACTCACTCTAAAATTTCGACATTTTCATGAAAAAAGACATACTATACTATGACTTTTCATGAAAATGTCGAAATTTTAAACTGAGTTTTTTTTCCACCAAATGAATCGACAGACTATACTATGCCTTTTTTCATTAAAATTTTCGACATCCTATACTATGACATTTTTTTACGAATATTTTCGAAAATTTTCATGAAAAAAGTCATGTCAAAAATATTCGTAAAAAAATGTCATAGTATAGAATGTCGAAAATTTTAATGAAAAAAGGCATAGTATAGTCTGTCGATTCATTTGGTGGAAAAAAAACTCAGTTTAAATTTTCGTCAATTTTCATGAAATGTCATAGTATAGTATGACTTTTTTCATGAAAATGTCGAAATTTTAAACTGAGTTTTTTTTTTATGTCGAAAAAAGTGCAAAAAAGGTCATACTATAGTATGACTTTTTTTCACTTTTTTCGACATACTATAGCATGTCGAAAACAGTTATACTATAGTAGGTTGAAAAAGTGGAAAAAAAGTCATACTATAGTATGTCGAAAAAAGTGAAAAAAGGTCATACTATAGTATGACTTTTTTTCACTTTTTTCGACATACTATAGCATGTCGAAAACAGTCATACAATAGTATGTCGAAAAAAGTGAAAAAATGTTAATACTATAGTATGTCGAAAAAAGTGAAAAAAGGGTCATACTATAGTATGACTTTTTTTCACTTTTTTCGACATACTATAGCATGTCGAAAACAGTCATACAATAGTATGTCGAAAAAAGTGAAAAAAGTCATACTATAGTATGTCGAAAAAAGTGAAAAAAAGGTCATACATATTATAGTATGACTTTTTTCACTTTTTTCGACATTATAGTATGTCGAAAAAAGTGAAAAATAGTCATACTACAGTATGTCGAAAAAAAGGTCATACTAGTATGACTTTTTTTCACTTTTTCGACATACTATAGCATGTCGAAAACAGTTATACTACAGTATGTTGAAAACAGTCATACTATAGTATGTCGAAAAAAGTGAAAGAAAAGTCATACTATAGTATGTCGAAAAAAGTGGAAAAAAAGTCATACTATAGTATGTCGAAAAAAGTGGAAAAAAAGGTCATACTATAGTATGACTTTTTTTCACTTTTTTCAACATACTATAGCATGTCGAAAACAGTGAGAAATAGTCATACTATAGTATGTCGAAAAAAGTGAAAAATAGTTATACTATAGTATGTCGAAAAAAGGTCATACTATAGTATGACTTTTTTTCACTTTTTTCGACATACTATAGCATGTCGAAAACAGTCATACTATAGTATGTCAAAAAAAGTGAAAAAAAGTCATACTATAGTATGTCGAAAAAAGTGAAAAATAGTCATACTATAGTATTTTGAAAAAAGTGAAAAAAGGTCATACTATAGTATGACCTTTTTTTCACTTTTTTCAACATACTATAGTATGACTATTTTTCACTTTTTTCGACATACTATAGTATGACTGTTTTCGACATGCTATAGTATGTCGAAAAAAGTGGAAAAAAAGTCATACTATAGTATGTCGAAAAAAGTGAAAAAAAAGTCATACTATAGTTTGTCGAAAAAAAGTCATACTATAGTTTGTCGAAAAATTCCGTTAAAAAAGGTCATAGTATAGTATGTTGAAAAATTTCGTAAAAAAAAAGTCAAAGTATAGTATGACGAAAAATGAAGTCATAGTAAAGTATGTCGAAAAAAAGTCATAGTATAGTATGTCGAAAAAAAGTCATAGTATAGTCGAAAAAATAAAAAGTCATAGTATAGTATGTCGAAAAACTAAAAAAGGTCATAGTATAGTATGTCAAAAAAAAAAAATTCAGTGTAGTATGTCGAAAAAATAAAAAACTAATAGTATAGTGTGTCAAAATAATAAAATGTCATAGTATAGAACGTTGAAAAAATAAAAAAAAGTCATAGTATAGCATGTTGAAAAAAAGTCAGTGTAGTTTGTCATAAAAAGTCACATTATATTATATCATTAAAATTTCATAAAAAGTCCTGGTATAGTATGTCATGAAAAATGTCAGGAAAAGTCATTGTTTAGTGTGCCATAAAAAATGTCACATAAAAAGTAATTGTACAGTACAGTATTATGTTTTATATTTAGGTTTGTTTCTAAATGAGGTTCATCGAATACAAAATTTGCTGCTTTGTGTTTAGAAATTAAGATTGAACCCTTTTACTCATTGATGGTTGAAGATGGATTTTGATATTCTTATGAAAAGTTGGTTGTATGATTTGTATTTATGGTCAATTATATTTCTCTTAAGTTTCTATGTTCACTGGGAGTGAATATGCTATTTTGTAAAAAAGAAAGATGGTATGGTAAATATATATGGGTTATCTATTGGTCACATGATTGATCAATAGACTGTGAATAAGTATAGTGGAAATAACCTCAGACACCACCCAGATAAAAGCAAGATAACTGAAAAGTGAACATTGATCATCACCGTCAGTGCAGTGCATCATGTACTATGCAATAACTCACGGTATGTGGACTTGCTGTTGTTTCATTGCCGGCCTTAGGCTTCCCACTAGTGGTGATAATAAGTGACTGCAGCTCCGGTATTTCCACATTCCTGTCGCACTGCAAAGACATAACATGAAACCTCTTGAGTGAAACCCCAATACTTTAACTGATGCCAGGATAATTTGCTCAACACATATGCAATATTTCTGGTACATTTATAGTTCAAACACAAATGTCAAAGTAGAGGTACACACTGTCGATGATTTCATTTTCCATATTTCAGTGATGAGAATACTTTTTAAAATGACTATTTCTGTGAATTAATTCCTTTTTTATTTTATTCAAAGCAGCTGGTAACTACATGAGACAGATAGTAGAATACAATGTTTTGAAATAAGTGTGAGTAAAAGGATTAAATGAAATGTTACTATTTTTCTTTATGATAATGTAAATGCTAAGACCACCACTGATCACAGCTTTTCAGCCTTCAAGCCAATTATGCAGATCTCAAAATCATGATAATGTTAACGGCAAAGTGAGATTATTTAGCTTATTATCACAAGTCTAACATTAGTCTGGTGTGTTCACTGATGCATCACTGAAAAACTGCTGGTTTAATATAGTTAACACTTAAAAGCTCGCATTACTGCAGAATAAAAGTATTCTTATTTTTTAAATCAGTTTGCAGTTGGACTCTTGCCGTTCCAGTTGTGTTGACTGCTACCGCTTCTACAGCAATGAAGACTGACGCTGTAATTCATTTAACACACCTGGTTCAAATCTGTATATTTGATTCTGAGAACATTTTAATTGGTGTATTAGTGCAAAATGAAGACTGACAGATTTTCAATTGTCCACAAGATGGCAACATACGAGCAGCAGAGGCAGCAACAGATGGCCACATTAGGTGTCTAACAGCAGTATTGATTTACAAATGACTCACTCTCACAGCAGAATTCTAAATTCCTGATGATTCCAATGGTTTAATTTGCTGTACATTAAGGCTTTGAGGCATCCATGCAAACGCGGTTGATGGAGAGAGCATCCTTATTGATAATTCAGATGAAGAACTGCAAGAAAACTACTGTTATGTTTAAATAAAAAAGAGTTCAAGTCATTCAATCTGCACCTAGATTTGAAGATCCACAGCAGGACTACTATTGCAAGTTAGACTGATAACTCATAAGCCCCAGTTACAGCACCACAGTGGGAATTAGGCACCTGAATCAGTGCACTGAACAGCTGATGGCAGTGTTTAGTGGGATATTGCAGCACTTGCTTGACCATCCCAAGGTTGCAAAGAAGTCATCAGCTATGCTACCAATACACTAAGAAACAAGATGGGATCAACTTAATGTCTCCTGACCTGCTGCCCCTAACCCTAGCCCTGTAAACTGCAACACACGTCAGACATTGCAATGGTTTAAAGACAAAAATAAAAAATTGTATTATTTATTTATTCTTTAATTGTTATTATTTGTATTTATTACAATATAAATAAACACTTGGTCCCCAATATTGTTGGCTTAAAACAGTTTAGTCAGTTTCACCACAACAAGAGTTACAGGGGTGAAAAGTGTATTTCTTTATTTATTCATTTGTTACCTCAATGGAGAAAGTGAGGAAGGGCAGTATTTTTTACATTATTTTTTTTTAAATTATTATTTTTTTTTTTTAGAGGTCGACCAGCACCCCCCCAGAATGTGGCACCCTAGGCGACCACCTATTCGGCTTATGCCTTAAGCCGGCCCTGGGCATACTGTAGAGGTATTAAAACCGAATGCATAAATTTCAGCACACAGCACTTCACTGACAAGTTTACAATGTCAAACACCTTTATATTTTGGTTAAGAAGCTGTTGGATACTGGGGTTAATTGTGCACAGATGCTGTCAGTCAAGAACAACAACAGGAAACAGTATTTCCTGACAACCATATCACTGTGATACAGTGATGCTTTTTCTAGCTGCCCTTTATGCCATACAAACAAACATCAATAAAAGCAATGACATAAACAGCTCACAGGTTTGCAGATGACGCCCTTTTGGATTGTTGAGGGACAGGTAAAACGCAAACGAGTATCAGTGTGTTAATGGCGTGTTTATCGTGACCTCATGGCAACAATGAGATTGCAGACGTTTTTATTGACCTTGATGCTGGAACGCATCAGAGACTACACACAGAATGATGTAGAGCAACAATACGACAAGCGGTTTCACTGAACATTATCCCATTTTTAATGAATTTATTCCAAGCTAAAAATAAATATACAAGTGTCTGCCAAAAAAACAGCTCAGCAGGCCCACAACCGTAAAAACGTCCTTAACATCCACGGGTACTCAGTAGCGGAACAGTTACCATAGCAACAAAAACAAATCCAGTGAGGTAGCTTTTCAGCCTTTAACCAGAAATCTTGTGCCCTTTAAGTACTGTTTAGATCATGCTTGAAGACGTTTCCATGTTTTCATAGAGGTTAGCTGTTGTTTTGCAATAACTTCTCTTTGGCAGAGGGTATGAAAAACTGATAATAAAGCATGAAACATGAGCACGCAGCAAACTGTACTGAGACAGCAGGAATTCAGATACCATGTACATTATGGCAATGAGTTATGTGTGTTTTACTAAATATATTCCAGTACCTGTCCCTCTCTAAACCACAGTGAACCTCATTACACCTGGCAAAGAAAAGCACAACTTCTTTTTACAGACAATGCAGCTACTGTACCTTCCGTCCCACCACAAGGACACTGTTACCAAACCTGACATCCAGCCACCTGTTGCCATTAAGATTCTGCAAATCGTGCTTTAAAGCAGCAGTGGGTAGAAATGGAGCAAATATGTTTTAAAAAAAAGTTATTTTTATAAAACGGTCATTATATCCTGACAGTAGTGCATGAGACAGGTAATCTGAAAAAAATCATGTGCCTCCGGTGTCCTCCAGTGCTCCTAATGGCATCTGCAGGATTTCACAGACTGGAGGAAAACAACCAATCAGAGCTGATCTGGAGTCTGCCGTCCAGCTTCCGTCTATGAGAGCCACGAGTCAATCACAGTTTTTGGGCAAAATTTTAAAAATTTTGGGCACCCTGGACTTCTAACCCCCAAAAGGCACAACTAGACCACACTGTCAACCATCATACCATATCTGAAGTTCCTAAGTTAAATAGTTTCCGAGCTGTACTCCGGAAACGAGTGTGACACGTAAACAGACGGAAGGACGGAAGGATGCGCGGATCGCTATTTACCCCCGACTACGTTGTCGCGGGGGTATAATAAGTAAAATTACATGTCATCACTTCATAATTTTATCTTATCAGACATATCTGTGAAATTGTCATAATAAGCATCAGAATTGTTGAGTTATGGCCAAAAACGTATTTTGTGAGGTCACAATGACTTTGACCACCAAATTCTGATCAGTTTATCCTTAAGTCAAAGTGGACGGTTGTGCCAAATTTGAAGAAATTTGCCCAAGGCGTTCCTGAGATATCACAGGAATGAGACGGACGTGAGGTCACGGTGACCTTGACCTTTGACCTTTGAGCACCAAAATCTAATCAGTTCATCCTTAATTCCAGGTGGACCTTTGTGCCAAAGTTGAAGAAATTATCTTAAGGTGCTCCTGAGATATCCCGTTGACGAGAATGCTACAGATGTGAGGTCACAGAGACCTTGACCTTTGACCACCAAAATCGAATCGCGAACGGACGGACAACCTGAATACATAATGCTTCCAGCGCTACGTATTGATAACACGGCGTTGATACACACAAATTAAATAAATGGGGTTTATTTTTATTTTCTTTTTTTTAGAAAAGCTAAACAAAGGTGGCGGCGGTAGGCAAGTAATGTAATCAGTGTATGCCCAAACACCGCGTAACACCGCGTAACGCCGACTATCGCGGCAAGCCTAGTTGACACTTTTATCGATACTAGTTTTATGAAATCCATTTAACAAAGGAAAATTACATTCGGTTATAAATCCTTAGTTTTATTTTTCAGCTTCTTGGCATTGTTACACGTTGAAAGCAGTTTCATAAAACATATAGCCTTAACCTAACCACAGTGTGGTTTAACTTAAAGTGGCAGTAGGCAGTATATCTTTGGCATCATTGGGCAAAAATTCCATAATAACCTTTCAGCATATTGTAATTCAAGTGTCCGAGAGAAAACTAGAGGTTTGCACCTCCTCATGGCTCTGTTTTCAGACTTTTAAAAATCTAGCCCGTGACGGGAGACTTTGACCAAATCACAGGTAATTTCAGAGGGAGAGCGTTCCTATTAGCGGTGCTCCGGTCATGTGACCGGTATTTGGCGTTCCTTCAAGCCATATCAACCTGATCTCAACATGGCGGCTGAGTCACAAACTTTCTCATTTTACTGCGACTGATTGACAGCCGGCTCTCATAGACAGCAGATGGACAGCAGACCTCAGATCAGCTCTGACTGCTTGTTGTCACCGGAGGACACAAAGGAACATGATTTTTTTTAGGTTACCTGTTTCATGTACTACTGTCACGATATAGCGACCGTTTAATAAAAATAACTTTTTTTTAATCATATTTGCTCCAATCTTGCCTTCTTCAGGTTTAAGTTCTCTGTTTCAACTCTTTAGTTTTATGTAGCAGCAACTTGGTATTTTTCCACTCAAAGCAGTTTTCCAACTTGAAGTTGTCTGTTAACATAATATCAATAAATAAAAATGTATAAAAGCCGGAATCAAACTGGGAACCTTCAGATTACCAGATGACTGCTCTACCTCCTGAGCCACTGCCACCCCAACAAAAACATTAGAACACAAGGAACGAAATGCAAAAGATATAAGTCAGCGTCAAATGGTCACTGCTGCACACTTAAGACCTTTACATCTTACAGAGGCTTCACTCAACAGTTTTCCTTCAGAAAAATCAACATGTCTGCTTTTTTTCTCCTGAAAATGAAGCAGGAAAGAAACAGGATGTTTTTATTCTTACCAGTGTTGCTTCTGCAGCTGTACGGTCTTCATCAGATGAGTCGTCATGGTCACCAGCTGTCTCTTCAAGGTCCAGTTCCATCTGCTGGGCCTGGGTCATCACACCTTTATTCTGTATTCAATAGATTATGGTAGTCATATACACTGATCTACAATGGAAGAGTAAAAGATTACCAATAACAATAGACACCTGTTGTGAGGTCCTACTCATCAGCTCCTCCTCTTGTCTGGTCCACACTGCATCTGCCACTTTCGACTTGAATCTTGGTTTCCAAGGCTGTTCCCTCCTCTGACTGCCTGATGCTCTCATCCTGCAAGACACAAACAGTATGGCAGTCAGGTCTCTGAGTATACCTAATGAAAACAACTGAGAAAAATCAACTGTATCATTCGGGGCGTGCCCATTGCTTGGCTCCCGGTATAGAGAAGCGATGTCCCGCCCCTTCCGGTGGAGCCCATTGGGCCTTATTTGGAAAAAATATGTACGGTAGTCAACGGCGAGAGACAAATATTTTTTGATCCCATTTGAACTGCGCAATGAATCACACACATGATGTTTGTCAATTTAAAAGATAATTTTGCAAGTCAAGAAAGTCGCAGTTTGTCATAAATTTGTCGTAGTATCATTCAGTTTTGTGTGAAAGCGCTCAGTGAACTAAATCTCTCGTCTCGCACAATATACGTCACCAACACTAGCTAACTTAGCTATGTTCCACGCACAAATGAAACATTATCATACTTGATGTTTTATCCAGCGACTCCTGGTCTTTTTATCAGCCGGGAAGAGAAAGAACGAGAGACCTGTTGCTGGTGTGAGTACATCCCAGTAGGAAACACATCGCAGCTTCAGAGAGAGAGAGAGACATCACTTACAGGACTTTTGGGTGTGTCGTCTTTCTAATTACGTATTTTCACAGTTTTATACTTCAACAGTTTTAAAACAAACTGAGACTTTCTTGTCTTGCAAACTTATCTTTTAAATCGACAAACATCATATGTGTGATTCCTGGCGCAATTCAAACGGGATCAAAAAAATGGTGACACTTTACAATAAGGTACACAAAAATGTGAGTAGTTACTGGGGAACAAATGAGGAACTTAATGAGTAACTCCCTATCAAATTGTATGGAGTAGGTAATGATTAGTCAAAGATTAGTTAATGATTACTTAATTAAAAAACAAATGAGGATCTAAATGCTAGTGAACCATTCGTTAATGAGTAACTCCCAATCAATTTTTTAAGAGTAGGTAATGATTAGACGGAAAGAAATTTGTAAAATAATATAGTATGTTCCGTTAAATTATATTTTTTGATCGTCTTTTAACAGTAATTTACTTTTGTGTCTGAACAAATACTTATTACCCATGAAAACATAAAATCATTTTTTAAACTCACATGCTTACCGACCTACAATTTGAAGCGAAAAACTTTGAATGACTACTGATTTCTGTAATTTACATGCATTCCTTCATTATCGTGAACAGAAGAAATCTGTAACATATTACCCCACATTCTATGTAAAATGACATTTACAAGCCTGTACATTACAATACATTATCATTAAAAACACAATATTAATGTAATCTTAAACTATGGTTGATTATTTGTAATTATAAGTGTAAATTACTGTAAGTATCTGTAAATCTACAGACATTTCACTGGTTTATGAAAAAGGGAACATTTTGTAAAACAAAATTACAGAATATTTCCGATAAAATTGCATTTTTTACATGGTGGGGAAATAGAAGAAGAGCAAGTAGCTTCTTCACAAAACATAACTCACAAGTGGTTCGGCTGCAGCAACATGAATTTCTGTTACATTACATCAGAAAACTGAGGTCCACATATTCCAAATTATTGGATGCTCATGCTGTCCCGAAATCATGAAAAATCTCCCATAAGATGAAGAAACCTTGATCTTTAACGGCATTATAAGTGACAAGCTTATTGTTCCCCTGATGACACCTAAGGCAGTTCCATTTGCCGTGTGATGCATTTGAAGGCTCGTAAGTGGACATTGAGTTGACTTTTTGTTGCAGAATCTCCTACCGAGTCACAGTTTTCATACAGGTCTGGGCTTAGCACCAATAATAATAATAATAATAATAATAATAACAATAAATCTATTTATATAGCACCTTTTAAGAGCAGACGTCACAAAGTGCTTCCAAACAAAAGACAAAATAGCAAGTAAAAGACAAAAACAACAGACGTGAAATGCAGACATCAAGCTAAAAACATAAAAGCCACAAACAAACTAAACAAAAGCAAGTCTAAACAAATGGGTCTTGTGCTGCTTTTTAAACGTGTCCACGGTGTGCACAGATCTTAAGTCCAATGGGAGAGAGTTCCAAATTAGGAGCTACAACCTCAAAAGCACAGTCTGCTTTTGTGTTGAGCCTGGAGCGAGGAACAACCAACAGACCCTGATCAGAGGACCTCAGAGACCTGCTGCTGATGTAGCGCTGCAGTAGCTCTTTAATGTGGGCAGGCGCCTGACCACGCAAGGCTCTGAACGTGATCGCAAGAATCTTGAACTGGATTCTAAATTTGAAGGGAAGCCAGTGTGAAGAAATCGAAACGGGAGTAGCATGACACCTTTTGGAGGACTTGGACAAAAGCTTGGCAGCAGCATTTTGGACCACTTGTAGGCGATTTAGGGAAGCGTTGCTAAGGCAGGTGAAAAGAGAATTGCAGTAGTCAAGACGGGAGGAAATGAAGGCATGGATAATCATTTCCAACTCAGCTGGGGACACAATGGGCCTGAGTTTAGCAATGTTCCTCAGCTGGTAGAAACATTAGCGAACCAAACAATTAACATGCTGGTCAAGGCTCAAAGCCTGGTCCATAGAAACACCTGGATCACGGAGGGTAAGTGGCCTCCAACTTTCTACTTCAGTCACAGAAACACACACATGTTCAGTTTTTGTTGACACTATCGTAGAGAATTTAAATGATATGTTTTAGCATCGAGGTCATAGTTAGTGATGGTGTTACATTAGACTGCTTTACATTTGGATGTGTTTTTAAAGGAACAGTGTGTAACATCTGGTGCCATCTAGTGGTGAAGTTGCAGATTGCCTCTACCGTGTGCCAAGCGTGTTGGAGAACTACGGTGGCCGACGTGAAAACACAAATGGCCATTTTAAGAGCCAGTTAGCGTAGATCATTTGGAGAATAGCAGAACCAGTGCGTAGAGTGTGTGTGTAGGTGAGAGGTGAGTGGTGAAGCAAGAGAGAGAGAGAGCGGTGGCGAATGTGTGTGAGCGAACAAGAGAGCTAGTGGAGCAGAAGACAGAGTTAGTTTAGCTCAAAGAACATCAAGTGAATGTACAGTGGAAGTTGCAGTTTGTGCAGAAACAAATGCTGCAGCTCCTCAAGACCAACAGAGGTTTCCCGGGTCTTGTTTCCCGGCAGCTGAGTGGAATGACGAGGGTTAAAGCAGCGGTAGGTAGAACTGGAGCAAATATGATTAAAAAAAGTTATTTTTATAAATCGATCACTATATCCTGACAGTAGTGCATGTCAATAACTCGCGAACTCCGATCAAACGGTCAAACTAGGCAGCACTGATCAAATATGAATCAATATTCTGTTACTGTAATGCCTATTTCTCGCCTCAAATGTTTTCAGAAACATCTTGTAGTGTACTGTTTAGCTGTAAAATGAGAAAGTTTGTGACCCGGCAGCCATGTTGAAATCAGTTGAGGAAATACCAAACACCGCCCACCATATTTGATCAGCGAACCCTAGTTTGACCATTTGATCGGAGTTCACGAGTGATTTACAGCTGCCTCCGTTGAATGAACATTCAATAGGAACGCTCTCTCTGAAATGACCCGTGATTGGCCAAAGTCTCCCGTCACGGACTAGATTTTTTAAAGCCTGAAGACAGAGCCATGAGGAGGTGCAGAAGTCTAGTTTTCTCTCAGAACACTTGGATTACAATATGCCGAAAGGTTATGGTGGTATTTTTGCCCAATGATGTCAAAAACATTCTGCCTACTTTAAGTTTAACTCCAGAGCGAGTAACATTATCGACTCCCGCCGAAGCAGGAAAAGTTAACACAGTTTTTGGTTTGTCCGTTCTGGGCTACTGTAGAAACATGGCGGCCAGCTCCGTGAAGAGGAATCGCTCTGTATGTAAATATAAACGGTTCATTCTAAGGTAACAAAAACACGATTCTTATTTTCAGGTGATTATACAATAAAGAAAACAAACTTATTAATATTATATTTCATTTCTGCCAACAGATCCCCTACATGCATGTATGCAAGTACGTAGGACAAATCATTAGCCTCACAAAATATTATAATTCAGTACTACACCATCTTTAACCTCAATAATAAACATTGCATTTACACATTTCCGACAATGTCACCGAAAACTGAACATTATAAACTAAATAAAGTGGCCACTGAGTGTATATTATACGTACTGTGCACTGGTTTGGAATGATTTTGTTGCTTCCCTAATGCTTATTTTCTCTCGCTGTTAAAGGAGGTCTGAGGTGCTGTCCATGGTGCTGAATGACAGTGACTGAAATATGAAAGATAGATACTGACATTGTTGGACCTGACTGGCCTGTGACAGACATATCTGCTAATTTGAACACATTGGAGAATGTGATAGTTTGTGTGAGTGCATCTGGGGAAGGACCCATCAGTATCACAGGTTACACAGAGCAGCACCTCCTCGTCTCATAAGCTATAGGCACATACATCACAATCTGCTCCCATTTAGGAGGTCAAGTAACTGTCATTTAAAAGATTGCATTTTTCATATTCATACACATATATAATCTGATTAAATGTGTTTGAGTAAAGGAATTTCAGTTAAGCTTTTGGCTGCGACCCATACATTTACAACGCAAATGTGAGGGTCAATCATTTGACATTAATGAGCGTGAGTTATGTTGAGAGGCTCTCTCTTCTTTTAATACAACAGTGTGTTTCAATGTTGCAGAAAATATATGCACAAAGTCAAAAGAAGAGACTACTTATTAGTGACTGTATTATCTGTTGCACAAGATGTGTTGGAATGAGCATAGTATGTTTCAGGGACCTGCTCAAACAGTTCAAACCTTTTCATATGTTTCATTGTGTGATTTTAAACTGCAGGAACAGAAGATTCCAGTATGCTGCTCCTCCTGATGTGTTTGGGGTGTTTCCCCTCCCCCGGTGCTTTCTGTCCTCCTGATCTCAGTCTAATCTCTTTTATTTCTCTCCCAGGCTTGCCATAATCATCGCTTCAGGTGGGTAATCTACAGCCTCCATTCCACGAATATTACAGGCAATCATCCGCCAATAAAAACTAAATTAATTTTATCCAAATGAAAGGTATATTTTTAGCTTTGCTAGCAGTGTAGCTCTGGAGACGGCAATGTTGCACTGTCAGTCATTGGTTCAACACTTCCAGAGTCAACAACTAGTGGATGCTGTTGGATACAGACATTCATAGTACCCAGGGGATTAATCCTAATGATGGCGGTGATCACCTGACAGGATGGAAATTCCACATGTTTAATATTTCGGTTAATGACTGAACATTTGAAAGGACTGTAAACAGAGCATGTGAGCATGCTGATTCTAATATGCTACATGTCACATGATAAATGTCAGCATGTTAACGGGCCAGTGTGAAGGGTTTGGCGGCCTCCAGCGGTGAGGTATCAGATTGCAACCAACTGCAGTTTCTACCGTGTGCAAAGCATGTAGGAGAACTACGGTGGCCGTGGATTGCCTTATCTAAAGCCAGCATTTGGTTTGTCCGTTCTGGGCTACTGTAGAAACATGGCGGCAAGCTCCGGGAAGAGGAATCGCTCCAGATGTAGATATAAACGGCTCATTCTAAGGTAACGAAAAACACAATGATTCGTATTTTCAGGTGATGTACACTAAAGAAAACATAATTATGAATATTATATTACATTTCTGCCAATAGATCCTCCTAAATGTCACACACTGGTCCTGTAATTGTAAACATCCAACAGCTAAAAGCATAGCTACACCTAAGTAGCCAGTACGGCATACATTAATGAAGGTTTAGCCAATTCTGACAATATCAATACTTTTTGGATTAATAGAGTGCGCCAGGAATGAGTCCTTAAACCCGTAAATGAGTTCGCATTTTAGCCCCTTCCGGGTTCCCATGTCTCCATGTCAATGGGTTTTTAGAATGGGTTTTTAATTAGATGCCCAAAATAATGTCTGCGGTTAACACAAGCTGAAGAGATTTTAACGTTCTGTTCTACGACATGAAATACGTCAGTAAATATCCAACTCAAGAATTTTGAAGCGTTTATGTGTCTTAAAAAAGGCGGTTGCTAACAAGTGGCTAAAAGAGACTACTAAATGTCCTCACGCCGACGTGACCGCCTTAAAAGCCTTGTTGTGTATACTCGCGTTGATGCAACCGTGGTGTAGTTCGTTTATAGCTTAACGCTAGCTTTTTACTTCTGCTGATTGCATTCACACTTCAAAACTCATAAAAGTGGTGTTCATTTGTGAAGATTATCTTGCTGAACAAAACGTGTAAGTATCATAAACATGTGTTTGCAACAGAGCTTATTTTCTGCAATAATCCCCAAAAAATCCCATTGGCTTTGTTTTGAGGGAACCAGGGCGATGCTAACTTCCTGGTTGGCCTACAAAAATACATAATCCCTGGAGCACTCTATTAAAGGGCAATCCAGAGATTTAGTATTGAACTTCCATAAAGTTAGGGGACTCATAAGATACAGATTTTAAAAAGAATGGTCAACATCTGTGCAGCACGGGCTGAGATATCATGACTTTTAGCTCCTAAATCCAAAAACACTGAATCCTACAATTTCCATAATGCTCAACTCAATCACATCTTTTACACCTTCGCTAGGGCTGTCAATCGATCAAAATATTTAATCGATTAATATTAAATATTTAATATTAATGATGATTATCCATAGTTAATCGCGATTAATCGCACATTTTTTTTTATCTGTTCAAAATGAACCTTAAAGGGAAATTTGTAAAGTATTTAATACTGTTATCGACATGGAAGTGGGCAAATATGCTTACTCTATGCAAATGTATGTATATATTTGTTATTGGAAATCGATTAACAACACAAAACAATGACAAATATTGTCCATAAACCCTCACAGGTACTGCATTTAGCATAAAAAGTATGCTCAAATCATAACATGACAAACTGCAGCCCAACAGGCAACAACAGCTGTCAGTGTGTCAGTGTGCTGACTTGACTATGACTTGCCCCAAACTGCATGTGATTATCATAAAGCGGGCATATCTGTAAAGGGGAGACTCGTGGGTACCCATAGAACCCATTTTCATTCACATATCTTGAGGTCAGAGGTCAAGGGACTCCTTTGAAAATGACCATGACCGTTTTTCCTCGCCAAAATTTAGCGCAGGTTTAGAGCATTATTGAGCCTCCTTCACAACAAGCTAGTATGACCTGATTCTTTAGGTTTTTCTAGTTTCATATGATGCCAGTATCTTCACTCTAGCTTTAAAACTGAGTCTGCTACAACCTAAAATTAGCAAGTTGCGTTAAAGAAATTAGTGGCGTTAAAACGAATTTGCGTTATTATCGTGTTAACTCTCACAGCCCTAATTATAACGCTGTTTCTTCTGTCAAATATTTGAAGTCAAACTCAAGAAGACCCTGGTGACATCATGATGACATCACCAGGGTTCATTTTTCTGACTTTAGAAAGCCCCTCTAGGGCTACAGAAGTAGTACTCCTCATGACAAGTTTGACTGACCTTTATGTTTAAAATTGGTGTTTTTTTTTCTATGGCACCACACTAAGGCCAAACTTTACATGTTATTGAACCCCACCAGTGGTAAAGATCAGAATGGCAAAGTTGTCTCACCTGTGCAGATATCTTGTTTACTGGTGTGTAATGAACAATGTGGATGCTTTAGCTATAGCTGCTATAGACTTTTAGCCACTTCCTACTGTCCCTCTTTCTCTTTTCTTTAAAGTCAAGTTTAGTTTGTTTTGTTTCCCCCCAATATCTATGTGCTTCCAACTTCTACATGTTTTATAGTAATGTATCATGAATTCAGGGGTCAAATTAAGAATATGTTTTTTTTTCTCTACTACATCTCTGTGAATAACCATCCAGACTACAATAATATCCAGCAACCCACAACAGACCTACAAGCAGCAACATCTGGGATTTCTGAGTCTTTGTCTCGAACGATATCAGATCTTCATCTTTTAGCTCACAGCAGGTTTATCTGAAGGCTGATAACGGTAATGAGCATATAATGAGGATTTTGGAGTGAAATGGTCATTCATCCTGGACTCCTGATGCGCAGTCAGGAGGACCAGCCGTGCGTGTGGCGCTGTTTCTGAACGTCTCCTCCCCTGTTTCTGCAGTGTTACTGCTTCTCCTTCTCGCTCATCGCTTCTTGTGCCAAAGCTGCCCACCGCAAGAAGAGTAAGAACAAGACTTCCATTTGCATAGCACCACACTCCTCTCTCTTGTCTGCCACCATCCCTCTTGCTTGATATCCATCTTGTCCTGATCCGTGTACTGTGTGCTTTGCGTCCTCTCAATCCTTCACCATTCATTCACGCCTACTCTCATGTGCAGTTGCTTCTTTGCGTTTTCCAGCTCAGACAGAAAAGCAAGAGGGATTTTTTTTTTTTCCACTCAGTTTATTTTTCCGAGATTAAAAACACCCTGAAAGCCTTTTTTAGAAATTGACAGTTTGAGAAGAATTTCTGACTGATACAAGCGGGACGGATGAGGACAAGTCAGTAAATTTCATTTATTATTTTACGCATCAACAATCGCACGTAGCCTGGAGAGGATAAAGCTGGAAACGCATTGTGGTTTTTTGAAAAACGACTTAGCTTTGCGGAAGGTGTCGCCGCGGTGGAGCGAGGGGGATTTAATAAGAGGAACTAATCCGACTGTGTTAAGTTTGCTGAGGTAGGGTATACCTGTCAGGGGGGGGGAAAGATAGCGAAGAAGCACCGTGGAAAGCTATACGCGTCATTTCCAAGACACCAGCGCAACAAGCCAACACCATTTCACCAGTTTGCTGTGTGAATGGCACAAGGGGGGGTCTTCCTCTGGTGAACTGGTGCAGAGTAGCCACGCTGTGACCAGAGTCCAGCTGAGATTCGGGGCTTTCTGTGAGTATCTGTGGGACTGCTGTGCGCACCAAATGGACCAGTCTATTTGTCCCTCATGCACAGCGTGCTGACGGGATAATCGGCTTTTTTCCCGCATCTGTAATGTCCAATAATCTTGCTGCCTCAGAACCCATTTGTAATTTAACATTTTAAAATTGTCTGTTACAATTTGTGTTTTGTGTGCTAAATCTACTGGCCCACATATCTGGCTTTTAATAAGCTTCTTAAAAACTCTCTAATGTGGAATCCTTTCCGGCTAGTTTTCACGGTGATTATAAAACTCTCCCTACAATTTGTTAATTTAAGATAACCTGTCTTTCTACAGAGCGATATGAAAGATAAGTTCACCTCCTGAGGCCACAACTTCCACACTGAGCTGACTCACTGACAACTGCACCCAGGTGAGTAATGCAGTTTCTTAGAATATTAAAAATAGGGGAATATAAAAACATAAAGTATGATGCATGAGCATCTTGGGTTTTCTCCTCTACGCTGGGCCCTAAAGCTCATAGCTGCCTGCAGACCAATAGTAGGCGATGTTTTATGTCATTTCTTTGCTTAGATTTTCTGTTTGATTATATTTTCTTTGTTCAGGTCTCAAGGAATTACTGTTGTCTGCTAACAGTTAGTTAACAGTCAGTTTTCTTTTTTTGTTTACACATTGTTTCTGCTTCGTTTTCCTTCTGTTTGTTCTTTTCATTACTTTTCATTCCCAAGATAGTAGAAATGACATTTATCAAGAGTCTCATTACAAATTGAGACTGCCACCATTTGATGAAAAAAAGCACCACCATCTCTCTGGCATCAAAGTGTGACTCATTGTGTACAAGTGTTTACTTGCCAACCTGAGACCCCTGCTTACAAAACAGGAACAAGTTTGAGGATTAAATCATCATAATTTTATTTGGGTCGGAGGCATTTTTTTTTTTTTTAAAGATTTGGATAATTTTGGAATTATTAAAGGTTATATGAGAAACTTAATGAAATAGAGATGCGGCATCTCGCTGAGCTTGTCAGTGGTATAAATGTTGAACTGAGGTTGTTAATCAAGAAATGAATGTTAAATATCAGCAGTGCAGAGAACTGTAGTTTGGTAGAGGGTGTTTGCATCCTTAGAATCTATCAAATGTCTTTGGTGAGACTCGAGATTTGCAAATGATCAAAGTAAGGTGAAAAACTTTCAGCTTGGTAGTGGCGTTGACTTAAAAAAAAATCCTGCATTCTTCAGGGAAACGAGACAGGGTGTCTCTACGTTTCTGTGCCTTGTAAGCTTGTTGCTGCCTGGTGATTTCAGAGAGGAATGCATGTCAATGTACTGCGTATGTCACCACTAGAACAGATGAAAAGATGCAGACACCTTTTGTGTCTCTAGTACTGTCAAAAGACATGTTTTATTCCTGCATTCCGACCAGTTGGAGAGCTTGCTTTTACCATAGAAACGTCACCCACTCAAAATTTGTGCAGGGTTGTGTGCCAGACGACAGCAGTATCATATTGTATTATAGGAGGGAATCAATGATATCACACGACAGCGCTGTGAAATATTTAATTGTCTCTAAATTACATGCAATCTTGTACTCTTGGCTGTAATATTATGCACATATGGTTCATCGCAAAGCTTTTAAAGCTTCAAACTCCCAGTGTCAGGAATATCTGAAATGTCTTCGTTAAGTAATTATGAAAGAAACAGCCTTTGAAAACCAGGGTGAGGGTCAAATGTTTCCTATGTTGCTCCTGCTTGTTGCAGGAGTCGCTGTCCATGGTGCTGATCCTGCTGATGTTTCACTCAATGTGATCAGCAGACATGTGTCGAGTTGTTGCATAAAGCTGTTGTTGCACAAACACAATCTGTTTGTCAGTTATTTATAAGGCGACAGCAACAAAAATGACAACTTAATTTCTACATCTGCGCTGCGCTGCTTCGCCCTGAAATAAATGAAGCCTTTGATGGAAAACGTGCACTCCTGTTATGCAGGTCAGAGTGGAGATTGCAGCTTTTTCTCTGCTGCGTGTCAATGAGAGCTTGTGCCGTACATAAAGCATTGTCAAATCACCTGTGCTGTAGGTATGCAAGGCAACCTATTTTTGAGATGGAGGTGGTCTTGAAATTTTAATTAGGAAGCACCAGATTACATTCCTTGGCTTTCCCCCCCCCCCCCCCCCATCCCTCCCTCCCTCTCTGTCTCTCTGTTCACATTGATGCAGATGTTAATCCTCTGGACAGCATTGATGCTGCTGGAAATGCTCACTCAAGCTGTTGATGGCCACGCTTCTGCCAAGAAAACCACTGTGAAATTATTTTAAGTTGTCCCCTGACATCGTTTAAATGGCTCATGTACTGTAAAATGCAAAAAAAAAAAGGTGGTTACTATATTTTTAGCATTAAGCGATAGAGTTGAGAGGCATGCTGCACTTCCATGAGAGACCAGGATTGTTTCTCCTTTGAATCATCTTATATCTTTATCTGTAGGTCTGGGATGCCAGAGAACAACTGCTACTTTCTTGTTATACTGTCGGTGAAGGTTATTTTTAGAATCCCCTCTAACTTGACAATACATGGTGGACTTAGTCACTTTTTTTCCTCAGTACTACAGGTGCAGAAGGTAACATTTGTACTGCTGCTTAGCACAGAATGACCACATTGTATGTGTGGGAGTTCGACAGGGTACTTCAATACCAATGACTCAGTGATTAGTACTGTAGGTGCCAATATTTCTGGCTCTCCAAACTCGGACAGACGAAACTATTGGATCCCACGTCATTTGCATACAAAAAGAGTATGACTGTGAGTACTTCTGCGATGTTATACTTGTTGAGGTTATTTCAAGAATAGAACCCTGACTGACGAACATCTGGCGTAGAGTGAATGTGACGATCTCATCCTCCTTGTTCTTCTGTCTTTCAGAGGTTCGGATAGACCTTCACATGTGATTGAACTCCGAAGACTCCAAGCATCATCGCGCCGCCATGTCTCTGCACAAGCGTATCCTGAACTTCACTCCACCTGTCACACCCTGTGTGAATGTCATCTCCTTTTTGCTGGTTCTGCTTCCAGGAGTCACTCATTTCTCCCAGGGCAGCGCCAGCCCTGAAGATACCGGCAGCGCACCGGGCAACTGCTCCAGTGATGATAACTGCACCGACGGCGTGGTGCTGCCCATGTGGAACCCCCAAAACCCTGCGGTGGGCGACAAGGTGGCACGCGCCATTGTTTACTTTGCGGCCCTCATATACATGTTCCTGGGCATGTCCATCATCGCGGACCGCTTCATGTCTTCTATCGAGGTCATTACCTCTCAGGAGAAGGAGATCACCATCAAGAAGCCCAACGGTGAGACGACGACGACTACCGTGCGCGTCTGGAATGAGACGGTGTCCAACCTGACTCTGATGGCGCTGGGCTCATCTGCGCCAGAGATCCTTCTGTCCGTCATCGAAGTGGTCGGCCATAACTTCGAGGCTGGATCACTAGGTCCCAGCACCATCGTGGGCAGCGCTGCATTCAACATGTTCATTATCATCGCTATCTGTGTCTACGTGGTGCCAGAAAACGAAACCCGCAAGGTAAAGCACCTGCGGGTGTTTTTTGTCACCGGCGCCTGGAGCGTGTTCGCCTACATCTGGCTGTATCTCATCATATCTGTGGTCTCCCCCGGAGAGGTGGAGGTTTGGGAGGCCGTCCTCACCTTCCTCTTCTTCCCTCTCTGTGTGCTGCAAGCCTGGATCGCAGACCGGCGCCTGCTCTTCTACAAGTACGTCCACAAGCGGTACCGCGCCGACAAGACCCGCGGCATCATCATCGAGTCAGAGGGAGATGCCATGTTCACTAAAATGGACTTGGAGATGGACGGCCAGGGTGTGAACTCCCACACTCACCCCAAGGAGGCTCTGGGCGGGATGCTGGAGGGGGTGGAGGAAGGTGGGGGGATGAGTGCGGAGCAAGATCAAGAGGAAGAGGCCCGACGGGAGATGGCCCGCACCCTGAAAGACTTGAAACAAAGGCACCCGGAGAAGGACATGGAGCAGCTGATTGAGATGGCCAACTACCAAGTGCTGGTCCAACAACAGAAGAGCCGGGCCTTCTATCGCATTCAAGCCACACGCATGATGATCGGAGCTGGGAACATCTTGAAAAAGCACGCCGCTGATCAGGCCAGGAAGGTGGTGAGCTGTCACGAGGCCAGCGGGCAAGAGGAAGATCCCAACACCATCTACCTGCAGTTTGACCCCTCTCACTACCAGTGCTTCGAGAACTGTGGCTCACTGAAGCTGTCAGTGAGCCGGCATGGAGGAGAAAGTGGCTGCACTGTGAAGGTAATAAGAAGTAATGACAAATACTGTAAATGCTCTTGGTCAATTTAAAATCAAGTTTAATTGCTTGAGGCATAAAAGATATTAATAATTCAGCATTTCATTAAAACTCCAGACATTTAATAAAGTTTCTTTTTTTGCTTGTGCCACTCAGGTGGACTACCGCACCGAGGATGCGACTGCCAATGCCGGCTCAGACTACGAGTTCGCCGAGGGCACGTTGGTCTTCAAGCCTGGCGAGACGACAAAAGAGTTCACCGTTGGCGTTATCGATGATGACATTTTCGAAGAGGACGAGCACTTCTACGTGCGCCTGAGCAATCCACGTATCGTGCACCGAGCCGAGGTCTCCGTCCTGGAGCCGAACTCCATCACCTCCAGCAACAGCACGGTGGGCGTCTCCCACGTCCCTCCGAAGGCCGGCCTGGGCAGCGCTCACACCGCCACGGTTACCATCTACGACGACGACCACGCTGGCATTTTTACCTTTGAGACCAACTCCACAAGGGTCAGCGAGAGCATCGGCAACATGCAGGTGAAGGTACACCGGACGTCTGGGGCGAGGGGGAAGGTGGCAGTGCCCTACCACACCGTCGAGGGCACCGCCAAGGCCGGGGAGGACTACGAGGACGTGTCCGGCAAGCTGGAGTTTCAGAACGATGAGACCATGTGAGTGGCAATTCTTCTTCTTCTTTGATGTGATGTCGCTTCTCATCACTTTATCAAACATCACAGCCCACACGCTGGTATGTTAAATGGTCCTGCTAGATTACTGTAAGTTATCTCTTCTGGTAAAGGATAAAAGGACTATTTTTATGAGTCATAGATACGTTGGCTCTGAGAAGTTTAGATCTTTCAGAGGGATGACGTGGGAGGATAAGAGGATATAATTGTGAGGCAGATAATGAAACAACGCGGCTGATGTAAAAAGAGGAAGGAAAAGGAGAGGAGGAAGAAGAAGAAGCATAGAAGCAGCTTTCTATGAATGAATTAACAGGCAGCCCTTTGGGATTTCTGCGGAGTTTATAGGTGAGTTCATTGTAATGCAGAGAAATGAAAACTCCACTGCAGAAAACAAAGGATGTGTATGTTAGCGACGGAGCAGAGGAAGGAAAATCAGGCAGGTGGAGGGGATGAGGGCTGAGCAGCTACTGAAACAGGTGTATACGATGAAACCACCTATGACAATTTGAACAAAAGGATTCATGGATGCACCAGCCGAGATGTGTATAAAAAGAGCAGCGAGGAAGGGTACAGAGAGAGAGAGAGAGAGAGAGAGAGGTGAAAGTGTGATGTTTTTCCAGCTTTTCTCTCGAACGTTGCGTGGAAGGTTTGGCTGAACGATGAGTACACTTGTGGTGTTTGTTTTCTGATGTGATGAGCAAAGGACTTGGCAATTATCCACAGCGGCGACTTTTTTTATTTTTTTACTTAAAAAAGAAAATGCCCTGAACCGTATCAAGCTCATCACATCAAAATGATTTACAGCACACCAAAGGACAAAACAAAGGAATAAAATGTGTCAGATGAATCCATCTGTGCGAGGAGGATTTCAGGGCTCGTGCGTAGGTGTATTGTGTAGGTCGGCTGAGTGGGAGGAAAGGCAGGTGAATACATGGTGTCAAAGAGAATGCAGATCTCCCTATTTGTCTTTTTTTTGCCTTGCATTGCAGGTGAGATTTGAATATATTCATCTGTTGCGCACATTTATCTTGCTTTTTGTGCGTTTGTCTGAGAGTATTTCTAAGAGCGCATGTCTGTGCGCCAAATCCACTTTAAGACCACATCAAACAAAGCGTCGCTCCAAAGGGGAACTCGAAAGAGCTTCTCGAGCATCCGAAGCAATTAAAGAGAGCGAAGAGGGGTTAAAGGAGTCCCAGAAGTTCTCAGCACAGCGCGGGCGGCTGCAGAAGCTGCGGTTAATGAGACAGTAGTGTATAGCAACGTGAAATGAGAGGCTGGCAGCTTGTATCTGCATTCAAACGGAGACTGAGCGTTAGATAAAATCCTCACCTACCGAGCCAAGACTCTGTTCATCTGACTGTGGCGAGCTGACAGTGACACAAGCATCTGCACACTCCACATTATCTGGAGTCATGCTTCTCTCGACAGTTGCGGTGCAGCAGGAGAGGAAGGGCTGTGGAGAGCACGTATACAGCAGAGCAGGACAGTTGGCTGTACGAGAACAGCGATGAAAAGAAAACCCAAAGGCGACGGGGAATGCCAAAGCTTTGCTCAGCTGCTCCTGTGCTCCTTTGAATAGCAAACAGGGACTGAAAGTGGAATGCAGGCGTATTCTGATCGCAGGTAAAAAAATGTCACTCAGATCTCGAGTCAGAATTGCCAGGTCTAGCTGGGTCAAATCACAGCAGCTTACTTATCTCTTTAGCCAACTCTATCGAAGACACCTGTTGTCAGAAGGTTAGAGATAGAAAGGCAGCATTCATCTCTATCTATTTACCACATAAAAGTGTAAAACCAAATGAGCCAAAGTTCCCCTGTTGAACAGATTTTCAAGGACCGAAGTCTTTGTACAATATCAGATATTTCTGCTCCCGCTTTATGCTACTCGGATGCTCGAGTCAGACTGAATTTTTTATGAGGTTGTTTAAGTTGGAGAGCTCCCCCAGTCCTGTTAAAAGATGCAGGTGAAGCCTCATCGCCGTGTTACTTTGCGTCGTCATCTTAAAGCATTTCTGCTTTATGCATCTACGCTTGTATTCGTGTCTTTGTGCAGACGAGCTTGCACATTTGTTAAATGTATATCTGTGCTCCTTACTGCTCAGCAGGCTGCCAAAGTTCATCCTTCAAACCAAGCTGGCTTTTCTTACACAAGTGTTTCCCTGGGCGTCCAGGACAAAGAGCTGACACTTGGCAGCAGGCCTCCAGGCAGCTCTGTGTGTGTGTGCGTGCGTGTGTGCGCGTGTTACAGCGCCTCTTGCTTTGTGTGTCTTTCTGTACATCTGCCTGTCCCGGTCGATGTTGGAGCACGCAGAGGAGCAAAAGAGGAGGAAGGCAAGTTTTTAAGCTTTTGACGTGGAGCCAGGAGGAAAAGGTTTCAAATCCAGGCGCGCAGTAAAATAATAATTTACCATCTAAATTCTGCACTGCAGTAAATAGATTATGATACAGACACAAACCCCCGAGCCAAAATAAACAGGCTGACATAGAGAAGCGTTTTACATTCTGTGTCTATGGATTAGAGCAAGATCGGCACAGACCCTTTGATGGTTGTGTGTAGCTTCCTCCTGTACAGTATCTGTTTTTGTTAGCGCCTCAAAATGTGTGGCACTACACACTAGTTGAGGCTGAGGTGGATAACGGGGGCAGTTACATAAGCTAGTGTAAGATGAAAGAGATGTGAGAAGATCACTTGTGAAAAGGAAAATCAATACCCTGATATTCTTTATTTCTCACGCTTAATGTAGTCAGGATCAATAACATCCTGAACTGCCTGACAAACATGGATACAAGTAGAGCAGTAGAAGAGTCAGTGTTGGGTAATGCTAACACATTTGGCAGAGTTAAAATCTTTCTTAAATAGCATGCTTTCTCTGTAGACTCATCAAAGTGGACGAAAAGGTTTGCTCCATGTAAGCGGCACGGATGGGCTTCCTTTTGTTAGATGCTCGTTCTCATATTGAATGTTTACAGCATCAAATCTAATTGTAATTCTTGATATTATTAGGCTACGTGCTGGCAGCATGGCTCTAAGGATGGCAATGACAATCGGTCGATTTGTTGGTTGTTCCATCACTTTGGTTCAGACTGAATATCTCAGCAACTATAGGATGGATTGCCATTTTGTACAGATTAAGATGAATGAGGATGAATCCTAATGACTGACTTTTCCTCTAGCACCACACACAAGTCAAAGATGTAATTTATCCTGGGAAATATCTGCTAGATTGGATTGGTACGAAATTTGGTACAGACATGCATGATCCCCAGATGATGTAACGTAATGATTTCTGACTTTCTGATTTCTGACGTAATGATCTCCTGACTTTTCCTCTGGCACCAGCAGGAGGTTGAAATTTGTGGTTTTGAGTAAAATGTCTAGACAACCATTAGATGGATTGCCATGAAATTTGGTACGCACATTTATGTTTCCCTGAAGATGAATTGTAATGACTTTGGTGATCCTCAGACCTTTCATGTCGCGCCATCATCAAGAGTTTAAATATGGGGACGCATATTTCTGCAGTCATGAAGTTGCTGGCAGTTTTAGTCTTGTTGTGTTAGGGCTGTCAATCGATTACAAGATTTAATCACGATTAATCGCAAATTAATCACACATTTTTTATGTGTTCAAAATGTACCTTAAAGGGAGATTTGTCAAGTTTTTAATACTCTTATCAACATGGGAGTGGGCAAATATGCTGCTTTATGCAAATGTATATATATATTTATTATTGTAAATCAATTAACAACACAAAACAATGACAAATATTGTCCTAAAAATGTCTTACTCAGCGCTCGGTTGTACTGTCTGTTCCACCCTCTCGTGTAATTTCTGGTTGCAAAAAGCCAAGATGGCGACAACCAAAAACCAAGATGGCAATGACCAAAAACCAAGATGGCGTCGACCAAAAACCAAGATGACGATGGCCAAAAACCAAGATGGCGACGGCGAAAATGCTGAACTCGAGGCTTCAAAATGGCAGTCCACAAATAAATGGGTGACGTCACAGTGACTACGTCCACTTCTTATACAGTCTATATGTTGAATTTATCCTCATCACACTTGCCTCCTCCAGTGCTCATTAGTTCAGATATCATTAAGCAGCCCTTCTCTGTTATGTTACCGCACAATATTTGCAAGTACAAATTATCAATGTCAATAACCCTTTGTTTCCAAATAAACATCCTGTACATAATAACTCAACAAAAACAAATTACAGCGGAGGCAATATAATGTTCATATTTCATCTGCTGTTGATATGAGAAACATATTTCTTCATGGTGCTGCGGCTTTGTGTTCAGCTACAATGCAGTCTCTCTGGAGCTGGTAGAGCTCCAGTATCTTGCTCAAGGACACTTCAGCAAGGCAGACACATGCTGACACATTGTTTTGAGCCATGATTCCTCAACTGAAAGGCAGTGCCCCGTTCAGTTGTGGGCATTTGACATACTGTCATGCATTTATGCATTCACTCATTCTCCCTACTGGCTTCATTTTTGTCAGGCTCTCGGGAGGGCTGGAGCCTATCCCAGCATAAAGCAGAGATACTCTCCCAGGGTGAACATAGAGGTATAAAATCACTCACACTCGTACCTGTAGGCACGTCGGAGTCTCCAGCCCTCATGACTTACTGTACTGTATAAATCTTTTGGCTGTGGGAGGAAACTGGAGCATCCTAACCAAACCACACACAATGTGGAGGAGAGGGAAACTCCAAATAAAAGAGGTCACCCAGCTGACAGTCTCAGCCGCAAAGCCATACCACCCAAGGGTCCCAGCTGACTTTCCCTCAACTCAGCCTTAATTTAACAGGTTAATCCAGCCAATTAATGTACGGACACAACATACACTTTTTTTTTTTTACAGTCAATAGACTGTCAGAAAAAAATCGAAGAAAAAAGAAACACTGATGCCTTCTACATTTTTATAGATCTTATAAAAATAGCCAGCCAGACTTTCTACACATACTGCAAAGCAGAGATTATGGTTGTTTCAGGTGAAACACTGGTCACTCTCCAGAGCTCAGACAATACATTCCTGACGTCCTTCACATACAGTATGTGTGTGACAAATACAACAGCAGATATATTACCCACTATGGCATCTCAGAAACTATGGAGCCGACAGGCGGACAGAGATGATAAACTGAAATGTGATATGCAGTAAGTAAGGGCTTTACTGTCTTGATAGAATCCAACTGTGCCTGTTGTAATGAGAGTTTAAATCGACCTGCAGCGATTCGGGGCTCAGGAAGCAGAACTGGATGGTGCTATTATACCTGTTAACCTGATTCTTACACTGACCAGTTCAACCTCCAAGGGAGACAGTCGGACAACAAATACAAGCACCTCATGAATTTATCACCAATTTCACAGGATAGAAAGATATTTTTGGAAATACGCTAACATGCTGAGATACCAAATTGTGGTTTTACAGGGAGTTACATGCTGGAACAATTTCATAGATGTCACTGTTGCAGGTCTTAATGCTAAGCTAACAAACTGCAGTGTACAGACATGAGAGTGGATCTTCTTGTCTCTAAGCAAAAAAAGCAAATTTCCCATGTTGAACTATTCCTTTAACCAGTTTATTAGCCCATTGGCTACTAGCTAGCTACATTGGTTGGTTTCTGGTAGTCTTGCAAGGCCAGACCTCAACAAAAACTGTGCGTTCCAATACCAATACTTTCATACTATTTAGTATGCCAGAAAAAAGATTTAGTATGTTCCAATACACAGTATGTCAAATGCAGTATGCCAAAAAATACAAGGATATCCTACTACATTCGGTCATATTTGCAGTATGCAAGCCAGCATGCTTTTCTGGCTATTCTGACCCACAATCCTGCACAGTGCATATCAACAAGAGGGTCAAAGTTCAAGGCGCAATGTTATGATGAAGTAGTATGTCCCAATTGTATGCATACATGCAACACTACGTACTTTGTATGGACAGCTGCAGTATGTACTAAAAGTTAAAAGAAAAAGTATGTGATTTGGAACGCAGCCAAAGAGTTACAAACTTTTTTTTCCACACTGTGAACACACATTTATTTTTAATTTGAACCTACTTCAGGAGCCACATAACTTAACAATAGCTCCACTGGGTTGTATTACTTCAACTGGTAATACTTTTCCAATTAGTTTGGTATCTTGATGAGCCTCATTGGGCCTCATTGGACTTTGTAGCAAGTTCAAAGTTCTGGAATATTCAGAACTGATTCAGAACTTATTGAGTCTACAGTGTTCGACTTCTACCTTCACCCTATTAGCAGCTGAGTTTTTATTTATACTTTTGATTATTTCAATGAACCAGAATATTTTCATTGCTCGTACTTAGGGTTGAAACAGGTGAAGAAAATATTTTACTTGTAAGACTTATTCATAGAACTGATCCAGCCTGGCCACAGGAAAAGGTGTGTGAATGACGCAAGGCAAAAGCGTGAAATAAGAACGCTCTTCTTGCTTTAGGCGTGTCATTTTTGTGCCATGTAGTCGGTATTGACTGCAATCGAAATATGGAAATATGCTACGACCAGAGGGACGTAGAATAAAAATAGAGAAAGACTGCTCATGGTGGGTGGGAGGGGAGGTTGATGGGTCCAACAAACACAGGACTTTCAACCAGGAGACCGGTGTTTTGTTTTGTAAGTTACGTTCCTGACGTGTTTTTAGTTGCATTTGTGACGCATTTTCCGTACTTATGTTACATTGTTTCCATACGTATTGTACTAAGTTTACGTACTTATTTTAAGGCCAACCATGACGTTTTACCTAAACCTAACTAATTGGTTTTGTTGCCCCCTGCTGGTACTGCACCTTATTACACGGCTTTGTTGAATACTCGATTCTGATTGGTCAATCACAGCGTTCTACGACCTGTTATTTCTGTATAGCAGACCGTTGCTATGTGTAACAGACCGTTGCTATGGACGCAGTTCTGATGGCGGACTCTGGAGGACCATTTTTGCATCAAATTATTGATTTCTTAAGTAAGTAGCCGCGTAATAAGCGGGATTATGTACAGCGAGCCGGTCATTGTTGTGAAATAAACCCTGACAGGGCGATGCTCAGGGTGCTGCATCGCCCTGTCTGGGTTTATTTCACAAAAATGACCGGCTCGCTGTACATTATTCCTTACTTAATACATGCATGTAATATTCCAGCCACGGCAATGCAAAACGTGACACTGATACGCTATCCTCTGGTGGACAGACGGGTCTTATTACACGCTTTGGCGTAATACAAGGTTGACTAATCTCAAGTCTTTTTTCCCCAATCTATTTCGGAATCTGTAGTCAGTTTTGATTTGTTCACCTTTTGTGTTATTATCACCCACCTTTTGTCTGAAATGAGTGCAAATTAGACTGGCAGAGGCTGAGATTTAAATTGCCACCTAATCAGCCTAATGCAGCATGCAAACCTACTTCCCTGCTGCTTTTAGACAGCCTTCCATTTCTAGTTTGTATATTAGTGAGAGGTCTGTGAAATGTAAATGTTTGCATGATCCCTGCCCGTTATATCCTGCGCATCTTCGTACACTAAAGCAGGACAAACTGTATCTGCCCCAAAGTGTGATGTAATATCAAAATGGCTGCTGCGTGAATACAGTCCATAGCAACTGAACCACCACATTTTATTTTAAGGCCTATCCGCGACGCTTCAAAGTAACCGTGTCCTTGTACATATCGCATTTGAAATAACACCTTGTTTAAAAGATCAACTCTTTTGTTTCCATTGTAAGGACTCTAGGCTACACTGCGATTCCCTTTGCTCCCACTGGCATGACTCTCCTTGACATTAGACAGCCGATGACGTATCGTTCATGTTTAAAATAAACTTCTTCCTCTCTTCTGCAAGCGAAGAGCTCTACCGGCATGTTGTCGAATCCTGAGTGTACATGAGTAGACAGAAATAGACAGCCACCCACATATCATTAGGGAGATGGAGGGAGAGGGAGAGAAAGACTCACTGTGACAGTGTAGGAGAATGAAGAGGGCTGAGGCAAATATGTGTCGGTCACAGTTTGACACCACGTCCGCACGTGTTTTTCTAGCACTCCGGTTTAACAGTACAAAAGCTGTATTTCTAAATATGTCTTAAGAGTTTGCAAAAACCTGCATGGATTCCTAGAGAGGCAGTGCTTAATTTCCACTGAGAACAAGATAATAATTCAATTTCCCATAACTTGAAGTGTGTGGGAGGAGTGTGGGCTATCTCACTATGCTTCTCTTGTGCTCTAATGGAATTAATGGTGTAGAAGGAGTCCGCCCTCTTGTGGGTTGCTGAGAAAAATATATATATTAGTATTTTATGTTGTAGAAAGTGTTCTGTACTACAAGATATTTGTAAAAAATCTCAAGCTTCCATCTTCTTATCTAACATCTCTGTTTTGTGATTCATTGTGTAGGCAGTCTACCTCTTGGCTTCACTGTTTGCATTTGTATAAAAGCACGGGCTTAGTGTTAGACCCTGCTCTTACTGGATGCCTGAGATCTATTTTGGATTTATTTTAAGTAACAAATGCATACTGATATTACTGATATATGCATATTGACAGCTGCTGTTATTTCCTAAATATTGCTAATGAAATAATCCACCCATCTCTGTTTGGCTCCATCCTTTCCTTGTTCTTTGACCCCTCTGCTTTCAGGAAGCTGCTGAATGTAAAGGTCATCGATGACGAGGAGTACGAGAAGAACAAGACTTTCACGGTTGTGTTGGAGGAGCCCATCCTGCTGGATGTGGGACAGAGACACGGTGAGCTGAGGACACAGCAGCATGCTACAGCAGCAGAGAGATTTTCCTCATTATTTTATGGCTGGAATAAATTTGACTTTGCATCCCCTGTCATTTATATTTAATTTAAATTCTTGGGCTAGAGCAGTTTATATTCATTGATACAAATTCCTCTTGACTCTGGGGCAACTCTAAGGTCTAAGATGTGATCTCTTTAGTCCCTTTGTTGCATTTCATGGCCAGGCTTTATGCTGGAGGTCTCACGGTTTAAGTGATGTACTTTAAAAGAGCTTAGCTTAAAGTAGTTAGATCAGGGTTAGAGCTAAAAGGGACAAAGGAGTTATTCATAATTTGTCCATTTGCTGACATACCTTGCGCAGTTGATCATATTTTTAAAATGCACAGTAATGACTGACAACATTGCAAAAGAAAATAGAAGCATAATTAATTTCAGATTTGGTATTTTGTTATTTTAATAGTATTCATCAGTACTTACACGAAGGGCATCTTTGCTAAATTCTATGGGGTTTTTTGCAATAAAATTTGTATTATTGACTTTTCGGGCTGTCAATCGATTATAATATTTAATCGTGATTAATCACATGATTGTCCACAGTTAATCTAATTTTCTAATTTCGTATGATCGGTATCTTCACTCTGGCTTTAAACCTGCTACAAACACCAAAAGAGCGTTTGCATTAATGCGTTAAAGAAATTAGTGTCGTTAAAACAAATTTGCATTAACACGTTATTATCACGTTAACTTTGACAGCCCTATTGATTTTAGAACAAGCATGCCCATTCCCGCCACAAGATTTCCAAATAATTAAGTCAACAATGTCACAGTGAAAAAATAATAAAAACTGCTTAGGTTATGCAGCACTTCTTGGATGCATATACACACAAAAAGCATTTTAGAAATAATCAAAAACTAAAATTGAATAGGGAAAGATGGTTTGCCAGTTTTAGTAAAACTACCTGAAATTAATCAGGCAGTACTTGGAAATATAACTGATGTGTCCCGTTCACAGCAAATGTTTTAACACGAGTCCTAATGTCACTTGTGACTCTTAATATGCCTAATTCTCAACAGTACACATGGAAGACTTGGTTTCATTATCACTACAGTAGATACTGTATCTCATTTTGTAGCAAATCTCCCATGGGGGAAATACGTGCTGATAGTTTGCACACCTGTCTCTCTGCCGCAGGAGACACTAATGATAACAAGACAGCATTGGGACCGGAGGACGTGTCAAAGATGGGCTGCCCCTGTCTGGGTGAGCACACCAAGCTGGAGGTGGTAATTGAGGAGTCCTATGAATTCAAGGTAACGCAAAATAAGCAGCTATTTTACCTCCGAGCCACACTCACACCTGTCACACTGATGCATATTTTGGAACTTCTCACAAGCTGTTATGGGCCGATGAATGCCAATATTTTGTTTGTTCATAAAAGATTTACCTGCTCGCCTCCTACTGAATACTAATCACAGCAGTTCTTTGGACTTCAGAGAGGCTGTCACAACCTTCAAATCCTTAAACTATTTTATAAACACTATGAGAGCTCATAAACAAACCAAACATGACATTTAATAATTATTCTCTATTAATTATCCTCAGTCCAGCCTGCCCTTATTCAGTTGTTAGTTTGTTTCATTCTGCAACACAGAGCTGGGGCAAAATAAAACACTGATGTTTTCACTTTTTCACTTCACTTCTGTCACAATATTTTGGGTATGACTTTTTGGGATTCATATTTAATCTAACTAGACATGGGTGATAAATTATTAATGATGTCCATGGAACTAATGGCTCTGCCAGTAGAGTAAGTCACTCATCATTTCAACTAGCTTGAATAGTCAAAAAAGTTGAGAAAATTGTATAATTTAACCACAATTCAGCATTTAAAGGGCTACTCCATTGATTCTGTATTGCACTTCCATAAAGTTGGGGGTTTGGGGGGGTCTTGCGAGAGACAGATTAAAATAGAAATGCTCGAAATCAATGCAGCAGACGGCGAGATATCCTGACTTAAAACAAACAACCAAAAAACTGGATCCTACGTTTCCCATAATGCAACTTGAGAGTGTTTCTCATATTCACATTAGACCTTCCCTGCCTGTTAAATCGTCGTGTCTAGAAGGTAACCCGCAAATTGTGGAAACGTATAAAAACATGCAAAAACTCAAGCCAGACTCGCTGCCCGACAACCTATCCTAACAATAACTATTCGAGGTCAATGCCTAACCTTAACTATTCAAGGTCAATGCCTAACCTTAACTATTCAAGGTCAATGCCTAACCTTAACTATTCAAGGTCAATGCCTAACCTTAACTGTCTCGCAAGAGTTTCCCAAACTGTGGGTTAGCTTCTAGACACAACCCTGTTAAATGTCCATGTCGGTGATAATCCACGCCTCTGTTTGTAACCCCCATATTGTAGGCTTTCTGTTATAAATGTGTACTCTCCAAAACCCAAGCTGAGAAAACATCACTATGACATCATCAGGGTTATTTTCGTAGACTTTAGAGAGCTCCTGTCAGAGCCATTTTCCAACTGTTTTTTGTAGTATCTTCTTGAAAAGTAAACTGGTGTCCATGTATAGAATTGGTGATGCGCCCCTTTAAGACCAATTTCAGCTGTAACATGATATTGCACTTATTCTCAGGGCTCCAGTTTCATGTGCAGATACTAACGGCTCTACTTTCTGCACTGGTGTAAAGCAGCTTCATGCTGGCAGTGTGCCTTTTTCCTGGGGGATAGTGGGGTTTTGTGCTCCCCTGCATCTGTTTTGGTGCCTCACTGCGCACCACAGTGGAACGAGCGGCACGGTTAATTGCACCATAATTCACTACAGCAGTATCCCTAGTGTCGTATGACAGTGTTAAGATGATATTGATACTGCATATTGCGTAACTGTAAAGAGATGGCCACCTCCAACTCGTCTTTTTGCTTTTGCTTTCTTTGTCCTTGTGGCTGTCTGCAGAGCACAGTGGACAAGCTGATCAAGAAGACCAACCTGGCTCTGGTGGTGGGGAGCAGCAGCTGGAGAGAGCAGTTTGTTAGCGCCGTCACTGTCAGCGCAGGTGAGTCGCGGCGTCGCAAAATGTCTCATCTGTTCATTCCTCTGAGACCAGACCTGTGGAAGATTGAGTCTGCAGGCTGGATCGAGCCCACCAGCTGCTTCTCACCGGCCTCACTGTTGTGCTGTTTTTTTTTTTTTTTAGATACTTTTTTAATAAAATCCCAAATGCTCCAATTTGACGTTAGCTGAATTTAAAGAAAAGGCACAATTTAACAGATAACGAATGAAAGAGCTTACAAAAACAAAGCCTGTTTTAATATATTTTTTGGCAATTCCGTTGCTGCTCCCTTTTAATCCAGACAGTTTATTAAAAATGCATGATGTGGTGAATCCCTCGCGTGGCTCACCATAAAAACTAAACTGGCCAGCTCTGCCTGGACAATTAATGGCTCTGAAATTTTTATGTAGATGAATGTGGTATGGTGAACCCTTTTTATTTTGCCCTTTCAAAAGCCGGTCACTTGGCTTTGTGAACCTTTTAGATCTGCACTAGTGCACAAAGCATTTGGGCTAAAAGCTGATTTACAGTAGACACCAGAGATGTGTCCTTCTGTTAATACGCTCTCTTCTCTCAGTTTCTCTCTCTGGTTGAGGTCACTCAGATTTTCATGCAGAGTATATATATATATATATATAAATAGAAAGTATGCTTCCTGCCTATATGTATGTCTCAATCACTGAGTCACAGCTATATTTACATATTTAATGTAATGATTTGAAAAGGTTCGCTCCCACACATTCGTCAAATGAATTAGGGGTTGATGGTCTTGGCTGGATTTTGCTATCAGACATGTTATCTAAGCTTGATTGAAGCATGAAGCTGGAACTATTTACTGTTTTATGATTTAATGTCAATTTCTGAACTGAGGTGTGATGTCACAGCTGGATCAGGTGATAATTAAAGGTCGGGTCGGTAATGCTGAGAAACGAGCAAGAGTACACCAGATTTTTTAAATAATTCAAACTAAAAAACCTATGGCGAAAAAGCTATGGACACCACGGCGGGTGTAACAAGCATTATTAAGCCACATAACTTAAATAACCTGACACCTCTTATAGAATCAATAGTAGAATAAAACACCAAGGCTGACAGCACAGAGATGTATAAACAAACTCCACAGCAGCTGCAGCCACAAAACACACATATTAAAGGCAGGGTCGGTGATCTTGAGAAACTAGCAAGAGTATATTAGATTTTTAAAAATGATCCAACCAAAAAACCCAGCCCAGTGTTGCCAACTCTTTTCTAATGAAAGTAGCAGCACTAGCTCCAAAAGTCCCTAAATCTAGCAAGAAAGTCGCCAAGTCCGTCCCTTCAGGCCTCCTTCCAAAGCCACTCCCCCAAAATGATCAGAGTGAACGTAAACAACGAACATGACTATTGTTGGTACTCCCAGCTGTCAAGCTAGCAGCTTTTGGAAGACTCCGGTGACGCGCAGGCAATCATCGTCGTTCAACCATTTCATTTGGGCCGAATGAAATGATTTGACGGGCTTATTACAGTCACAGATACTAGATTTTTTTTCCTTTTTTTGTCAGAGCATTTGATTAATTGATTGCTGTTGGGACGTTTCCACAAATATCACAAAAAATATATTTGAACAGCACTATCAACCCCCTTTAACATCTAACTCTCTGGTCCGAGTTCAGTTTTGTATACTGCAGGATCGACAGGGAAGGCATACGCAGCAAGTCTTTGTACGTATTTTGCATCTATTCATGGATCTATTCTGTCTCTGCCAGGTAACGACGATGAGGAAGAGAGCGGAGAGGAACGCTTGCCCTCCTGCTTCGACTACATTATGCACTTCCTGACAGTTTTCTGGAAAGTCCTCTTCGCTTTTGTCCCACCCACCGAGTACTGGAACGGCTGGGCCTGTTTCATCGTGTCCATTTCCCTCATCGGCGGTCTGACAGCTGTGACCGGGGACTTGGCCTCTCATTTCGGCTGCACCGTCGGTCTCAAAGACTCGGTCACCGCTGTGGTGTTCGTGGCCCTAGGCACCTCTGTTCCAGGTGGGCGTTTGTGGTGTCTATCAGCTCTAACGGCGGACCTGTCCTGGGTTTCCGTTGGGGTTTGTGTGTGCAGTAGAGGCAGCTGCTTTGGGAAGACTCGTGTAACCTCTGCCTCCGCCTGTGCTGTCAGAGTAATTCTCTACTGAGCTCTTGTCTTCAACATTAACAAGCTGTAAACAAAGAAAAACCCTGTTTCACTTTGTTATTTTCTCTGTGCCGCCTAATTGTATTCCCATTCCACTACGTCCTACACGCTGCCACAGAGAGGCACAAATGAGAATATGAAAATTAAGCTTTGACAAGTCAGTAAGCTCTGTAAGCTCCACACACTCCTTCAAATTGGCAGAGTTATCCTGGGAATCGCCCCCCCATGAATTAGTTGGAAGTCAATTATCAGAAAGTTACAGTATCAGCAGTTAGTGGCAGTACTAGGTTATAAGTTCATTTTAGTGGGCAGAGACTGTCAGAGACATTATCTTCTTTCTACATTTGTAGTGATTTACTTTATAAAGTACCAGTGTGTGATGCCAAGACGGGCTTTAAAGAAAACTTTGGTCCAGTTTAAATGTGTACATGGTGTGATTTGTAAGTAGTAACTAATGGCTTTATTAGTGGTTATCAAATCGTTTACTAATGCTCTATAGATCAGTCAGAGCCTTTTGTATGTACAACTTTTGTGTGGTCATGTCTCAAAAAATCCTTTTGGCTGGGGATTATTATCCTCCTTCACATTATCCTTGTCTTTTTAACCCAGTATGACCTCTCCAATGGGCTGTTACTTTCTGGGAAAGTTTTTCAGGGAATCTGGCCGTAATCCAATTATTAACAATTTACAGGAACGGTTTGACATTTTAGGAAACATGTTTGTTCGCTTTCTGGTAGAGACTCAAATGAGAAGATCGATACCACTTTCTGGTAAATATGAAGCTACAGCCAGGTGACAGTTAGATTAATTTAGCAAACAAGACTGGAAACAGCTAGCCTGGATTTATCCAGAGGTAACAGAATCTGCCTACCAGCCCCTCTAAAGCTCATTAATTATCATGTTATACCTAGTTTATTTAATCCGTAAAAAAATTCTAAAGGCAACAATTTGCCGTTTATTTCCTGCCAGCATGCTGGTTGACCCTCTAAACAACAAACCAAGAAATCCTCTTCAGCTACCTCATCTTACGAAGGAACAAAAACACACTTTTGTCTATAACATCGCCAGCTAACACCATCTAAGCTAAACTGACCAGCTGCTGGACGTAGTTTCATATTTAACAGACAAATACGAGAGCTATCTTCTTGTCTAACTCTCCGCCAGAAGGCACATCAACTCATTCCCTAATATGTCGAACTTTTGCATTAATAACATTGGATGTATTATTGTAAAAACCCTTTACTATGGTCTAATTGACATTTCAAACTGCAGTCTTGATAGCTTATTAGAAAGTGAGACACCGATGAGCATTAACTAATGATTAGACACCAGCCAAAGGGATTTTTCACAACCTGGCAACCTAAAACATGTTCTTATTTATGGTCTCTAACTGATCTATAAAGCATTAATAAATGATTCGGAGTGTCTATTTGCACCCATGTGATAATAGTCACACGGGTGCAAACAGACATTGTTTTATTTATTTATTTATTTTTAATTATTATTTTCAGTTTTCAGTCGCAGTTTGGTTAGGTTTAGGCACCAAAACTACATGGTTGGGTTTAGGAAAAATATACATACAATGCATATACTCATACAGTATCTAATGTGTGCCCGGGTTGAGTGCAAATAGCATTGTTGGCTACAGACACCTGGGTGCTTGTCTCTGCCATGCTATATACACCCAGGTGTAAATAGCCACATTGGATATTCCGCTCCGGGTACAAATTAAAAAATAACAACAACAATAAAAAAGTATTGTTGTCTACTGACACCTGGGTGCTAATAGCATCTTAGCATCTGCGTAAATGATTTATTAACCATTAATAAAACAATAGTGGGGCGTTGGGGGTTAAAACACCAACTATGAACCGCAGCGTTCCTGGTTTGAATCATCCTGGTTTGCCCATCTCCCTCTACTACACTATCGCTATCTAATAAAGGCATGCCTGTTTACCACTATAAACATTTATCTAAAGGGTGCCTTATAATAAAGTTACCACTTTTTGTTCTAAAGTCCCTGGTAGTGGTGGGGTTTAAGGGAGGGTCCCTGTCAGAGTCCGTGCACACCACTGATCTCCATCAGTAGCTGATTTGCACAAATTCACCGGTTTCTTATTATTTTCTTTTCGCTTAATTCATCTCTCTCCTTCTTTTACAGATACATTTGCAAGCAAAGTGGCTGCCGTCCAGGACCAATACGCTGACGCCTCCATCGGCAACGTGACGGGCAGCAACGCAGTGAACGTGTTCCTGGGCATCGGGGTGGCGTGGACCATCGCGTCCGTTTACTGGCACACCAAAGGCTTGCCGTTCAAGGTGAACCCGGGCTCCCTGGCCTTTTCCGTAACCGTCTTCACCATCATGGCGCTGGTGTGTTTTGTAGTGCTGCTCTACCGCCGGCGTCCCAGCGTGGCGGGCGGAGAGCTCGGGGGCCCAAGGACACCCAAGCTCCTCACCTTGTTCATGTTCCTCTCCCTTTGGTTCATCTACATCCTGTTGTCCTCCCTGGAGGCTTACTGCCACATACCTGGCTTCTGAGATAGAGGGAAACGCACAGACACGGCTCCTCTCCTTGTTTTTACAGTCTACTGAACGTGTTTTCTCTCTGTTTTTGTCTATTTTCACAAAGGTTTATAACTATTTGTATCATGAGTTATTATTGATACCGCGCAATATTTGATTGACTCTGAATCTTTGGACTTTGGAACTTTGCTACCACCCGCTATGCTGTGAAGTATAGCTTTAGCCACTGAAATTAAACCTCTTCTCAACTTTTCTTCCTTTTTTTTTTTTTGAAACACTACTGGACATTTACTATCTAATCATTGCTATCAGCATAAATCGCGTCAAACCTTCTGTCACTTGAAACGTAAAATTTCTGGCACATGTCCTCTCTCTGTGTGGACAATTATTTGACTTCTTAAGTGTTACGAAAGCACAAGATTAAAGCAGTATTTTGAAGGAAAATGAAAGATGGCGCATGGGACGACGTTATACTTGACATTTGCATAAAAGGAAAGCCATTACCGAGCCCGAAGTGACATGTTTGTGTGGATATTTATTACTCAATCTATACATTAATTATTCATTGTATATCATGTAAAAGATGAACATTGTGCGTGGGAGTTTTGTGAAAGAGTAGGTGTGTTTGCTTTTGCACGTTATCAGATTAAGAGTTTCTCTTGGTAATCTATTTTAAAGTACTGTATGTAATATTTTGACATGGCTGTTGACGTGTTGATGTGTTCCTGTACATGTGAATCACAGCTGTATCATAATCTTTTCACTGCCTGGTCCCCTTTCCCACAAAGCTTTCTAAATCAGTATTATGTTTGACATAGCCAGGGTTAAAAATGCCTTTTTTTACAACATAAGTCGACTATGAAGTATAAATTCTTTGAGCACATTAAGGATTTTTGCGCGTGTGTAGTGTGGGTGTATGTGTGTGTGTGTGTGCGTGCGTGTGTGTGCGTGCACCTCTGCTCTCTAGCACAACTTGGCGAAAGGCATGGCACTATTTCGTCATTGACTCCACAAATGGTACGGGTGTTCATGACATTAAAAAAAAAAGTGCAGTCTGAGTACGGATATGAGAAGGACACCAGTTTTCGTATCTGTCACGCTGACACTGTGAACATTTTTCCACATCACCTCTAGAAAAAGCACAGCAGAGAGCAAAGGGTCACTTTTCAGACGAGAGTAGGAAGAGTTATTAGGTCCTAATCATAGCACAATCACCGAACGGGTCCATCATCTGGGATGAAAAATGTGCTAAAAGAGAAGACATCTACAGCATCTCCTGAGAGTGTCTCCTTGTGTCGCACAGCAGTTGATATTGAAGTTTGTTTTTTTATTTAACCTAGAACCTGTAGAGCCATATTTATTGTAACTGTATTACAGTAAAGGTATTTATATGATCAATTTGAGTTTTATTGATATGCACGTTTAATGTACAAAAAGTGGAAATAAATGTTGCTCATTTATGATGCTGTAAAATGCCTTGTTGTCTTCATTCCACATTTCAATCAATGAATGCTCTCTCAGTCTTTCAAGATTATGTCTATACAAGCACCAAAGCACACAGGTCACACATGTTATTTAGATTTAGAGATAATCAGAATATTAACTCTTTCATTAAAGCGACGTATTGCCAACCCAGCTGGATGGTTGTCTGGGAAAGTGAACAAACACCTAAACATTAATAACAGACAAAACAGGATTTTCTGACAATATAAAGCAACCCAGTGCAACCTCTCTACAAACTACAGCTTTATAAATCACCATGGTCCAAACAACACTCTGACAGTGGTGGAAGAAGAAGTACTCAGATCCTTTACTGCAGTAAAAGTACCAGTACACCAATGTAAAAATACTCTATTACAAGTAAAGATCCTGCAGCTACACATTGGTAAAAGTACAGACGTATTGCAAGCAAAAGGCACTCAAAGTATCAAAAGTGAAAGTATAAAATAGATGTGGGGTGAGGGGGTTTCTGAAGCTATTTGACCATCTGACAAGCAGTTTAATTCTGCAGGAAAATGGCCCGTCAGTGATATATTATTGCTTGATCAGATTAGATCAGATATATGAAGGGCTCATTCAAAGCGAACGAAAACACAAAAATTCTTAGTTTCAGGTGATTATACACTAATGAAAACATGAATATTCCATTTCTGCCAATAGATCCCCGGAAATCCTGCACACTGGACCTTTAAGTCTTAATATGACAAGTAACTATCTGTCACATTAATGACAATATTTCCATATTAATGTAGTGGAATTTAGGTATAAAATAGCATAAAATAGTAATACTGAATAGAAATAATGAGAGGAATATCATTGAAGACCACAGTTGAGGGGAACTGGAGCTGATCAGGTGTGTTTTTAATACATGGACCTCTGAGCTCTGTTGGGTGATTTTAGGATTAGGTTTCATCATGTTGATGAGTGTTTATCCTGATGCTCCACAGCAGCAACACATTACAGAAAATAATTTGAAAACGAGAAAAGTTTGATATATGAAAATTATTTCATCACCTTCCCCGCTGCAGATTACACGGTGTCTTGATAATTGTGCCTTTTTTATTGCAAGCATTAAGATGTACTAATTCCAAACAAATTAACGGGGAAATTAACCCCAGCTGTGGCAGAAGATTATCATTATTCCTTGTGGGCACTCTGTCATTTTTACGATTTTCGGGACCGTGAGATTACCTTGTGCTTAGCTCAATAACTCAAAAAAGGGATTTTTTATTTTCTGGATTCTTGACAACTGAAAAAAGAGTTCGGCACGCTGTCAAACTCTCTAGTAGGCTTCATATTAAAGGTCACTCCTACTGTATATGGTGATGGTCTGAGGACTGAACACTGTTTGGAATAAAAATGTTGGGAGCAGATAAAGCTGCAGACCGGCTCGTTCTGTGTATTTCCTTTCTTTTGCATCAGTAGTTTGCAAGTTTGACAAAATAACTACAACAAAAAACAACAAAGTTCATAACAGTACATTGCAGTGCCAGAACCAGATTATTTTTAATATAAATTTTCATTACAATTGTATTATTTCCCAAAAGCAAGATAAATTAAATTAAAATGCTTATGAAAAACGTGTTTGTACTGGTCTGTTGGAATCTAATATAATTTACTAAAGGCTGGCTCGTCTAAATTATTGTTCTGTTTAAATCAAGGCTTATTATTTGTCACGTATATTTCCCAGCTCTACCATTTTGCTGTATTGAGCGGGAAATGAGCCATGGACTTAATATGCATACACATGCTGCGCCTGGATGGGTTTGGTACTTGCTGCCAAGGGCATGCTGGGATATGCTGCAGCCTCCTGAGAAGGAATAAACTGGTAAAGACAGTGTCTGGTAAAGAACGGGCAAAAAGTTATGTGATACTTTATTGATCATAAATCCTCTGTTTTCTCTGTTTTGTTCTGTTTTTCAGGGTCAAGGCAGCAGCCTGTGTGACCATAATAAAAGAGGTGCATTCCTCAATTGTTATACCTCTTTCAAAACGTACCTATATATCTTACTAAGAGCTTTTTTTAAAAACTTGACTCTATAATTCTACCATTATCTGGAACTATAAATCCCATAGGATTAGGAAGGGTCATTTGCAAGCGTACAGTAAGGGGGATGGGGGGCTGGCTCTACCAGATTTCAGGTGTTATTACTAGGCCGCAAACATTCGATGTGTTTCCTACTGGCTGGATGAAACGATTGTTCTCGACAGCTGGCTGGATATGGAGCGAGAGGACTGTCTACCCAGCTCACTTGGTGCTATTATAACGTCTCAAAAAATCATGTTATAATTACAACCCGATTATTCATAGTACTACTCAAATTTGGAAACAAATAGCCAAACAATTTAAACTTAGAGCTCTATCCTTTACACTTCCGATATCGGCAAACCCATCTTTTACTCCTTCAAACCTAGATGGAGCCTTTGATCAATGGAAAGAATCAGGACTGAGTAGTTTTGGGGATTTGTACATTCAGGGTACGTTTGCTTCCTTTCAGCAGCTTAGGGAGAAGTATGGGCTGTCAAAGACAGACTTTTTTAGATATCTCCAGATTAGACACTTTGTGAAAACTCATCTTCACAATTTTGAGAGTGCAACACCTGAAAAGCTAGACCAGTGTCTGAGAGACTGTATAGTAGATAAACATCCAGTTTCATTTATATACAATACATTGCAAGACCTTGAGCAAGTAGATATGAGCGGCATAAAAAAGGTCTGGGAAAAAGACCTAGGGATAGAAACAGGACTCCAAATTAAGCCAATGATGTGTCTCTGTGTCTGCTTTGCCCCCCAGTGGCCAAAAAATCAGTTAATGCTACTTAAACCATAGACTGTATATAAGAAGTGGACGTAGTCACCATGACATCACCCATTGGTTTGTGGACTGCCGTTTTGAAGCCTTGAGCTCGCAAGCCTTGAGATGGCCGCCGCCATCTTGTTTTTTTGCAACCAGAAGTGACAAGAGAGGGTGGAGCAAAGAACAACTGAACGCTGAATAAGACATTTTTAGGCGACCAAAATGTTACAATTAACTTTCATGAACTGAAAACACACTATGAAAGGGTTAAAGTTCTAAGATGAAAACACGGACAACTCCCAGACCGGACAACACCGTGGTAGTGACCTGTCAATCACAAGGTAGCCACGCCCTAAAGCATCACCTGCTTTATGGTCTATTTGACTCTACATGGGACCATCATTTACTAAATGAACATCATGCTGTATTGAAGAAGACTTGAAACTAGTGATTGAGACCATAAACTCATGTTTACAATGTTTACTGAGGTAATAAATCAAGTGAGAAGTAGGCTCATTCTCTCATAGACTTCTATACAATCAGACTTCTTTTTGCAACTAGAGGAGTCGCCTCCTGCTGGCTGTTAGAAAGAATGCAAATTTAAGATACTTTCACATTGGATTCACTTTTCAGACCCAGAGGCTGCCCAATGTAGCCTACTCAACTCAACTGCATGGTTAAAGGAACAGTTTGACATTTGTAAAATATGCTTATTTGCTTTCTTGCCAAGAGTTAGATACAGTAAGAAGATCAATACCACTCTCATATCTGTACGGTAAATATCAAGCTACAGCCAGCAGCCAGTTTGCTTAGCTTAGAGACTGGAAACAAGAGGAAACAGCTAGCCTGGCTCAGTCCAAAGGTAACAGAATCTGCCTACCATAACCTCGAAAGCTCACTAATTAACAAGTGCACAAGTGACAATCATCTTTTTTCATTTACTTTTTCACATATTTAGTTAGTATTTAACACAGATCATATTTAAAAATCCTCAATACAAGGTCTCTTTTGCTGCTTTAATAGGCTTACAGGAGGTGTCACTTACACCTCCTGGGACAGGATGAATTAATAGAACTTTGGCCAGAGATCGTGAGCTAACTTCCTGAACAGATATGACGAGGTTAGAGAAGCATATTGATATTCATCACTGTCCTTCCATTACTGCTGCTCTGAAGTGAAGGACAACTATGTGAGTGTGAACCACTCACAATGAAATCTCTGTTGTACAAGACACGTCAGGACAAGATATTCAGCAATAGAGAATGGGTTATAAAGACAGATGTTATGGATACTTTGTGTAATCATGGGTAATTTCTACTATAGCTTACAGTCATCACTGCGGTGTTTAATTGTGACACATTAAGAGGGTTACGGATGTTTTAAAAAACACACCCTCACATTATCTAATTTACAATGCAGGAGTCAAATGTGATAATTCACATTATCACATTTACACATCATTACATTAACAGCAGGCAGCAGGTGCAAACACATCCCTAGTCATCCACCGGGATGTGAAATGCTGTTAATTTGGGAATCTGAAAGACTTTTATTGACATGTTACAGTCACAGCTGTGAATGGGCCCGAACTGAAGTGTCTCCAGTGTGAGACAAGTGGATCAATGTGTCAAGTAGTGGTAGTATTTGTAGCAGTAGAAATACAAGAAGGACAAACTGTGATTATCTGTGTGGAGGCTGTGAGACACACTTCAGAAGTTACACTAGAAATGCGCAGCTATAATAGGGGAGACCGGGGAGCGTTTTACCACTGCTCAAGGCTGGCCCACGCTAAAAGATTTTCAAATCTTAACAGATGTTGAAAATGTGAGAGACCCCACACATAACAACATGTTATGTAAAATTCAACAGTTTTTTTCATGTAGTGAGTGGGGAGCAACGATTTAGCCAAAACAGCACAGCACACACTAACAGATTCCATTCATGAACAACAAGATTCTTACTCTCAAAACCGCAAATATCGCAAGATCAAACGTGACTTAGTGTAAAAAAAAAACATAGCGGATGATGGGCAGGAAGAATTAGCGCTGTTAGTTTTTGCACTACTTTGTACTGAAAATTCACAATGAAAATAAGAAAAGAATATGGATGAAGTCATGGAGACATGTTAAATAAACACTTGTGTTGTTGCCACAAATCAACAAGTTGATCCTCCCTTTCTGAGGTCCATCTTACTACTACTTTATGCTTCGCGTTTTGCATTAGCCGCAGCCATTAAGGGCCGTTATGGCCGCGGTTTTTGTCCTTCCCTCTTCAGTCAGAGGGGGGAATCAGGCCCAAAATCGTCTTGATTCTCGTGTAGTGTGTACTAAGCATCAGCTGCAATTCCTCTAATCAGGAGCAATCTTGAGTGATCAGAGGTGTCGATACAGAGGTTGCATGGGGTGGGCCATCTTGAGAGACCCTCAGCCAGGGCTTTTTTCCAAAGCTGCAATTGGGCACAGGCCCTCAAAGTGCCAGCTGGTTATACTGTTTGTGCCAAATTGCTGTTTGGCAACAGTTGTTGAGGTCTTTATCGAACTAAAACAGCACCTATGAGACACAAACCCAGGTCCAGCCCCTGAATGCGTGGAAAGATGATCTAACAACAGAGTAAAATCTACCAGGGTCTCTTGCTGACCACGCACCTCTGCCTAAGAGCAAAAAGGCCGCAGGGGGAGGGTTGTCAAACCAATAGAAAAACCTATTATATCCGGACATGTCACTCCTAGCACGGCTAAATGTCTCCGGTTGCTGCCATTCTCGGAATCAGCGACAGCTAAAATTTCTTTAACTGCTAAAATTAGTCTCCATTCTACTTCATGATTTCACACAATGAGAAGATCATTTCCTGGTCGTCATGACATCCCTGTCAATCATCTCCTCTCCTTGTGTGAAGAGCGAAATTCTGATTTTTCTGTTTTCAAGCTAAGACAGCTTTGCCAGAAATAACACCCTGATACAGATAATGGTGTCAGTGTGTGTCGGCGTGTGTGCATATTTCCGATTTCTTTTAATGGAAATCAAATTAAAGAAAGAGCGAGCGTGACAAAACTGATCCAACATGCATGTTTTGAAAAGAATGTATTACACTTTTATCAGGAGAATAATATACCATCTTTATCATCTTAAAAAATGCATTCATTAAAAAAAAAAGCAGTCTAATCATAGACCGTATATAAGAAGTGGACGTAGTCACCATGACGTCCCCACTGGTTTGTGGAGTAACGTTTTCAAGCCTCGAGTTCGGCATTTTGGCCGTCGCCATCTTGTTTTTTTGCAACCAGAAGTGACACGAGAGGGTGGAGCTAAGTACAACCAAACGCTGAATAAGACATTGTTAGGCGCCCAAAATGTTACAATTAACTTTCATGAACTGAAAACACACTGTGAAAGGGTTAAAGTACTAAGACGAAAACACGGACAACTCCCAGACCGGACAATGCCGTGGTAGCGACCTGTCAATCACAAGGTAGCCACGCCCTAAAGCATTCCCTGCTTTATGGTCTATTTGACTCTAAATGGGACCATAATTTACTAAATGAACATCATGCTGTATTGAAGAAGACTTGAAACTAGCGATTGAGACCATAAACTCATGTTTACAATGTTTACTGAGGTAATAAATCAAGCGAGAAGTAGGGTCATTTTCTCATAGACTTCTATACAATCAGACTTCTTTTTGCAACCAGAGGGGTTGCCTAGGAGGAATGCAGGTTTAAGGCACTTCAGCATTGGCTTCACTTTACAGACACGGAAGTTGCCGCCTGACTGTATTGTGCTAATGTAATTAGTTTGTTGGTTGATTAGCTAATAGCTAATAGAAAACAGAAAGTTAAAGCAGCAGTAGGTAGAATTGGAGCATATCTTTTATAAAACGGTCACTATATCCTGACAGTAGTGCATGAGACAGGTAATCTGAAAAAAATCATGTGTCTCTATGTCCTCCGGTGCTCCTAATGGCATCTGCAAGATTTCACAGACCGGAGGAAAACAACCGTTCAGAGCCGAGCTGGAGCCTGCCATCTCTGAGCAGCTGTCAATCACTCGCAAACTCCGATCAAACGGTCAAACTAGGCAGCGCTGATCAAATATGAATCAATATTCTGTTACTGTAATGCCTATTTCTCACGTAAAATGTTTTAAGACACATCTTGTAGTGTACTGTTTAGCTGTAAAATTAGAAAGATTGTGACCTGGCCGCTGCTGAGATAAATTGAGGAAATACCAAGCACCGCCCACCAGCCGGAGCAAACTTTCTAATTTCCATTACATTCCTCCATTGAATGAACGGCCAATAGGAACGCTCTCTCTCTAAAATGACCTGTGATTAGCCAAAGTCAGAACACTTCAATTACAATATGCTGCAAGGTTATTATGGAATTTATTATGGGACCTACTGCAGGTTTAATGTGCTAATTCGAGTAATGGATTTATTTATTTTTATTTTGCGGATCAGACACAAGTAAGAAAGCTTACATTACTTTGGCTAATAATATAATATATAATAATAGAGCTGTTAAAGGGGCCACGCTGCTGCAAAAGTAGGCCTAGGCTACTTTTATTTGAGGAGGGGATGTTGCAGGTTGTCGGTTCAACATCACCCCCCCTCCTCCTCCTCCTCCTCTTCCTCCTCACCAGCCCGCACGTGCTGCGTGCTCGCCCCCTGAGCCCTCCATCTCGTGTGTTTCGCCATTGGTCTGGGATGATGTCATCCACAGTAGAGACAATAGAGCCCACCTCCCCCGTCAGTGTCTCCTCACACACGCACCGCAGCTCAGAGTGACACACGCTCAGACGTGACGCCAGCTGAGTTAGCCAAGCACTCCCGATGACGTGTATTTAGTCATCTGCCTCCTTAAAATCCGGCTGTGCATCTTCTATTCAAGCCAGCTCTTTTTTTTTATTATCTTTTATTTTTTTATTTTTTTATATAAATACATGAACAAACGAGCAGGCAGGGGAGGTGTTACACATCTGGATCATACCAACGCAGCGGGTCGTGCTACTCGGGCCACTACAGACATGAGGATCTCTCATTCCACTGCGCATAAATGATGAACACACTACGGGACTGCCGCGCTTGATGTAAGTGATGTTTTCTTTTCGGTAACGTTACTTATCTTGGCGGTCGGTCCGCTCGGCCTGCAGCCTGTGAGACCCCCATCATCAGTGCAGCGGCTGTCACAGCACTACGTGTTGGTCAGGTTTAGCTTACAGCACCGACAAAAAGCGCCTAAATGTCTTCATGTATTTGAAATCACAGTCAAACTGATGCCACATGTTAAAAACATGTCATGCATCCACCGCTGCTCGAAGGAGGTCAGCAGTTCGGATTGTTTGCCATAATAAGCGTGTATTATTATTTATGGGGATAAATAACTGCAGCCGTGTGAAAGAGTATGGAAGAAGAAATAAGCCCTAATTATACACATCCACGCTTGACAAACAAGTAAAGTGTGGATGGCCACATCAGCTTTATTTGTCATTAAACGTTCAAAGAATGTGCAGCGATTAGAAATACGGGGAAATTAGGCAGTGCGCCATCTAGCGACTGTGTAAACAGGAACTAGTAGATTTTCCATTACTGGCCTGCAGAACAGCCTTGTGAACAACAATGCTGAGGAAGAATGTAAATATTAATAGCTGCTTTATTTGCGGCGGTGGTGCTGCTGCTGATGATGAGATGCTCCAAAGAGCTGATGAGAGAGATGTGAGCACGTTATTTTAAACAGCATCAGCAAGTGATTTATTGACATACATGTCATAATGAATCCTCTAGTCTCTGTCAACACTGTCAGTTGTGCACAAGCAGAACTAAAAGGTAGTGTAAGTAAAATGATGTGATGAAGGAGGGGACGCACAACTGACCGATGAGAGTGATTTGGAAGGCTCCATTTGGATACCGTGTATTTACGGTTGAAGCTTACAAACATTAACTATGATAAGACTATGGTTAGTATGAGGCAGGCAGCTTGTTCACATACAGTAGAGGCACTAACTTCACAAGCAAGACACATACACAGAAGAACCACTGCAGTGCATTTGCAGGAAGACCAAGCAGTGTAGGGACACACAAACCAGTTTAAAAGCTTAAACCTGCATTAATCAATATTTATGATTTTAATATGGCTCAGTAACGTGACAGGGTCACTTGTAGTGTAGTAGTGTAGACTAATCACACAACCCTGCAGCTCACAGCTTGAAGCTGCTTTTAGTTCAGATTTTGGTTTTCTGGCCTGAACTATATAGAGACAGTAGCATTGATTCAATGCTTTCTCCCATATAAAACCATAGGCAGCCATTTCCGGTGACGGTGTAATGTTTCAATGGAACAATAATTTAATTGACTTTGAACCTCTCAGGAAAGACGCAGTGTATAATCAGATCTTACAGTCTTCATGATTGGTGAAAATGTAAAAAACAACTACACAGACTTACTCAGTTCAATGCAACAGTCTATTGACAATGAAACAAAGGTATTGCTCAGTGAGAGAAAATGATGAACCTTGAAAATATTTACAAGATATTTATAAAATATATTCATGAAATATACAGCTATGGACATTGCTTTGAGATTACTATCAAGAGAGGTCAAGATCAAACACAGAGCCAAAGATTTTACCAAAATGATATTGTCTCTTAACAATAACCAGGTCTAAGCCCTGGTCTTCTCTGTGAGGTGTTTACATTAGGGCTGCAACTAAAGGTTATTTTCTCGATTAATAAGAAAATAGTGAAACATCTCCATCATAATACCCTGAGGTTCCTAAGACGACATCTTCAAATGGCTTATTTTGTCCCACCAAAAGTCCAAACCCAAAGATTTCAGCCGGTTAGACTGTTATCAGGTCATTAAATGGGCGTGATCAGTGGTTGTAAGCCTCATAGATGTGGGTCAGAAGGGGCCTGCTAACAATGTGTAGTTGTCTTTGTGTTCACAAGCATTTAAGTTTCACTTTCACTTTTCAAACAATATTAAGCCAAAACACAATGTTTTCCCTAAACTTAACTACGTGGTTTTGTTGCCTAAACCTAAAGTTGTTTTGTTTGTGTTCAAAACGTAACCTTTCATTCAGTTTTACGTGTTGGAATGTGTTGCTTTTAAGTTTCACTTTCAATTTACAACATATCAGGTGTAGTAGGCCCCTACTAACCCACATCTATGGTTTTAGTTTACTATGGTCAAGACACTGAAAGGCGGCTTCACTTATCAAGATAGTTGACAGTTAATTTACTGTCAATAAACTAATTGTTTCAGCTCTAGTTTGCATATTCTAACATTTTCTCTACAGACACTCAGGTCAGGTAGACTAGAAACTCTAAACTGCTTACAGATGTGACTGTGTTTGTTTATGTGATAGCCCATGGACTGGTGGCCTATCCTGTTTCCCTGCCCCAGTGCATGCTGGGATGGCCTCTGATGACTCGGAATAGGAACGAGCAGGTAGACAGCGGATGAATTATTTGTGGACCGCGCAAGAGAAGTTAAATTATGCGGTGCTTAGAAGCTGAAATTAAAATTAGCCGTTTAGCATTCAACCCTAGAATCACTCACACCATTAATAATGATAATTACATTAAGCGTCCCTTCTTCTAAATGATGATGCTGCAGGCCGGCTGTGACAGCCTCAGGGTGTCCTGTGTTGTTGTTGATTTCATGCACACTCATACTTTCTTGAAGGTTTTCTTCTACGATATGAATATGGTCTTGCATAATTTTCCAGAGGGGGAATAGAAACAGACTGTTGTTACCAAACTGCAGCTAACAGATGTTGCTGTTGATTTTTTTTTTTGTTCAAGTTGAGCAAGCTTCTGTCGAATAGAATAGTGTCAGATTGTTTTTGGTTATTTTTCGGAGGGGTAAGGCCTGCAGGGGAACATATGTTTTGGGGACTCGCTGCTGGACCTGTGCTTGGTCGATCCAACAAGTTCCTGGATTCTTACAAAGCAGTAACTCCTTCCCTGGTTCGGATCAAAATACACTCCGAAACAAACATCGATCAAATGCAGAGCACACAGTGGCTTTCAGTATGTAATATTAGAACACGTTTGTTCAGCTGTTGTCTCCGCCAATTATGATGAATATGTCTTTTCTGTCTTTTTGACTGTTTGTTTGCAAGATCCAGCTTGTCAGAAAATTACAGTTTGGGAGGACATTTGGTGGACAGAGACGCCTTGGCACAAGCAGCAGACTACATTCTGGTGGTGTTCAGATCTGGGATTTCCAATGTCGGCTGATTACATAGCAATCACTAACAACGACGGTGTGCTTTTTAAATTCTTCAATGATTTTAAAATATATTCAAAGTGTATTCTTATCTCTATGTGACAGAGCGCTCAAATCCCAACCAACCACAAAACCTTTCTCCAAGCTGCTTTTGTCACTTTCTATTCTTAGAATTCTATTTAGGGATTTAGTCATTTTTTGGATTTCTTATTAAACTGAACAGAGGTCTTATTTTTTAACATCACAATGTGCCATTGACATCGTTTTTTTAATTATATAATTGTGCTGTTAGAGGTGCTGTGTGTAACTGATTACCATTGGTTTGCTCCTTGATTCAAGGAGGAAGGAAATCTGGACCACCCTGAAAAAAGTATCACTCTTCAGCCAAAGTACCACCAATCCCATTTTATCTCCTATAAAATAATGTAATAAAAATGTTGCTTAGCCTTGGATGTGTGGGGATTATGATACTGAATGTGCTAAAAGTCAGGTGTCAGTCTCAGTGTAAAATCAGTTTGACTGAATAGTGAAGAGAAAGGCGAGATAACTCACGCTGCCCTCTGATTGGCCAGTTTGCGCAGTTGCTTCCATCACTTTCTGTCCGCTGACTGTGGAGATTAGGTGATGTAATTCTTTTGACTTCCCCTCAGTAGCCTGTAGTGGTGTGAGTTCTGATGAGACAGTGAAACAAAGCAGATTACAGTGAGAAAAAAAACATTTTGCAATGCGCTAGCACAGATTAGCAGTAAAGATGCATTTGTCTTTTCAAGTCATTAAGGATTAATGCAGTGTTGTGAAGATGTTGATGATGATTAGAGCAAATCAAAGAATAGGAGCAGTATTTTAGACATGAAGCAAAGTCAAATTTAAGAATGCTTACTAATCAACACAAGGCTCATCCCTGTGTGTCATTATTGTGCCATTATCATGGCATTGTTGACAAAACACACTCTCATTTGGGCTTCTGAGTCACAGCCAAGTCATCAGCCGGAAGTTGCAAGTCATTTAAGTAAATCTTACATCATTAGATGTGTGACTTAAGCCTGCGTAGAGTGTGAGTCATAATGACTTACTGTAAGTCCACATTCTCTGTTACAACCCAAATGTATCCTTTTGTTCTTTAACTCCATTTGGTCGGGCAATTTAACATTAATTTCACTTTGTTCGTACGTTACACCATCTTCAAATCATTTCAGATCTGTTTTGAGATGTTCCTTCTTCAGATCTTAAAGTGGCAGTGACAGAATATTTTTAGCATCATTGGGCAAAAATTACACAATAACCTTTCAGCATATTCTAATTCAAGTGTTCTGAGAGAAAACTAGACTTCTGCACCTCCTCATGGCTCTGTTTTCAGGCTTTAAAAAATCTAGCCCGTGACAGGAGACTTTGGCCAATCACAGGTCATTTCAGAGAGAGAGAGATTTCCTATTGGCTGTTCGTTCAACGGAGGCAGCTGTCAACCACTCAACTCCGATCAAACAGTGAAACTAGGCAGCGCTGATCAAATGAATCAATATTCTGTTACTGTAATGCCTATTTCTCGCTGTGATGTAAAATAAGAACCTTCTCATTTTACAGCTAAACGGTACACTACAAGATGTTTCTGAATACCTTTGAGGCGAGAAATAGGCATTACAGTAACAGAATCTTGATTCATATTTGACCAGCGCTGCCTGGTTTGACCGTTTGATCTGAGTTTGCGAGTGATTGACAGCTGCTCAGAGACGGCAGGGTCCAGCTCGGCTCTGATTGGTTGTTTTCCTCCGGTCTGTGAAATCTTGCAGATGCCATTAGGAGCACCGAAGGACACAGAGGCACATGATTTTTTTTCAGATTATCTGTCTCATGCACTATTGTCAGGATAGTGACAGTTTTATAAAAATTACTTTTTTTTTAATCATATTTGCTCCAATCTGCCAACTCCAGCTTTCATAATACAGCATAATTTGTACTATTTTTAAGTATTTGAGGGTTGAAATGGTCCCCCAAAGCTTTGTGACCACATTCATTAGAGCGCTGCAGTGTGAATATAACTCATTCATTTGTATATAGATAAAGCTGATCATACTTGACACTGTCAGAAACACTTGGCATTCACACAATGAAACACATTAACATGCTTATTACATCCTTGCTGTTGGTAAGTAAATGGCTCGAGTTATAGAAGTTTGGGGAGGAATATCTCATTCAAATGTGATTTGGCAAGCAGACGTCTCTACGTGGTGCTTTAGTAGTCATTATCATTCATATCATATTTGTGATGGGCAGGAGGCGCTTCACTCTCTGCCACCTTTCCTCATCTACAACCCAGTCTGCCGCAGTTACAATTAACATTTCCACCCTGGCGGATGTTAAAAGGGAGACTCGACATGCTGCTGTAACATCAGTGTCAATGCACACTGCAGGGCATTTGTATTTCTTAGAAGTAGACTTTAACCTCATTTGTGAATTTGGTACTAATTTGAATGCTACCCACAAAGCTTTGGTGGTCAGGCAAATGGATTTAGAAATACATCAGAGAGTCTGTTTTTTCTGATGCTTGGCTCGTTACATTTTCATGCCAAATCATGCTCGAGTGTTTAAATCCTGATAAGCTTGATCATTTTCTGCTTCTCTGCTGATTTGTAAATTAGCTTCTTATCTGATATCAACATCCGTGCAGGCCAAGGAAAGTATTAATATTCATCTGTGAGACCAACATTTGCTTTTATTCCCATCATAACATGTACAATGATTTGTCTAATTCTGCTTTATGTCTCAGCATTAAATCTGTAAGTCTGATGGTGCACATTCCTGAAACAAAAACTACCACCATATGAAAACACAAAGGGAACAACTTCCATTTATTTTTCCATTTAGTTCCTCATCAATCAAGTGGTCAGGTTAAATTATTGAGTAGACACGGACTCAAGCGCTCACACAGGTTACTTTCAATCAGCAGGGGGAAACAGCAGCCAGCCTGGCTCTGTCCAAGGGTAGAAAAAAACATCTGCCTACCAGCACCTCTAAAGCTCATTAATTAACTTGTTAGGGCCCGAGCACGAAAGTGCCAGGACCCAACGGTGTCCTGGCACGAAGTGCGAGGAAACCTATTGTTTTTGCTCGGGTTATTATTATTATTATTATTATTATTTTTCTGCTGGGAGATCGCATTTTTGAGGCCTTTAGGATGCACGAAAACTCATGAAAAGTGGAATATTCATCAGACCTGGTGGGAAATTCAAAGTTCTGTACTGATTGGGCTCGGGTGTCGCCAGCGGGCTCTATAGCGCCCCCTAATGCAGGCAGGTTTTCGGAACAAGTTACTTCGATCTTCACGAAATTCGAGTATGTCATTGCTCACATCTTGAAGTCCGTCTTAAATATTTCTGAGATTTTTTCGGCCAACAGGAAGTCAGCCATCTTGGATTTCCTGCGTGATTTTAAAATTTACGAACACATGTTTGAGGACTTTAGGATGCACAAAAACTCATGAAACTTTACACGTATATGCACACTAGTACTTACTTTGATTTGGTGGTGTAATTTGGCTTGGGCGTGGCATGTTGGCTCTCTAGCGCCCCCTTATGTCTTTTAGCCTTTACGCATACCTTGTTGTACTCGAAAACTCATGAAATTTGGCAAAAACATGGACACCTGTGAACTGTACGTGAATGTACAGCTATTGGTTTCAGCGCGTTAAGCGGGCTCCATAGCGCCCCCTAACGCGTGGAAGGCCATAGTTTCAACATAGTTGATCCTATGTTCATGAAATTTGGTAGGCACATCTTGCTCATTATTTCAGACATATTCCTCATTGGGTTTCATTAGCCCCGCCCACCCGGAAGTCGGCCATCTTGAATTTTGTGCGTTTTTCATGCATTTTACGCATACTTTGACGAACTCCTCCTAGAGGCTTCATCGGATTCGCGTCAAATTTGGATGGTATAACCCTCAAACTGGTGTGACGCTAAATTGCGAAGGAATTTTTGATCGCTCGAACGGTGATGTCATAGGTCATGTGAGAAGACGCCATTTTGTCATTTTATAGGTGTTAATCTTTACTATACTCCTCCTAGAGGATTCAAGAGATCCATCTCAAAGTCGGGCAGCAGAATCTCAACACCTCCACGACGCTAAATTGCGAAGCTTTTGTGTTTTTACGAAACGGCGTTGTTGTAGCGGCGCGGCGAATTTCGATGTTTCGACATGACACAGGAGGCTGTTTTAACTTGACTTTGTATAGTCAGATCTGCCCCAAATTTCACAAGCTGGATAAGAGTCCAGGCCTGAAGACATATATGTAACTTTATGAGTGATAGTCATAGCGCCCCCTACAGGAAACAGGAAAATGTTATAAATTGACTATACATTGTCCAATCAGCTTCAAACTTGACATGTTTTATAAGAGTTCAGGCCTGAAGACATATCTGTGTAATTATGAGTGATAGTCATAGCGCCCCCTACAGGAAACAAGAAAATGTTGTAAGTTGACTATGCATTGTCAAATCAGCCCCAAACTTGACATGTTTTACAAGAGTCTTGGCCTGAAGACATATCCCTGCCGTTATTGAGTTATGGTGATAGCGCCACCTACTGGCAATAGCATATGGTTGTGTACTGCCACCCACCCTCATAGAAGTGCCTTTAAAGGATGCCCCACAGGTTCTCAACCGGTCATTTACGGCAACGCGCGCCACACGCAGAAAATACCCTCAAACCGTTACGTGCGGTGTCCGACTCTCATGAAGTGGGCGACAGCGTGTTCCCCGACGTTCGCAAGGGGCGAGGGCCCGCTCATCGCTGCTTGCAGCTTTATTAGGGCCCGAGCACGAAAGTGCCAGGACCCAACGGTGTCCTGGCACGAAGTGCGAGGAAACCTATTGTTTTTCTAAGGATTATTATTATTATTATTATTATTATTATTATTAGGGCCCGAGCACGAAAGTGCCAGGACCCAACGGTGTCCTGGCACGAAGTGCGAGGAAACCTATTGTTTTTGCTCGGGTTATTATTATTATTTTTCTGCTGGAATATCGCGTTTTTGAGGCCTTTAGCATGCACGAAAACTCATGAAAAGTTGTATATGCATCAGAACTGGTGGGAAATTCAAAGTTCTGTACTGATAGGGCTCGGGTGTCGCCAGCGGGCTCTATAGCGCCCCCTAATGCAGGCAGGTTTTTGGAACAAGTTACTTCGATCTTCACGAAATTCGAGTATGTCATTGCTCACATCTTGAAGTCCGTCTTAAATATTTATGAGATTTTTTCGGCCAACAGGAAGTCAGCCATCTTGGATTTCCTGCGTGATTTTAAAATTTACGAACACATGTTTGAGGACTTTAGGATGCACAAAAACTCATGAAACTTTACACGCATATGCACACTAGTAGTTACTTTGATTTGGTGGTGTAATTGGGCTTGGGCGTGGCATGTTGGCTCTCTAGCGCCCCCTTATGTCTTTTAGCCTTTACGCATACCTTGGTGTACTCGAAAACTCATGAAAGTTGGCGAAAAGGTGGACACCTGTGAACTGTACGTGAGTGTACAGCCATTGGGTTCAGCGTGTTAAGCGGGCTCCATAGCGCCCCCTACCGCGTGGAAGGCCATAGTTTGAACATAGTTCATCCTATATTCATGAAATTTGGTAGGCACATCCTGCTCATTATTTCAGACATATTCCTCATTGGGTTTCATTAGCCCCGCCCCCCCGGAAGTCGGCCATCTTGAATTTTGTGCGTTTTTCATGTAATTTATGCATACTTTGACGAACTCGTCCTAGGGACTTCATCGGATTCACGTCAAATTCGGGTGGTATAATCCTCAAACTGGTGTGATGCTAAATTGCGAAGGAATTTTTGATCGCTCGAACGGTGATGTCATAGGTCATGTGAGAAGACGCCATTTTGTCATTTTATAGGTGTGAAACTTTACGATACTCCTCCTAGAGGATTCAAGAGATCCATCTCAAAGTCAGGCAGCAGAATCTCAACACCTTCACGATGCTAAATTGCGAAGCTTTTGTGTTTTTGCGAAACGGCGTTCTTGTGGCGGCGCGGCGAATTTCGATGTTTTGACATGACACAGGAGTCTGATTTAACTTGACTTTACATAGTCCGATCTGCCCCAAATTTCACAAGCTGGATAAGAGTCCAGGCCTGAAGACATATATGTAACTTTATGAGTGATAGTCATAGCGCCCCCTACAGGAAACAGGAAAATGTTGTTACTTGACTTTACATCGTCCGATCTGCCCCAAATTTCACAAGCTGGATAAGAGTCCAGGCCTGAAGACATATACGTAACTTTATGAGTGATAGTCATAGCGCCCCCTACAGGAAACAGGAAAATGTTGTAACTTGACTTTACGTAGTCTGATCTGCCCCAAATTTCACAAGCTGGATAAGAGTTCAGGCCTGAAGACATAAACGTTTCATTATGAGTGATAGTCATAGCGCCCCCTACAGGAAACAAGAAAATGTTGTAAAGTGAATATGCATTGTCGAATCAGCCCCAAATTTGACATGTTTTATAAGAGTCTTGGCCTGAAGACATATCCCTGCCGTTATTGAGTTATGGTGATAGCGCCACCCACTGGCAATAGCATATGGTTGTATACTGCCACCCACCCTCATAGAAGTGCCTTTAAAGGATGCCCCACAGGTTCTCAACAGGTCATTTACGGCGCCACGCGTTCCACGCAGAAAATACCCTCTAACCGTTACCTGCGTTGTCCGACTTTCATGGAAGTGCGCGACAGCGTGTTCACCAACGTGCGAAAGTGCACGACAGCGTGTTCCCCGACGTGCGCAAGCGGCGAGGGCCCGCTCAACGCTGCTTGCAGCTTTAATTAGGGCCCGAGCACGAAAGTGCCAGGACCCAACGGTGTCCTGGCACGAAGTGCGAGGAAACCTATTGTTTTTCTAAGGATTATTATTATTTTTCTGCTGCGAGATCGCATTTTTGAGGTGCTTAGGATGCACGAAAACTCACGAAAATTGGAATACGCATCAGAACTGGCGAAAATTGCAAAGTATTGTAGTGATTGGGCTGGGGCGTCGCCAGCGGGCTCCATAGCGCCCCCTAATGCAGGCAAGGGTTGGGAAAAAGTTACTTCGATCTTCACAAAATTCGAGTAGGTCATTGCTCACATCTGAAAGAGCGTACTAAATATTTTTGAGATTTTTTTGGCCAACAGGAAGTCAGCCATCTTGGATTTCGTGCGTGATTTTAAAATTTACGAACACATGTTTGAGGACTTAAGGATGCACAAAAACTCATGAAACTTTACACACACATGCACACTAGTACTTACTTTGATTTGGTGGTGTAATTGGGCTTGGGTGTGGCATGTTGGCCCTTTAGCGCCCCCTTATGTCTTTTAGCCTGTGAACATACCTTTGACACCCTTGGTATACTCGAAAACTCATGAAAGTTGGCAAAAAGATGGACACTTGTGAACTTTACGTGAATGTACAGCCATTGGGTTCAGCGCGTTAAGCGGGCTCCATAGCGCCCCCTACCGCGTGGAAGGCCATAGTTTGAACATAGTTGATCCTATATTCATGAAATTTGGTAGGCACATCCCGCTCATTATTTCAGACATATTCCTAATTGGGTTTCATTAGCCCCGCCCACCCGGAAGTCGGCCATCTTGAATTTTTTGCGTTTTTCATGCATTTTATGCATACTTTGACGAACTCGTCCTAGGGACTTCATCGGATTCGCGTCAAATTTGGGTGGCATAACCCTCAAACTGGTGTGACGCTAAATTGCGAAGGAATTTTTGATCGCTCGAACGGTGATGTCATAGGTCATGTGAGAAGACGCCATTTTGTCATTTTATAGGTGTGAAACTTTACGATACTCCTCCTAGAGGATTCAAGAGATCCTTCTCAAAGTCGGGCAGCAGAATCTCAACACCTTCACGATGCTAAATTGCGAAGCTTTTGTGTTTTTGCGAAACGGCGTTCTTGTGGCGGCGCGGCGAATTTCGATGTTTTGACATGACACAGGAGGCTGATTTAACTTGACTTTACATAGTCCGATCTGCCCCAAATTTCACAAGCTGGATAAGAGTCCAGACCTGAAGACATATATGTAACTTTATGAGTGATAGTCATAGCGCCCCCTACAGGAAACAGGAAAATGTTGTAACTTGACTTTACGTAGTCTGATCTGCCCCAAATTTGACATGTTTTATAAGAGTCCCGGCCTGAAGACATATATGTGTAAATATGAGTGATAGTCATAGCGCCCCCTACAGGAAACAGGAAGTTGTAGTAATTTGACTATGCATTGTCCAATCTTCCCCAAATTTGACATGTTTTATAAGAGTGCCGGCCTTAAGACATTTACGTGCCATTATTGAGTAATGGTGATAGCGCCACCTACTGGCAATAGCATATGGTTGTGTACTGCCACCCACCCTCATAGAAGTGCCTTTAAAGGATACCCCATGGGTTCTCAACAGGTCATTTACGGCAACGCGCGCCACACGCAGAAAATACCCTCAAACCGTTACGTGCGGTGTCCGACTTTCATGAAGTGGGCGACAGCGTGTTCCCCGACGTCCGCAAGGGGCGAGGGCCCGCTCATCGCTGCTTGCAGCTTTAATTATTATTATTATTATTATTTTTCCGCTGGGAGATCGGATTTTTGAGGCCCTTAGGATGCACGAAAACTCACGAAAAGTGGAATATGCATCAGACCTGGTGGGAAATTCAAAGTTCTGTACTGATTGGGCTGGGGTGTCTCCAGCGGGCTCCATAGCGCCCCCTAATGCAGGAAGTTTTCAGGAAAAGTTACTTCGATCTTCACGAAATTCGAGTATGTCATTGCTCACATCTTGAAGTCCGTCTTAAATATTTATGAGATTTTTTCGGCCAACAGGAAGTCAGCCATCTTGGATTTCCTGCGTGATTTTAAAATTTCCGAACACATGTTTGAGGACTTTAGGATGCACAAAAACTCATGAAACTTTACACGCATATGCACACTAGTAGTTACTTTGATTTGGTGGTGTAATTGGGCTTGGGCGTGGCATGTTGGCTCTCTAGCGCCCCCTTATGTCTTTTAGCCTTTACGCATACCTTGGTGTACTCGAAAACTCATGAAAGTTGGCGAAAAGGTGGACACCTGTGAACTGTACGTGAACGTACAGCCATTGGGTTCAGCGCGTTAAGCGGGCTCCATAGCGCCCCCTAACGCGTGGAAGGCCATAGTTTGAACAATGTTGATCCTATATTCATGAAATTTGGTATGCACATCCCGCTCAATATTTCAGACATATTCCTCATTGGGTTTCATTAGCCCCGCCCACCCGGAAGTCGGCCATCTTGAATTTTGTGCGTTTTTCATGCATTTCATGCATACTTTGACGAACTCCTCCTGGAGGCTTTATCGGATTCGCGTCAAATTTGGGTGGTATAACCCTCAAACTAATGTGATGCTAACTTGCGAAGGAATTTTTGATCGCTCGAACGGTGATGTCATAGGTCATGTGAGAAGACGCCATTTTGTCACTTTATAGGTCAGGAACTTTACGATACTCCTCCTAGAGGACTCAAGAGATACATCTCAAAGTCGGGCAGCAGAATCTTAACACCTTCATGATGCTAAATTGCGAAGCTTTTGTGTTTTTGCGAAACGGCGTTCTTGTGGCGGCGCGGCGAATTTCGATGTTTTGACATGACACAGGAGTCTGATTTAACTTGACTTTACATCGTCCGATCTGCCCCAAATTTCACAAGCTGGATAAGAGTCCAGGCCTGAAGACATATATGTAACTTTATGAGTGATAGTCATAGCGCCCCCTACAGGAAACAGGAAAATGTTATAAATTGACTATACATTGTCCAATCAGCTTCAAACTTGACATGTTTTATAAGAGTCCCGGCCTAAAGACATATCTGTGTAATTATGAGTGATAGTCATAGCGCCCCCTACAGGAAACAGGAAAATGTTATAAATTGACTATGCATTGTCGAATCAGCCCCAAACTTGACATGTTTTACAAGAGTATTGGCCTGAAGACATATCCCTGCCGTTATTGAGTTATGGTGATAGCGCCACCTACTGGCAATAGCATATGGTTGTGTACTGCCACCCACCCTCATAGAAGTGCCTTTAAAGGATGCCCCACAGGTTCTCAACAGGTCATTTACGGCAACTCGCGCCACACGCAGAAAATACCCTCAAACTGTTACGTGCAGTGTCCGACTTTCATGAAGTGCGCGACAGCGTGTTCCCCGACGTCCGCAAGGGGCGAGGGCCCGCTCATCGCTGCTTGCAGCTTTAATTATTAGGGCCCGAGCACGAAAGTGCCAGGACCCAACGGTGTCCTGGCACGAAGTGCGAGGAAACCTATTGTTTTTGCCAAGATTATTATTATTATTATTTTTCCGCTGGGAGATCGCATTTTTGAGGCCTTTAGGATGCACGAAAACTCACGAAAAGTGGAATATGCATCAGACCTGGTGGGAAATTCAAAGTTCTGTACTGATTGGGCTCGGGTGTCGCCAGCGGGCTCTATAGCGCCCCCTAATGCAGGCAGGTTTTCAGGAAAAGTTACTTCGATCTTCACGAAATTCGAGTATGTCATTGATCACATCTTGAAGTCCGTCTTAAATATTTATGAGATTTTTTCGACCAACAGGAAGTCAGCCATCTTGGATTTCCTGCGTGATTTTAAAATTTACGAACACATGTTTGAGGACTTTAGGATGCACGAAAACTAGTGAAACTTTACACGCATATGCACACTAGTACTTACTCTGATTTGATGGTGTAATTTGTCTTGGGCGTGGCATGTTGGCTCTTTAGCGCCCCCTTATGTCTTTTAGCCTTTACGCATACCTTGGTGTACTCGAAAACTCATGAAAGTTGGCAAAAAGATGGACACTTGTGAACTTTACGTGAATGTACAGCCATTGGGTTCAGCGCGTTAAGCGGGCTCCATAGCGCCCCCTACCGCGTGGAAGGCCATAGTTTGAACATAGTTGATCCTATATTCATGAAATTTGGTAGACATATCCCGCTCATTATTTCAGACATATTCCTCATTGGGTTTCATTAGCCCCGCCCACCCGGAAGTCGGCCATCTTGAATTTTGTGCATTTTATGCATACTTTTACGAACTCGTCCTAGGGACTTCATCGGATTCACGTCAAATTCGGGTGGTATAACCCTCAAACCACTGTGATGCTAAATTGCGAAGGAATTTTTGATCGCTCGAACGGTGATGTCATAGGTCATGTGAGAAGACGCCATTTTGTCACTTTATAGGTGTGAAACTTTACGATACTCCTCCTAGAGGATTCAAGAGATCCATCTCAAAGTCGGGCAGCAGAATCTCAACACCTTCACGATGCTAAATTGCGAAGCTTTTGTGTTTTTGCGAAACGGCGTTCTTTTGGCGGCGCGGCGAATTTCGATGTTTTGACATGACACAGGAGTCTGATTTAACTTGACTTTACATCGTCCGATCTGCCCCAAATTTCACAAGCTGGATAAGAGTCCAGACCTGAAGACATATATGTAACTTTATGAGTGATAGTCATAGCGCCCCCTACAGGAAACAGCAAAATGTTGTAACTTGACTTTACATAGTCCGATCTGCCCAAAATTTCACAAGCTGGATAATAGTCCAGGCCTGAAGACATATATGTGTCATAATGAATGATAGTCATAGCGCCCCCTACAGGAAACAGGAAGTTGTTGTAAATTGACTATGCATTGTACAATCTTCCCCAAATTTGACATGTTTTATAAGAGTCCCAGCCTGAAGACATATATGTGTAATTATGAGTTAAGGTCATAGCGCCTCCTACAGGAAACAGGAAGTTGTTGTAAATTGACTATACATTGTCCAATCAGCCCCAAACTTGACATGTTTTATAAGAGTCTTGGCCTGAAGACATATCCCTGCCGTTATTGAGTTCTGGTGATAGAGCCACCTACTGGCAATAGCATATGGTTGTATACTGCCACCCACCCTCATAGAAGTGCCTTTAAAGGATGCCCCACAGGTTCTCAACAGGTCATTTACAGCGCCACGCGCTCCATGCAGAAAATACCCTCAGACCGTTGCGTGTGGTGTCCAACTTTCATGGAAGTGCACGACAGCGTGTTTCCCGACGTGCGCAAGGGGCGAGGGCCCGCTCAACGCTGCTTGCAGCTTTAATTATTATTATTATTTTTCCGCTGGGAGATCGGATTTTTGAGGCCCTTAGGATGCACGAAAACTCACGTAAAGTGGAATATGCATCAGACCTGGTGGGAAATTCAAAGTTCTGTACTGATTGGGCTGGGGTGTCGCCAGCGGGCTCCATAGCGCCCCCTAATGCAGGCAGTTTTCAGGAAAAGTTACTTCGATCTTCACGAAATTCGAGTATGTCATTGCTCACATCTTGAAGTCCGTCTTAAATGTTTCTGAGATTTTTTCGGCCAACAGGAAGTCAGACATCTTGGATTTCCTGCGTGATTTTAAAATTTACGAACACATGTTTGAGGACTTTAGGATGCACGAAAACTCATGAAACTTTACACGCATATGCACACTAGTACTTACTTTGATTTGGTGGTGTAATTTGGCTTGGGCGTGGCATGTTGGCTCTCTAGCGCCCCCTTATGTCTTTTAGCCTTTACGCATACCTTGTTGTACTCGAAAACTCATGAAATTTGGCAAAAACATGGACACCTGTGAACTGTACGTGAATGTACAGCCATTGGGTTCAGCGCGTTAAGCGGGCTCCATAGCGCCCCCTAACGCGTGGAAGGCCATAGTTTCAACATAGTTGATCCTATGTTCATGAAATTTGGTAGGCACATCCCGCTCATTATTTCAGACATATTCCTCATTGGGTTTCATTAGCCCCGCCCACCCGGAAGTCGGCCATCTTGAATTTTGTGCGTTTTTCATGCATTTTACGCATACTTTGACGAACTCCTCCTAGAGGCTTCATCGGATTCGCGTCAAATTTGGGTGGTATAACCCTCAAACTGATGTGACGCTAAAGTTGCTTAGGAATTTTTGATCGCTCGAACGGTGATGTCATAGGTCATGTGAGAAGACGCCATTTTGTCATTTTATAGGTGTTAAACTTTACGATACTCCTCCTAGAGGATTCAAGAGATCCATCTCAAAGTCGGGCAGCAGAATCTCAACACCTCCACGACGCTAAATTTCGAAGCTTTTGTTTTTTTACGAAACGGCGTTGTTGTGGCGGCGCGGCGAATTTCGATGTTTCGACATGACACAGGAGTCTGATTTAACTTGACTTTACATAGTCCGATCTGCCCCAAATTTCACAAGCTGGATAAGAGTCCAGGCCTGAAGACATATATGTAACTTTATGAGTGATAGTCATAGCGCCCCCTACAGGAAACAGGAAAATGTTATAAATTGACTATGCATTGTCCAATCTTCCCAAACTTGACATGTTTTATAAGAGTCCCGGCCTGAAGAAATATACGTGCCATTATGAGTGATAGTCATAGCGCCCCCTACAGGAAACAGGAAAATGTTGTAAGTTGACTATGCATTGTCCAATCAGCCCCAAACTTGACATGTTTTATAAGAGTCTTGGCCTGAAGACATATCCCTGCCCTTATTGAGTTATGGTGATAGCGCCACCTATTGGCAATAGCATATGGTTGTATACTGCCACCCACCCTCATAGAAGAGACTTTAAAGGATGCCCCACAGGTTCTCAACAGGTCATTTACGGCAACGCGCGCCACACGCAGAAAATACCCTCAAACCGTTACGTGCGGTGTCCGACTTTCATGAAGTGGGCGACAGCGTGTTCCCCGACGTCCGCAAGGGGCGAGGGCCCGCTCATCGCTGCTTGCAGCTTTAATTTATCTTGTTTCTCTAAGCCATACAAAAGCAGAAGTATCAAAACGGCAAATTGCGATTTTGACCGCACTGTTCTGACAAAGTGTAATTGCGTTATTTAGCCCATCTAGTTATGTAATAATCTACAGAATTTAGTAATTTTGTTATTAATTTACCAATTTGGCATACATTTTAAGTGTTATTGGTTTTATTGCGATTCCATAACTGTTTTTGCTGCTTAAAGAGGACCAATTATGCTTTTGTGCTTTTTCTCTTTCCTTTAGTGTGTTATAGAGTTTTTTGTGCATGTAAAAGGTCTGCAAAGTTACAAAGGCCAAAGGCCAAAGTCCACGCCAAAGGGAGTTACTCTCTCCCACAGAAACACTGCTCCTGAACTGCCTAAAACACCTTGCTTGAAGTCCCGCCTTTTCTTCCGTAACGTTGTGATGTCACCAAGTAACACATTTGTATAATACCTGCCTAGCAGCTGCTTTGAAACGCCCTCAAACAAAGCTAGTTAGAGCGGAGCTGGAGCAGAGTCCCAAGAGTTTTGTTCAGTTGACCAATCACAACAGAGTGGGGCAGGTGACCAATCAGAGAAGACTGGGCTTTTCGGGGGTGGAAAGGGCGGGGCAGCAGCTCAAACAGAGCGTTTCAGAAAGAGGGTGAAAAGATGTGCTGTAGCACATCCAGTATAAGAAAAAGAACATGTTTTTTGAACATTAAAGCATGTTAACATGTTCTAGTAGAAACCCCAAATTAAAAAATATATATATACACCTGAAAATAAGCCTAATATTTCCTCTTTAATATACCAATTTAGCATATATTTTAAGTGTTATTGGTTTTATTACTATTCCACAACTGTTGCTGCTTAAGGAAGACAAGGTTACAGTAGCTACAGGCCAGAGACACCTGAGACACAGTTAACGCCATCCAGCGCCGTTACATTCCTACATTAGCTTAGCTGTGCGACAGAGCAGGTCAGTAACCCTTGTCAGCTTGCTGACAGCGCAAATCCATCAACACTCATTTTTTACACATTAGATGTTGACACGGCGGTCTTCTCCGCAAGAACCTGTTCATTGATTGAACCTTTTCATTGATTTTCAGTCTCATCAGCAGCTCCACAGCAGCTGAGTCTGTGTGTGGATGTAGAATCTCCTGTAGGATGTGACACCAACTGTTTGACCCGCACTGCTGTTAAGTATATTATTGTGAACATCCTAGTGCCTTTCTCGTTTGTGCCCAGTGTACATCCGTCAGTTGGGTTATGTGATGACTGGATGACCATATAGAGAGAGAGAGGTGGACCGCCTCCTGTCATTTTGTGCCAAACACAAGCAGATGCAGATTGTCCTCTGACAGAAACGGCCTGCTCATCAGCCTCTGGAAACAAGTAACTCTGATGACTAATTTTCCTGCCATCCACTATCTCGAGATGCCTTTTTTTCCACTGTGATGAAAAGAAATCTTGTTCATGCAGCAGAGGAAGAGATTCTCTAACTCAAGCAATTTCACAAGCCAGTAATTGAGCTGCACATCTTCACATTAATGCCTTTTGGTTTTTGCTCCGGTGCGGTCCACTCTGCTGCCTGCGTGGGTGTTTGGCAGTCAGGTGCCTTTTTGATGAAGGAGCCGCATAAAGCCGGGGCGGGGAGAGGGAACGGTAAGATCGCCATCAATCTTGCACAGCCAGACAACCATCTGTTCCCTAAAAAACATCAGCCCCCTCAACAGCTTGTCCCCAAAAACACTCACTGCACCGCCTCTGCAGCTGGAGATGCACTGTGTGCGCACCAATAAATCTACACTGTACCTGATCACTGTAGTGCACAGTGAGATTCTTTACTATGAGTCATGCACTGTGTGCGCACCAATAAATCTACACTGTACCTGATCACTGTAGTGCACAGTGAGATTCTTTACTATGAGTCATGCACTGTGTGCACACCAATAAATCTACACTGTACCTGATCACTGTAGTGCACAGTGAGATTCTTTACTATGAGTCATGCACTGTCCTGTCCTGTATGTGAGGCCCCATCACTTCAACAGTACACACTGTGTTCTGTTCCTGTTCTCCTTTCAAGACAGAATTAATGACTTCTTATTGAACTCCCCACGTAAAATGACTCCAACTCTGATGGAATCTTGTTTTATGAAATATTACACAGTTCAGAGGCGCTAAGCAAGCAAATTAGAACTATTTATTATATGGCAGGTTTTGCTCAGGTGTTTGGGAAAGAGTTAAATCATCTGGAAAAACATTAGCATGTGTACCGGTGCTCTCCTCTCTCTGGCTTATGCCTGTGACTGTAAAGCTGTTATCTGTATTCTGCTGGTGGGGTAGCAGCGAGCCGAGGGAGGGCGTCATGATCTCCCCCGTAGGCTCATGCAGTTCTCACTAACAGGAACTGAGTGGCACTCTTCTTCTTTTTTAAAAAAATATTTCCTTTTATCTGCGGGAGTTTGCGTTTACACTTTCATGTGCTCGAATTCTGAAGCAGCTAACGTGATTGCAAAGCTTAGCATGCGTTAGCCTTTCCCTTAAATATTATTACACACCTAATCATGCGCATACATTTGCATTTGCCTCTCCGCTCCTTGATCCATCCTGCAACATATGTTCTTTCAGCCTAATAGAAGTAGCTAACTCTGTCAAAACTTTCACATCCTCAGTGGCTGTTATGCCTCAGTTCTTTTGAAAGGAGCTCATAACGTATTCACCCTTTACTGTAAACTTCTGAAGTCATATATGCCTAGTAAATATATTATGCAATCTCACATACTGATATGAGTTGTCTGATGTATAATATTGTTGCAGTCATGCACTTGCTGTGATTCTTACAAAGGAATGAGCTACCTCTTAAAGAGGACCTATTATGCTTATTTTCAGGTGCATACTTGTATTTTGGGTTTCTACTAGAACATGTTTACATGCTTTAATGTTCAAAAAATGCTTTATTTTTCTCATACAAGCTGTGCTACAGTACAACTTTTCACCTGTCTGTCGGAAACGGTCTGTTTGAGCTCCTGACCCCGCCTCCCTAATAGCCAAGTCTGCTCTGATTGGTCAGCTGGACCACTGTTGTGATTGGTCGACCGAAACCAAGCTCTTCAGACTCTGCTCCAGCTCCGCTCTAATTAGCTTTGTTTTGAGGGCGTGCCAAACTAGCCGCTAGGCAGGTATTCGGCAAATGTGTTACTTGGTGACATCACCATGTAATGGAAGAAAAGGCAGTATTTCAAGCAAGAAGTTTCAAGCAGTACAGGAGCAGTGTTTCTGTGGGGGAGAGTAACTCCCTTTGTGGGGGACTTTGGTGCAGACCTTTTACATGTGCAAAAAACTATACACGTACACACACTAAAGGAAAGGGAAAAAGCACAAAAGCATAATAGGTCCTCTTTAAGTATGAACACACATAGGTTTAGGAGTAAATTATTGTGCAGGGTTGTAGCCTGGCTGTTGTCTACAATATTACAGTTATACATCACAGATTGTCTGACGGCCCCGGACTCAAAAGACCTCAATTTTGGCCATCAAACTGAGCAGAGTTCCCTTTTCTCTCTGTTGTGTGTCAGATTGGCTGCCACCTCAGTTCTGGGATCTGGTAACTGAAGCTATTAACAAGGGGGCAATAACGAAAACGATGCAGTCTACACACTCTGTACTGTTTGGCTGCAACTGTAAAGTGAAGCAGATTGAGGCGGCTCATTTTTGAAAGACAATCACTGCAAACACACATAACAGCCCTCAGCATGTACTGTATGTTGGCAGAAGCTTACAGCCTTTTATCAGATTCCATTAATGCGTTAGAAAGCCCAACCAACTGGAGGGATTTCACATGAACACAGTTAATTAAACACGATTTTAATTTTAATTAACCTCTTATCAAAACAACACACATTTTACTCTCGTATAGGTGGATCCTGTCACTAGCTGCCCTCAGGCCCAGAGAACAAATGCACAGAGATGACAGGATATTTGAATTCACAACAGTATTTCTCTTGTTCTGTCAAACTTTTAATTGTCTTAAACCAAAAGTCCTGCAAAACCAGATCAACTGACACAACCAGAAGAAGTACACAAACACTTTACTTAAAGGGGAACACCACCCAAATCAAGAATGCCAGTTTGCTATTTCCACAGCCTAGTAAAGTTCAATCAATATTTGTGAACATGAGCTACTCTCTCTCAAAGCCAGAAACCAGAGAAGGAAGATGTGATGTCATAGGGTATAAAGTCTGGAGCTGCTCCATAGACAATGAATGGGAGACTGATTTTATGGACCCACAGAATGTTGTTTTCTTTTTATACCCAAATGAGCTTTATGCTATTGTAGTGTTCTCAGTTGTGAAACAGAAAATGTTCCCATATACTCAGAACATTCCCCTGGGTGCTCCCGGTGTCATCTATAACATCTCTCCCAATTCATTGTCTATGGAGCAGCTCCACACTTTATACTCTATGACATCACAAATTTGAGTTTTAACACTCTAGTTTTTGGATTAGGGAGAGAGTTGTTCATGTGTACTAATATTTTTGGACTGTCTTAAACCATAGGAATAACATGTATGAATTTTGAAAATGGGCATATTTCTCCTTTAAGTAAAAGTACCAATACAACAATGTAAAACTCCTTCATTCAAAATCCTACTTAAGTAAAAGTTCAACAGTATTAAGTGCAAATGTACTTAAAGGTGCTAAATGCTAGATTGGTAGCATTTTTATTGCCTCTGCACGGCTCTCAATATGGCGATGGCTGAGCCGGTGGCTCGCAGCTAACGATGTTAACGGTGAAAACAATAGCAAGTCTGCTGAGAGAGCAAATAGTGTTAACCTGAGGGGGAACAGGAGGGGGGGTGCTACGCTTCCGCAATGGCGTCGTCGGTAGGGACGACGTTATCAGCTGTAACTGCCGTAAGAAGCAAGTGTGGCACGCTCACATGCACTAACATGCAGTAAAAGCACGCACGGCCGGCCATGTCAACAAATCACAGAGAAGATCAGATTACAACACACACAAAGTGAGAGTGACTTCTTTCTCTTCTCAGGTAGACATTACTCCTCTATATCTTTACATAGCAAATAGTTGTTCGGTGCTATATTAATGCTCTGAATATATAGGGCACCTTTAAGTATCAAAAGTAAAATTAATCATTCTACAGAAAAATGTCCCGTGACTGATATCTTATTATATATTAGATTGTAAGATAGTTAATACCAATGAACCCATGTGTACTATAAGTAAGATTTAACTGTTGTAGCTGGTCAATGGTCGGCCCCCCTCTAAAGGGTCACAAAACAAATTGTGACAATTAGTGGGACAAGAAAGAGGGGAGAAAAAAGTTTTATACACAATATATTTTAATGTTTTGGACTTTTCTCTAATCTTTGCTTTTTGTGAAATACTGGATAATTTGAGCGGAGAGATTAGAAGGGAAATGTCTCTTCTAACAACTCACACACACATCTGAAATGAGACAATGTGCCCCAACCAGACAAACTGTTTTTTTGTGTATCATAAATATTTTCTCAGTAAAATCTTAATCTGAAAAAGTAACTAATAACTCTGGCTGTCATATAAATGTAGCGGAGTAAAAAGTACTGATGAGCAGACACGACACAGGCACCAGACAATTTCTGTATTTAACAATGAAGCATATGAACACGAAGAAATATGCAAAGTAAAAAAAACACACTTTTTTTTTTTTTTTTTACAATTTCTTAGATTTGACTGAAACGTCAGTGTCAACGGTTCCAGATGACAAAGTAGATAGTTGTAATGCTTGTCTTTCCATTTAAATCCTGTTGCAGATTGACTCTATGTAGTAATACTGCCAACACCGAAACTTTAATTGTCACAGTAATTAGCCCATCAGATGGTGTAGTGTTTCCAGAGTAATGCTTCACTATTGTCTGTAGTGCATTATATTTTATTCTTGCCGTGAAGTGTCAAACATATGGCAGTGAAATTTCAAGAGGCATCACTTTGTTTTAGTATTTTACATCTCTCTCTCTGTCTCTGTCTGATGAAGCTGTGACTGTGAGTGAGTGAAAAGGCCACTGGCCAGCCTGCAGTTTACAGTGTGAGAGAAAAGTGATCAGAGTGATAGTGACTTCCACCATGATAAAACTGGGTCAATGTAACCCCCACCCCCTCCACCACAGGCAAGGCTGAAAAAGAGGAAAAATGATGAGGATACCATCACCAGACTCTGTGCGTGGATATAAGCATGGGGACACTGGAGCGTGGTTTGCTTTCTCCATGGGTCGGTATCTGTGTTGTGTTGGGACTGAAGGCATCCCCAGATTATTTTGACGTGTTCCTACCTCCCCAGTAGTCCTGTGGTTTACAGTGTCACGTTATAATCTGTCCCCCTGTATTTTCTCTCTACCCACTTTGTTCCTGTCAGCCAGTGTTGTCCTCAGTATCTGTTCCTCCCAGTCCCCTTTTTAACTTTTGGTCTTCCACTCCCTGAGAGATTCTCGATAAATATGGCTTGAAGGGATAACGGTTCAAAAGAAAATCCACCTTAACGAACACTGTTTAAAAATGTATGTGATGTATGTTGCAATTACAGGCTAGTTTGTTGTTTGGTGGCCAATCTGAACAATGTTATGTGAGGCTGGTAAGTCTCCACCTCATCTATTGTGGAGTTTAAAGGGTGGCTTTATCTAAATGACAAAAAAAACAGATTTTCTCACTTAAACTAGTGGTATTTAGCCATGCACATGGATTCTGTTTTACTTGTCTAGGTTTTGAGATATTTATCTCTGAAACGTCTGCCTCCATCCCAATGCTAGACATCACTAGGAGTGCATGACAAAATATGTTTTGTAACGTGAATTGACCATAAAATTTTAGAACAATGAAGAACCTGTGGCTGTATTTAGGCACAGCTTTGCTTTGAGCTGAATGCTAAAGTCAGCATGCTAACATGCTCACAATGACAGTGTTGATGTTAAGCTGGTATATGTTTACCATGTTCACCATCTTAGTTTTGCCTGTTAGCGTGCTAACATTTACACTAAATACAGAGTACAACTGAGGCTGATGGGAATGTCAGTTTTGCAAGTATTTGTTCATGAAACCAAAGTATTGAACTATAAAGCTGCTATTGAGCTGAAGATTACGTTAAAAATGAAAAGTTAAAGGATCATCAATATATTACATTTCATCCCAGGGGGACATAAATCCAATAGTTGTCAAGACGTTTCACTAAAAAAAAAAAAAATGTCAACCTCATGATGGCGCTAGAGGAAAGTCAGGGAATCACCAAGTCATTAGGATTCATCCTCTGGGGACCATGAATGTCTGTACAAATTGTCATGGCAACCCATCGATTAGTTATTGGGGTACTTCAGTCAGGACCCAAGTGGTGGACTGACAGACAGACGACTTTCCTTTCTCTAGAGCCGTGCAGCTAGCATGGCTACAATATGTCCTTTTGTAATGTGAACTGACACTTGAATTTTAAATTTAGCACAATATTCATTGATCTAAAACATCAAAGGTAAGCCTCAGGTTTTTGGTGTCAGCCCATTGCGATCAAAGAGCAAGTGGTTCTTTCTAGACTCATCAGTCTACAGCAACGTCTCACAATCACATGGGGAGAAATCCATCGAACAGACTAGAATGCCAAACAAACTGCACACTTGTCATGTCTGCAGTAAAATGCATCACTTTTCTTTTCAACTGGGAAATCTCACGCTCTCCTTCAAACAGAGCTCTGTACTTTGTCAGCCTCAGCTGTGCTTTGAACTCAATGCTAACATTAGCATGCAAACATCCTCTCAACAAACAAGTACAGCCACCCCTACAGCCACTGTGGCAAAAACTAAATTAAAGTACTTCATCAACCAAGCAACTCCAAGGTGCACTGATTGATTGTATTTAACAGTGTGTGTATCAGAGGGTGGATTTTTACTTTAACGACAATAATTTTTCATCTTAACGTTGAGAGCAGCCTTATAATGAATGTACCGAATTAATATAAAAATGTAAAGGCTAAAGTCCTGTAGTAGCTGTACCAACCTGTTATTAATAACATTAATCATAAGGGCAATTTAATGATACAAAACCATAGCCTACAAAGGGCATATTTATAAACTACATTCAGTTAATCTCTTTTTTGCTGTGTCATGGTGAGAAAGCTTTCTCTCCAGCTGAGTTGTATTGTTGTGTGCGTGGTGACCTTCTGTTTATACCATGGCCTGGACAAATGCTCATTTCTAATTGGCCCAAAGGATTCAGCTAATTTAGCTTATTCCAGAGGCAGGATGCACAGGCCAGATGGCTGGGAGCAGGAAGTGTTTCATTTCAGTTAATCGCATGGTTCTCCAGCATAAAACAGTCTTTAAAGTGAAGATTCCCACTGAGCCATTAGCTAATTTTGAGTCTTTCAGTGCAAAGACAGCAGTGCAAGACAATTTTTGTCAATTTTTTAGTACTTCATCAACATAAACTGTACACATCACAGAAGCATTCACATACTTGTAGTTTTAAAACCTCTACATCGAGAGCAGTGAACATCTACAGCCCAGCTGTGTTTTACGGTATATACAGCTATTTTTACCATCAGCCTTGGCTTATTATTTCATGTGACTGAATGTGTCTTGTCAAGAATGAGGACTCATCAGAGGGATGAAGGTTGTTGCGGCTCATTTGATGCAGCTTTTGTGACTGAGCTTTTAAGAAGCCTCACCGCCATCAGGATTAGCTAGGATTATTTGCTGCTAACAGCAAACAGGTACACAGTCTTGCACCTTTGGATTTGGGATTTTATGCCCCAATGGTAATGACATTGCTGGGAAAAAATTGAATGTCAAAGTCCTACAAATATAGATGAGCATTAAATGTCTGGCAAGTGGCCCTGGTATAAGCATGTAACAGCGTGTGATGTGCATGTTGAAATGGATTTGGTGAACGTAATCACTGCAGGGTTATCCATTCATATCAAACATGCACCTCACTGGGTTTTCTTTTTATACAAGTTCTCCTTTCATTTGCAGCAAATGTGAAAGGAAATATGTGTGACATGTTAATGGTGAGAACTGAGATTGTTGGTTGTTGGTTTTGTATTTGTTCTTGGTGTGTTTTGCAAAAGACACCTTAGAGATGACTTACAAAAATATGCAAAACAAAAAAACCTATTCTTGTTTTCAACGTGTGCTGCTGTGGATTTGGGGTTTTACTTTACATTTCATAAATAATTTACCTTAATCCTTTTGAATTACAAAATATTGTAACATACTATATCAGCGGAAAGACTATCTCACAATTAGGAATTGTATCATAAATATTTCATAGCTACAAGGCAATATTCATCATTTTGCATCAGCATGTGCTGTTTGTGTCTGAACAGATGGAATGTAAAGTGTGCCCCAACATTTCCAGCGTTTGAGAAATTACAGTAATTTCCTGACTTGTCTCTTTCTGTCTCTCTCTCTCCATCTTCACTGGACAGCTTTGCATAAACCCAGATGCCTCCCCTCCCTCTCGATGAGCGCATAGTGGTCATTCAGCGCCCTAAACACTCAGCCCTGTGTGAAGCTTCCCCACATACCATCCCGCAGCACTACTCTCAAATATCAGCCACTTCCAATGGACACCCTCCTCATCTCCATCCTTCGCAGTCCCATTTCTATCCACCCGCCTGTAAATCTCTGACTCTGGAATGCAAGCGCAGATCCCCTCGTGTGCAGAAATTCAAGAGCGACCAACCCGTCATCCCAGCAGGTGTCCGACACAACCCTAGCCACTGCCACAGCAATGGCACAGTAACCCTCGGCCCGCGGCTGCCCTCCCACACGCATACTATCGATATCCGGGTGACGGTGGACAAAGGAGGTCGGGGAGGAGGAATCAGCAACTCGTTGGAGCGCAGCGGAGCTGTAAAAGGTGGCAGAGGGAAATGTGTCGCCTCACAGTTGGATCAAGGCCAGTGTGAGAGGAGAACTGGAACTGCAGGGAGGCCAGGTGGTGCCGAACACAAGCCACAGCGAAGTCGCCATAGTCAGCTGTCATCTTCCCCCGGAGGCATCCTACAATTCGTCCCAGCTCAGGCGCAACAGCAGAGGCTCAGGAGTGATAAGGAAAACACTACTTTTCTTAACAGAAGCGACCAGGAATTTCCCTCTCTAGGTCACAAGAAGAATTCCAAACTGGGAACCGTCCATCAAAGCCATAACAGTCACAGTCTGCCCTACCACCAAAACTCCGTCCCTGTACCCCACGCCGCCATCCTAAACTCCAACTATCCGCCATCCCCTCCCTCCCAACCCATCCATGTCCCAGTCTCATTTCAGCAACCCAGCCAGCCGCCCCCGTCCCGCACCAGGGATCTCCGCCCTCACATTCTTCATGGTCTATCCCTCTCCCCCTGCTCCTCCCACGCCGGAGCGTTCCCCAGCCCTGACCATACCTGCACCATCGACTGCACCCACCCATTCAGTTGTGGCTGCTGGAGGTTGGTGAGATGCAGAGGGTGTAAGGGGCACACTGCTAGCTGCCAAGGAGGTGGGGGAAGCTCTTCCACCTCGTTTTCCTGTGTTCATAATGTCGGAGCAGTGAAGAGAGGAGGCAAAGAAATGGGCCTGAGAAATCTGGGTGGGTGTCTCTCCACCGCCTCCACCTCCAACACCTCCTCTTCCAACAGCACTGTGTCTGACTGCCGAGCAAGCCTGTTCAAACCTCTCCGCTGTGCCTCCTGCTCTGGCGAGGCCGGAAACTTCGAGAGTCCTGCTATCCTTCGTAAAAGACTGGTAGGGGGATGCCTGCCCTGTGCCCCGCTGTCCTCCTCGGCCCCTCTCCGGGCGATACAGAGCTGCGTCACAGGATGCAACCCAAAAGCCTCACAGACAGGCAGCTCCACCTGCAGCTACTGCAGCAGCGACCCCATAGTGGTGACATTTAACCCCCGCAGAGGCAAACCCCCAGGAAGGGGCGTTGGAGCAGCTCATCCGATGGGTATGTTCCAAGCCGATGATGATGACTACAGCGTGCGTACTATCTGGCCTGAAGAACTGGCCAAGAAGATGACCCACTCTAAAGCCCAAAAGAATCACTGTGCCGGGATGGGAGTAGGAGTCGGGAAGACCTGTACAACCCAGGCCCAAAATGGCAGTAACGGAACTGGCCTCCTCCTGGACTGTCAAAACCTCCAGGAATACGCGCAGTCTCAGCCTACAGACCGGGCTGGCCGACGGCGGCTTCAGCAGGGGAAAATGGCTGCCCTTGATTTTATGGGCCGTAGGTCAGGATCTGGGTACGACGAAGGCCGGAACTCGCTGAAGAGGCTCTTGAATAAAGCCGAAGACGGTACCGAGCAAGACGGAGATGCAGCATATCCACGTTCCCCCTCTCCCAGCTCTGCCTCTCCACCGTCACCTGTGTCCTTTTCGCCTCCACCGTCCGCCCCTAGCACACTCATCAAACCCAAACCCTGGCAGAGAGACAGGGAGGGAGGACATTCCCTGCCGACGGCTCAGTCACTTCACCTGGCCCTCAACTCCCTGAACAGAGATCAAGACGAGGAGAACAGCAGAAGTAAGAATATCTTACAATACACCTAAAGTGCAAGTGGTAAATTATACATAATATCTATGAAGTAACTCATCTTCAATCACTGAAAACAATCACTGACATAAAGCTGGGTCATATTGGGCTGAATGCCATATAGCAGTATTTTTCCATTTTATACTGCAGATGTTCATCAAGAAATCCCTGTTGGTTAGTTTCAGTTAGAGATGTGCAACCTGTCTGTGTTTGGCATATGCTGTCATGATTCTGAGCCCGTTCCCCTTGACGTACTAAATAATTTGCTGTGTTTTGAACAGATGCGCCCACATTTGGGAACATCTCGCTTCTTTGGATCTCAGCAAGTTGTTTCATTGAAGTTATAAAATAATGACAGTGACAAACCAGGTCTCTTTTATAGCCAATAAATACTGATATTAGCGTTCAGACTAATATGACCCACTTTTGAATCAGTGATTTCATTGGTTTTGTTTGTCAGTTTGTCACCCCGTACATGTTTTAAAGTATTATTCTGGTCATTTCTTGCTCTGTGGCAGCGCAGACTGCAGACAATGTCTCTACACCGTTTCTCTGTGTCTCGTCTTCCTCCAGTGCACCTTTCTCTGCCGCTCTCGTCTTCTTTGCCGGCTTCTCTGTCCGATGAGACCGCGATGACTCCTGATGCGGAGAACGCCGTGGTCAGTCCCATCCTGCCCTTCCTGTTTCTGGGGAACGAGAGAGACGCCCAGGACCTGGACCTGCTGCTGCGCCTCAACATCGGCTACGTGGTCAACGTGACCACACACCTGCCCCTCTACCACGTCAACTCTGGACTGCGCTACAAAAGGCTGCCAGCCACCGATAACAGCAAGCAAAACCTTCGACAATACTTTGAGGAGGTTTTTGAGTTCATTGGTGAGAGATATATGGTTGTATTTCTGAGTTTTTTTGACAAATTCTACTAAAAAAAAAAAGAAAGAATGCATTGATCTGTAATCTGATCAACTTTTATATAAATATCAAATATCAACAGTTAGTTTCCTTTCAAAGCTGTAGCACTGACTATTGCGTTACTGTCCCTGAATTCCTGACCCAATTCATGCCACCCACACTGTGGTAGAAGAGATTCACCTTCAGACAAGTTTCTTTAGTGACTGGAAGAACTTTATACTATATTTACGGAGAAAGCTGATTTCTCAACCCCGTCTTGGTTAGTTGCTCCACAGTTCCGACAATCAGCAACTCTGGTTTGGTCGAAATAAATCCTTAATTCACAGAGTAAGATGTGAAAATATGCCGGCTCTACACGCCGTTTTCCCCCCGCTGTATCTCTCTGCCGTACGGCGGCCCGCTGGGCAGCTGCCCCGCCGCAGCGGCTCGTTGGCGGCTCTCACTCCTTCTTCGCAGGCAGACCATTAAATTAGCAAAATACAATGACCAAAATCGCCCTGCTGGTCTCAGTTTTCTTTTCTAGTTTATCTTCGGGATCCTGAAGAAGGTCTCCAGCACACGTCTGTCCCAGTGAGAAGGAAAACTTTCATACATAGTAACGCACACACGGCTCGGTCTCTCAGGGGATGTGGTCGGCGACAGCATCCAACAAAAACTGCCCACGTTGACATTCATTACAGCCGAATGATTCTGTTTCTGATGGCATCGGAGGGCAGTTTGAGCAAAGTCTCCATCAGTCGGTGTTAGCTTTCGGCAGCTCGGGTTCTGGAGGGTCCCTGCCGGCCATATCGTCTCCGCTGCAGCCTCAAACGGCCTCTCTCTGGCTGAATACGGCTATATCGGGGTCTGTAAAATGTACACTAAAAAAATCCTCGTCCATAACATCCTCTGCACTCATATTTTGGGAAGCCATTTATGCTGTTGGAAACTTAACACAAGCGAAGAGAACAAGCACTCTTCCTTGCCTCCAACGACGTCACTTTCACGTCACAGATTTTGCAGCTACGCCCCAGAGACACGGAGAACACTGGCAACAACTGAAGGCGTTTTTCACACTATACATCCCTAACTCAAATAGATAGAGATAAGGTTGAAAATTGGCGAACTTTCCCTTTAATGACTGTAATGATACTTTCTATATTCACAGATACTCACAGCTGGCCAGCATGCAATGTTAAGCCAGTTTTTGCTTGTTTAATACAGAAAATTGAGCTCATCTGTTTTGTTGTTCTCATCCACAGAGGAGGCATATCAGAGTGGACGGGGAGTGTTGGTGCACTGCCAGGCAGGCGTGTCCCGTTCTGCGACCATTGTCATCGCCTACCTTATGAAGCACACCCTCATGACAATGACAGATGCCTACAAATACGTGCGAAGCCGTCGTCCAGTGGTGTCCCCGAATCTAAACTTCATGGGCCAGCTTTTGGAGTTCGAGAGGGACCTCAACTCCGGGGTGACTCCCCGTATCCTGATGCCTAAACTTAACGGCGTGGAGACGCAAGTGTGAGGAAGGTCAGGAGCGTGTAGAGAGTTACTGCAGATAACGAAGAGATTAAAGCGGCATTGATACGTGTCAAAGAAAGAGTGCAGCACATTTTGGAACAGGGACACGATGAGAAATATTACAATTGGAAAATGGTGGCGTGTTTGGCAGTTAGTGCACTTTTAATACTGTGAAACATGAGACAAAAGACTGGATACTTCATTTGTTTAAGTAGTAACTCTTAGACAACATGATCATCATCCAGTATACTGTTTATAAGATAATGTGCCAATATTTTGTATAGACCTAACATCAATCTCAGATATCTCATTTCTTTTCTTTCTGATGCCTTTTCCTTTTTGTTCCCATCGTTTACAATCACAACCACACACAGATGATTAATGGCAACTTTGTTGCCATTAATCATAAATGCATGCAGAACGGGTACGCAAAAGGTTCACTGATAAGGTCCTACTTCATCTACTACATCACTGTGATGTTTCCACCACATGTAGCAACACACAGGTTATTACAACGCACTTTACTTCCCATGCATTTGCTTCATTATCATCAACTGAATTGTCACAAAAACGAGAAGAATTCATCGCACAGACCTCAGTCACTGTATCTGGTTAATATTATCATGTATATGTTTTTTTTTTTTCCTATTTGGAAACTGTGCAATAGAGCGGCATGGGCCGAGTAGGGACGTGAGTAGCATTAACCTGGGAAACGTTTCGCAAAAGGGACAAACAGCTCATGGAAATGTGTAAGAATGGTTTTATTTCAGTGAAGCGGCCTGTATATTAGCAAAGAAAAAGCATTGCAAGACGGACATAATGCTGTGCACTCACAGGCCTGGAGTGACAATACAACACTGTGTTAATGTGTGTGAATAAAAACCACATTGTAATATGCAGGTTATTACACTGAAATAAGATCATTATACACACATTTACTGCAGAGCTGAAACCACAACTCAGAGATTTCTTTATGCACATTATGATTTACAGTATATTCGACCGGATGTGTGGGTTGGCAGTTTTTTTGCACGGACAGATATTTCTATAAATATAAAAAGCACATGGTAGTTTGATTTATAGGAGACGACAGTAACAGTAGAAACGCAACATTTAACATCCTGCTTAACCTGTCTATTCGGGAACATAGAGCCAAACTACTTATTATGTGTTATGGTGAAAAAAACTTTTATTTTGTAACTCTTGTACTCCGATTTTTGATTTGTTTTAACATCCTGCGGCAGATTATAAGTGTTATTTCCCACGGTACCAGAAAGGGACTGACAACCAAGAACCAATTTGAAAAATGTATAGTTTCATGGCGTACACTACGTTACCTAAGTCATGAAAACTCTTAAAACCAAACCTACTTTTCATTTAGCTATTTTAATACTTTTGTGAAAGAGTAAAAAAAAAACATCACTGTTTTTTTTTTAGATATGTGATGTCTGATAGATGATTAGTTGATGTCTGATACTCCCTAACTGTTCTTTTGCCTTATTGTCCTTACTGAACTTCTTAACTGTGTCTCTCATGACTATGCATTGCTTTTATTATGAAGGCTTTGGTTTGATTGACTGTGAACTCTTCCACTGTATCGTTAAGGTCGAGGCATGAGTCCTATTAAATACACGCACAGCCAATCTGCACAGTCAATCTTCTGGTTTAAGGTTAAAGCAAAACATTACTGGCCATAGGAGGATATGAAAAAAGGGAATTTTTAAAGAGGACCTATTATGCTTATGTGGTTTTTTCCTTTCCTTTAGTGTGTTATATAGTTTTTTGTGCATGTAAAAGGTCTGCAAAGTTACAAAGGGAGTTACTCTCCCCCAGAAAAACACTGCTCCTGAACTGCCTGAAACGCCTCGCTTGAAGTCCTGTCTTCTCTTCCGTAACGTGGTGATGTCACCAAGTAACACATCTGAATAATACCTGCTTAGTGGCAAGTTTGGCGCACCCTCAACAAAGGTAGTTAGAGCGGAGCTGGAGCGGAGTCCAAAGAGTTTGGTTCGGTTGACCAATCACAACAGAGTGGGCCAGCTGACCAATCAGAGCAGACTGTGCTTTTTGGGGGGGGCGGAGCTCAAACAGAGCGTTTGTGACAGAGGGTGAAAAGAGGTGCTGCAGCAAAGCCGGTTTGAGAAAAATAAAGCGTTTTTTTTACATTAAGTATGTAGATATCCTAAAAGTAAAGTATGCACCTGAAAATTACCATAATAGGTCCTCTTTAAAATCTTATTATTATGAAACAGTTAAAAACTTTGGCTTATAAATCAACTATAATGTATGAAGTCAGTGCAGATTGACACTTAAATTTGGGGCTGTAAACGGCGTGAAACAATGTGACACAAACTGCAGTTTATCCAGCTTTTCAAAGCGTCAAAGCTTCCTGTTAAAACTCCATATTACATCAGTTCATTCACTCTGTGGGAAGAAGCAGTGATTAATGGAGAACTGATGTTTTCTAATCTAGTAGCTAAGGATCAGAATTATTTTGCACATTTTTTAAACTGATGCCATACACATTTTTTGATAACATGCTGTTAATATATACAGTAATTTATGACTTAAGCATTTGCAAAAGAAATTATAATTTTTGTTAGCATCAACTGTGAAATATTACATACTTGTAAAGAAAGATTGAGTTGCAGGAAGAGGGGGGACTTGTGTTCCTTATTATTTAATTTATTAGTGTCCTCTTCTCTTAGATAGAGGAAATAAATGGTTGTGCAGTCTGACAAGGACGCACTCTGATAGTCCAGGGACTCGGCACACATATATTATTGATTAAAGCTCACTTGACAACACATTGGATTAAAGAGGGAAGGTTCCCCTTGGGTGTCCATAAAGACCTAAACAAATCAAAATCCGAGTGACTGAATATAACCTTTTACACCTAAGTTAAGAGTTCACAATTTTTGTTAGTGTTTTTGTAGTATTTTAAACAAATTCCAGTGCCCCCTTTTCCAGATTTCGCCCTGTCCCAAGTTTCTACAACCAAAATGCCTTCAGTTTAGCCTTGTGTAATCTGGTCCTCCCTTGTTGTCATTATATGAATTTGTAAAATTATCCTGAATTTTGCTTGTTGGATTTATTTTCTGTCGAAGTGACTCTGATATAGGCTATATATTTTTCTACAGTCAAACTTCTTCATTGTGTTAGGACATTTACTGCAACTGTGTATCTACAGTTTTTTACATGAATCTTTGTTTTGTATGAAAGCCTGTTTGGACAGAACGCCATCTTCCAACTCTGCCGTGACAATGGGGATCTTGAGGCGTGCTGTGCGTGCAGTATTACGGTTTCACTGTTATCAGACCTCAGTAAACGTGGGTCAACATACCGCATTCCTGTTTTTACCTCTCGCCTTTATTTCAGCTGGAGAGACTTCAACCAAACATGCTGTTCACTCCTCCGGTCTCTCCAGCTTAGCTCGCAGTAGATGTAGTGTTTACCTTTGAAGAGGGCCTGTTGCTATCTCCTCCTTGATTTTTATACAGACTTTATATGCAAAATGGCTGTCGAAGCAATTTCTTTAACTCCAGGCTGTATGGACTTGCTGTGCAGTTGAGTCAGTGCTGACCTCAGACGTTTGTACTCGAGAGACACATCGAAGGAAACATTTTCTCTTTACTTCATATAAACCGAAGGGCCAGTGTCTCTGTGAGTGTCAGTGTGTGTAAAAAAAAAAAAAATCTTCTGTTTGTGTTTTGCACTTGAAAAGAGGAAAGTTGTTACAGTATGTATGATAAGGTTTTGAGAACATTGTATATCTGTGCATTGCTTATTTGTGGGGACTTAATTATTCCTGTTTGTACTTTATTGCTCATTTTTAAACATTGTGTTATTTCCTGTACCAAATATTGAATTCAAGGATTCATTCATTGACTGATGATGAAGAAAAAAAGCAGATCACCTCCTTCCTTCCTAACGGGGGTTAGAACTCTTCAGGTATGACTATCATAGTAACGCTGTGCTGTTTCACCCCCTCCAGAGACCCAAAAACTCATGTTATCTAACCTGTGATGCTCTTCCTTTTCATGATAGATTGTGTCTCTTAAGCGAAATGTAATATTTTCATATTGTAGTAACTGGTCCTTGTATTTAGACAATGTTTTTACCTTCATGTACCGACTATACTCTTCATAATTCTTTGAGGTGCACTGTGACTAATACAATGCTGCTATATCACAAAAGACTTTTATTTTGTACGTCACGTTTAGCCGATGCAAAGTGGTGAATAACGCTAAAGGTGACTGCTACAAAGCGGGCCCGGATACGGAGGCCCCGCTTACATCGTTCCAATTCAATCCAGGCTTCTTATTGTGCTGCCTCGGTGCAGTATATTAACCTCAGAGCAGCTGTGTGCACACTAGTAGGATCTGTAGCTGTTCCCGTTGGTCTTCCTTTACACGCATGATAGAAAGAAAAGAGAGACTCAAATGTAGCAGTAAAGCATTTTTTAAAAAGCCCATCTCATTGCTCACTGTGGTCAATAAAACTGTGATGTTGCTTTTTCTGCAACTGTGTTCATTTTGTGAGAAATGTTGTCTGGGTTCGGTAATGGTTTTATGATTGACTTCAGTTACAGTATACGAAGAAATGTCCATATACAGTATAGGAATATTTGACACTAATCTAGACTGTCCTCTATAGGGACTTATCAGAAAAAAAATACGAGGATCAAACGACTTAAAAACTGTTGAGTTAAAACATTAATCCTGTAACTGAAATTTTGCTGAGATGCATATTTGTATCACATGTTGCTATGTATAATACGGTGTTGACTAGGCCTGTGTATAGGCAAGAATCTGGCGATACGATACGTATCATGATACAGGGGTTACAATTCAATATATTGCAATATATTGCGATACTGTAAGCAAGATATATTGTGATATGTCAGTAAAAAAAAGTTGACTTTTTTAGTGCTTCAGAACAGTGGGATCTGCAGTTGCATTTATCACAGTCCCTGTAACATTCAACATCGAAACAACACAAAATGAACCACTGTCTGCCACGTTTCTTTGCATGTAAACTATTCATTAAAAATCAATACAGAGTTTTTGAGGATCGATTCAGTTTCACAAAACATAAACTCAAGTCTATCAATATTTTCTTACGCCCCTAGTGTTGACAAGCGCAGCATATTAAGATTTGTTTTAAATTTTAATTCACAATTTGAGTGAAATCAAATCCATTCACAGGATTAAACACAAATTTAAATAATAATTCAAAGTATTTTTTTAGCCATGTTGGCAACATGGCTAAAAATAATTTATGACTATATACCTACAAAGCTAATGCCATTCCTATGAGCCTCTGTGTTTAGTGCTAATACGCAAATGTTAGCATGCTAACACACTCAACTAAGATGTTAAACATATACCTGCTAAACATCAACATGTGAGCATTATTACTGTGAGCATATGAGGATGTTCACATTAGCATTTAGCTCAAAGCACCGCTGTGCTTAAGACCGCTAGCATGGCTGTACACACTTTTTCTTGTTTTACACATACACACGCACATCTCAAAAAAGTGATATGTTTCTGTCAAGTGAATTTTACTGTGCATATTAACAATATTGTGATACAAATCTGAACATTTTAACATGCATTCACAACCTGCATATGTTTCAGTCGCAGGATTTCTGTTGATTTTAGCTCAATATGATAAAACTGCTTGTCATGATTGTTTTGTTTTTGACAGCAATTCTTTGGTGTGAATGGCAAAATTCTGTTTAAATTAGCGCCGCACGATTTTGAAAAAAAAAATCTAATTGCAATTATGTTGACTGATACTGGAATTGCGATACGTTTTGCGATATTAGAGGGAATGATCATTTTTATTTATTTAAACATATTAAAATGATTATGATTCGATTTTTGCAGGGATCTCTATCAAACAAAGATGTTTTCTTAAGTTCGTTTAATATGATGTGTAGGTCAGGACATCTCTGCAGCACGACAATATTTAATTTAAAATGGTATTTTGACACACATTTCGCCTTTAACAAATATTGCGCCTCCTGCGGTTTGAAAATTGCAGTAGGCTAGATTGCGATTTTGATAAAATTTCGATTAATTGTGCAGCCCTAGTTTAAATTCAGTAGCATATATATAAAGTATATGTAATTGATCTGTTGATCTCATGTTATGATATGATGTCAAGTACTTGACAAATGAATACTGAACAACAATAATGCCTATTACAATGTCAGTAATACAGACAACAAAGTTATAAACCCACATCCGTAGAGAAAGATGAATTAGGGGTCTTTTTTATCAAATATGTTTGCTGTTGAGGTAAACTGCTGGAAGTTAAAGCTTATGAAAAAACGCATTTAGAATATGTTTGGACCTAGTTTAATTTGCCTCCTTATATAACTAAATATATTCGTAGCATACATGGGCTTTGGGCCGTATAAACTTTGAGAATCTAGAGTCGATCTCAGAAATAAAAGCCCGAAAAAAGCATCTCTAAATCGTCTTGTAGCACAAAAAAATATGCAAAACGTCAAGTGGAGTTATACTGAAATACGCTTCAGAGAATCCGTAGCAAGTCAGCCAGAGTCAAGATTATTATTTCAAATATACACAGGCCTTCTATGCCTCCATGATGGCTCCCCAGAGAAGAGTGAAGTTTAGAAGCTCGAGGTTTAGACGGCAGCGGCATCTTTCCCCCTCGGAGTTACAGTACAAGGACGTAGATGACAAGAAAAGTGATGTGTGTGGAAATTGATCATCGGTGTGGATCATGTGACTATACTTTGTTGGCATGACGTCAAACTCCCAGCCAGGCAGAACAGTTGTGCAATACACAGTCACACTAGCTGCATAAAGAGGTTTGAGGAGGTGCTCTCTGGACAAACACATGAACTTCCTCTTCCATTTCTTACATGTTTGATTAGCAGCAGCTCCGATTCATCTGGTTCCTGTGTTGGTGACATGACTGATGCTTTCCCATCATGTGACTGAATTGCTGTCTTGTCTTCTCTTTTGTTGGTTATAGCTGAATATGATAAACTGTTACCATAATAGCATCCTAAAGTGTGCAGTACAAAACCTGATGGCTGGATTGGGAAGTTGTTCTCCATGTTAATTTCTAGTAAACACACTGGAACTGGCTCTTTTCATTAAAAAAAAAAAAAAAGACAATAATCATTCTTGGGAGTGTGTTTTAATTTGTTATGATTTTTTTTCTGCGATTGCGCTAAAAGCTTCGGTGAACTCAAACATCCAGTAAAAGCATGCACTGTGATAGGCTGAAGCTCGCTCTGCCCACAGATCACCAGCGCTCTCTGAATGAAGTCAGGAGTGTCTATTTGGAAAGTATTGAGCAGTTACATTACCGTCGATACAAACGGCCAGTTGCAATTGATGATTCAGACGATCACTCCACCCAGTTCTGCTTTGCCCATCATGACATAAGAGCTGGTTTGGGATTCACAGCTGTGTGATTGAGCACCCGGGGCGGATCGATCAGTGAGAGAGGTTAAAGCAAACTCACTGCCTGGCAATAACTACTGCAAATAAAACGCATGAGCAGTGTGGGGCAGTACTGTATTTAACTGGGAGGACCAGGCTTGTGTTTCATAATGACTCCTCAATCGCTAATTTGAAAATCTAAGTGCCGGTGGTACTGAAATATCTCAACAAGTATTGGATGGATTGCCATGGAATTTTGTACAGACATTCTTGGTCCTCAGAGGATGAACCATACATACTTTGGTGATACAACTTTTCCTCTAGCGCTACCATGAGGTTGACATTTGTGGTTTTGAGTGAAATGTCTCAACAACTATTGGTACAGATATCCATGTCCCCCTCAGGATGAACTATAATAACTTTGATCCCTTCAGTTTTCATCTAGCGACATCATCAGGTCAACATTTTGATTGCTCCTACAATCATACCAATATTGATTAAAGACCGAACACTTGCTAAACTAATGACATTCCCATCAGCCTCGGCTGTACATCACACTGGTGCCATCTTTCTTTTGTCAGATATGCTATGTTAGCCTGGAAAACAGCGTAGATATAATTTATTTGAATAAGTGAGTCAGTTGAGACGGTTTTTTTTACATAAAATGCTGTGATGACGTTTCCTCCAGAACATATTGGACAAAACCCTTTATCAGTAGGAAACAGGGTTGCACGAAAAATCGATCTAATTTAAAAAACAATCTAATTATGAAACAAATCATATTTTGGCCAGTGCATGCATATACCTAGGCTCAACATATAATACCCCTTTATCTACCTAATTAAATGTACAATTTCTGATATATTACTAAGTGGAGATCATCCTGAATGTTTCCATAGTAATGTTTTGTTGGCACCATAGACTGTATATATGAAGCGGACGTAGTCACCGTGACATCACCTATTGGTTTGTGGACTGCCGTTTTGAAGCCTCAAGTTCGGCATGTCAGCCATCGCCATCTTGGTATCTGGCCGTCGCCATCTTGTTTTTTTGCAACCAGAAGTAATACAAGAGGGTGGAGCTAAGTATAACCGAACGCTGAATAAGACATTTTCAGGCGACCAAAAGGTTAGAATTAACTTTCATGAGCTGAAAACACACTGTGAAAGTGTTAAAGTTGTAAGACAACAACACGGACAACCCCCAGACCGGACAACATCGTGGTAGCGACCTGTCAATCACAAGGTAGCCACGCCCTAAAGCATACCCTGCTTTCTGATCTATTTGACTCTAAATGGGACCATAATTTACTAAATGAACATCATGCTGTATTGAAGAAGACTTGAAACTAGCGATTGAGACCATAAACTCATGTTTACAATGTTTACTGAGGTAATAAATCAAGTGAGAAGTAGGGTCATTTTCTCATAGACTTCTATACAATCAGACTTCTTTGTGCAACCAGAGGAGTCGCCCCCTGCTGGATATTAGACACAATGCAAGTTTAAGGCACTTCCGCATTGGCTTCACTCTTCAGACCCAGAGGTTTCCCACTGTTTGGCACACACCTGCATCCAAATTGCTAGCAAATCTGCTGTCACCTCCGATACAGTATATGGAGTAAATTATTTCTTCACTACATTGCATTTATAGAGAGAAAGAAAGAAAGAGAAATATGTCTGTAATCATCCATCCACTGGAAAATCAAAGTGCGGGAATTTTACACAATGGCTCATCAGCCACTGCTGCATGATTGGTTGTTATAGTGGGCGTTTTACTGTGGTTCGATTCTGGAGAATACTGAGATGAAGCAGCTGTTAAAAGCCAGACATTACCGCTCAGAGTCACACAGATAACCCATCGTGCATTTTGTTCTTTAATATCAACACTACAGTTACCGTTGAGCTTGAAACACGTCCAGCATTTCAGTGTCCGTTAACTATCGGGTCCAATCATGGAATCAATGGCCCAAATGGGTGGAAATGAAAATCAACATTGTTTCAATATTTATCGACATCAACCTCGAGGCAGAGAACTGCTCTATCTGCTGCATGGATTCAAATGGAAATGTCAACAATGCACTGACCGGGTCACACAAGTTTTACTTGAAATAGCAGTTTGTTTGAGAGGGCGATGATAATCTGACGTCGTTACACAGGTGGATAACAGCAGAGCTCTTTATGACGTCCGTTTATTTTATGAGACAAATCAAATTCCTGAACTGCATGAATCTGTATTTGTGTTGCAGACTAAAGCTTGTTTTTTTTAATCAAGTGAGTGAGAAGTGAAGTGAAGTGAGAAAACTCAGGCTGTTTCTCAGCTCTGAGGTCTCCAGACTTGAAAGCTCCAGTGTGCCACAACAGTAATTAAGTTCAACCTAATGAAGGAGTGTTAATTAAGTGAAAAAAAGAAATGTATAAAGAGTTAATTAACTGTAATACTTATAGCATAATAGATAATTAAACATAAAAGTGAGTTAATAATTGAAATTCAAACTATGGGTTTATGTATTAAGCATTTTGCACTCTTATTTTGGAAAGCCATTTACTTTTACCTATATAATAAATAGGTTTCCACAGCTCATTTGATTTACCATTTAAACTTTTAACTGTGACATTATTGTCATTATGACAGCATATTATTAAATGACTTATTTGCTGGCTGGCGTGCACCAACACTAATTACACCAGAGCACAACCTGCAGAGATGAAACAGAAGTCTCGTGGACCATCTGGGGAGCGTTTTAGACACGGCCCTTGCAGTCTTGTACTGATTTGTACCTGCTGTCACTGTTTTTCAGAGTTTGTGCCAGGACCAAAAAAAAAATGTTTCACAAGGATTAAAGCTGGTCCTCAAATTACAAGCAACGTTGCCAAGTCCCTGCTGAATCAAAATATGGGTTTAAATTGTAGATGTGTTGCCTGAAACCAACCTGCTCAGCAGACAATACATGAAAAACAAATTGGCTTTAAAACAAACCTAAAAAAAACAGTGACAATAGATGCTATTCAAACAGCAGCCACAGGAGAGATCATTATTATTCTATGTGCTCTCATTTCATTCAGAAACTGAGATACAGGGGTATCTATTGTATATGATATAGTATATATTACATAGTATGTACTGTATATAGTAAATCAACCATTGCCACATGGTTTATAACACACTGTAAAATAGTTGTATGCAGAAGATAATTCAATTTAATTGGTTATTAATGTACTATAACGCCTTCTATGAAGCATCCGCAACTGATGTATTAACAGGAAATCTGTCCTTAATAAAACATATTCATAACCATCTGTAATGATGTGTCTGAAGTAGTTTAATTAATGTATCAATGACCATTTTTAAGAGCTCCAGAAAAAGCTACTAAGTGGACCTGGAGTTTAGATTTCCTTTCTGTCAAACTGTTTATATGTGTTTACACTTCCTGGCATGTCATTATATGTGATTACAGATATGTTGTATTGTGTTATTAAGCATTCGTTAAATATTACATACTGAATTTTTCATCGGAGGAGTTATAGTTGTTGAGAAATACATTAATAAACACTTCAAATAGAAAATGTTATATCTGTTTAGCTACATTATAGTGTATTAAAAGCATTTAGTAACTGTTTATATGCTGACTATAAATGAAGGGTAACCTGAAAAACTGATAGTTTTTCTGATCTAATGGACTGTTCTCTAACATGCACAAATAAATTTGTTTTTACATGTTTTAGTGAAACTCACAGGAGTTACAATCAAACTTTAAAAACAATATTACTGGATATAAACTCATGGTTCATAACCAAAGAGCTCAAAAGATTTTGTAGGTGCAACTTAGTTGGAACTTGCTTCGAAATCCATGGTTTTCTGCCTCAACATCAACCTGCAACTGTTTCGTAAAAGGTCCCTTTTTCAGAGCATCCCTTTTTGCGACCTGTTAATCGGTTGATCTGGTTAAAACACTAAGGCATAGTCATAAGATAAAAGCTGCCAAACTTCATTTGGCACTTGTTCATTTTCCCTGAATAGCTTGTTTACGGACACACTGACAATTCGCAACAATTAAAATGAATGACACATTTTATCTCTGAAAATGAATTGAGATTTCCTCCAGAAAGTTGAGTTGAGGTTCACTTCATTCATGATTACCCTCCTAAACTTTTCTGTTAATTTTACTGTCATTTATTACTGTCTTATGTCTGTTTTTATCAGAATTTGGACACTTACCTTAAAAGAAGCTGGGGGTTCACATATCTCCTGGCTGGTTCATCTATCAGGAGCAGGCTTGATGTCACTGTGGTCTTCGCAGATCAGTGATGCAGTCCAACCTGCCAGCATCATCCAGCAGATGGAGTCCTTAAACTGCAGCCGCAGTTTATAAAACCCAAATATACTGCTGCTCACTCTGCCATCATGAAGTTCCTCTGAAGTCCCTGGAAGGGTAATCAAGATTCAAATCAGTCACTTCAACACAATAAAAAGCAAAACTTTGAAATCAAACAAAGACTGTGGACACAGTGTGTGTGCAGCTCTTTGCTCTCTGATGTTTGCACCATGTTGGAAAATCATCACCATCTTACATTGTCATGCATTCATAACAATTTAATTTGCACTCCTAACATGCACAAACAAATTCGTTTTTACATGTTTTAGTGAGATTCACAGGATCAAACTTTAAAAAACAATATTACTGGATAGTAGGCTACTGATAAGAACTGGTAGGCCTAAACTATGTTGAGATCAGCTATATCCAGCTAAAAAAGAGAAAAGAAATGAATGAAAGGAAGAAAGAAAGAAGGAAATTAATAATAAAAGGACTATAGCCTATATGTAGTTTACATTCGTTTAGTGGACTCTCATGATTTTAGTTAACTATTCTTGTTATTTGATTATAAAATGTGTTAAATTACCCAAAAATAAAACGAATTGTTGCTTATAGTGTGTAAAATGTTCTCAATAACCACACAAAAAGCCACAGCTGTACAAAGACGTATTTACTACGGCAAGCACGAAGGACAAATAAGCAAGAACGCGAAACTGCCTCCTTGCTACCAGAGATAGTACAACGACAAGAGAGGTCACCGCCGTAAAATTCAAGCGGGGGGACATAATCAGAGCGCCATTAAGGCCGAGGAAACACTAGCCTAGCAAAGATGGCGTCGGGCAGTTATCGAGAGCAGCCTGTCTGCTCGAGTTTTCTCTGAATCTCCACGATAGAAGATGTATCACGTTTACTGCGATTTAGTTTTTTTTGTAAAACAATCTTTATTTAACTATTACACACATACAGAGGATTGCTATTCATTCAAATAGCGTTACGACCTAGAAAGAGCCGCTGTGGGCGTCGTGCTAATGAAGCATCTTTCCTCCACAGGGTCTTTGGTCAGAGAGCGTCATAAGAGCTACTGACAAAAATATACATCCACTCTGCTTTTCTTTCCGAGACATTTCAATTCTCTCTCTGTAATTATAATATAAATCAGACACTCCTTTCATCTGTATCACATGCGGTCACATATAGCAGCAGAAATTTCCCATTTTTTAAACTGTGATGCAAACCACTAAACCAGACTGCAGCAGTCCCCATAGCAACAGAGGAGAGGGTGGGCATCACTAAAGGCACTAGAGGTGTAATGAGTCAGGCCTCTTGAGTTCACATCCCAAGCTGTAGAATATCTTTTAGCACTAAAAAACCACACACCACACAGAGCATACTGTTCCCTCTCAGAGATTGAAACCTGAGAGATTTCACTTGGCCCCAATTTCCCACAGGCACTGATATGGTACAATCCACCCTCATAAGAAAACATTCACCAGTGGCTCCCCCCTCCCTCCGTCTGGCAACTACCACTCACTGCCCAGGGGGGGATCCTCTCCATCCACCACAAATCTAGTGCTCATTGTGGCAGAATTGCAGTGCACTGGACTGTACAGAGCAGGGTAGCATCCAGGCTGTTGTCTGTGAGGGGTGGGGTCCGGCTACACTGATACCACCAAACGTAAGCTTTACAGAGGGTCACAGAAAGGCAGAAAAAGAGAGAGAAGAGGGGGGAAGATTGCACCTGAAGAGGACTTTAATACGGGTAAGGAGAAAAGGGGGGTGGATGGAGATAGACAATGGAGAAAGGTCCAGAATGGTTCAAGTGGATTCGCTGCTTTGCTGTTTTGCTTTTTTCCCCCCTGTTGACAATCCATCCTGATTGATGTCTTTTCCATCTGTGACACATTTTTTTCAGTTATATGCATATTTATTCATCATTTCATAAATGTCTGTAAGGCTGCGGTGCTTATTTCATTCTACATTTGATATCTCTGTGGTTATTCTTGCTCGTAGTAGCTCGTAGCTCGCATACTGTGGGCCATGGTGAATAAATCTGGCCCAGTTTACATGTTTCTTTTGCGTTTGATAGAATATACTGTATGTGCTTTTGTTCACATATAAGACGACATAATGTATCAGCTGTGTCAGTTCTATGACACAATGTTGACTGATATTTATACTGCATTATTTGACTTGTTTTGCTGCCAAAATATATCATAAGCAATACATACTATAATTGTTGAGCATAGCTTTTATTATATATGACATAATAGTGCTGTATAATATAGTATTTGTCTTAAAACTATTAGTTCACAACTACTGTATATTGTAGTTCAATTGTTCAACCGCCTAGAGTCATGTATTAAAAAGCTAACTTTGCAATCAAACATAGGTGCGTAAATAGGAAATAAATCATAATAACTTACTGCTACCTATAAACATTATTTATCCATTTTTATTTTAAAGTGAAGAATTGTATTTCTAGGACGTATGAGTCAATCATTCTTGGAGAAGCAGGGTTATAGGGAAACTATTTCAATAAATTAAATAAAAAAATATCTATATATATTTACATTGTGTATTCACATCCAATTCAAATCCATAAATGTTTCTGTGTTTGTGGCCAGAATGAAAGGAGACACCCCAGTGCACAGCAGCATGAGCGTCGGCCAAGCCAGGAAGTTGGTGGAGCAACTGAAGATAGAGGCTAGTTTCTGCAGGATAAAGGTAAGACAAGCTGAACGCCTCACATTCAGACAGGTATCGTAAGAGTGTAATGCGCTAAAAGACGTGATACAAAGGGGGAAAAGGAAGCAATTGATGAGTATAAACAATACAGTGAATTATTAATTGACTTGGCTTTCTGATAAGCAAAAAAAGTCCAAGTATTATACTGCCCAACACTGAAATCTTGTGTTTTTATGTTGCAGTAAGTCAAGCACATGTCTACACAAATCATAAGTTATAATTATACTACCATGATTAACACTACTGCATAAACTACACCTGCCCTCAGATAAAAAAAGTTAGATTTAGCTCTTTTGTACACATAAAGCCTCACATGTAGTTGAAAGGAGAGCACTGAAGAGTTTTGACATCCACATTGGTTTACAGTTGAGGGAAATCACCAGTGACCCTCTCAAATGCACTTTGAGTCGATGCTTTCCATTGGAGAGTTTCCAAATGGTATTGGCTCCAGTCATGCTCCTAATGGCATCAAAAACACCTTTGACTGATGTGCATTGTTGAGTCTTCATTCGCCAAATTTGAGCTATGTCGCTGAAAGACACTAAAATCTAACCAAAGACTGTGTAAAATTATCTGGTGAGGGGTTGTAAACAGTATCAATATTATGAAGTATTATTACGACCTCACACTTTATACAATGACATGCATGGACTACAGCGGCATGATTTTGAAAAAAATATCTAATTGCGATTAATTTGACTGATATTGCAATTGCGATTTGATTTGCGATATTTGAGGGAATGACCATTTTTACATCATTATTCTCATTTTCACTGAAAAACATTAAAATGATTATAGTGTCATTTTTGCGGGGATCTGTACCAAACAAAGATGTTTTCTTAAGTCTGTAGAATATAAAGTGCTGGCCAGGGCATCTCGGCAGCACAATGTTTCATTTAAAATGGTATTTTGACACACAGTTCACCTTTAACACATATTGCGATTTCCTCCTCATCCTGCGATTTGAAAGTTGCAGTAGGTCATATTGCGATTTCGATAAAATTTCAATTGATTGTGCAACCCTAGCATTGACCTCAGACAGACAAAGGCTGGGAAAAATATATTCTAAGGAGAAGAGTTTCAAATGAAAACTGGGAGATTATACCCATTAGTACTAAAGCTGCAAGACAACACACGAATTATCTTCATGAGGGTCATACAGACAGACATATTTATAAACTAATAAACTGAAGCTAAATCTGAATGACCCTGTTAGTGTTTATAGTCTGCAGTTAAATAAACAGCTTTACCTGCATCAGATCCTACAACGAAGAAGTGGACAAAACAGAAGGACAAAACAAAAAAACACATTGTACATACTGTGCATAAAACCTGTGTTAAACCTGCAGTAGGCAGAATGTTTTTGGAATCACTGGGCAAAAACTCCATAATAACCTTTCAGCATATTGTAATTCAAGTGTTCTGAGAGACAACTAGACTTCTGCACCTCCTCATGGCTCTGTTTTCAGGCTTTAGAAAATCTAGCCCATGACGGGAGACTTTGGACAATCACAGGTCATTTCAGAGCGAGAGAGAGCGTTGTAGTGTACCGTTTAGCTGTAAAATGAGAAAGTTTGCTCCGGCTGGTGTGCGATGCTTGGTATTTCCTCAACTGTTCTCAACACGGCTGCCGGCCGGGTCACAAACTTTCTCATTATCACCTAATCACCATGAAATTCGCAGACCTGTAAAATGAAGTGTTACCTGACCTCTAAATCCAGAAACTGACAGATACATGAAATCACAGGATGAACTTTGACTTTATTTGTGTGATGAACTAACGGTTGAAAACTGTATAATCTGATGTAATCATGTTCATGAGCCTCCCTAAATCTGATCACCCTCATCTCCAGGTATCAAAGGCAGCGGCCGACCTGATGGCGTACTGCGACGCACACTCCTGCGACGACCCGCTGATCACCCCCGTGCCCACCTCAGAGAACCCGTTCAGGGAGAAGAAATTCTTCTGCGCTCTGCTTTGAGGCCAATCAGGGATTGTTGTGATTGACGGTACAACTGTACAGTATGTACATGTATGTACAGTGTGTACATGTACTTCTGATCCGAATAAGACATCAATGTACTATAGTAACCTTGCATAAAAAGCTGCCGATGTACAGTACACAATCAACTACAAAATGTCTGTCAACTAAATTCAGTCGCAATGTTAGAGGGGAAGAACAAAAAAAATAACAAAACCCAAACGTGCAATCAATAAAGAGTCATTATGAAAAACAAGACTAAGAACACAAAATATAAGAAACAGCTATCATCTGGTTGAAAACACATTTCATGCTCATTTATAATACAGGTAACTGCCAAAAAGGAAACTGAGCATCAAGTGTCTTAATAAGCTCCACCAGTCACAGGAACACAGTCATATGGATTTAGGGCTGGGCGATAATTTAATATGATAATTTATCGTCTTTCAATGGAATTGTATTCGAGATATCGTGATACACAATTATGTCATCTAAATTGATAACAACATTTTTTCAGAAAATCGGATGTTAAATATTTTGAGGGTATTTGAAGACCGCGGTTTTGTTTTTACATCACACTTAACAATACCACTCAGTTCAATGTGTAACAAATGTGTATATGTAGAAATATTTAACCGTTGTGTTCATTTTGCACTAAAGATGTTAATCAAATGAGAAAATACTTTTCATTTGCCAAGTATTTAATTAACACAGGAGTTTACAAAAATAGACGTTACCGTGTGATTATAGACTACTTATTTATCGAACTACGAGAAAACATGCTACATCGTGATATAGTTATCGAGATATGAAATGACGTATATCGCGATAGAAGATTTTGGCCATATCGCCCAGCCCTATGTGGATTCTGCAGCATGACACTTTTAACTGGGAGGCTAAATTCCCACATTAAATCTTTGGATTGTGGTGGTGCTACATGTCTCAGATGCTGCTCTGACAGGTCAGTTCTCTCCATAGAAATTATCCGTACATTTGAGATCTGGCATCTGAGAAAAAGATAAGCCTATGTTAGGTAATTAAGTATGACATTTCCCATTTGGTGACTGCTTGTAGATGTAAGTAATAATAACAGCTTTCTTCAGATTAGACATGCTTTACTTACTGGTAGAGCTCTTCATTCTGTCTCCGTCAACATTTAGATTGTCCTTTACTAGAGCTACGTGCCATCTATTGTCAATATATTTTGTATTTACGCATTGACTTTCCTCTGTTTTGGCAGTTACTTGTACCTACCGAGGACAACAGCTGTTTAGGAGTGGAGTGTAATCATTTAGTTTCAAGGTTTTATTAAGATTTTTGCTCATTTCTATACTGTTGCTGTGGTGTGGATGTGGAAGTGTGTGTGTGTGTGTCTGTGTGTGCATATAGGTGCTACTGTGAAACAATTCTGAGCATCTAATCACTGTCAAATCAAGATTTTATAGTTCAATAGCACATAGTCCCAAAAAAAAACATTCCAGGGGTTATGGACATTTAATGTACTATAATCTAAGCCATTAAAGCAAAATCAGCTGTTTGATTATTATGAGTCTGTCACATGAACAATTTTATATTTCTTTGAGGCAAAAAAAAATAGAAATACAGCAGTTATATTGTACTTTTAAAGAAAGGTGTACATTGTCATTTTAATCAATCAGGTGTGAGAGGTTCTCCAGAGCAGAGGGGTCCTTTAGCCGAACGTCGCTACTCATTCACGTGAATGACTTGGGAATTTCTATTTTAATTAAAGGTGTCTCTTTTCTCTGTATTTCTCCATCTACAGTACAGGCAATGGTTTAGTTCTGTTAAATCATATCCACAAAAAAAGAAACTGCTCTTCCCTCAGACATAGTGCCATCTCATGAGCTTTTAGGGAACCCCTGCTCTGGACCATTTTAAAAAAAACAAACCAATGTATTTTCAATATCTTGCAAATATCAAATTTGGAGCTTTGGCGAAAGAGTAACCATCAAGTATTGAAATAAAACCTCCTGTTATCAAAGTTCTTTTTTTCTCTCATTTGTGATTTTATTTGATAAAAATTGAATCTTTTATGAACATGTACACGTGTGTCCAAGTGTGTGCCTTTTATTTATATTTCTAATAATAAGGGCAATATAAAAACTGAAGAGTTTTCACAGTCAAATACAAACACATCAGCCGGTGTTTAACAAAAAGCTGCTACACAACGGTTACATCTTCTAACAGCTGGTGGTGTGTGTGTGGAAGATTAAGTGACACAGCCTGGACATGCACTACCGCAGGTGTTGTGGATAATGTTTACACTAGCATGCATTAAGGCATTTCATGTTTAGAAACACAGTCAAAGATACTATCAAGCTCAGTTATGAAGGCCTGACCTAAATCAGGCTTGTTGGTGTTACAAAATGCATACTACATATACTTCATTTAAAGCCACTGGGAACTGAGACTGGTGATTTAAGACGAGCAATAGATAGGACAGGTTTTCGCCTCACTGTTGTTGGGGTTTTGATTTGCAGAATGAGAAATGAGGTCAACTTCTACTGAAGCTTTAAATACATTCTATCATACGAGTACAGCATATCAACTACTTTAGCTTCTCAACTGTTAATGGACAAACAGGGTGCTGATTGATTTACTGTATCATGGTTATTGGTTTTGATTTAGATGGTTGTCATATGACTCCGACGGTGTTTAATCAAAACCTTACATCCTGGTAGCCGTCTAGGTACACAAGTTGCATCAATCTGAATGTGTTATACTTGTTGTAACTCCTTGACCCCCAGCACTTCAGGCAGGTACAAAATGCTTTGTTCACAACTGACAAACTTAGCAGTATCGTCAAACTTATCTAGTAGATAGATACTTGTAAGTTAATTCATTAATGTAAAGGCTGCAGCCTGCTCATCAGACACGTTTCTTTGACAGTGTTTGAGTTTGTTGCATCGGCATCTTTATTTATATATTTTTCAGATTCAAACAAGCTTTGAGTAGACCAGATGTGGGGGGGGTCTGGCCATGTTGCTTCTTATTTGCAAGATCAAATGTTAAAACTTTTTGTAATAAAAAAAATGTTGCTCCTCTGCTAAGAACAGTGTCACGTTAGTTTTGAGGATTAGTTTTTCTGTGTCACATAAATCAGTCTCCACCTCTTCAAGAAAACCCTTTAAACATTGTTGGTGGACCTGCAGTACATGATGCTAAACTGATGCGCTTTTTCAAAAAAAATAAAGCTTACATCAACTTTCCAAAGGTTTTAAAAACAGGCAAAACAGGGCAAGAAGCCCAAGAGTTGAAGGTGAGTACAACTATTAGTCTGGACTGTAGTTTACCGGTAAATCGCATTACACAGAAAGAAAAATGTGTGCTGAACTAAAACACGTTAGAATTTGTCTGAAGGTAAAGGGTTTAAACACAGAACAAACCAGCCATGTTTGGCTTAAAAATGTAAATTCCCAATATATGACCAACAATGGATGAACCACACATTTAAAATTCAACCTTTAACAGAAAGAACATGCAATATTTCAATGACCTCGGATGAATTTAATATTATGAACACGAAAAGCTTTTTCCCAAAAAAGGGAACTAGAACCGCATTATATTTAGGTGTCCCTGTGTCACAGCCCTGTTAAGGTGCATGCTAGCTCAGTGAAATGACTTAGACCTAAATGGACAGGAGCCATCATTATTGTTATTAGATACACCGGTGCTTTTACTACTACAAGTTAAAATTTCTGCGATAAAAAGGGCTACTGACAAAGAGCAGACGTTACAGGCAGATAGAATTGTCCCATTTTGAAAGAAAGAGTTGGCGAGTATTAGTCTAGATCTACTTGACCATGAGGAAGGACATGTTTGAATTCTGTTTGGGAAGGGTCAACGGATTTCAGAAATACACTTTAAAACAGCTTTAAGTATAATTTAAAAATAAATTGACTTCAATAACCTCATTAGTGTGGAGAGTGTCAGTCCATATATATGGTGCAGCTGAATTGAATCAAGATCACAGAAGAGGAAATGTACAGTTTGGACTTCAGAAGTAGAAAACAATGACTGATTGCTTTATAAGAAGGCATCGCACCATTCTTTAAGACAGCCATAGCAGTCACCTTGTTGTTTGGAATTTGCCCCACAAGTGTCCTTCAGCCAGTCCCGGAAGAGCTCCTCGTCCTTCTTCAGCACTAGAAACTGCCCGAGGACGACATACGCCTGTGGAGGGAGAGACGAGCACACAACAGAAAATCAAGACAGGAAAGCAAGTGTTGAATGATTAACCACATTAACAACCCTGCTGTCAAGTAGCCAAAGTATATCTGTCCAGTCCTGTAGTGATGATTGTATGAATATCTGATTGGTATGTAGCAAAGGGATGGTTTGACACACCCTACAGTACAATGAGAACAGATCTTAAGCACGACTTTTCACACACAAAAAAGTCAAAAATGCCTAAATGATACCCAGACAGATCTGTGGCAGCCTACTGGATAACAGGAAAAAGAATATCACAAAAAATTAGGAGGACACTTATTTTTACCCCACATTATAGAATTTAGTGCAAGCTTTATCACTTGCTGTTTTAGCTGTTAGATGAAGCCATTTTACTTTACACTAGAAAAGAATGATGAATAGCCTGTTGACCAAGTTAAACTTGATTTGAACCTGGCGAAGGTGTTAACACAACAGTTGCAGCAATGACCGTACACTGGTTCATACTCGAAATTACATTAACAGCTGCTTTTACACAGTGAATTTTACGTCACTTGAAATTTACAACATGACCTGGAATTTTCATGTTACTTTGATAGAGGAGGGCTACTATGGCAGATGGGAAAATAATTACTAAGCTAATATAATTGAATTTCATAATCTGCTGTATTCTTAATTTGTATTCATTATTTTGTTATATTGATTTCAAGACACAAATGCAATTGAGAATACCTCCATTGCAGCGAAGATAAGTACCCGCAATAGACAGTGCCTTTTAGATGTGTGGTATGTACCAAATAGGTTTATATTGCATCAAAAGGCAAAGAAATCAAATCTCCATTACCTTGTCAAAACCTTTGTCCTCCAGTTTTTTGCCAAGGACCTCTCCGATGCCTGCAAGGGCCTTCACAGTCTTCTCACTCATGGGCTCGGCCACAAAATCTTTATGTTTTTGGGATGTCGACGACATGGCTGCTTTGTAGGCGGTCAAAGATCACCAACCACTGAGCTGTAACACAAAGACAACAATATAAATTAAAATAAATAGAATGAAAAATTCATGCTACAGAGAGAATGCTTCCCCATAACTTATCTAATCATTTTGTTTCCCCGTTCACCATTTTTGTGCATTGAACGGGGGATTGACTACAGGGTTAAACTTCTGACTCTGCTTTCAGTTTAAAGTATTTTCATTGACATCAAATGAACAGTGTAGTAATTGTAGCCATTTTGTATGCAGTAACCATGTTTGATATTTGGTTCAAATAAGTCTACAACCCACAGACGATCAGTTGACTTCCCCTGTGATGGTCTGTTCTGAAGCAAGCTTCACCTTTACTACGGATGTCTCGTGTCACGATAAAACTGGGCAATGACCACCAAGGGAATATGCTTTAGTTTTTGATGCAATCCCTTCTGGTATTATGCTTTTTAGAAACTCAGTAACTGAATTGACTTTACTACCACTGAAACATATTGTTACGGGTGGTGGCCGGATCTGTTTCTCCTCTAAAACGAGTAAGAACTGTGATATGTGTGCTTTTTTTTCAAAAAGAAATGGTCTCTGTTCCAAATGCTGTTCCCTCCAGGAATAACCTTACATCAGACCGGGACTGGAAGAAAATATGGTGCCTACCTTCTAAATATCTGATTAAGGACGTGACTTTTAAAATTATTCATGGCTTTTATCCCTCCCAATATATTGATTCAGAATTGTGCCTCTCCTATGAAAATGTATTGTTTGGCTTCTTTTCTTACCCTTCTACTAAAGCAAATCAATATTATATTATTAAGTTGATCCTATTACTTGCAAAATCTCATATTCATAGGTCTAAATTTTCCGATCATAAACCATCCTGTTTCATCTTTGAAAATGAACTCAAAAAATTCATGGCTTCAATCTTATATTCTTAAAATAGAAAGCCTATCAAAAGCATAAATCTATGTACCCTGTATAACATTGTTTATGAATTGATTTATGTTTTCTGTCAATGCTTTGATCCCGTGGGCATTATCTGTTTTTGTATTTGTTCTGTGTTCAATTTTTCTATTTTCAAGATTCAAGATTCAAGATGTTTATTGTCACGCCGGTTATACAGGTACAATCGTATGAAATGCTTTTTGCTGGGAAGCTCCATTGAGAATAGAAACAGTAGGGTAAGTAGCAAAGAATAACTTAATAAAATAAAGTGAAAATAAAAATTAAAATAATAGTGTATTTACAATAATATACAGTATAATAATAAAGGAAAAACTTGGTGTATGGTAATATATACACGTATTGCACAGGCATTTATTTTTATTTTTTTTTATATTGCACAGAAGTATGCATTGAAGTATTGCACTTTTTTATTGCACTTATTTATTGCACATAGTGAGAGAGAGGGTGTTTGGGGGGGTGATTTATCGGTTAACTATTTGTCAATAAAAGGTGATAAAACTGGGCAATAAGTCCTTGTGCTCAATCAATAAGCGTTGTGGATTTGAATGCATTTCTAAGTGAAGGGGGTGTGTTAAAGCTAAAACATTGTGTTAAGTTTCATTTGAAAGTGAAACCCAGTGTGCCAATAACACAATGAAAACTGCATCACTATCCTAATACTTGACTTTACTGTGTGTTAATGTTTGCCTGGTATTCAAACACACCTAGACACACCACACTGGATAAACAGGCATGGGTGTACACTCACTGATAATAGCAGCAATACGGTACACGGTACAACCCATGGATGTATTAGTGTGCACCCCCCTGTGTTGAATTGCGCGCAATGCATTTCAGTGCTAACAGCTTTAGCATAACGAGCTAACGTCCAATAGATTGAGGCCATCGTTTATTCCCTTACAAGTCACCACTGCTTGTTACCAGGGTGTGTTAGCCTTCTTTTAACACATGACGTGATGCTTAAACAACCCTCGCCACAGCGTAGTGGATGAAGTTAGCGTTGCGCAGCGACAGAGTAGCCTTAGTAACGCTAGCTCACAATTTAGGCGCCTTCAAAGTTGCTTCAACATTAGCCCCCAGATAAATACTCTTAACTGTACTGCGCTACTTTTTGTTGTTTACGGCATATTTTAGTTAATGAGAGCCCACTCGGTATTATGGCTGAGTGTTATTAACTTACCTTATATTGTCCTGTCCTGGCTGAATGCTAGCGTAGCTCGCTGGAGAGCAGTGTGCTTTCTGTTTCTGTGAGCCACCGGCGACCACAATGCAATGCGTCCGTTTCTTGCGTCCTTACGTCACGAATGTTGTTTTTTTTTGCCCTAATTGTTGACTTACAGGATAAACAGACTCAAAGCCCTTTGAGCAGTCATTTGCACCAACTTCTGATTTCTTATCTGTTTCTTATGATCATCCAAGTAGACTACCATATCATGAATGTTCCACCAGCAGGCCTTATTCACATGTGTGTTTGCCTGTTTTGGTTTGATCTGTTTCTCATTGTTTCTATGTTTAATATTGTATTGGCTCTTTGTTTTTTGTTTTTTTGTTTTTGTTTTTATCATTGTCTGATGTTTTATTTGTGTGTGAAGCACTCTGTAACGGTGTGTTTTTAAAGGTGCTATATAAATAAAGCTTTACTTACTTACTTACTTACTTACCTGCAATACAGGTAACTAACAAGTCAATGTGGTTCATTAAAATGAACTTTGATTGAAGGTTTTAATATGTACATTAGCTACCTAATACTGAGTAACCCACTATCCATTTTAGGAGATTCAATATCTATCTGATATGACATTCCCCCGATTTTGCAGAGATATGTGTGAAAATTAACACTTCTTTGGGGCATACTCTTAATATAGGCTGCCTTTCCTAGCCACAAATCTATCAAGTATACTGTACATGTAGCTCAGTGAAATCCAGGTAAATACAATAGTATAAATTCTGTTTAAAAACACAACAACAAAAAATTATGTCAAAGATTGGGTCGTATGCTTCTTAATTTAAATACTGCGAATTTGCAAATGAGTCAACATGCATTTCAGTGTACGTGGTGACAGTGATACATAAGTTTGTATCAATAATTATTACAGCAATGTGCTTCGAAAATCTGATTCTACATGGGTGTGCAGGATGGATTAAACTCTGTTACATAAATATTGTTCATATAGTATGTTCATACAATGTGGTTGTTTGCCCCATATCACTCCAAATTCAGATGGCCATTATGGTTATTTTACTTCAACTTTTATATCCCATGTATGCTTACTTTGATTGATGACTATTAAATGAAAACATTGTGACACTAGGCATTTTTTTCCTCTTGCATCATTCATCATAAGATCACACCTGTGGGACATTTTATTAACACACACTAAAATAACTTGCACTATGAGCAATACAGGAAAACAGTGATTATTGCTTTCAAGGTGAATTTTATTTACTTACAAGTATCAGTATACAGAGGATTATGCTAGCTCCTTCGGATTGCCGGTCATGTCATAGTTGTGCGCATTATTTATTATCAAGCTCGGTTTTTGAAATAAGCATCCATGAGACTTTTGCATCCGTCTTTGGGAAAAGGAGGAGGTTTGAACAGGTTGGTACTGAGCTTCGTTAGTGCAACTTTTATAGTAACTCAGTGTTTGCAGTTAGGTTTAATACGCTCGAAACAAGCCTACAGCTCAGAGAGAACATTGGAAGCCAGGCTGCAGGTCAGCCCAGTGCCGTCCGGCTCCACATTGATCTTCTTCACAACTCCGTCTTCCACCAACATAGCATATCTGAAACACAGGATGAAGCACACACTGTATATGAATAACTGCAATTTTTTGCATCTATTAAATGCAACACATTGCATAGTGGTATTGTTAGTAAAAAACTAGTGTACATACCATGAACATGACTTTGTTTGTTCCATTTCGGACATTTTTTAGGGCTCTATACGTACATTTCCGAATTCAGACACTCAAATAAAAGGTGGACAGTTAATAGAGTGGTGCAGGGATGATGTATTTTTGTAGACCAACCAGGAAGTTAGCATCGCACTGGTTCCCTCTGCAAAAAGCCAATGGGATTTTTCCATTGGGTTTTGGATTATTGCAGAAAATAAACTCTGTGGCAAACAAACTTTTATGATACTTACACGTTTTGTTCAGCGAGATAATTTACACAAATGAACACCACTTTTATGATTTTTGAAGTGTGAATGCAATTGCCAGAAGTAAAAAGCTAACGTTAGGCTATAAACAAACTACACCACAGTCACATGAACGTGAGTATACACAACGAGGCTGTTAAGGCGGACGAGACGGTGTGATGACGTTTTGTAGTCTCATTTAGCCACTTGTTAGCAACCGCCTTTTTAAGGCTTTAAGGCTTCAAAATTCAAAAGTGGGATATTTACTGACCTTATTTTATATCGTAGAACAAAACATTAAACTCTCTTCAGCTTGTGTTAACCACAGACCTTATTTCAGGCGTCTAACTAAAAACCCATTAAAAAAAAACATTGACTTCCAGCCGAGGGAACCGAAAGTGCTAAAATGCTAACTCATTTCCGGGTTTTAGGACTCATTGCTACAGCACTCTATACCGTGCACTATTATAGTAAATAGGGAGTGATTTTCGACAAACTCTTTACATTGGCTCTAATTGATTAAAAAAAAAAAAAAAAGATTAAAAAAAGCGATCAATCTGTTATTGCAAAACTGAAACAGGCGAGAGGATCATTACCTCTTGGATCGCTTGTTCCCGAGTGCCTGCACAATCTGATCACTGTCAAGTAGCAGGTCGATTGCCTGAGAGGCAGAAAGAGAAAGACAGATGATGAGTACACACAGTCACATTAAATAGAACTGAAATCGACATCGACATTTAGTTTTACCTTTGTAAAAGCTCCAGTAGGATCCGCCAGCATTCGAATCTGCAGGAGAAAGTAGCAGTAAGCTCAGCATCCTCATCAAAATGTATAATAAATTTATACATTACGGCTGTGTCATCAACCTCTCTATTCTTAAGCAAGGCCACTAAGAAACCGTTACGTAAGGAAACTGACATCCTAAACTGACTTTACAAAACACAAGGATACTGTCAGTGAGTTAACAGTATATTAAAGAGTGTGACAGCTCATCTTTGCATCATCTACTGTGAGCATCTTATTCTCAGAGGGACTAAAAGGTTGTGTGCAGTTAGTTAGGATTTCTGAAATGCCTCCATTGTCCACACAGACCGGTGCACCATAATAATGTTGAGCAGATTGCTCGGGTTGCATACTGGTGCAGGTTGTCACAGAAATTGCTCATCGCACATAAATTAGCGTCCATACCTTGCCATCTGTTCCGTGCTCTTTTCCCCAGGCGGCCATCACAAATGCGTCATTGACAGAAATGCAAGCGACCTCCTCCACACCTTTACTCTTCAAATCCGCAGCCTGCTCCACAAAACCTGGGAGGTGAGTCTGAAAGCAACAAGATATTTATACAGCGTCAGCCGATGCAAAGATGATTGTGCACAAGACACAGCAGAAACGAGAGATGAAAGTGTGGACTCAACCTTGGAACAGCCAGGGGTAAAAGCTCCAGGTACAGCGAAGAGGACTCCCTTCTTCCCCTTGAAGAGCTGGTCCATGGACACCTTATTTCCTGGCTCCCCCTCCTGGACCTCCACTGCGGGGAGATGTTCACCAACCTGTTGGGGATTGAGGAGACAATAATACAAGAAAGTAGACCCACATTCTCAGATTACGATTGCGAATGATACCAATATTAGAAAAAATATGCACAAAACATATATGAAAAGATATATACATTAAATATATGAATTATCAAATAAACTTTTATTCCTACAGAGGTTATTAAAATAAACCAGTCTTCAATTAGGCTACTCAGTAATGCTTAAATTAGAACCTGGTGGTTTAGCACAGTGGTTCCCTACCTATTTCTTCCTACTTGTATCTAAGAAAAGCTGAACACCCCCCCATATTTTCTGACATCATCACCCTAAAAAACAAAGTCCTCTCCAATTTGATTCAAGTTATTCAGTGTATTACATGAGTTAGTCTTTTTTTAAGGAATCACCCTGATTTAATGAATATAACTCATCAGTGCGTGTCTCTCTGTGTGTGTCAAGCTGGAGAGCATACAGTTTTTTGACCACATTGAAAATGTTGTTTTTGAAAGACTAAACGCCAACAAATATGGATTGAAGCAGAATATGTCGTTAGATAAAAACATGTTGTGAATTTTGGAAATGATCACATCTATTTTTTTTCAATAAATTTTGACTTAACGCTCTGGAGTTTATTGGAAATGTTTGGATCACACCATTTGGAAACAAGCTGCCACTAGAATCTAATTCTACAAATAGTATAATACTAATAATATTAGCGTAGCCTGATCTTTATCTGCAATTGAGCAGAAATACCAGATTTAAACAGATTATGGCCTACTAAGTAATAGCAAAAAATCTACCTTTTAAAATTGTTTTTCACACACACTTTTGTATGAATTATCCAGTAAGTGTGTTATTATGATTTTCTGATCTGAACAGGATAGAACTTTTAATTGTAATAGGCGCACACTTGCACGGTGACCACTGGAGGGCGACAAATCCCCTCATACACATGCATGCATGTGTTTTGTTAAAATGGCCGAATGACTTAACTAAATTTAATACTAACATTGACGGACTAATAAGCGACACTTTATCACACCGAGTGCTTAAAAGCCCATTTTCAACAAGCTCTAATAAATATACATTACACTTTAACATTGAACTTCGAAGATATATTTAAATAAAACACATTTGTACAATATTTGCAGCTGTGACGTTCAGGCACAATCAGACAACCTAGCTTTAAATTAATTTGTAACTTGGGAGAATAAGTACATGCCTACATATACATTTACTGACGCTTTATTAAACAAAGAAACTAAGACAGGACAACGCACATTTAATGTTAACTACGCAGGTCTTTAAAAAGTAACGTTATCAGTTTCCCAGTCGCTAACTTGTGTATAAAAAGGCTTTGGACCAGCCAGACTACAGATAGCTAGACGTTGCGAAGACAGTAACGGTGTAATAAAACAAACAAACAAACAAATTCTATCATTCCGTGGCTGTCATGGCGACGGGTTCCAGAGGGGCCGTTAGCGCAGTGAGCTACAGAGAGGAAGGTGACGCATGTAGTTTAGTTAATTCTCAATGAAATAGAACAATACCCTCACTCCGTTCCATAAGCCACGTGTAGCACACACAGCTAAACGTTAGCTACATAAACGCATGCAAAGTCTTACCTGAATCGGCATCTTGACAACAGCAGAAGTGCGTAGCAGTCTCACGATCTGGATGACTCGGGTGCTTTTAATGAGAGAGCTGGTGATGTAAAGCATTACGGAACGCGCTATGTAACCAGCTGGCAGGAATGTCCTGCGGTCGGTCTGCAGGATGTGGTGCTCTGTGTGTCCCGTGTGCTGAGTTTCTGCTCTCAGACACACCTCTATCTAACTGTCACTTTAAACTTATCTTACCCTCAAGTACTAGTGCTCCACATTGAGTTTGGCTGGTGGGACTTAACCCAGCTTCCAGATTTGGGCCTGCTAAATCTGTATTTAGTGCGCCATCTGCTAGCAAGAAGCTAAATGTCTAGTGTAGTATTTGTGAGACTGGTAAATGCGCAGTGGTGGAAGAAGTACTTTACAAAAGTAAAAAATACCATAGTCTAAAGATAAGTAAAAGTCCTGATTTCAAAATGTTGTTTAAGTTCAGAAGTATTATCAGCAAAATGTACTTTGTACCTCTCCTGCATTTATATAATTTATAACTCCACTGTATATACATATCTACCCTCCTATATTCATCTTATATATATTCACTTAGTCCCATATAGTTCTGTGTACATAATCTCTCCGTGTATAGATCCCTCTGTGTATAGATTTAACTCCACCTGTATATATCATCTATTGTTTAATATACTCTTTACAATTTTTTATACAATGCAACTTATAGTTAAGCTACTATTAATCACAATGTAACATGTCAATCACTTGCACTTTATTTACAATCTGTATATATGTATATGCCTATGTACATAAACCAATATACCCTCACTTGTATTTATTGTCTTATCAGCACTTTACTAATTTGCACTCTGGTTAGATGCAAAACTGCATTTCGTTGTACTTGTACCTGTACTATGTGCAATGACAATAAAGTTGAATCTAATCTAATCTAATCTTTAAAGTGTCAAAAGTAAAAGTACTCATTATGCAGAATGGCTCAATTCAGTTTTATATTATGATAGAATATTATATTATTTAGTTTAATCATTAACACACAAGAGCATTTTAATATTGTTGATTGTTACTGTGGAGCCGATTTTAGATTTTATACTAGCATAGTTCTACATCATATCATATAGGCCTACCATGTTTTTTTTATGTAAAAAGTAACTAAGTGTCAAATAAATGTAGTGAAGTAAAAATAATATTTTAATTTTACAATATTTCCTTCTTAATTGTAGTGGAGTAGAAGTATAAGGTAACATACATTGAATCAATCAAAATTGAACTTAAAGCTACAGTGTGCAGGATTTGGTGGCATCTAGTGGTGTGGAGAAACATGACTCCGTGAAGAGGACCCGCTCCCTGTGTAAGAGCTCATTCTAAGCTAACGCAAAAACAATGATTCTTAGTTTCAGGTGATTATACACTAATGAAAACATAGTTATGAATATTATATTCCATTTCTGCTAATAGATCCCCCGAAATGTTACACACTGTTCCTTTAAATATGAAGCAAGGGAAATTACATTGAGGTAGAGGCAATGTGATGAAAAATACACACAGTCACATTATTAGTGATTGTAAAATTAGTGCAAGTTGTAAACCCTTGTTGGCTAATGCTGAGCCTATAATACCTTAGCTCATGCACACTTTTTGGCAACCCTACACAGACAGACTTGACAGGATAATGTAAGGTTAAGTAAGGCTGTTTCACAACTGACACCTGCAGTCAGAGGCGCAGAAAAGAATACACAAACACATGGAGGCATTGTTTATAATGGCAGTATGGTGAGGTATGCAATAAGCTACTACCATCCATGGATTGTTTCATTCTTGAGTATTCATTTCATGCTCAGGAACTGCACGTGTAGTCTGTTGAGCATTTAGATTTTGCACAATTGTCCCTCATCATCAGTTAAGAGTGTGTCCAAAATGTGATATGTGCACTGCAAGGCCAAAATATCATGACTAATAATAATAATGAAGTTGACAGTTTCAACAGTAGTCTTCATCACACTGCCCCTATGATGGGGCCCCATCTAATACACACATACATAAATATACACACAGGGAGAGATGAGACCAATGATATGTGGTGGTGGTGTGTCCATTTATTACACAACACAAAGCACCTACAATAATCCACTCCCCGTTTGCGTCAGACAGTGGAAGATCTCACTTTTTTCACAGTGATTTTTTTTTAATGTGGACATGTTTAGACAAGGACATCAAACTGTTTTATCTAAATGAAAAAAAAAAAAAAAAAAACTACACAGAAATTCACAGCCAATATCACACGCAAAAAAATAAAGCAGTGTCAACAAACAACAGTAAATTGAGTAAAAAATAGAATTTAATCATTTAAATAGTCTTTCAAAATACAAACATTGATTTGAACTTCTAAATAATATAACGTTTAGTAGCTATTTCTTCATTATAACTGGCAATGTTAAATGTACACCGTGGCTATACAAGGAAATGTGTGAGGTTTGGTAATTTATTGTATTGCTCATTTTATATTAATGCGCACATATTTAATAAACCTACAAATGACTGTATAATTTTTAACAGTGACACTGCAAATGACCCTGCCTTCGCCCAAACCCAACGTACCTAAAACATAGTTGAATGAAAAAGCTACCGTCGTGTAAATGACCAAGTTAATATGAAGAACTCGACCCAGACATCTATATTTAATTGTTTGCTAGATGACAGAAATATGTAAGTCGTAACTATGAACACAAAAGTTTGAACAGCTGTAAATGACCTCCAGTGTTTTGTGTGAAACCATACCAACTGCAGGCTTGCCCCCCCCCCCCCACACTTTTGAGACACTTTGTACCATGGAGCATCTTGATTAATGAGCCATGTACGTTACGAAAACAAAACAAATAAATGTTCAAATTTAAGTTGACAAATCAAAAGATCAAGAATTACATTTTGTCTCCACAGTTATTTGGCCGTCTGGCTTCACTCTGCCTCCTGAGGTAGCCCTCTGTAGCCTCACCATGCTGCTAAACTATAGAGCCATGTAAAATTGATCCCTAAAATGGCAATCAGCTTCAGAAAACACACAACTGCTTACATTAAAAAAAAAAAAAAAAGTCATAATATCCTGAATGGAAAGCGTCATTTCAATACCAAACCCACGACAGTGTCACAATGTAAATAAAATACCCTTAAATCCTAGAAAGGAAAATGTATGAAAAAAGCAAGTTTCAAGTCTTTACAAATTTCAGAACACTGTAAGCTGCACAAATATAATTGTAATGGGGAATTTGTATCACATTTGCTGGCTTTATTATCTATAAATTGCATGTTTCGGTTTATTTAAATGGAACTGTACATGGCTGAAAGATTCATGGCCCTTTGGCCACTGAATATTATATCTGATTTTGACATCAGATACTGTAGCCTTTGCATTGCATGTGAAGCTTACTATGATGATCGTTTCTATTGTAACCTGCTGAACAATGAGTGGGACTTTCACGATGTTGCCAGACAAAGTTTCAACATCCTAAAGGCAGATGTTGCATATGTTGCATCCCGAGCCCGTTACGGGCACTTGCAAGTTAAAGTTCAACAGATGTACGTACACAAAGGAGGGATCTCTCATCCAAACGATGGAGATCTTTTATGCAACGACTGCAGAAAATGCAGCAAAATCTCACCATCGCCTATCAGTTACATGGATTAGTGTTATAGCCCACAGATCGAATAGGTCACACCGTTATTTTTGATCAGCACAGCTGCTGAAGTTAAAAATAGTGGTTCGATCTAGAGGAGGAGGACAGTATAAAAAAGCAGATGAGGCATATCTTCTCTGACCACCGTCGTTGCCGCGCTTTAACGTCAAAGACGTTCTTCCCTGATCTCAGTGTGGCTCATTGGTTTAGACTGCACACGAACGCACACGCTTGCTTGTATGGAAGCTAGTTTTTTTTGTGTGCCAATAGGATTCACATACAACACCGTATATATTACCTTCCAAGTAGAGCTTTCCATGAGCACACATATGCACTTCTCCTGGACTACAAATCAATTGCACAACCTTTTATAAAGAATCCTGCACCTACTATGTACATCAGTGGTTCCCTACTCCAGGATTTAACCCCAAAAGTGCCGGTTTTCTCCATTACCAGGTTTTTAAATGTTCTCACCTGGCAAACCAGTCTCTACTGTCGGCACTCGGGGGGTCCTGAGAGTGGACAACTACTGATATACACGCACAGCTAGATGTCTTAACCATTTAATCCACATTTTAAATGTGACAGACAATAATCGAGTCGTTATATTGCTTTTTAACATATTGCAAGTAATTCCTATGAATTTGCCTACAACGGCACACTACCCTATAGTAAATACAAGCACTCCGTGTGCATGTTAATCTGACCCTATGCTGGACCCTCGAGTCTTCTGCCGGATATGTTATTATGGCTTTCATGAGTAGATTTTGCATTATTTTTTTTAAAAGTTCAAAAGCCACGTTTGCAGTCTGTTTCTTGGGTACCTAAATGTTGTCCTTCAGCGGTTATGCAACTGCAGATCGATGCTGTGATGGAACACACCGTGAGACTATTCTGGCATTCATGTTAATTCGTGTTTTCACATCTGGGAGCCTTTTACTGAAGTGTGGCAGTTACCTCTTACTGTAAATTCCCACTTAGGGACATGAACACATCAGCTTTTTATTTTCTCATATTCTTTTCCTTTCTTCGTGTATAGCCTATGGAAAAAGGGAAAAAAGACCATTTTCCTCGTTATTAATTCTCTAATAAAATCTTTCATTTCTCACAAACTCATCCACTCTCGAAGACTAGATCTCTGTTGGGTCTTTCTCTGCATCCTATTTACTGCTGCTTTCTGCTCTAGGGGGAGTCCATCATGGCTTCCAGCATCTCCAGGAATAGTTTGTGCATGGGTACACCGCCGCGGGTCTTGATGCTGTAGAAGGTGGTAAGAGCACGGCCAGCAGTCTGTCGGAGGAGAGGCAATGTTAAAAGGAGGCGTCCAGCCCGCTGGGGGTCGTCGGGGCGCCGCTGACATTCCAGCTCCAGCAGGGCCTGGTGGAGGAGGTCCCGCAGCTTCTGCACGGCCTCCATGTCCTCGATGTAAACGGAGTCTGACAGAACAGCAGGGAGCACATGGTAAGGCACTGTGTAGGGGGTTTACATTTTCTCAGCTTTTGCCACAGAAAGAAAGAAAGAAAGTGCGTGTTGCCCAGTAACTTACCACAAATACAAACTAATGGCAGCCTTTATTTACAAAACAAACAGTCTGTAGTGGAAGCAGGACATGTTACATGATCTGCTGTTGACAGTAATAGAAGAACTGGCTTCAAAATAAAAGTGACCAAAAACTGACTTCAAAATAAAAGTGACCTTCTGGTGAATGTGAAAGTCAGTCAGTCTGTCAATAATAAATAAAGAAATAAAACAAAATGAATAAATATTAGATAATAAATAAAATGAATGATCTTTTTTTTTTTTTAAAACTACCACCTGCAAACTGTATTTTAGTTGTGTGTATAATTAGTCAAACTTAATAAGAAGACATTACCAAAGATCAATCTGACTTCGATATGACAGTTAACCACCACCTCATTGTGTTCAGATTAGTTTGCTGGAATAATCACGCTGGTATGATCATACGCATCAAAGGGTTAAATCAAACAGTTATGTTATTTTAGAAAATCATTAAAATATATATATACTGTATATATAAATATATATATTGTATATTGCAATATAGCCTAAAAATATTGAGATATCATTTATAAACCATATCGCCCAGCCCTAGTACCTACCTACTTAGAGAGGTGTTAATTCAACTTTTTGGTCATTTTAGTGGCTGTGGTTTGTGGTGCTGTTGAACCGCATTGCATTATGTTACGATTATATAACTGAGAGTATACTAAATATTACCTCTCAGTATAATATAATACAATTCAGCAGCAGCACAAACTGCAGCCTCCAAAATGACCATAAAGATTAATGAACACAAAAACTGAACATTATAACCTTCATGGCGGAAAATTTCATTTCAGGGCCGCTGTAATAGACTACATTAGTTTTAGCAATAAACCTACTAATAATGTCCCTAATAAACTGGAAACAGAGTAGTTTTTCATATACACTATGAATATTCCACTTAGTGAGGTGTAATGTTTCCCAAGACATTTGTTAGCAGAGGTGGTGAGCGCTGCCCCTTAATGCAGGAAACCCTGATATGATCAATAACACCACTGGTGAACGCTAGTTTGACACCAGTTCTATGAGATGCAAGTAAATAGTGCTTTGCCAAAAAATACTGAGTACAATCTACATGTCTGCTTCTGTTCAACTACACGAGTGTAAGTACCTGAGTTAGTGAGTGCGATGGCTTTTAGCATGACAAATTCCTCCCGGTCCACGTTTAGCGCCCGGAAACGGCGAGCGAGTTGACTAATTGCTGCATTTAGCTCTGTCAGTCCAGCAACGCGTGACATCTCCTCGTCGAGGACAAAATCCTCCGCGAACACCACCTCGTCCTCGCAGCCGAGCGAGCGGTACGCTACGCCCAGCACCAGCACCTCCAGCCACACCGACTGCAGCACGGACATCTGGTCTGCTAGGGACAGCGACAGGAAGCCTGCAGAGGAACAGACGGACGGAAAGAGAGAGAGAGAGAGAGGAGGGGGGGGGTTTAAATGAAGAGGAGGCAAACTGGCAATAGGTTCACGTTAATGCACTGGTCCCATGTCTTTATAGCAGCCAAATAATGGAAGCAGGTGACCCAACTCTATCTTGTAATGCATCAGTTCAGCTGAACTATCAGCAGAATTTTTTGTTGTACCGATCGATTAGGCTGTTCTGCCATCAGAATCAGGTTCACACAGACCACGTGACATTTTTTCCTGCTAAATGTGTGTGTAGGGTTGCCAACCTCCACTGGTAGAAATATAGAACGGCTGCAGATGGATAGTGGCGGGTTGTTTCGTTTAGTAATAGTAACTCGTTTTAGCGAGGCTATAACTAAAAGTTCATTCTGCATCTTTGGGTGTGCGAGCTGCCTCTTTGGGTGGCACGATCACACCCGTGGCTACGCCATAGGCCTGAGTGAAACATCAACTATCACCGCCTCTCCTCCCCTATTTCATCCTCTCTGCACCTCTTACCAGGAATGTGTTTGGCCCAGCCGATGATGACGACCAGCTCCCGGTCAGCGAGGTCACAAAGGGTGGTGAGCGTGCGCTGCGCTGTGTCGGGCTGCAGGGGGTCAGGCATGGCGAATAACTTTTCTGGCTCTGCCACTAGAAGGTGGGACACAATGATGTTGGAGGAACCTGTGTCAAAAAAATAGACACAAAACAATGGATTAATATGATGCTCAGGTAAAAAAATTGCAGTGTACATTCATAGACACACTGATATTTGTCAACACCGTCATGAACTAATACAGTCAATTTTGCTTTACACAACATGCTGCTCTGTACTAGTGTTAACTATACTATACATCGCACTGTATTCATGCGGCAAGTTCCCATATCCCTATTTCAAATATAGGCTTTAGACCTATTCTTATTAACAGACACATGTTCTTATTTCTATGAGGACAACTGAGAGTTTTTTGCTATTAACTCCTCAGTCAGATTATGTGAATCAAGAGCTCCAGGTGAGTTCATCTAAATTTGTGCAAATTAGCACAAAAGAAACTAAGAACTTGCAGTGATCCATTGTTTTGTCAGTAGAGGGCGCCGTTTTCTAATCAATTCCAATGGGTTGGAAGTGTTTCCTGTGTTGCTTGTACGCTCTTGGCACCTTGTGTAACACCCACCAGGCATGTCTCACATTTTTGGGAGGAGCACTCTGAGCTCCTCAAGTTTAAAAGAAAACTAGAATTACCACCTCGCGTTTGTACGCCTCCGCCAAGCAGTGAAGTTGCTGTTTACATCCATATCTGTTCAAAATGTCATCACGTCATTATTTTATCCACTTAGACATTTGTATAAATTGACATTGTTATAAAAATGTGTTTTGTGAGGTCACAGTGACCTTTGACCACCGAAGTCTAATCAGTTCATCCTTGAGTCCGAGCGGACGTTTGTGCCAAATTTGAAGAAATTCCCTCCGGGCGTTCCTGAGATATCGCGTTTGCGAGAGCGTGGTGGACGTGAGGTCACGGTGCCTTTGACCTTTGACCTCCGAAATCTAATCAGTTCATCCTTGAGTCCAAACGGACATTTGTGCCAAATTCTACGAAATTCCCTCAAGGCGATCCTGAGATACTGCGGTCACGAGAATGAATGGGACGGACGGACGGACAACGTCAGGACACAGCTGCTGCCGGCACGGAGGCAAACAAAAGGTTTAACTCTGAGCAGATGAACTCTCTATCTCTACTTCTGAATCAGAAGAGCACAGGAGGGACCTCCCAACTGAACTGCAGCCGACTACCCAAAGCTTATATTTGTGTTCTGTGATTACTGTGTTTTTATTTGTCTGGACGGTGCTGCTGTTGGTGGTTACATGTAGCTCGCCAGCACATAATCGATCAACAGTTGACTACAGCAGTTAGTAGCTGTGGCTGATAGTTGCCATTTGATAGTTAAACCAAAAGAAATGCTGTGAAAGTGCCACTTTTTATCTCATTTGCACAACTTGATTATCGTATTAGTATTACACTATGTTGTCTTTTGTAGAACAAAACACTAATGACAAGGCGGGAATATAAATCTCACCTTTTTCGCTCTCCTTTGTCAGCGGTAGAGGGGCACTCTGGTATGTTGCATTCTCCACTTCGGGGCGTCTTTTGTACTTCTGCCGTCCACCTCTGACCCTGTCGAGACGAACTCCTATATTGGGAGAATAAACATATACCATATTTAAAAGATCAGCACTAAGACCCTTCAGATATAATATCATAGGGTGGCTATGGAGCTGAACACTCACCCTCTTTCAGCATGCCTACTTTGAGGCACTTGGTGAAGCGGCATGCTTGACAAGCCTTTCTGCGCCTCTTGGTGATCTCACACTCGTTCGACGCCGGACAGCTGTACTCAATGTTGCCTTTGTGGGAGAACGGAAATTTACCAATGATCACAGTTAAGATTATGAAGAAATACAAATATGACCGAGCATTTGATGTGTATGAAAACCACCTTCTTGAATTTCTTAAATCTTTCTGATCTTTTAAAACATCTACGCACAAGCTAATGTGTTCACGGTTTTTGTTTAACAGACCAGCATAAACTGGTTGGGGAGGCTGTAGCGGCAATATACCGAGGCGTGTTAAACAATAACACCATTAGGATGTGATGTGGGTCCTTATTCTGCAATCCTCAGACTTTTTCCCCACTATGGGTGCAATAAACATCATGTTTCTCTCCAATTAAATACATAAAATCGATGTATTTTGTCACAGAGACAAGTAACTTTACAAGATATTTTCGAACTATGTGAGAAACTTCCTATTGACTGTGATAAAATAAAATAAAAATTCAATACTTGTACTACTTACTGTATCTTAATAGTTTTAACTAATTTAACTAACTAGTGCTCTCATGGTTGAAAGTTAAATGAGTAGTTTTTTAATGCATACTTCCCAACCCTTCCGATTTTCATTGCCCTCTCCCGGTTTCCTTGTGCCGTATTTCTCCCGATTTATGGCAAATTTTCACACCTTCTTTTCCTTTTTGTTATCTCAACCTGTTTCTGGCACTGTACAGCGTATACAGTATAATCCCTGCTGTTTCCACCCTGACAACAATACAGCTACAGCAAATTTGGTTTCCCAGCAGAAGACAGCTGCAAATTATTTAGTTTTCTTTCCTGAGAATTCATCATCATCATCATTATCATCTGCAACCGTTTATCCCGTTTCCTGAGAATTAAAAGTAAGACTAAAAGTAGGCCTATTTAACGTAAAAATGCTGTCGCAGTGTACGTTACTTATTACTTTGTTATTTTCATTCTTTAAAAGTCACCAGACTGCAGGAAACAAGGTCTCTGAAACTCACATTTTTCTGGGAAAGGACCCTTAAATCCCCCGCTTTGGTTTTTGAAATCCTCCCAATTTTTAAAGTCTCAAGCTTGGCTTTAATGGAATACTAGAAAACTAGCAGTGTGCAGCTGCATGTAGAAAATATTGAATATTGCGGGGAGAAAAAAAAGACCAATTTGTTTCCCAGAAGGTGGAGTTAAGGGCGTAGGACTGGGGGGGAAAAGGAGGACTGAGTATACAGGACCCTCATGTGAGGAGGGCCCACAATCATACTAGAATGAATAGCTGTGGATGCGGGGAGGGGCCATAGAGAATGCCTATGTATAGGGTCAAGAATTTAGTGCTACGCCCCTGGGCGGAGGTTAATAGCGGTCCGTGACACACAAAAGGCTCCATATTTAACATGACTGAAGTACTCCGAATGTAAAACCTGTCAACTTGTTACATTACAGAAGGTGTCAGAGGAGAACATTAACTGCTTGTTCCGCTATGCCAACACTTAAGCACACACCTTGGATGGTTCTCTTGAAGAACGCTTTGCAGGCCTCGCACGACGCCACGCCGTAGTGGTAACCCGAGGCCACGTCCCCGCACACTAAGCACAGCCTCTTCGGTAGCGTGCTCAGGGCGTACTTGCATCGCCCCGCTCCGTTTCCAGCGGGGCCCTCCTCCGCCCCGTCCCCGGCCTCGTCTTTGAAGTGGCAGCGCAGAGCCGGCGTGTAGAGTGGCGGGGAGTAACGTTTGACGCCGTCTCCTCTGGTCCCTCCGCCTCCGCTGTGAGAGGAGTCCGAGGAGGCCCCGCCAGGGCTGATCCGACCCCCCCCGCCTCCCTCCGGACTGCTCGGTTCTGCCTTTATGTAGACGTCTGTCCGACGGTCCCTGGAAGACATGATGTCTAGAGGGGGAAAAAAAATAAACAACAAAGTAAATAAAGGCATTCAACCTTTTACCTCACATGTTTCTATTTTAAACTACCTTCATGTCACCTGGTAAAAAAAAAAAAGGGCAAAATCTGACCTTTGCTAACACACAGCTAGCACGGGTCAGATTATGAACGTGGAATTTCAGATTGACTCCTATGGGAGTCATATATCTTCCAATGGAATTTTATCTAAGCACAGAAGCATTTTCAGCATTTTCAGAATCACAATCACTGCAATTCGCTTGTAAATGTCAGATTTTTTCCCTTTGTAGCATCTTCCAAGTACAAGAGAGGATGGAAGAAGTGCCATCGTGGTTTACAGGACCCTACCACTGCCTAAGATGCAGTCTCCAAGCCTTTTCAGCAACCATTACCGATCATCACCTATGCCTTTGGTTTATCCGTGTGGAATGGTTTGAGAGTAAACACAAGAATCAAAGGAAACGGGCAGCCAAAACGAAAAATGGATGCAGGCAAAACTTTGAACTGGGACTGACGATCTGTAAATGTTGCCTTAATCCAGTAGCAAAACTGTGCATTTAGACCAACGCCTAAACTCAGTTAAAGCCTAACATTAGGTATGAAACGATTCCTCCAGTAACTTGAGTAATTTGATTTCTAAAAATCATGTAATATGGCACTTAAATGCACTAAATGGGTTTAGTTTTGACAGATAATATTATAGCAATTTGAGCAATGTATATTTAAAAAGGAAACCAACTGATTGTTCATTTTAAGAGACCCGTCTTATTTTCTCTTTTGTCCCTACCCAACATACGCTAAACTGCCCGCAGTGACAACCAACCAAGTAACCTGTGGTGATGTAAGATCATGGTCATTTTGCATTTTCAGCATTCTAACATGACAAAAAGCCTGCTTGTTCCCTCTCTTGTTCTTTAGCAGCACTTAGTTCCTGTGTTGTCTGTGCTATTCTTTCCTCAGTTAGGCTTTTTAAGCCCTCAAAAACACCTTACATTCAGCAAGGCACAACCTTTCACGCCTAAAATAAAACCACACAGTCTTCAAATCATCCCCGCAGTGTGAAGCCTTTGTCTGTGACATTTCTAGACATTAAAATAGCCAAGGTGACAGGATGAAGGTCACTCTGCTCATAAACAGTGACCGCTCTTCCCTATTCAGACACATAACTTATAAGGCGGTAAGAGTACTGCGGCAACCTGCTCGCCTGCCGGAGACTGTCTATAGTTCTCAATTTGAATACAGAACCAGGCATGGTAGATACTTCATGCCTGCGATGAAATTAAATACATGTTTACAAATCCAAATGCAAGCACACAGAAGGCTCATGAGTCGAAAAATTATAGTTAATATATAGTATATTACAACCGTAACTTCTTATATGAGAAAAAGAAAATCTGTGGCATAATTTCAGCACTGCAGGGGACAGAAGAAGTTTCCAAACAACCACTTACCCTTCACCGACGTTTATCATTAAATCCATTGCAATTTTCATAATCTCAATCTCAATCTATCTCAAGAGAGACAACAACAAACAACTCTTTTTAAAACACACACACATCCGCTCACAGACACACACTAGATTGCTCAGTTTCAGCTGAGTATCTAAGGTCAAGATTGCCAAAAATGTGAAAATCAAACTGCAAGCTTTATGATTCAATTGAATTGATTAAAAAATGCTGTATACTTTGGGAGGAGAAAGAACATTATGACAATTAAAAGAAGAGATTTCATTTCTTAAGTGAGTGGGTACGGTTATGACCTTCCACAACCAAATGCAAAGCCTGAATAGCCAATATGAATGGTTAGATAGACTGCCAACAGTAATTTTGTTTCATGCTTTTAAGCTGCAATTGAACTTCCAGTAACTTCTAAACGCCAAATGTCAGGGCTCTTAATGTCAATCATACATTGCATCCATTATAAATTGGATAATTAGCCTAAAAACAGTCTGATCTCTTTGACATACATACAGTATAATGTAGTAACATCAAATGGGCATCTGTTACAGGTGGTGTCTTGCATTTAAAGGGACAGTATGTAGGATTTGATGGCATCTAGTGGTGTGGTTGCAGATTGTAACCAACTGAGTACCCCTCCGCTCACTACTCCCTTTCCAAAACCGTGGTAACGCCATCCAAGGCCATCATAACCATAATAACACTACTGTAGTCAGACGGCGGTTGACGGTGCCGTGGTTTCGCACTCTGCGGCTCGCGTTACCGCAGTTTCACAAGCATGTCGGAGAACTACGGTGGCCTTCAGGTAACGTAAAAATGCAAAATGCCCTTGCTAGAGACCGTGTTGGTTTGTCCGTTCTGGGCTACTGTAGAAACATGGCGGAGTCCGTGAAGAGGACCTGCTCCCTACGTAGATATGAAGGGCTGATTCTAGTAACGAAAACACAAAGATTCTTAGTTCCAGGTGATTATACACTAATGAAAACAGAGTTATGAATATGATATTACATTTCTGCTAATAGATCCCCCGAAAGGTACACACTGTTCCTTTAAGCAACCTAAATATTTGAATATTTGTGTGGCCGCCACCCTCCTGCCCAAATTACGATAATTAATTTGGAACGTAAGTGTGTCACTCCTGTAATCACCCCCCTATGAGGGGACCCAGTCAGCATACTGTATTAGCCAAACAAAGACTAATTGTTCATGTTTCATTACACTGTCTGAAATTAGCAAATGATGATAGAAATGTAGATTCTGCTGTTGTTGTATTGACTTCATCAACAGCACTTCAGGGATCAGAAGTTTGGGTGAAAAGGGAAAAAGGGATCAACAAGGGGCATGAATTGTAGTGTGTGTGTGTCTGGGCTTCAACTCATCAGTGGATAAATTAATGCACAGCGTCACTCCAACGATTGTGCTCTTGTTCCAACTTAATAGATCACTGTGTGAGGACGATCTCTGCAGCCTAAATAGCCCCAATCCGGTTAAAAGACCTGAGAGTGACTTGTGATTTTCTCATGTGTGCACAGTGGCAATGCACTGCTATTACCAACCCATTTTTCCTCGTTTATCAGTTGGGCTGATAATCCTGTTACAGCCTGTATATGTACAAAGTGTTGCAATGTGTAAAATGCATTGCTTATCTGTTCAATGCTCCAATCACTCACCCTGCCCACAATGACAACATTACATGCAGCTGTATGTTCTGTACAAATTGGTATGGGTTACTGACCTAATTAAAATAAATATTCATAAAAGGCTCTTGGTATTTACTTTATGGTCAGGGCCGGCTTAAGGCATTGGCCACATAGGCGGTCGCCTAGGGCGACGCCTTCTGCGGGGCGCTGGTCGCTCTCTAAAAATATATATATAATAATATATTTTTAAATGCCGGTGGGCGCCCTTCCTCATTTTCTGCATTGAAGTAACAAAGGAACAAATAAATAAAGAAAGAAAGAAATACACTTTTAACCCCTGTAACTCTCTTTCTTACACTTTCTGTCCAGCTGCACTTATTTGTTAATAAAAGTGTAAGTTGTAGTGAAACTGACTTAACACTTTTAAGCCAACAATATCAGGGACCTATATATTACTCATTTATAGACCTATACAATGAACAGGCCTCTGCTGACAACTTAACATCCAGATACACTTCATCACAGTATGCATTTATTGGACATGACTCGTAGGAAAACATGATTTTCTGCGCTTCATTCCATAAACATATGACTAATAAGATACTAATAGATATAATAAGATCTTTTAACATATCTGTTAAATGCATGTCAGTGCATGTACATGAAAATGGGATTTGAAGGTGATCAAAATATTTCAATATCAGTTGTATAAACTGGGTTAACCCACTGAGGAAAAAAAAAAAGAACAGGAAGGAGGATCTCGTTGCATTGATGCTATCATCCAGTTCCTGGAAGTCCAACATGCAAACAAAATCTCACACAGAGTACGTGCTTTATATGCACAATACGATATGTAATACAAGGACGCGTGGCTGTAGATAAAGACTTTTTCTTTTTACATCCTGGCTTCAAGACCAAATATCGCTCATTGCAAAAACAAAATATGCCTTTATCATATTTATCGCTCCAGCTGATAATCCAATCCTGTATAGTAGCTGGCAGTCACACACACTTTCTTTGGAGTTTGCCCCCTCTGGACCTGATTGTAGCACTGTTTGGCAAAGCAGCAAGGGGGGGTCACAGCAAAATCATGTCTGTTTAAAGTTTAGCTCACTTGGGGCTGAGTTTACAAGCACAGTGAATGGATGAGCCAATAACACCAGAACTAGGAGGTGAGCTCAGGTTTTTGCTGACCAACAAGTACAACTGTACAACATGTGCACCAGTGGCCACTTCGACATCTCCCCAGGCTAAAGAGGAACATCGGGTTTCAGTACAGGAAATGTCCAAAAAGCAATATCCATAACAGCTATATGGTTATGCATCTTACTAAAGCAGATTAAACACGTGCTTCGTTGTCTATTTGCAAGTTCACTCCCCACAGAAACGTGTCGTGTTTACTGTAAACTAAATGCACCAGCATGTTTTGGAGTAGCTTTAGCATTAGCTTTAGCTTCAACAACAGCGGACACATTATGAGAACTGCAGGTTAGCTCACCCTTAAGCTAACTAAGCTAGGAGCAGCTAGCGTTAATCCTGACTGACCGGGCTCTCTCTCTCTTTCTCTCTCTCTCTCTCTCTCTCTCTCTCTCTCTCCTGCTGGGGGTTTATTTCTGTCACTCTAACCCGGACTACTGCTGCATCTTACCTGATAGCGGTGACTAGTGCAGCACTTCACGGTGTGAAACCATGGCACAGGTTTGGGTTTCCAGACTGCCAGCGCCTGCTAGCTAGTGTTGTGCTGTGCTGTGCTGTGTGTGTGTGTGTGTGTGTGTGTGTGTGTGTAGAGATGGGCCGGGCTACAGTCGGCTCTCTCTAACAGCCAGTAGATGATAATGGTTGAAGCTAAAACACACTGGGTCAAGGAGCACTCTGGGAACAGTTTGACATTGTTATCCTACAAAAAGCAGTTTTAAATCATAGTTTAACTGCCATATGAACGATATGATAGTAGATATTTATTTTTTGACAAAAAGAGAGGTTAATAGGATATGTTCAGTCCTAATTGTAATCTTGATATAGGCCTATAATAAGCTGACTGGCAAGGTCATAAATTAATTTAGTTAAAGTGTATTAACCATGAATCCAAAGTCTCAACTCACTTTACCTGACAGATAATATTCCTGATGATGAATGACTGGTATCATCATCAATATTGGTGTTCATTTGTTTTTGCAAATTAATTCCAGGCATCTGGTTGTCACATTGTGTTAGGCACACATTTTGATTCTGCTCAACAGAAATTGCTGCAAAAAGCTTTTTATTTTCCCCCCCAAAACAACAAACTTTAAGTTAAGGAATCATCGGGACCCTCAGACTGATACTTTGACTGCTCCTTTCTCCTCGCACAGGATTTTGAATGTTCTCACATTGATTTATAAAGCACTCCTCTCTCCCCTCTATACACTATTTGTCCCTTGTTTATCCTTTTGGGGTTTGCAGGACAAACCCTTTCAACATGCCCTAAGAGTTGCTTGATTGCAACAGAATGATACACGCTGTGCAATCACTGGCCACTCGTAATATTTTGGATGTGAAATGAAAAGGCAACACAGTTTTTCTATGTTTTTGCTGCATTTCTCCCTCCACGTCCCTCTCTTGGCTACGGGTGTTTTCTAAAGAAAACGTTGACATCGCCAGCTAAAAGTCCATCACAGCCTTGCAAGAGTGAACTTTGCAAATAACAGACCCTATAGTTGAAGCGTAGCATGCATATTTCATAAAAAGTGATGTGAAAACATTACCTGTTTGCCGAGCTGGAGTTTGAAGCCTATATATTTGTGCCTCCCAGTGGTAGCTCAATGAAGTGCCGTTGCTTTGGGTTGAAGTCTGCAGTTATCAAGACACCTGCAAAGTAAGAAAAGATCTTTTTAGTGCCGTCACAGAACTTCACTTTTCATGATCCCACCAGCCATTTGTCATTTTAATGGTCACAACATTACATATTGTCCAGCTTCATAATAACCCTGATGTCTGAGAACATGTTGTACACACAGATTATTAAAAGGATCTTGAAGCAGAGAAAACCTCTATATTGGCAATAGTTTTGTTTCCTCTGTAGTAAGTCATGTGTATGATCGTTAGCGCTGACTTTTCCTTCCTAAAATACATATTCCACTGTATCTATCCAGATTTCTGCACGCTGCACGAGTACCCTCCCCCTTGTGCTGCGTGACACACTCCAAAGGTCACAGTCACAGGAATGCTTGAAGGACAGACAGAGTAAAGCCAACACCTTGTCTCTCACTCATACAAAGTCATAAGCTGAAGTTTGGTGATAACTCTCTGTAAATAATTAAAGAGACCTGTTTAAGTTAAAAACAAAAAATGGAATGAAACATTATTTTAGTTACTCATTAAAGTGTAAACACGGCTATGGTTTTGGACATTTTAAAGAACATTAAATGCCAAATTGCAGCAAAGAAGAGGGACCTCAGTTTTTTTTCAAGCAACTTTAAACCTGAGCAACAAGACTGATATGTGGAAACAAGCTGTGATGCTTTATTCATATTCTTTGGAACTGATCAAAACTGACAACTTTATTTTTCCAATAAGATGATTGATTTGAGTTAAAGATGTAGATTTTGATTTCTTATTGGCATGAACTCAAATAATTCCTTTAAATGTCATCGCTAAATACACTGTTTTTCCAACATATATGAAAAGTCAAATGCCATAAGACATAAACAAGTCCTTACTTTGTCTTAAATGGATTCAAAGCTTTCTTATCATACTTTAAGGGGGCATCGGCTGTCTCCGTCGCTGATAATGCATCACACTGACTGTACAGCCTATAAAACTCCTAGTTTAAAATGCGGCGCGCTGTGGAGACGGAGAGAACAGCACCCAGGGGTGACCTTGTCTACTGATCTCGGACCGGTGAAAGGTTAATTGCCATAGTGGATTATGCTTTAAGATCAGTGACCCATAATCCCGGTCCAGCAGGCTCGGTGTCTTGCATAGTTCAGTGTGTTTTAGGACAGAAAGAAGAATAACTCAGGGGGGGGTTTAAAAAATACATAAACAAAAATAAAGAAGTGTGTACAGTTGAAGAAGTGCGGGCTGTTATTTGCCCATGCAGGACTGGCCTTTAAGTGAATCATACAGAGACAATTATCCAATGCATCTTATTCAACCATTCTTCATTTACTCAATATGACCATGCATACCATTTATTGAGGCATTTTGTGTGTGGGGGGGGGTTACCGGCGAGTAGAGCATTAGCCATTGCATAGTGTTATAGCATGCATGTGAATTAGCCAGGGTTGTAGTTTATGAGTAGCTTGTAGCCTATACTGCAAATTATGACACAATGTAGCTTGCTAAATGTTTCTTGTGCCCCCTACCCCCCAATAACTCGGCCAGGCGAACTTAGCTCGGCCAGGCGAACCGTGCATGCACATCAGGCTACCGTAAAGAGACAGCTAGCCGACATCTCCGCACACACACATTAATAATAACCTGAACCCCACTGTGTGTGCTCCGCAGTGTAGGGTAAGTAAAGCTACTTACTGGGAAATGTAAAAACATCACAGGGTTGTTGTTTTTTTATCTGAAGTCAGTCAAGTCTTCGCTGCTGGCGAGTCCACAGTCGGTTTAACCGGTTTAACGGCGCTGTCCAAGCGTCGCAGGGTTCCTCACATCGCATCACGACGTTACCGTAACAATAAGGCGATAACAACAACAACCGGCAGACAGTCTTCTCCGTCCTGTTCGGTTCCGTACACTGGGGTGTTATAAATTCTGGTCTTCGCCTGCCACAGCTGAGGTTGTAGTTGAACCGAACACTTCGAGAAGGAAACACCGAATATCCGGTTTGAAAAAAAAAATTCAAAATAAAACTTTATCGACTCACATGGCATTTTAACTTCCCTCGATTCGGACAACGTGCTAAACCAAAAGTGAGGTCTAACACGACAGAGTCAGTCTCTACTACCTGAAGGTGCAAATCGCTCCCCAGAATAACTTGTACTAAAATTAACACAAATCACGGTTTTACTCGCGAAAGCTCGAACTAAGCGACTTCCGGTTTCTTCCCGGCTTCCGCTTTCTAGCTTGACGCAGCTCGGTGACGTCGCCTCTACCCCGTGTCTTTCCTCCTCCCTCTGCCCCGCGTGCGTCCGCTGTGTCTCCGTTACGTCCGTACGCACCTTCCACCAGCGTCATCAGCATTATAATAAGGGGCCTGCAACTCGTGAAAAAAATATGACCCGGTCTACTTTAGGCTAATCCTAATGTAGTCCAGGTATATTTCTTAAGATTCTCTGCTTTAAAGAGAGCGTTGATTTCAGATCAGCTGCCTACAAATCAGCTGTGTCTTTGCCACTTTGACCATCTGTTCTTTGCAGCAGCACACTTCCCCCCACTGAAAATGAAAAACCATGAAATTCCTACAGGGACTTAAATGCAATTTCATACATTTAAATGTAGCCTAATTTGCTTTTGGCCTTATTGTAGCTATACAAGTTCTCCTCTTGGTGGCACATTTTTAACCTAAAATACTATACAATTCAATAATAGAATGGCTATTATGAAGATATTTTTCTTGAAATTATGTCCCAAGCTTTTAGAGGACTGTTGCAGAGAAAATCAAAAAGAATGGGATGCATGTCCCTTGCTTGCAGCACACCTCCATGGAAAATGTAGTCATGCTGTCGGTCTTGTGACACTGACCCGGCTCTCTCCAACACTACACTATTTGGATAGAAGCCAATGAAGAGAAGATCAGGAGATCACTGCAATGGGATGAGAAGGGGAAATGATTAAGGGATAGTAGTTTGGAAAAAAAAAAAAAAAGGAGTAGACTCCAATAGGCTACAGTTTGCCAGATGTATTATAAAATGGTATCATCAAACAGGTCTCAGAGATCTCCCTTGTGTGTATGCTATTAATGTTTAATGTGGCCGATAACAACAATTAAATGATTTTTCTGTCTATTGGTGCCTGCTGCTTCTCGAAATAGGCTGCCCCCCCATGCGCTCTCCAACATGCCTGGTAACAGCTGGCACAGAGAGGAGGGAAGTTGTCACGGAAGAGTTGACAACCTTGTCCACTAATTAGAATAAATGGAATAAGAATAGGACGTTGGATGTGAAGAAAATGTAGCAACCCACGGTGTATAGGCTACTTTGGAAACGATCAGTATTTCCCCCAAAGTGCAGCATTATCTCTAATTATAGACCAATAAGTCTAGTCAGTTTAAACCATTTGTATTTCCCTCTCTGTGTCAGAGGTGCAGGACAGCAGTGTGTAGGGTATAAGCTGTGCGTTTTGATGCGGTCACATTAAGACTGTGCAGCGGGCTCGGGACTCGGGACAGGCTTTCCGCGGTGCGCGCATGAGAGGAAAAACTGACGGCAGTGTCATTGCGACCTTGAAGCAAGGTCATACAGTCTCTGCTGCAGACACTGCAATTCCGCGGGGCTGCATCATAGCCTACTGGTGCAGAGTCCGCATTTATCATCCTGTTAGAGGCGAAACCGAACATGCTATATTCATTAGATTCACTCAAAAACCGGAACATTGGATTTGTTAGACACAGTTTTATGGTTTGAGATTCACTGTGTTACGATATTGGCTACAACTCTCCTACTCAACGACAGCGAGTATAGTCGTCGAGGATATGTGTTGAAGCAGGTGGAGTACCTACAGTGTGAATGCCAGCTGGGGACCCTAGGGTGCTCCTTACAGCAGGTCCTGACCTCAGACAGGTGTCAGCTGATAGGCTACATAAATACCAAGACGCCATTGTGTGCCTGATACACAAATAGCATTGGGCACTGCATCAGTGAGTCATGTATAACATAACTGATAGAGAACAGTCTCCACCTATACTATAAACACATTGATCAGCATAGTAGCCCAGTCTGAATACAGAGTAGGATTTTACTATGAGAAACAGCTTGCTTCAGTTTGTCCTATCTGAACAATCAGAAGGCTTAATGTCTATACATTATTACTTACTGCATTTATATCAAGTTTAAAGAGAAAACCCCCTAAAACAGGGCATTATATTGTGCTATAAGGATTACCAATAGCCTATTATCTACAAATATGGATAGTTGTTTTAACTAAATTGGAGATCAGAGCATCATGGCTTGATAATGTCATCAGGTTACACTTAAACCTACGGTAGGTAGAATATTTTTGGCATCATTGGGCAAAAATGCCATAATAACCTTTCAGCATATTGTAATTCAAGTGTTCTGAGCGATAACTAGACTTCTGCACCTCCTCATGGCTCTGTTTTCAGTCTTTAAAAAATCTAGCCCGTGATGGGAGACTTTGGTCAATCACAGGTCATTGTACATTTGTGAATTATAGAAATTGACCACATTATGGAGCAGCTCCAGGATTTGTCTCTAAATTACATGATCACTGCCATCTGTGTTTCTGTCATCAAGCTGAAGGAAATACTTGTGCAAACCTGGAGTGTGCAAATCTGTATTGGATTCAAATTTAGGGTGGATTTTTCCTTTAACTCCAGGTGAGGAGTGTAGCCTATACATCAGCACTACTCATTATTTGCCCTCTAGTGGCAGCACAGTGGAACTGCAGCAGCAGCAGCACTGATGACGTTACAGCAGCTGTGAGTGTGTGTCCTCCAGTAAAAGGTCACCCCACTGCCACAGCACATCATCACTGCCTGCTGACTTCCTGATGGCAATGCCAGAACGCTGCCTTTACTTTTTACATATCCTGCGGTAAAGTGTCAGATTTCTAAAGGGCAGATGAACGGTCACTTGGTTTCTGCTCCTTTAAAACATTTTGCTTACTCACCATAACATTCTGCTTACTCGCCAACAGAAAGCAATGTGCAATTTGTCCCATTTCAAATCATTCCCAACAAACAAATGCAAGTCAGCTTCAGTCAGAGCCTTTGGTGTATGAAAGTATACTGTATAAGTTAGTCCTGGACTGTCATAGGGAGGGAAATGTGTCAGTGTGTGCCATCTGCTGGTTGTGTTCAAAGAGAAAAAAAAATCAGCATTCATTTCCTTACAGAGGGAGGGGGTAATTATAAAACTTCAACTTTTATGTACCATATATTTTGTGACATCAGCTTTTCTTTAAAATATAAAACACAGACAACAAAAGAGCTGCAGACACAGTGTTGCCGCTGCACCATGTTTGTCCTTGGTGCCATTTTCAGATTGAAACACCAAGGTAGAGTTTCCAGCCGAGTATCACTTACATGGATCAACTGAGGAGAGACATGCGAAGAGGGCCATATTGACAACTTGAAGGGCGTTCATAAAGTGCATCCACAATACAGTATGTATGCTATTCAAATCCTGCAGCACACGTGTGGCCTGTCTACACCAACTTAAACCGGTATGCAGTACATCCTTGCCTCCCTCTCTGTGCACAAAGGCCTGTGTTTCAGCTTACTGATAAAACTCTGAGAAATGCAAAACTTCATTTATAAACAACTAATATTACCTGGAATCAGTTCAAAACCTTGTTTCTCTTAGTGTCATTTTTCAGTCCACAACTTTGGTCCAGACTGAAATATTTCAACAAACATTCAACTGATTGCCAGGAGATTTCTTACAGACTTTCATGGTGCCTAGAGGATGAATTCTAATGATTTTTGGTGATCCCCTGACTTTCCCTCAAGCGCTATCATCAGGTCAAGCATGGCTGTAGACTCTTCATCTCAGGGCCGGTTTAAGGCGTAGGCCATATGGGCGTTCGCTTAGGGCGCCACCCTCTGGTTCTAAAAAAACAAAGCAAAAAATAATAATAATATACATTTTTTTAAATGCTGGTGGGGGCCCCTCCACATTTTCTGCATTGAAGTAACAAATGGACAAATAAATAAAGAAAGAAAGAAATTCACTTTTCACCCGTGTAACTCTCTTTCTCACACTTTTTCATCTGTCCGGCTGCACTAATTTGTTAATAAAAGTGTAAATTGTAGTGAAACTGACTAAAAACTTTTAAGCCAACAATATCAGGGACTAATTTTTTATTTATATCATAATAAATAAAGTTATTTCTGAAAATAAAAATCAGAATTTTTGTCTTCAAACCATTGTGATGTCTGATGTGTGTTGGAGTTTACAGGGCTAAGGTTAGGGTTCTGAGGGGTTGAACCCTAACCCTAACGCGGCGGGGGAGGGCTAAAAAATCCGAAATTCGCCTCCAGCACCAAAAGGGCTAGAGCCGGCCCTGCTTCATCTTGTTACACTTTATGTTCACAACAGCTCCCCAAATTAGAAAGTGATTCCTCTTCACCTTTCCCCAATCGAGGTGGTTTGTAGGTGGAAATCTTGTAGGTGTTTAAACACTAAATTAAAGGAGCAGTGTGTAACATTTAGGGGGATCTATTGGCACTCACTTTCCACGTACACACACACTCTATGCCCTGACTTTGCTATTCTGCAAATGACCTATGCTACTCTTACAACAACTCTACAACACCGCTAGATACCGCCAGATGTTACACACTGTTCCTCTAATAGGCATCTTTAAAAAGTAGTGCCTAGGACATTTTATATGATGACAAAGTCAGGGTCCCTGGTTTGATCCAAGAAGAGGCTCATAGTGCCACCAAGAGGTGTAGGACATTTTTGTGTGACTGACTGATTCTGTGAGCAGCACATTTTCTACAGGACAGACCCTAAAACCTACTGAAAAAAAAAGAAGATATTTGACATGAGAAAAAAAAAATCTGGTATGAAACCTAATACCATATTCCAGTCTGTATAGATTGTCCCCATGAAGAGGCACTGTATGCTAGGTGCTGTGAGAACCTCTACATTAAAGAGGACCTATTATGCCTTTGTGCTTTTTCCCTTTCCTTTAGTGTGTTATATAGTTTTTTGTTGACCAATCACAACAGAGTGGGCCAGCTGACCAATCAGAGCAGACTGAGAGCTCAAACAGAGTGTCTCAGACAGAGGGTGAAAAGAGGTGCTGCAGCACAGCCGGTATGAGAAAAATAAAGCGTTTTTTGAACATTGAAGCATGTTACAAATGTTCTAGTAGAAACCCCAAATACAAGTTTGCACCTGAAAATGGGAATAATAGGTCCTCTTTAAGTTTGGGACAAATATTGTAGCCAGATCCTGGTTTTCAGTGGCTGCGTTATTTGTGTTTGCTCTCTGGAAATCACCGATTGTGATTCAGCTCTCCCTACTGCACTTTATTACGCTCGACCCCAGCTTTGTTAGACATGTTGACCTACTTTTTCACGTTTGATGTGATTGTACTTGTTGACTCATGAGACACAGTGCTGCTTTCATTAAAAAAATCTTTATTCCATATATGCAGTACAGTAAGATTAATGCATTTGGCCATCAAAATGCAAATATTATGGTTGTAAACAGTATTTAAAAAGAGTTTTGTTACATACCAAAAATGTACAAGAGCCCGTTTCGCACCCGTTTGATTGTTGGCAGGATTCAAGAATAACTGTCTCAGACCAGCGCAACCTCTCTTTAACATGAGCACCACACTGCTGTGGCAACTTTCTGACCACATTGGTTTTTGGTTTTCTTGTTTTCTTGCTGCACTATTTGGTTGAGTAAAAGGCGGGAACCCTCATGCTGAGAGAGTGGTAGTGCATTTCTGTCTCGGCCCAGTAGAGAGCAGTAACTCCTCAGAAAGTAATGGAAACATTGGCATAAAAACTACTCATCATCTCTGATTGAGGCATACACACTCGCATGCTAAGAGCATTAAATGCAAACCACAAGTGGCTAAGGCTTCTGCAACATGTTTTCATCTCAAGTGTCTGTAAGTAAGCAGCAGTACATATACACAAATAAATTGCTACATTGAGAACTCCTCTGTCAGATTATGAACACATCTCATATTTCTCAAGTCGATACTTGTGCTAGCAGCGCAGTTTCTGTGATCAGCTTCAATCTTAAGCCTTCACTTGTAGACTTTGAACTGGTTTGGGGTTTCCATTGGACTCCTTCTTGTCACGGTTGGAGCTGTTGATTTTGTTGTTCCTCTGTGGAACAGGTTTTCTTTGGCGTCTCCTCTTGGGCGTACGAGAGCGTGCACAGTTGGGTTGTGATGCATCCAGCAGAGGATCCAAATGTAGTTTGCCGCTCTGGGCATCTGAAGACTCATCAATGAAGGCGAGGTTCTCCCCAAAGTAGTCCAGAGGCTGAGACAGGTGGGGATCTGGAAGAGCCTCCTCCTCTTCAGGCTCTGCAATTTTTTCCTCAGGCACTCGCTCCGTCTGAGTCACCTGAGAGTGTGTTTCTGATCCAGACCCTGATTCATTAGAGGAAGAGGAGTAAGATCCAGACTCTGTCTGACTCTCACGCTGCTCTTCTTTCCCCTCAGGGGCCCCATTAGCTGGCACACCGTTACCATGGCTGCGAGGGCCGTGGCGACGCTTTCGCCGACGCTTTTTGAAGGGGTCATCGATCTTTCCTGGAATGCGAAAATCCACCGACATATTCTGGATGTTTTGAGTCCAGTCAGTGGCGTGGGCCCGAAGCTCCTCCATCTAAGAGAAGAGGAAGAAACCAGAGATGATGGAAAAGGAAGTGACATGATACAAACAGATGTGAAAGGAGGAGGAGAAGTACCTCAGCTCTGGTCTTCTTAGATAGAACCCGAAGCCAGTTACCAATCATTGTCAGGATAGATGCAAAGTAGGCAAGACCCAGCAAGATCCAGAACCACACCAAAGGCTTATACCAGTGGTCACTCCCCGCATCTCCAGAATCACCTTTGAGAAGATACAAAGACACAGCAGCAGTGGTTAAAGGCAACACATCCATCCATCCATCTGTTTCTATGGAGTAAATAAACATTTAACATAGGAGATACTATACAGCAGATTAGATAATCAATGAGTCATCTCTTACAAGAAAAGAATCCTGAATAATTTATAAGGTAAATGAAAAATGTCTGCGCTAAGTGAACTTAATGCATTACGACTGTCAGTTATATTTACGGATGGCTAATTAAGTCGTACTCGTGCTCATCTACAGATCAATGAATTCACAGAAAAAGCAAAAATGTGCAAATGTAAGTCAGATATAAACAAATTAGGCTGCAACAGAAACTATGTTTTCACTTCAGCTGCTTTGCACATGTCCTGAGTAAATTTTTATTGATTTTTATTGATTGATTTAGTGAAGACGAGCTATCAGCGCAAAGGGTGCTCTGAGAGTTGAAACGCCCTCTTTTTAAAGGCTTTTAATGGGGATGTATCGGTGCACTGATATTGTTATGCACCTTGGTCTCCGAGGTGCCCCTCTGATTAGCTCCAGTTCCGCTCTGACGTGACCTCAGGGTGAAAATAAACCCTATTCTCTTCTCTACATGCAGAAAGGACAAGTGGGACAAGGATTTAGTGATTTGGGGGTTCCACTCAACAATTCCATACATTCAATTCCCTTACATTTGACAGCTTTAGTTACTGACAGATTATTTTTATTTGTACTTCCTAAACATACTGTATGGCTAGGTTACATGATGCAATGTTCTTGAATAAACAAGACAACAGTATATAATAGTTGGTTAGTTTTTCTGCTTAATTTGTGTGCTTTTGTTGTCTTTTTTTGTATTTTTTTAAAATTATTTTAGCTTTTCTTTTCTTTTGTTTTTCTCCTTGCATTGAGAGGAGGTCCGTTGTATAAGCCTGTGGCTTCTTGACCTCTCCTGTCACATTTCTTCTGATAAAATATAAGTTATTGGAGGGTGTATAAATATACATTATGTTAGAATGGGAACTTAAATATTTTATATATAAACGTGCCTACCTGTTTGTATGCCTAATGGTAAAGTCTGCTCCTGAGAAAGGATGCCCCTTTGTCATTTTCACCCTTTCTGTCTGTGCACACCACTGCAAGCTATGTTAAGAAACACGTGGGTGGTTGATTAACTGTTGTATACCTGCAACATAGTCTCCAAACCCCACTGTTGTCAGGGTGATAACAACAAAGTAGGCCGACTCCAGAAGAGTCCACCTCTCCACCTCTTGGAAAACCAGGATAGGCACGGCGACAAAGAGCACGCAACCCAGCAGGATGGACAGGACGGCTGAGATCACTCGCACAATGATTGGACTAACTCGCCATTTCTGTCAGCAGGGTGAAACAACATAGCGGGATGAGACAAATAAAGAGAAGTACGTGTACAGTGCAAGAAAAGACGACATTGAAAGCTCTGTTGAGGGTCTTACCCGGAAGAGAGTCTCTATTTTGGCAACAGTTTTCCTCAGCCCAGTACCCAGATGGTCTCCGACTCCAGCGAGCAGGATACCAAACATCGGGATTCCCACCAGGGCGTAGAAAATGCAGAACAGCTGCCCTCCTTCTGTCTTGGGGGAGATGTTTCCAAAACCTGAACATGTGGGGTCAGGGGTGGAAGAGCCGCCGATTTGAAGAGACAAAATATGCAGGTCAGAAAGTAAACAGTCAAAAGTATTTAATCAGAATGTATGTTGGCGGTCTTATTGCTCCTATTGGACACCCACCGATGGTTGTGATGATAGTCCCTGAGAAAAAAAAGGCACTGGCCAGATCCCATTGGCTGACGAAGGTTAAGTTGCTGATGGGATCCACACCTGCACCGACGGCCTCCACTACTTCCTGGGATGGGACGGTGGAGAAGAGAAGAGTTCAGTGGTTAGTTCATGAAACTGTTTCAGCAATTGATATTTAAAGTTATTGATAACATTTTGATGTAGACAAATAAAAAAAATAATACATCCAAAGAGCCTTTAGAAGGGTGTCGATTAAAAGCATGGCTTTTTCCTGAAAAAAATGATTGTGAATTAATCATTTAAAAAATGTTGGCGGGTCCAAAATGAATGTTTTGTTTATCTCTGTGGAAGATGTCTGACGTTTGGTTCCCACTTCTAACAAGGCTCGTGAGTCAATAGTAAAACGACGTTGGTATCACACCGTATCTCACTGTCAGTTAGCGTGGAAAAAAACGATAAATGGCTGAGATTGACGGTAAGTGTCTGGCAACGACTTGTTGTGAAGTAAATGCAATGGAACGGGGGAGGGAGAATGCTACATCTAGTGGCTGAATTTGATCAATGTTATCAATTGCACTTTTAATTGGATAATAAAAAGAGGGATTTGAAAACCTTACAAACTAGTCAAATAGCCCATCAGTTCAAGCTGTACACATGATTAATTTCTGACATGTTAAAAGTTTCAAAGGCACACACATGAGCATGGGTTTCATTTTACTATCCAATTAACTAGTCCAGTAATGTTGGAAATGCTGTAGAAAGTGCATTGTCATGGCATCAGCAGCAGGCAGTCAGGGACAAAGAAGTAGAGCTGTGACTGCTCCGTTCTGTCCCGAGTGTATCGAACCACTGCCAGCACAGATAATGTAATTCCCGATCTAATTATCCGTTTTGTGTCTGTCGGTACTTGAAGACATTTGTTAACTCTCAAGTTAAAGCTGAGTATGATGAAGTTGTGATTGAACGTGGTGTCTGCAGACATTATTAGCCGAACTAATAAATTAGAAGCTTACGATCACAGAGGCGGGGCTGCGTCTGGTTGATCCTGTTTGTTGGACTGACGCCATAATGTCTGTCCCAACTCATTCGGTAAAATTGTTTGATTTCTATTGATTAATTAGTGTAAGCACCGCCGATAGTCTGCCAAACTAACACAGCACATTTTGAGTTGTGAAAATAGCTGTGCTTCCCAAAACTTGACCTCGTATTACTCAAGCTGAGGACAGATTGTAGTGGGAAGGAACTTCTCTATGGAGGACCTGTTGAAACATCAGCTGACACTGGTTCAGTGAAACCTGACCCACAATGCTGCTTGTTGTGCAGAACAACATCTGAAGAGGTACTTTGTAACAGCTGCCTGGTTCACTCATGAATAAGATGACTCCAGTTCTGACAGCATCTTACAATAGATACAATCAATCTTATTATATGAGTGTATTTCTATTACAATAATAATGAGGAAAAATTTGACTGGAACCTTTTGTTTTAGAAAGCCACCAGATGCTTTGTATTAACCTTTTTGTTCGTAAAGATGAATGAGTTGGTAGACAATGTTCTTATAAGACTGAACTTAATCATTAACTCTTGTTGCTTTTACCCATAGGTTGTTCAATATTGAATAAATAAGTAAATGATTATAATATATGAATAAATTGTGTAATTTATATAAAATTGTGTAACATATATGAAGCAATATTTTGTGAAACAATTTAAGAAGTTTTTAAAACTCAATTTATTATTATAGAATGCTATTTAACCATTTTTAACCACCTTTTTTTTTTTTTCTTTTCTTAAATTTAGCTCAACAAAGCTGCACATGCTACTTTCCTAGCTGGCTAACTAGCTAGGCGTGGCCCTGAGCTCGAATAATAATAATCTAAACTCACAAGCTGGCTAGGTAATTAGCCGGCTAGGGAATTAGCCGGCTAGGTAGGTAGCATGAGAAGCCTTGTTGTGTTGTTATTTCATAAGTTGTTGGTTCATTACATACATTTTAAACATTTTATTCTTTTTTATTTATTTCATATTGAACACTTTGGGGTTCCATATTAATCATTCATTCAATACTAATATTATGAACACGATACATAACTTCCTCATTATCCTTTCAGTCTTTTCATTTAATCAGTTAACAGGATGCAGTAAAGGGGCTCGCCAGATCTCTTATCATCTTCCTTTAAATATTCAAAAACCAAATGTGACCAACATGTTTACTTCTGTGATGTCCTTCAGTCCCTTTAACCTTTAATGTCAGTGGCTAAAACCGTAATTTACAACTTTCATTCTGGAACAAGGACAAACATCTCAGAATCACAGCACGGTTGCCAACTCGGCTCGTAGCGCTCAGCTTTCATGCACTTACACACACACACACACTAGAGCTGACCCACCCTTACATAGCTGCTCTGACCACACCTGTTATCTGGCCCACAGTCACGCTGGGTCACAGACAGTTTCACTGACCAGCTCCAAACCAGCTCATAAATCTGAAGGGTCACCCTGAGGACCCACAAAACTGATTCTATATAAGTTGCACTGTCAGGGTCAAACGAGTTCCCAATTAATATAAAATGTGAAGCAGTCAGGCCAAAATATATTTTTAGCTACAAGAGGTGGTCAGTCTCGAAGCTTCAGACCCCATTGTGTCTCAGACAGAGGTAGATAATAGTAAGGGGAAATAAGCACACACAGAATTTCACTGCACTATTATATTAAATAAAATATTCAATAAATTCAATTTAGTTTTGTAATATTAATTTAATGGGATTTCAGCTGTTTTGAGTACAAAAGTAACTAAAAAGTAGTGGCAACTTTAAGCCTGCAAAGTCAGAAAGTGTTGTCCCTATTAATCAGTTAGACACAGAACATGGGAAAATAGGGTCCAGGTCGAAAAATACCGAAGTTATCCTTCAAGACGGGGGGGGAACACAAATGTTAGCTTTTTTGTGAAATACTAAGTACATTTACCTCTTTAGGCCTGTAAAAATCCTTCAAATGACACGATCTCATGTCAAAGTTGTGGTGTCACTAATATGCTCAAGCCCATTTATAGACCGATGATGATGCCCCGCCCACTGGAAATTGTAAGAACAACGGGGAAGAGTAGCTTAGCTGTCCTTGAGAGACTGCACTGTTTGTTTATCTGTTAAACACTTGGAAAATATTCCGAAATAAAAAACTAGACAATGAGCCATGAGAACATCTGCCGTACCTCTATAATGGACTGTAGGTCGTCCGGGCCCATGCAGGTGAAGTTCAACAGGAACTCCCGGCGCGCCTCCTGCAGCTGCATGTGCTTGCCCTCCTCCCGTGGGGCCTCCAAGGAGCGGAACACCACGGCTCCCAGCACCAAGTAGAGAAGCACCCCCGTGAGGATGCCGAGCAGGGTGGAGCATCGCATGGCTGCACCTCTGCCCAGTCCGAACGAAGGCTGCTGTTTCCCTCTGCCAGCCTCGGAGCTGCTGTGGTCTGGATCCCAGCTGCTGCAGCTGAAACATCAGCAACCACACGGACACGAGGGTTTCATACTGACCACAGCGCCTGACAGCAAACCCCCGCTGTAGACGGGCCTGCAGCAGCCGGCCTATTAGCTGCACATGAGGCATTAAATGGACTCAAGCCTCACCACACTGCTGACACACAGTAAATGCAACATCCCCGGTAAAACGCCAGTCATCTGACCTGCCTGACACTCCGAACAGATGTGACTGCACGAGCACAAAATCCTAAATGGTCCACGTCATCAATACGCAGACAGATAATAGTTGAGCTAACCTGTCAATCCGCGTTAGTTGTCCACGCCTTCGTCTTTTCCAGTCCCTCTGTGCACCAGGCCTGAGGATGGAGTCCCGGGATCCGTAGCCACTGGGGAGCCCGTCCACCTCACACTCTGAAGGAGGGGACACTAGCAGAGCAGAGGCACATATGTTCACATGCAACTCAGCATTTTACAACAGTGATTTAAAATAAGAGAACTACAATACATTCACAAAAGCTGTCAGTATTGAGGCTGATCCTCAATGACGGGCAACAACAGGGTGAAACTCTCAGGCGTGGCAGCGTCGCATACTGAGTTGCTCATGTTGTGGAACCAAAGCCACCTGTAGCCATCTTCCAATCATATGCACCATGTGAGCCTTTAGTTCAGGGTTCCTACACATTTTCCATTTCAAAACTCCCTACTTTTCCAGACTCAAATTTCCAGTCTTCTCGGTAGATTTTTCAGACCATATTTGACTTTGTGACACGAGGAGGATGCTGTGTTAAGATTTTACACAGAGTTTGCATCCAGCTTTCTTTTCCCATTTGGAATTGTAAACCAACCGGGCTTTGTATTTGGGATCGTCAAGCCAGCCCTTGAAAAACTTGCACTTTGGGGTGGGGAGGCCTTTCATGGAGAGCCCATAGAAGGGTGCGAGCTGAAAAGCTTTGGGGCAGTAATTTTAACAAATTGTTGCTCATAATGAATAGTTGGCCCACATTTCGCCAACCTAGGCAATTGCCTCGTTCGTCAAGATGGATGCGCTGGCCCTGGCTGTGACGTAGAGGCGGCTCTATGTAGGAGTCAGTCACACGCCATCGCCTACTTCTTACCTTGCTTTCGACGACATCGAGCTCGCTCTGGCCCACGCTCTCTCACATAGTAGTAAACATTTTGGCTGCACCGGCTGCTCCAAACACCTTGAAAAACACTCTGCTTGTATGATCAATTTACTTTTAGAAATTCTGAATTATATATTTTAGAAGAAGAGAATAGGGGCAACGGTCTGGAAACAGACATGTTTTTCCATACTTATCCAGGAGTATATCCTGGAAATGACTAAAGTCAAATTCCATACTTTTCTATACTAGTGGTGTTTGTAATGAGATGTATGTAAACTTCGGGTGGAGGAAAAGATGCATCATTGTAGATGAAGATGTATTTCCTTTAGGTGATGCTGATCAGCAGTTGCAGAAGAAATATCAAGTGCAGGTACCTCCAAATGCAGCAGGTATGGCTTTACATGTCCAGCCGTGAAACCCGATTTGGTCTGATGATGTTGGGTCATTGTCAGCTCAAACCAAGAAGATATTCAAAACTGAAACTGGAGCCAAGGCTCTGCACACTGATGCATCTTTACCTTGTTAAAGCGATGGAGTTGAGAAAGTGATAGATGTGTCCGACACTCCCTTTGCCCCGGAAAATTTCGGAAATGATTTAAGAGGGAAAGATTTCTGAGTCAGAATAAAAAAAAAGTAAAAAACCCTAAGGTCCCGTCTTCTTACAGTAAGTCCGGTGACTGCAGCTCTTTAGTCAGCACATCCATTGAAATTAGAGCAATAAACTGTCACACTGTGACAGCAAAATATACACTTCTTCTCCACAGTTTTACAGCTGCTGGGAATACACAAAGAGAGACTGTCCACTTAACAAATTGAGTACATCATAGCCAGAAGTTAGCAATGTAGTAAAACTAACCTATATCAGTCATTTAAATGCCTTGTTCTTATATACATACAGGGTATATATAGGCTTATACAAGGAGACCAATACAACAATACATGTGTGATTGTCCATGTAAGTAACAATATAGTAGTTCATGAATTACTTAAAGAACACAATGATCCATTTTAACAACAAATACATTATTGAAGCATATTCTGGCCCAACTACACAGTTGAAAAGAACATTTGAATGTGCAAACTGCTCACCCAACTATCTACCAACAGCTGCATACCTACCTCAGACTGCAACACAGAAAGCCAGACAGATTATACACCACTAGACAAAAGGACATTGTAATATGGCTTGCATTAAGTGGCAGCAGTGCTGCTGCTGCTGCTGCTGCAACCGAGCCATAGCCGTAGTGATCCCGTTTTATCACCACTTAGGGTCCCTCCGGGTGCGTAAAATGTACAGTATGGTACTGACCAACGCGCCAGACAGTCCAGTCCATGTGTGCTTACCTCAAAATGAAGGCTCATAAGAATGCAGAGTACCAGTCGCCTCATGCATAGTGTTTCATGAGTATCAGGCAGCTGCATACAGGGAGGTGTGTGTGAGCATGAGTGTGTGAGTGTGAGTGTGAGTGTGAGTGTGTGTGGGTAGGGAGGGAGGCTGTTGCTGAGCACACAAGAGAGAGAAAAAGATACTCAAACGGACTTTATATAGAGAGTGAGAGAGTGAGTTAAAGAGAGAGAGAAGGTGGAGATGATGGTGAAGTTTAGGATTTATTCAGTTTCTTCAGTTAGATCAGTTTGTTTTTCATACAGTAGGTAAAGATGTAATCCTATAATGGCATAGAGACATAATGCAGCCTCATTTGCTTCAGTCTGTAAGTAGAATTTTTCACATTCTTCTGTGAATCAGGGCTAAACTGAATGTCCAGTGCAGTAGTGGCTGTAGTCATATCTACGGGATCAATGTTCATTGAGATCTGATTGGTGTTACACTGCCGACTCTGCAGACAGAGGGAAGCCAGCTCAGCCACCCATCACCCAGCTCTCAATATCTCATCTTCTTCCACACAGTCTGCTTGACAGATCTGCTGCTGCTCTCATTATTTCTGTGTGCATTGTGTGTGTGTGTGTGTGTGTGTGTGTGTGTGTGTGTGTGTGTGTGTGTGTGTGTGTGTGTGTGTGTGTGTGTGTGTGTGTGTGTGTGTGTGTACAGGGGCGGGGATAAGGTTTCTCAGGAAGATGTTCGTCTCATACATCATACCAGTCTGGTCAGGATATTCCTGGTTTCAAAGTTTAATAGTGGTATTAGATGAATTACATCAGTCCACATCATCGGAGGACACCTAACCACATCAGGCAAAGGGACTGCCTTTCAGCTAACTCGGGTACATTTACATTTGTTTGAATGTTGATTAATGTACATTGTCCCAATTCAAATAAGAATTAAATTAAATTAAATCCTCAGGTTACTATTAATGCAATACAGAGCTCAACAATAAGGATTGCCCGCTTGCCCGTGGCAAGTAAAATGCCACGTCGGATCAGTAAATCTAGCAACTCACTTGACCAAGTGGTAAAAAATTATTAAACACATCGTTTTTCCGGAGCTGATGATTGAAGTAGCTAAGGAGTGAGCCATCTTGCTTCTTCTCATCTCTGCTGAAAGTTACACAGTAGCCGAGTACTGAACGGGCATTCACGAGAAAATGGTGGCGGGTAAAGACAAAGATTATGAGCTGTAGCGCAAGCGAGTATTTTTTTTATTATTTTGGAAATAGGAGTTTAGTTAGGCGGCGTTAAAAGATGTGGGCGAAACTCCAGAAAAAATTATATTTAAATTAAACATTAAACATGACAATTAACTCTGTTGTTATTTGATAACCGCTAAGAAATGAAACAATTTGTTTTGGGCCAAGTAAAAATTGACTCAGGGCAAGTACTGTAGATGTCTGACCAACTAGCCCGATCAGCCTAATCATACAGTAGTATAGTTTGAATAACTGCAGGATTTTTTGTTCCCTTTTAACACGGTTTCACTGCATCCTCCCTTACTCTGAACTACAATCTGTTCAGTAAATATTTCTTTGTTAATGTTGCATTATTATCACTCCGAATATTTATATTATTTATTGAGTTATTTTACAGTTATTGTATAAACAATATAAGTAACAGATTCACTGAATTGGCATAAAGAAACTAATAAAGTGAGCCTATATCACATTTATAAGGAGTAAAAGAAGAAAGGTACTGTAAATAAGTTCCCTTGTTTTTGGAAAGAGAGACAAATGGGCGGCACAGACAGAAAAATTAGGATTATAAAGCCAAGTGGGCGAATCCCCAAGATGCTTCATTTGTTGCTCAGTCAGGACCGACCATTACCGTGTATGGAAATTAAATATATTACTCAGCTAAACAAGCATTTTAAAAGGAAAACAAAAACAGGAACTTGATGCGGAGCCACATCGGTTTAATCAATCATAAATATAACTTGTTTGATCTTGAAATGGCTGATTTTGGGGATGTGTTTGCACGTTGCCTCCTGACAGGATCAATGTTGTTGCTTCTGTCCTGACCACAAAGGATGTGAGGAGTCTTTTTCTATAGCTGCTGGGTGGGGAGTTGGGATGACGGTGATCAATCAATAATCTGTCAAGCAAACCTAGACATCTCCATTCAATAAAATTCATCCTACTCAGGAGCGAAAAGTAACTAATTGTTACTCACAGACTCAGGGACTGGCTGGTTGTTAGATGTTTACTGTCTGGATGCCTTGGATGACCTTATACTGTTACTTGTACTACTTCCAATTCCAAGTCCCTCTCTGAACAATAACTCTGTTCCTCCCACTCAGCCTGATATATTGCCCTGGCACACTTCGCCCTTTACATCCTGGAAGCTGTGCTGAAGTCGCTGGCAGCCACGACAGGGAGTGACTGAACAGAAATATATTCTTTACTTTTTTAGGGAGAGCAGAGAGAAGCTGAGGTGGTCGATGGTGAGGTTGGACGTTACTGAGTGATGAGGGTGTGACGGCCCGAGGCGACTTGTATCCTAACAGGACAAGACTCATTCAGACTTTGATAATTATGAGCAAATAAGCCTGTAAATGTCTGTATTTGCTTTGCTGCAGAGCCACACATTTGACAGCTTTACTTTACTATAGTCTTCCTTTTTGCAGCCAGGAATAATGCTGTGATATTTATTAAAAAATAAGCAAACATGCAATTCAATTTCAGTTAGACTTTAAAGCTGCAGTCGGTAACTTTGAGCAAATATAATAATTTAGTTATTTTTATAAAACTGTTGCTATATCCTGACAGTAGTGCATGAGACACATAATCTGTGAAAAAAATCATGTTCCTCTGTGTCCTCCTAGTGCTCATAATGGCATTTGCAAGATTTCACCGCACCCGAACGAAAACAACCAATCAGAGTCGAGCAGTCTGGTGGCAGCGGTCAGTCACCGCTCGCGAAACTCGTAAACTCTGATCTAACGGTCAAACTAGGCAGCGCTGAAAATGTTTTCAGAAACATACTTTAGTGTACTGTTTAGCTGTAAAATGAGAAAGTTTGAAAAAAGTATGAAAAAAGTCAAGCCAAAACCAAGCACTGCCCACCAGGCGGGATTGACAGCTGCTTAGAGATTCCCCGGCTCTGGTTGGTTGTTGTTTTATTTGTCAGGATATAGTGATTGTTTTATTAAAATAACTTTTTATTATATTTGCTCAAAATTACCGACTGCAGCTTTAAATATTTCCGAACTACACTGTGTAGTTAAACATATCAAAAGCCAATGTGAACCATTGTTAGCGTAGCATCTTCAGATACGGTTATTCATTTCAAGCATGATTCAGTGAACAATACAACCAAAATGGATTCTCTGAATATTCATTTTAAGTCAAGAGATTACATTTTTCTTCTGTCGACTGGACACACAAGTTTTCAAAAAAGTATTACTCCCAACCGAAGCCCTTTGGGAAGCGAAACTGACAGCCAGTTGCACAGCATGGCACTACTATTTATCAGCTGATCATCACATCTATTACATCCGATTGGATGAACTAATTGACACACCCTCCTGAGCAAGATGAGTGGGCTACATTAAATGTGTTTTTTTTTCTCCTCTTTACAGGAACTGAAAAAGGTGGGATTTCATATGACATAAAAATATGGATTAATGCAGTTTTTACATATCATCAATATAAAGGCTTTTTTCCTCTTTGAGCAAGGGAAATTATAATATACTGTGCAATGTCTACTTTGTTTTCTGCTGTATAGCATTCGGCTTACATTAAAAAGGTACAATATTTGACACACATTTAGTGCACACTGATATCTTGTTTACTAAGATATGCACATGGCGCCTATTAACACTGTAATAAACAGATAATCTCTTACCACAAATAAGTAATTGAGCAGGCACATTATTGTATTTGGGTTATGTCATAAGAAGACACGGATATACATCATAGTATACTATGATATATGTATACCCGTAATACATTAGACAAGTACATTATGGTATAATGTATTTAGATGCATCTGTCAAATGCATGTATGTAATTCATAATGAGATAGAACTTGACACGTCATTCTCCATATTTCCCCGCAAATACTTTAGTTTCTACTTGCTGAGTAGCAGGATTGGATTTATTCTATGCACTCACCAAATAAACTGTTAAACACATTTAGCTCCTTCAATTCAATCTGTGTGAGAGCTGCTGTCTCTCTGTTCTCACGAAAACTGAACACAGTCCAACCCCAATGAAACACGTGTCTTATTGCCTTCTTTTGGCTACATAAATCATGACACAGTGCAGTATGAGGAAGTTTTACGGAAATTAATAAAGGATGATTATTTATAAATGCAGTGAGCAATGTTAATCGGAAAGCTCTATGGAATACACGGGGAGAAAATACGACAGGCAAAGCAAAACCTTGGTAGTTTTTGCATTGTTTCCCTCCTACTGCATAAATCACAGTCAGGAAAATTCTTCTGACTCTTCATCATCATAAGTAATTCAAATATTGAAAAAAACACTCATAAAAACAAACATTACCACATGGTTTCCACTGAAAAGTCATGCTCATATCAAAGATGTATATAATTGAATCTCTACGGTGGCTTCCTATCACACCATATAAAAGAAAATCTGCCTTGGAATCCATCAAACTCCTGGTCACACATGCAAATAAACGATAAAATCTAAAAACCCTTACTTCTCGTAGGTCGATGGCTTCAATTCCAGGTGTCCTTTTAATTTTATGTATGGTTTATCTGGCGGTATGAAGATAAATGAATTAACGTCCAGCCAGTGGGAAATAAAACGAGACCGATTTTGGAAAGAGATCTGATGAGGGATGACCATCTGAGAAGTAGCTACACTTGAATAAAACGCTCAAATTGATTGACCCGATGATAAATGTGCTTACAATTACAAGTAAAGGAGGGTGGTAGTAAACCAGAGAGGGAGGGGGGCAGACAGAAACATGAGGGGGGAGGAGGACTACACTGCTATTATGAGCACTTTATTTTCAATTAAGCCTTCTTGCGTAAGATCACTTTCTGCCATTTTTGATGATGCAGGGACTTCTTGGACTGGAAATTGATTGGTTAGCAAACGTCTGCAACTTTGACCATTTAACGGAAGATGGATGCACTTCCGACGTACAGTAGAAGAAAAATCATCAGAAAAATACATATTTTTTATTCTATAGAACAGCAGCACAATAACAAGTCTTCTTAGGAATTAAAATAAATGTGATTTGTAAAAGCAGCTAAATGATCTGCAGGTTCCTGTATTTTAAGAGGAAGTTATTTTGATTTACACAATGTGATGTGCAGTGGATATTCACATCTTTAACCTCTGTAACTCTATTAGAATTTGTAGTATTTGCCTTTTAACTTGTAGATTATTAACCTTTATATTAATAATCCAAAAGCACATATTATCCATTAGGTTTTTAAGCAGAATGCTGTTGATGTGCGGAGCCACAAAATGTCCAAAATTAAGTTATATTTTCCTATTAATTGGAGTACATTTTTATCACATTATAGAATTTGTTCCATTTAAAGTTGTCGTTTATGTTTTTATTTCATGATGTCACTTTTCATAATAGCGGAGTTATCACCAGTGCCCGCCCCCTCAGTTTGTTAATCACAGGACCCCAGCCTCCCAGCAATAGAGTGCTACAGGACTGAGTCCTAAAACCCAGAAATGAGTTAGCATTTTAGCACTTCCGGTTCCCGCGTCTGGAAGTCAATGGGTTTTTTGATTAGTTTTTGTTTTTTGCTTATTTTTATTGTATTTATTTAGCTTATTTTCTGCAATAATCCAAAACCCGATGGAAAAAATCCCATTGGTTTTTTGTCGAGGGAACCCAGGGCGATGCTAACTTCCTGGTTGGCCTACAACAATACGTCATACCTGGAGCACTCTATACCTGTATAAAGCTGCTGCCGTTAACACTTTCTCTTCACTTTGATGAGAGTGAGTTGCTTAAAAGGTGTTAAATTTGATATTAAGAGCATTTCTATTGCATCCACACAGCTCTCAACATGGCGACGGCTGAGCCGGCGGCTAGCAGCTGAAGGTGTTAACAGTGCTAACAATGCTGACAGAGCTAACAGTGTTTAACTGAGGGGGAACCGGAGGGTGGGCGCTACGCTTCCGTGACGACGTCATCAGTCAGGGCCGCGTTATCAGCTGTAACCGCCACATGACAGCAGTGCAGAGCGGCGGCCGTGAGCTAGCCAGTGGGGGACGCTCACATGCACTAACATGCAAAGGCACGTACGGCCGGTACGGCTATGTCAACAAAGCACAGAGAAACTCGGATTACAACACACACAGAGGGAGAGAGACTTCATTCTCTGCTCAGGTAGACATTACTCCTCTATATCTTTACATAGTAACTAGTCGGTTGCTGCTATATTAATCCTCTGAATATCATATAGAACACCTTTAAAAGCCAACTTAGCTAGTTAGCTTGCTATTTAGCCTTGCTAGTTGGCTGGTAATGTGTAGATTGTTACCAAAATAAATGGAAAGATTAGTTAATGTGTCTGTGTTTATTTATAGCAACAACTAAATGAGTGATTCAGAATTATTTTGGCGTTGTCGTTGCTCTAGCTAACAGATGCTTGCTGACTACATTTTGGCAAATTTTGGTGACAACTTTACTGTCATCAAGACATTATGGAAATGTACGGAAGAGCATTAGAGCCAGATGTAAAAAAAAATGATTTGAATTTCCTATGCAGACTTTAAAGACATTACATAATTTCCGAGCATACCTCTGCCCAACATTAACCTGAGCGGAGGCCTAATTAGCCGGAATAGCTGAGAACACCTGTGAGGGCCTTTAACGCATTAGACTGCAATATCTGAGAAGCTCCAGGACTCTTCTGTTACACCTCTAATCGATTTGCCAAGGAATCCACTTTACACTTTAATCTAATACCCCCCCGGTCCTGAAAAGCTTTTACATCGTGAGAGGAAGTCAACTAAGGAGGGTGTAAAGTAAGAAAGAGTGAGGGAAAAATATCTGTCTGGCACTGAGCAAGTAGTGTACAGTAGAGTCAGTTTATCAGAGCTTTCTCACTAAAAACAGCTGCATCTGGGAACGCTGGCAAGAACGAACCAAAACTCTGTAGACATCTCTCATATTATAGATATTAATTTGATCCATTTATATAAAATATATCGATTAGCTTTAAATGTGCTTACATTTTGTTGTGGAGACATTCAGAGACGTAGGATAACGGCATCACACATCTTCCCAGGTGCAGGTTTCTTATGGGCCGCCCTACACAGCCAGTAAAGGACAATTTGTGTACATTATGAATAAGACAGCAATGACCAGAAATGTTGTAATCATTTTGGTTACCTTATTTTATCTTCTAAACGCCTACAGGGAATATCAAGAAGAAGAAAATAAACTGTAGCTGTGCATCAGGAGCAATGTAAGGATGCTTTGATAACACAACATAATGTTTACACCTTCACATTTCACATTAACACCTGAGAACAATTAATTTACCTTCTCAGAAACGTGTTTTCCAAAGCTAAACCTTTTACTAAAAGCTGAGTGAAAATGACAAAATAAAAGAAACAATGAATGTTGGTTTCCTTTTATTGATAAGAGCAAGCTGAGTTAGAGTCTTTTACATCATTGATGATGAATGAAATGGCGTATGAAACATATTGAGATACACTCTGGTACATTACTGCCCATTGGCCATTTTCTTTACATTTACACAAACTCCTCAAAGACCAATGTCTCTGTTGTGGACGTGGAATTTCTACTTACTTTCCCTCAACTATTATGAAGAAAACATCTATTCAAACTCAAGTTGCTTAGTGTCGAAATATCCATTTTGAGGACGATTTAAAAAGCGCTATTCATTCCAACAATCATCATGGAAATATTGTTACAAACTTAGACAACTGAGATGAGTTCCTGTTTTATTAAAGTGTTTTAAAATTGCTCAATAGAAAAGTTCAATCTCGGACTGATTGCACAACGGCTTTCAATCATTTATTCATCTCGTTACGAAGCCTGAAAAGAATCTCTCGCTTTATTGTGTTGTGCCCTTTAATACGACAGCTTCTACATCTGTTCATCGATGGCTCTTCAAATATATGTAAAAAAAAAAAAAATAACATGGAGAACAGATGTCAATTAAGGTTAATTAGCCTCAAATGCTAAAAAGCAAAATAAGCTGCGCTTTACTCTAGACTGAAATAAAGAATGATCCATTTGCACCAAGTTTTAAAAAATTAACACCCGAATAAATATAGAAAACATTATGTGGAATGCATAAATTATATCCAAGGAGAATTATTGTAAATGTGAAGCACAAGCAGCAACTAAATGTTTCACAAATAGCCTTGCTGGTGAAGTATTTCCTTTAGGAGAGTTTGCATTTTAGACTCCTCTGGTAATCCTATCAAAACCTGAAATCATTATGTGAGGAGGACTACGGGTCAGCACAGACGGATCAAAACAGTTTGACCATGCTCTCTCTGGACTTGCCGACTCCAACCCACTTCACTGAAATGAGAAAAAGAAAAAGGCAAGATGTGACTGGCAGGTTTGGCAAAGCGAATAACACATTTGGCTGCAGTCTATCCATTAATGTAAAGTGCCTATTTACAAACCTGGCACTTGCAGGAAGTCCTCGATGAACCGAACGTAATTCTGGGCCTTCGACGGCAGCTCCTCGAAGCTCCGAGCTGCCTCGGTGCTGCAGCACCAGCCGGGCAACGTCTCGTAATCCACCGACACCCGCGTCAGGACGTCCATGTTCGCTACAACAGAAGACAACGTGTGAGTGAAAGATGAAATGTTACGGATTCATCACAAGACGGTGGTCAAAACAACACTCCGGACAAATGTTCTTTACTGGGATTCATGGTCCGTACGCAAGAATATGTTTTATTATCTGATACGGTGTGAAGCTCCTAAGATTGTTGAGAGACTGCAGCAAAACCAGAGAGCAGATCTGGATCAGGACAAGAGTCACTTCCAGCACCATAAAGATGATAAATATATGAGGGGAAATCAGTGATAACACGCTGGCAGAGAGCAGGTGAAGCAGAAAAAGAGGAAGCTGTTTTATCATCCTCTGTTTCATTAGCTTAACAATTCAATTTGCTCCATTTGGCGGAGCAAGCAGAGGGACACACGAGGGAAGATAAATGCACCTTCAAATCTGCTGCAAAATAGATTTTTTAAAAACCCAAGATGTTGCATTTCCTGCTAGTAAAAGCTGACCTGTGTAAAATAAGACATTAGGGAGCATAAAAGCTACGTTCATTTGCCTGTAAACAAAGTCTAAGTAGCATGTCTGAAAGTAATAATCCCTTCGAGTATACTCATGTGTTTTACAGTAATTATGTTTATGAAAAAAAAAGCATAAAAAATGACTGATCGACTAAAGAAATCTTCCTCCACTAAAACCAAAACGACCGATTAGTCGACTAATCGACAAAGAGGGGGCAGCCCTATGAGTTTCCGTAACTTGAGAAGGGCATTTTCATTCATTGAAAAAAATAATTGTCAGATAATGAAAATAATCAATAGTTGCAGCCCTACAGTCATCAAACTTTGCCCTCTGCTTTAAGGCAACACTAAAAGCTAATTTGAAGTGAGTAAACTAATGCTTGTTCTTGACTGTTAAATCCAATAGTATTGTTCTGTAAAGGGAAGACAAAGAGCAGATCTATAGAACCACCTAAATGGGAATGACCTACCGGGGAAACTTGGTAGAGATTCTCCATCAACCTTATAGGCCACGCCCACTTTAATCTCTGACAGCGTGTCCAAAATGTCCAGCTTCGTCAGGGCAATTCTGCAAGGAAACAAGTCACTCTGTTCAACTCTGATGACAATTACTTAACGCGAACTTCAGTAATCCCATCGGCAGGTGTGGGGGGGATTAATATGCTGAAATGGTGAGATAGTTCCTTACGCAGAGAAGCCGTTGACCATGTGGGCGTATCTGACCAAGATCAGGTCCAGCCAACCACAACGCCTCTTCCTGCCCGTCGTCACGCCGAACTCTCTCCCTCTGGACTGTAGCAGTTCCCCGGTCTCCTGAAATACAAGAAGCACACGCTGTCAACTGGGAAAGTCAAAGTAAAAACAACTGCTTCGACATTTACTTTCAAAATCCACCAGATAATTCCGCTACTTTAAAAGGGACATTGTGTTGATTCTGACTGTTCTGACACCTTTAACTGTGTACGGACAGTCAGCTGCACATGCCCTTTTCCAGTAACATCCTGTGGAAGCTGCCAAGTACAACCACACTCCTCTACTGTTAACCACACTGAGCTGCTGGGGGGTAAATTGTCTTGTTGAAGAGCACATCGCTGGCAGTCTTCTTTTCCACCTTCCCACAAAAGGTTTTCCCAGCAATCTCGTAGATTTTAACTAACCTACGTCTGACCAGCCTCTGTAACCTCAAGGCTGAAGCAGACCGCGACACCTGAAACACTGATGACGTCACTGAGGTCTGTTTGGCTCACGGGGGGAATCTGCATTACTGGGACTTCAGGGAGCCTCAACGTGGGATCTCATGTCACTTCAACTAATCTTCTCTTTTGTCTAATCAAGTCTCTATTTACAGAAAAATACTCAACCACAGTCACAATAATGGCTGGAGCTGGGTACTTTGTAATACTAATGCAAGTACAGAGAGCTTCACTTTAACAGTTACAGGACGAGGAGACACAGGTCAGATGATTTATGTTGCATTCACACCAGATCGATTCATTTTGACTTCATCTTCTGAGGAAACTTAGCGGCCTCGGTGTCGGTCAGCAGATTTTAGAATTAGTGTGCAAAACTATTGTTGAGAGTGTTTTAACCTTTCACCTTCCTGCCTGGTACCGTCACCTGAACTGTAGATAGAAGAATAAACTGTCTAGGATTGTGTCAATGGCAAAAAAAAACAACAACCCTTGACTCCACATTTTACAGAAAGGACGAGGAAGAAAGTGATGAGTATCCTGGCAGATAGCTCCCATCCTCACTTCAGCCAGTGTGAGCTCCGGGAGGCGCTATAGAGTCCCTCTGGAAACTAAAAAATGTGTTTAAAAAGTCCTTCATCCCAAGTGCCATCGATAATCTTAACTAAAGCAGATCTAAGTCACAGACACTTACATGAACTATTTTAATGTGCAACATAACCTGTCTATGTAGTTGTTTTTACTAACTGCTTGTCTGTTTGTTAACGTTGTTGTTTCCTGTGTTTGGTGAGCCGAAGACAGGTTTCCACCCGGAGATTTATTGTGTTGTATTATTGTATTTTATTGCATTTGGGCTGCGGCTGCCACAGGGAGTGAGTCGGTGAGAGTACGGTTAACATCCCCGAGGGTAAAATACAAAACACAAGCACTTACACACACTGCTCAGGAGTTTGTGTAACAGCCGACTACACGGATGCTCGTTGGAGCAATTCGGTGGAGGATTTGGTAACGTGTTTCCTGCAACGGGCTCCAGCACAAGGCACAATCCCTCAGTCTGTTCTTGTCTAGCTGCTGTGAAATGAATGACGCTGCCTTCAAGTGCGGTTGGAAATGTCAAGATAATCAAACGTTCTGACAGGAACCAATTATTGTGAAATCTAAAGTCTACTTGTGCTACCTCGGGGGGTTAAACTTCACAACATAACACCTTTCACATCTATGACACCATGTGTCCTTGTTCTGTGTGGTATTGCATTCATCTCAGGATTTTTTTTTTTTATAATAATGTGATTACCTTTTAAATATTTGCATTATTTTCCAGTTCACAACTGTGATTTCAGAATTAGGAGAAATCTAAATCTGTATGAAACCCATACACCACAGCAACAAATTCAACTCTTCTCATATAGAAAAATATCTTCTCATCAATTTAAATGATGTCATACAGTATATCACTAGAAATGGTCATTCAGATTTTATTAATATTTTAATTTTTTCCCTGAATGTTGGTTCAACATCTAAAATATATTCCTTTACTGCCATGTTAAAAGGTGCTTGGCTGTTGTGGTCTAACCTGACAATAACATCACATACTCTCCTTCAATCTAGTGCAGCGTGTGTGTTGGCTATTTTACAACGAGCTGCCTGAGAAGCCAGCGTGATGAATCTGATCCTTTAATCACAACATCGACGACTTGATAACACTTATCTGTAATTAGCAGGACCTTTTTCATCGACACGTTGGAAAAAACACGTCTTTTTTTCCCAAATGTGTCTTTACTCACGTTATCCTGCTCTGTTGGGAAAGCACCGACGCCCACCCGGGTGGTGTACGCTTTGACGACGCCGTACACTCGGCCGACGTACGACGGGGGCACGCCGAGGCCGGTGCACACTCCTCCCACGGTGCAGTTGGAAGACGTCACGAAAGGATACGTGCCTGAACGGAGAAAAACATCCGTTAACCTGAGGAGGCAAAACGTCTGTCCATCTTCATTATTCATTCCACAAACCCGGCGCTGCTCACCAAAGTCGATATCAAGCAGAGCAGCGTTGGCTCCCTCCACCAGGATTTTCTTACTGGGACCATTCAGAGCTTTGTGCATGAAGTACACCCCATCTGTCACCAGAGGACGCAGTCTCTCCGCGTAGCCCTGGAAAAAAAAAAAAAAACAGACCAACAAGACTGCTTAGAGCATCTCAAGATAGGCTGAAATCTACAACTTATATGTGAAAAAGACTGTTTAATAAAATAATGAAAACACTGACTACTGTAATAAATACCAGTTACAACTCTGTCAACCATCCAAACTCAGGTGAGAGGCAATAAGACGCCCTTATCGTACGAAACTAGTAAATAAATAATCTTCATTACTGCAACGTCGTCATTTCTAATTTGTTTCTGTCCTAAAAGCTGCAGTACTGTGATAACGTTGCTTAACCCCTTAACCACCCCGCCCTCTTTTTTAGAGGGGTAAGGGAGGGGGGACAGCGGATGTTCAGGGGGAGATAAAAATGTGACATCAACAGTATATGTCACATAGAAGTGGTGTACATCATCTGAAAGCTGGGAACCTGAAGATTAATTTGAGATGCAGCTCAAGTTGTTCTAGTCATAAATAAGAAAGAAAAATGAATGAATGAAACAATTAGATCATTAATAAGAGCGTAGAACATGATGATAGAAGTATATGATGGTTATTCCCATGCTCATTTTTGTCTCATAAATGTTCGGTTTGATACCATTTGTTACAAAGATTTGGTGCTAAATTTAACCATCTTTTACCACTTGAGAATTGATAAAAATGATCAGTAATTCCTCCAAAATACCACATTAAGACACCAAGACCTTGAGGAACACCATAGAAAAAGCCATGCTGTGATTTGGTTTCAAAAACTTTTGACATTTGGAGATTTCTGCAAGAATTGCCTTTTTCGGCGATTGGATGGCGAGCAGAAACCCCCTTATTGTCAATCTACCTAGGAAAGCCATCTGTCCTCTGAATGCCCTAGGTCTCTAGTTTGTGGTTGTAAAGTGTCATGAGGCTGTGATTATCCTAGAGGTCACGACAGGTCATTTTATACAGTTAGGTCAAGTTTAAAAAAATGGTCTCACTACAATGAAACGGTTACTATGGGGACTGACATCATCACACGTAAATACAGTTGGGCTCATTGGATCCAAAAGAGTCTCATCTTTCCAGTCATACCCAACTTATGTAATTCAAGACTGTTTAGGGACCCCAGTATGCAGAAATATTCAAATGCACCATTTTAGAATAGGCGAAAATAACACATTTATACTGCATTGAAAAAACTGCATGGTTTCTTAAATTCTTACATTGAGGTGCTTTGTACAACCGGCCCCAGGACCTTGAAACCAAGGCAGCTAAATTCAGCCATCATTGATTTTTATTATTTATACCTGTTCATTTCCCACTGACATGTCAAAATGTCTTCCATGAAAAAGGTCTATTGTCACAATATCAATGCCAAGCAACTGTGATGCGATTCTGTCAGTATTTCCTGGCTCTGACATGATAACCTGTCCTCACCTTCAGCTGCTCCAGCTCACTGCCAATGTCCACGTTCAGGTTCGGATACATCGTCAGGAAATGTTCTGCCAACATACGAAACCTGGGAGGAGGACAGAGTCAAGAGTCTGCTAAGACATGTTCATTCAGGTTTAAGTGCTTCCCTCTGTATGCAAATACACCTTCACAATATAATTGCACAACATGATGTGCAGGACAGACAGGCTGCCAGCTGTTTTAATGTGTGTGCCACGGCCAGATGTTGCCACCTGGTGGCAGGAGAAGATAGAGATACTACAACTATTGAAGCAATGCATGGGACGCTTAGATACCCTGATGTCTATAAGGTCTTTGTCCAAATTTGATTCAAATGCTCTCAAAATGTATTCCTGAACTCCTGAACTTGCATCTTGAGAAGTTCCTATATCATCACAGTATTGCAAAAACAAAACTGAACAGACCAAGGCCCTGTTCAGACCTTGTACGTCAGTTCACACCTGGCATTAGCATACTTCTCCGGTGACCACTTGTGATCGGATCCGCTCTACATGCAAATAAACAGAAGTAGTTGTCAAGTATTTAATACTCTTATCAACATGGGAGTGGGCAAATGTGCTTGCTTTATGCAAACGTATGTGTATATTTATTACTGGAAATCAATTAACAACACAAAACAATGAGAGATATTGTCCAGAAACCCTCACAGGTACTGGATTTATTTAAAAAATATGCTCAAATCATAACATGGCAAACTCAAGCCCAACAGGCAACAACAGCTGTCAGTGTGTCAGTGTGCTGACTTGACTATGACTTGCCCCAAACTGCATGTGATTATCATAAAGTGGGCATGTCTGTAAAGGGGAGACTCGTGGGTACCCATAGAACCCATTTTCATTCACATATCTTGAGGTCAGAGGTCAAGGGACCCCTTTGAAAATGGCCATGCAAGTTTTCCCTCGCCAAAATTTAGCGCAAGTTTGGAGCGTTATTTAACCTCCTTCGCGACAAGCTAGTATGACACGGTTGGTCCCTATGGGGTCCTCAGGTTTAGTTTCATATGATAGCAGTATCTTCTCTCCAGCTTTAACACTGAGCCCGCTACGACCTCTGAAAGACAGATTGCGTTTATGCGTTAAAGAAATTAGTGGCGTTAAAACTAATTTGCGTTAACATGTTATGATCGCGTTAACTGCTGTTGACAACGTGGGAGTGATAAAGTGTTTGCCGTTGCTTTATTAGGCCGACCTTCGTGGAGAATAGGTGCAACGTGACCCTCGGCTACACAAGCTGCTGTGGATCACCTCTCTCGGTGAGTGACACACACATCAGTTGAGTGGGTGGTCCTTCAATGAGGCCCAGGACGCAGTCGCAGACACACTGCTACAAGAATAACGCACTGCTACAAGAATAACACACTGCTACAAGAATAACACACTGCTACAAGAGTGCGGCCATATGCGGCTCAGACCATCTCCGAATGTGGATCACCCAAGACGCACGTTAATGCCAGGTCTGAACAGAACCTCAGACATTAAACGCTCTGCACACTATGAAGTCTGAACTATTAAACATGGCATAGTGACACTGTCTGAAGTTCCCATCAGCACTCTTTGACATTTTATATTGCTGAGGATTTGGCAACATATAATGAAAAAATTTAAATGAAGGAAATTAGAAGAAAAACAGGAAGACTTACTTGTCCTCGAAAACCTTGAAATCTGAGACAAGGTCACAGACTCGGAGACCGTTCCGAGCAGCTTTGGAGGAGTAGGCCGGGCCGATACCCTTTTTAGTGGTTCCCAAACTGGAGAGCAAATAAAAACCACAACATTAATAACCATAATAAACTATTTAATTAAATCATAATATACACTTAAAGATATGCAGTAAACTAATTAGAGTAGATTTACTTTTTCCCTTCTTGCTGCTGCCGCTGCTGCTCCTGGATCCCATCAACAGCTTGATGGAAGTTGAACACTGGAGGCGGACAGAAGGGGACCGTCAATAAGAGGACGTTTCTAATTCAAAACTTTGAATGAGGTAATGCTTACTCACCAAGGTGGGCCCGATCAGAAATCTTTAATCTCTCCTCCCATCCCTGTAATCCTGCACGCAATACAACAAATCCCACATTAATTGTTTGCTATACCTCATCTATCACTACATTCTACACATTTCATTGCAGGTGGAATTAGGGGACATCACTTATATCACTGTTCAGTGGATTGAATACAATTATTGAAAGCTGAATTGAGTTGTGGTCTATTTGTTTTTGCAGCGCCGGTTTCTTGTGATATATATTTCATTCCTACTGGGTATTTGCTTTATTGTTTTGTATGGTTTGACTGAGCTATTTTCTTTCTATTTTATGTTTATTATTTGTCAGACGTGACTCTGACTGGCACCCCCCCCCCTTCATTTAAGTGTCAAACCCGCTACGATATGTTTCTGAAGCCAACACCCAATGTTTTCCCTTTCATATTATCTGATAATGATGTACATTTTGAAAAGTCTTAAACAAATGCAAACACACCTTATGCTTTTTTGACCTGCTTCTAAAGGTAATTAAGTGTTTAAAAACACCAGGAGTTTGATTACATTTCTAGTTTGACCATTGAACTAATTGGCATACAAAAAAAAAAAGGTATTACTAATAACATGAACTATGGCTCTGTTCAAGTGTCCCAGTAAGCCAATACGCACAATACCAGCACCCTGAAATAGCTATAAAATAATATCATTATTTCTATTTATTTACACCTGTGCATTTCCTACTGTGACAATTCAAAATGTCTTCTGTAAATATTTTTTATTTTATAATTTGTAATTATTTATTTATATTTTGTATTTCATTATTATTACCTTTTTTTCACTTTGTTTTTCAATTTACAGTTACTATCTGTTATATGTACATATTATTGTATTTTTTAGGTTGTAGGTTGTTGTAGTCTTTTTTCTTAAGGAAACAATAAAGAGCATGATAAAAAAAAAGAAATGTCTTCTGTGAAAACAGCCTATTTAATGATACCGACACTGCTTTCTAAGGGAAGACAATATGTTGATGATATCACTGCATCTCTCCTGTTTAGAATACTTTACCTTTGCCTTTCTGCAGGTTCTTCTGAGCCTCCTCAAACAGACCTGGTAGGTGGATCACCACTCCGTTGCCTGTAATGCAAAATGAAACTTTAACATAATGTCCCTTTAATTTTTATTACATTTTAAATATACTTGTTTAGTTGTTGTTTGCACAATCTTGTGAGCACTGCCACTTTGCATTTCACTGCACATCCTGTATGTGTACGTGACAAACAAATCTCTTGAATCTTGAACAAACCTCATAAGAAATAACTTCAGGCACCACTGCATAAGACATTTGTTAAGAGTAATAAACTGCTCATGTTTTCCCTGAGGTTTTATTTATATAACTCAAGCTATCTTGTTACCAATCACTTTAAAAAGAGTTTCCTCTTTCCGTGTTTACATAGTACTGCAAAAAATGTAAAAAAAAGAAGAAAAAAGAAGAGGAAATCAAGAAAACACTTAAGATGATTGTTATACCAGAGAAATGGAGCCTTTAGTTACCCTTTGTGTAACTATGTATAGTCCCTGTAAGTCTTATGTGCACCTTGTGTTGACTTTTCTATACATACTGTATGCATACTCTTAGTTAAGCTAGGAGCAGGTGTACTACAAAAACAGTGTCGCTTCTCCACTGCTACACGACACATCACAACTGATAAGGCTGTCTGCTCTGCTTCTGATGATCTTGGTCATGTAAGGTCGCAGACTTTATTATTTTATTAGGATCTTTATCTTTCCCGCCAACTTCCGAGTTTTTCAAAATAAAACACAAGGATAGTGTCGTACCGATGAAGGAGACGGCCTTCTTGTTGAGCACTCCGCTCGGCAGCAGGTGGAAGTCGTACTCCACTTTGTCCACAACCACTGTGTGACCTGCGTTGTTTCCTCCCTGCAAAAACAGTAAAAAAAAAACACGATTCAACTTGCTGGAAAGGCGGTTTGTCTAATGAGACACAGCGCTGGAGGCGAGCAAACAACACCGAGTACAGTTATATGGCAGTGACACGGTCTTGTGTAACACCTCGGGCCGTGTTTCACTGAGATAAGAAGAAGAAGAAGAAGAAGAAAGGCACTTTATTAATCATTAGTTATTAATATATATATAGGTAACTACACCGTAGTTGAACCAGAAAAAATACTCTGGCGCCGCCACTGATTCCATTTAACTTTGTCTTTGGATTGTATATGGATGTTTGCTAGTGTGTGTAATCTTATCTTTTTTTTCTCTTCTCTCTCACTTTACCATCCTTTTTAACAATTTCTTTTTCTTTTTAAATTGATTACGGTATGTATTGGAGAGTGCCCTGATCAAGCCCCACCGAGGGTTTTTTGCACCTCTCCATCACATTTGTTGTTATGTAATCTCTACTTGTACCTTTTTTATATGTGTAAACTAATAAACTAAACTTAACTAAAAAGCTACTGGGTACAAAATATTCAGCCCCTGCAGGAAGGGGTTAGTCTACTGAGGTGAAAAGAAAAGACAGGGAGAAAAAAAACACAATTCTTATGTCTCATAAATGTGAAGAAAGAGGAACAGCACGTTACATAATACTGTTATCAGTGTGTGGAGGTCATGTGCTGTTCACATGTTGCTACTGATAGAAAGAAAAACACAAACAGGCTAGCAGTTCTCACTAGCATCAATTAGCATCAACTTAGCACTTCCACATCCGGGAGGTCAGGCAAGGTTGTTGACGTCAGAACCAGCTCATTAATATTAAACAGCTGCTAAACGGTAACGACTTTCTACCCATGTTTACAATAAGAGGACGTTTTAATAACAATTTCCCTATGCTAATTGTGACAGTGGTAGCTGGGTTACCTGGCACCTGCAGACGATATCCGCATCCATGGCGAGCAAGTCCACAACTTTCCCTTTGCCCTCGTCGCCCCACTGCGCCCCGAGCACCACGGTCACTTTGTTCTGCGGCTCCTTCGGGACGCGGAGGAGAGAAGAAGCGTCCTGCGTGGCTCCGCCGCTCTCCCGCGGCCGCTTCACGACCGGCTCCCCGTTCAGGGACACCGTCTCTCGTCCGTTACCGTTAGCCGCCGCCATGGTGGTGCTGTCGGATGCCATGCTGTTTGCTGCTGCTTGCTGCTGCTTCCCCTCTCCGTCTGCTAAACCGGAATATCGTTTTACCGCGTTTCTCTGCGTCACGGGAAGTGCTCCTCTGTCGCCTCACCACCAGATGGCATGTTTCCTCTTATATCTTTGATAAAATAGATAGATACTTTATTGATCCCGAAGGAAATGTAGGCATCCAGTAGCTTAGGCAACAAGTCCCAACACCAATACACCTTAAAAAAAGATACAATCAAATACAATAAAGTTTCTGTTTTATTTTATTTATTTTGTATTATTATTTTCTGTTGTGTTGTGTTGTTTTGTTGTTTTTCTGTTGTGTTTTTTATCAGTTTGTTTTGTAGTCTGTTCGGTCTCTGTCTTGTGTTTGTTTAGGACCCCCTTGAAAACGAGATGATGCATCTCAAGGGGTTATCCTGATATAATAAACTTCATATATATATAAGTCCCAACACCAATACACCTTAAAAAAAGATACAATCAAATAGAATAAAGTGAGATAAAATAAAATAAAAATAAGATAACATAAGTAAGTACAGCAGTGAAGTGAGTGTGCCAATGGTGCAAATAGTGCAAATGGTAGTGCAAATATAGCAGAGTATATAAATATATAGCAGAATATAGCAGAGTATATTAATATATAGCTGAATATAGCAGAGTATATTAATATGTAGCAGAATATAGCAGAGTATATTAATATATAGCAGAGTATATTAATATATAGCAGAATATAGCAGAGTATATTAATATATAGCAGAATATAGCAGAGTATATAAATATATAGCAGAATATAGCAGAGTATATTAATATATAGCAGAATATAGCAGAGTATATTATAGAGTATGATATAGTAGTGCATAATGCAGTGTGACTGTCTTATAATAAGTTAAATGATTCTGCATATCAAAATAGTGTACACCCGTTTAGGCACATTTATCATTATTTATTATCCCTATAAATCTGTTAGACTGACTATAATCGATTAACACGACACGCAGACGTTGTTTTTAACTCGGTGTCTTTGTTTGTTTTATAGATTATTATGAAATTAAAGACAACTGCCGTTGAAGAGACGTCACGATTCACAAAGAGTACATGAATAATAAGGTGATTCACTCCTCTCCACTTCCGCCTTCGCTTTAATCTTCAGGACAGAGCACTCAGCTTGTTCTGTGCCCGGGAGTATTTTACTTTTTCTGTTTAACAGCTCAAATCCAGTGCTTTGTCCGTACTAGACAAAGGAAGCAACTGCCTTTGTTCATAATGTGTCGACTGGTTTGTTGTTATTTCATGAATTTGATTGGTAATGTATCAATTAAAGTGATTTGGGCATTATTATCTACAGCCTTGAGGCACTGTCCTGTAAAGGGGTTCTGTGTCAAAATGTGATCTTTAGACTACTGACTCACACTGATCTCAATGACCACAATAACTTGAAAGTTTCAGGTTTGGGCTGCGGTCGAAAAGTAAAAAAAAAAATGTCTTAATGTCTTTTCTAACCACTTTTCCTTGACCTTGATGGAAAAACGTCACAAGGTCAAGGAAAGATCTGAAGGAGAATTCATAAGGACTTAGGAATAGACAACCGCGGTGTTAAGAGAATCCAACAGCATTTATACACTAGGCTCCGTAATTATGATGCGACGGCAGTGGATGTTATTGATGAGGGACTGCCGTGGTGAAACTACAATATTCCTAAAATGGACTACAAAAAAGCGCATCTTCTCCTTGTGCGTTCTTATATAGTTTATTCATGCAGGCTATATAAACAGCTGCTTCAGTGTGAAGGAGAGATACCGCAAGGCCTTCCTTCCTGCTGATGTCACACTTTACAATCAACATAAAAGATTGTTTTATCTTAAACGTGCACTACCCATTGAAAAATAGTCTATTACTTCATTACCAAGGTTGGAATTGAAATAAAAAAAGGAATATAGGCTACCAGTCACAAAAGTATATATGATAAATATTGAGTTAATTGTTTGAGTTATGGAGCAGGCGTAGAACCATATATAAGTGTACCTATAGGCTACTTCTTCCTACTACTTTCAGGCTAATATTCACTTAGGCCTGTGTTGATTATTGGTTTATTGACAGTTTCCTTTATGTTTACTGTTCTCTTTCTTTTTTCAACACACATAGCCTATTTGCTATTCTTGTTTTGTTTTTTACTTATTTGTTACATATTTGAAATGAATAAATAAATAAATAAATAAATAAGGTAAAAAAAAAATGGTGGTCACTGTCTACTCATATTTATCAAGATGAATCCCAATTAGTATGTGACAGTATGGAAATAATTGTTAAATCCATGCAAGATAGGGTCATTTGTTTTCATGAACGGCCGAATGGTGCGTCGCTTTAAATGTTGCGGTCGCAAGGACTTGTGGTATGGGATTATCTCCTTTCCTTTCATAAAGGATGGTCCGGTGTATCCTATGCTAAAGGAGATAAGAAAGAAAGCACTGAAGCACCTCTCCTTAAGCATTTAGAGAATTTGAACAGCTCTTATCACGGCTGCTACTCAGATACTTCCGGGTCATTTCACTCCGTTAGGAACCTTCCTGAACAAAAAAGACTATTCGACCGCAGCCCTGGTGTCTTTCTGAAAACACCCAACACTGATTCAATGTGTCCATCAAGCTTCCAGGTGGCAGCAAAGGCAACAGTTTCATCTTGTGTGGTGCATGCATTTACTCCAAACATGGCAAACCAAGTCACAGTGTACCTGCGGTCAAGTTAAGTTCCAGCACATGGCTGCTGGTTGGTTTTCTGGACCACAACAGTCTCTTCCTACAGTTGTATTTTTGTAGTAATTTGTGGTTTCATTAGTAAGTGTATGAAGTAATTTGTATTTTTTTGTTGTCATTTTGTAGTTATATATTCACCTTACTCATATGACAGGTTGCTCATGGTGTCTGTGCACATGGACTGGATGGAGCTGACTGTCTTCCATCCCATAAAGATGATATTCAGAGCGGAGGACTGCACAGGTCACTCAGGTCAGGTCAGCTGGACTAGTCTGCTCTTCTAACAATTACCTGCCACATAGTGACACTTGAATCAGAGCTAAAAAACAAAAACATCACCTAGTCTTAATCAAAATGTTTTTTCTAGGCATTGATCAGATAAGCAGAATAACACATTGTCGGCTATTATAAGGAACACTCTGCCAATATTAATGGCTGCATCTTATGTCGGATAGATGAAAACACAGCAAGAAATGCTGATGCATATGGACACAAACAAGCTGCTGAGAATTGATAATATTTTCTTTTAATTTGAATACTCAAGAAATTTTGACGGCTGTTATCAAATAATTGTTGTTTAATGATGATTTTGTAAACACACTAGTTTTGTTTGCAGGTTCGATTTTTTCGATTGAGGGCAAACTCCATCAATTATTAAGTCAGTTTCATGTGTATATAAAACAATTTATTGTGAGTTTTGACCCTCTAAAATGTCAAGTAGACTGCGTCAACTTGTTTCCATGAGGCTGAAACCGAAGGATGGCGTTGGCACTTCCTGATCCCGGTCAAGGCCTGTTGAAAGAGGCCGGGACGCGGTTTTGAGCTCTGGGGGTATGACACATTAGCAGTGTAACTGGAGCTGCGGTCGTGCGTTGCTATTGGCTCAATATCGGCAAGTGCAGATCACATGTTACTGCGCATGTGTTGTACCCAAAAGATATGACGCGTTGATGACGTGTGACATCTCCTCTTTTCACCCTCCTTGATCCCGGTCAGTTTCATTTAAAGGTGCAATGTGCAAGATCTGGCCAGAATTTTAGTTTAAAACATTCCAAAAAATTAACTACCAAAATGTGAAGATGTTACAGTGTATGTTATGTCAAAGACGTCTATGTATTGTGTTGCAGAGATATCTACTGAAACGAGCATGCTAACCAGCTAGCTCCGGCCCGTCCTGTCTTGAAATACCACTTGAACCTTTAGGGGCGATAGTGAGTCACTGTAGCGCAAACCCCAGTGCCGGGAGTGGGTCTAACCTGTGTAACGGCTGCAACAGCAACGCTAACTGGAGCTGCAGCACGATATCCTCCCGGAGACGAGTCATTTCCTTGTTTCTGCCACTTGAATTTAATCCAATAAATAATATCAAAACATACACGGTCCGTACAGCCCCCGGTTAGTGGCACAGTAAACACAATATAGGCCACACGTGAAGATTATAACATTTGACGGGCTCTCAGAGTTTCAGTAGTTTGGTTGAATTTTGCGTATTCTTGCCCAGCTGTTAGTTAGTAGTTGGCTTTTTTTTTTTTTTATAACTGATGACTGTATATTTAGATTGTATGGACCCAGTAGTAGAGGTGAAATGCTGCCCCCTATTTGCTCGGAGCATGTGGTTAGATCGTACACATTGCACCTTTAAACCCGAATTCTGCAGCATAACATGCGGCCTATACATGTTTGTATCGAGGTAACTTCATCTTTACTTTTACTTCAATGATCCTGTAACTATTAGTATATCATAATTATTATATTAAGTGACTTGACTTTCACATATTAATCTTACACAGCCCAACAGAGGACAAATGACAGACTCATCCACGCATAAAGCAACACATTCAGACTTTATTCATTCGTAAATGATGCATCAAAAACAGTTGCGATTCATGTAAAAGCAACAAAAGTTACTGTTGGCTCCTTGTTGCACCGACTGTAGTGAACCTCCCATCTGTACGCATTGAGAGGGACAAACACAGCAGTGGCCTACAGAACTGACAGGCAGATGTTACCATCACTGGCTGTCAATTCATAGGTCATCACCTTGTGTCCCATCGCTCTTCAGCTACCTCAAAATAAAACATCTTGTCGCGCTCTCAGGAAGTGTTGAGGCTCCGCGTCGTGTTGGGCGGCTCTCTGCAGGTAACAGCACTTCCACTGGAACAGACTCAGCTTCCACATGGAGTTGCTGTTACATCCAGCGAGCACCAGAAGGCCGACGGCAAACTGTTTCCAGTTGTTGTCCGAGTCAGTCGTGTTACCGATGGACGAACCTGTGATGCTTCCGGTGTTGGGCGCTGGCCACCTGAGGTAGAAAGAGGAGAAAAGGCACAAGAGACGGCACCGAGGTTAACTCAGGATTTGGACTCGAAGGCGGTTGCTTTAGTACGCGAGGAGCCTCCACTTGCAAGTGACTTTGACCCAGCAGTTTCCTCCTCCCAGTTTTATTGCCTCAAGTAGACGGCATCATTGCTCACACTCTCCCCAACAGCACGGGCCAAAGGGCCAAGGCCTGTATAGATAACATCGATTTTATGGCCGCTGTCAACACGAGGCCGCTTTTCAATATGTGAATATATGGGTGTGTCTGACCTATGTACCTGCAGGCCCCGCGTTTCCTGCTTACACTGACATTTGTCCTCATAATTACTAAAAGATCGCCTTCATACTTTGTCAATATATATCAGTTTGGAACCTAATCGAGAGGTATCTTTCAAGTCCTGTAGTACATTTTGTTCTTTTTTGACCTGCCTTGTTCAGCTTCCAGAGTAATATCTCTGTAGACTTTGCCTCGCAGTAAAACTCTGCACGGAGAAAAACAGAACAATAAAGCAATTAAATGATTAGCAGCTCTGTATGACCGCCTGTACTTGAGTGCTTTTTATGCCGTTGAATAGACCAATCAGACTGCATCCATCGCTTTCTGCCTCCTCAAAGACAGAAACATTAACATTAATTAGAAAATTACTACAATTACACCTAGTTTGTTTCACTTTTCTGTACCGAAATTTTTCAAATATTAAAAAAAAGAGCAAAAAAAACAGAATCACTTAGTTAATCATCGTATTAAAGTAAGACAGACTTTGTCTCACAATGCATAATGTATCCTTAAACTTATAAAATACAAAATATGGCAAATTCTTCTGGCGTACCACCTGCTCTTTTCAGGTATTCCTTTGATTAAAAATAACTGGAGTTGTCCTTGTACATAGTTTTAATCCTGTAAATTTCACATAGGATTCAGTTTTGGGGTTAAGAGCTGTACTCACCTTTAGATGCATGGTGGCTTTCACAGGACAAGGCCAAAGGTTTCAAGAGCAGCAGGGTGCTGTGACACCAGGAGCCGGGCCATAGCAGCAGCAGCAGAGGGGGGGAAATGCAGAAAAGAAGAAACAGAGCAGACAAGGAGACAGATGAAGACACAGAGGGTGACACTTGACAGCGAGCAGCAGCTAAAGGAGGCACATTTCGATGCAAATGTCGACGGAGCAATGGCAGCGAGGCAGAGCAGCCAGTTTAAGAGATCAGGAGTTGGTGGAAGGTTAATTATTACACTCGCAGTCAATATTTAACAGGCCCAGCGCCCTGCCCCTCAGTCCAACATCCTGATTCCACACCGACTGACACAGAGGGTAGGGCCAGCGCCAAGCACATCTCCTTTGTCCCCTGCACAAAATATGTATTCAACACCTCACATGGTCCTGCAGAGAAAACACCCAGTGCAATATGTGCTTTTTCTGAGTCTTACCTGTGATTTGAAAAAAACCTTGAACTCAGTGTGATCTACAATTTATAAGACTTCTTCATGTTAATTTAGATTTATAATGTAAATGAAACTCCCTTGAGTCACCTATCAAGACAGTTGAAAGGCACTCCCTCTGCTTTTATTGTGTTTCACTTTTAAATACAGCACTACACATGAGCTACATCATGATGTACTGGAGTATCAGCACGTGAGCCCAATCTACATTTATGGTTGCATATACATACACACACACACACACACACACACATACACACCTACGCACAATTACTGGAACAAGCAGATATGAAACTCAGGGCTATGAAGCAATAGCACAGGAGGAAGCAAAAGAGTGCGGACTGCAGTCACGGAGCGACAGCACAATAAAAGGCTGATTGAACGGTGTGTTAAAGATTGGTAGAGAGGAGGAGGAGGGTTCAGAGTACACTTTTAGTTGCGTACAAATTATTAAGAATGTGACAAATGATAATCACAGAGAGCGAAACAAGCTTTTATATCATTTAACACAGAACATGTGAAGTTATGGTTATGTGACCCTGGATGACAGATGTGTAATTCTTTAACTTTAGGGCATTGTAAAGTGACTCATGACATGTGACACAAACTACTGGAAATAAAGTGTTTTACAATAACATTAAAAGGATCTCCTACCATCAAAGTGTTATATTTTATATTTTTATGTACCCTAGATTTGTGGATCTGACTCCTCTCTGCCATGGAAATTACTTTATTATCTTTCCTCCCTGATTTGTTAGAGGAGTGCCTGGAAAATGAAAGAGGTGTTATCTGGTGACCTAACGGAAGTTATATTAACAGATTCATAACGAAACAGAATGTATATCAGCAGGTGAGGCTGTGGTCCTCATGTAGGCTAGTTCCTCATGAGAAATCACTGTTTTAAGGTCCTCACTATGCAACTGCATCACAAACTCCTTAAAAAAACAGAATATGTAGTGAAATATTGACATTTTTCTTCTAAGTAATAGCATTTCTTACATGTTCTACCTCCTCTTTTATTCATATACTTGAGCTATCTTATCTCAGAAGTTCAAGGGTTTGGTATGCCTGAGTGCAGAGTCCAGTGTCTCTGAGCGAGAGAATATGTGCCCAGCATTAATCCGTCCCACAGATAAAGTCCTTTGTCGCTCATTTGAATCCACGGTGCCTAAGGTCATAATCATTTCTGCCGCAATTTAGATCAGATAACGACATCAATCTGCTGAGCATGAAATTACCTCGTGCGCAAGGTCACATGCAGTGCTCAAATCTCATCGTACGATGTTCTCATCTCAGAAATGATTGACTCTACTATGATGTTCTTTTAATGGATGCGCTCTTCCGTTGTCTGAGTTCAATTTGCTAATTTAACGTTAAAACGATCTCAAGCTTCAGTCTGTTTCTTCCCCTTTCTTTGATTTTGTTTTGTGTTGGCAAATTATGTTTGATGTGTCATATTAGTGTGATATGCCATAGAATAGAGTGATGTCATAGTATAATGAGATATGTCCTAGTATACTGGATGTATACTATACTAGTATAGTGTGATGTCATAGTATAGACTGATGTTATAGTATAGTGTGATATGTCATAATATAGAGTGATATCATAGTATAGAGTGATGTTATAGTATTGTGTGATATGTCATAATATAGAGTGATGTCATAGTATAGAGTGATGTTATAGTATAGTGTGATATGTCATAATATAGAGTGATATCATAGTATAGAGTGATGTTATAGTATTGTGTGATATGTCATAATATAGTGATGTCATAGTATAATGTGATATGTCATAGTATAGTTGATGTATACTATACTAGTATAGTGTGATATGTCATAGTATAGTGGATGTATACTATACTAGTATAGTGTGATATGTCATAGTATAGTGGATGTATACTATACTAGTATAGTGTGATATGTCATAGTATAGTGGATGTATACTATACTAGTATAGTGTGATATGTCATAGTATAGTGGATGTATACTATACTAGTATAGTGTGATATGTCATAGTATAGAGTGGTGTCATAGTATAGTGTGATGTGTGGAAAGTGTTCAGAAAGACAAGAAAATGAAGCAAAGGAGAAGAAAACAAAGGGAAACAAAAAGTATGTAGATTGTTTTAAGTTGAGTTTAACACAATCACTTCCATGTAAACTTGAGCATAGCTTACTGTATGACTGACTGTTGATAGCCAATAACAAGAGCTGTAATTGTGTTATTGCTGCGTGTCCACTGGACAATAAAAAGTGGTCTTGGTGAAACGTGGCAGTTGTGGGCACGGTGTCACTTTTTTACATAGTAAACCTCATTGTGAGTATGCTGACAAATGAATGGCTCTTTTGGAATAATAAGGCTGTCAGATATTACGCAGCCATCTCAATTCAAACCATGTCCGTACAGCTAATGCCTTAAGGTATACTAGCAGCCAGGGGGAGACAAGTTGACCTTCCATTTTCACTGCAAAAGAATGAAGAAGGGCTCAAACAGGACATCTGCTGTTCAAATGAAGTTACTGCAAACCAACCTCCTCAGTCCATAGTTTGCTGTTATATTAATGCTCCGTATAGAGAACCTTATTATTTTATTCATCTGATTCTAAGAACAACATGGAGCATATAAAGGGCGCTCACCAAAATGTGGACTACTAATCATGTGTCAGGAAATACTTGTTTTTCCTCTGCTCATAATTCTGCCTGAAGGAAACCTCCCAGAAAGCACTTGAAACAAACTGTGAGGCTTTTGTTAGACACAAAACATATGTGACGGTAAAACTTCAAAGCAAAACAGCTAATAAGATCCAGTGAACTGACTTTGGTCTCGACAACACCTCAGGGTTTTAAGTCCTTATAGAAAGGGATGGAAAGTAAAAGAAAATAAGCAGCAAAACAAGAAAAACTGCATTATTCAAAATAACCAAAGACATAATGTGATTTTGCAGTTTATTTTTGTTCTTTTGAGCATTTGTGGGAAATAAACGTGTGCTAGTATATACACAGGTATTCAGTTCTAAAACTACTCAGTGTAACTCAGTGTGGTGTAAAAGAAGTAACCCTTACCAAAAGTATACATTTAGATTAGCATAATATTAATTCAGTATTTCAGATTTGTTTAAGATTTCATATTTTTTTAATTCAATGTCAAAAAACTTTCCAGTAAGAACTAACTGCCGCTATGAAACAACAATGTAAAAGACTAATGAATGAAATAAATTATTTTCACTGAGATAACAAACACTAGTAACACATTCAGACAAAAAAACAAAACAGTTTGTTCTTTAAAAACAAGATTTGACTGTAAGACTTTATTCAGCTCTGATAGTAAAAGCAAAGTGAAAAACCTAAAAGGTTGCTCCCCAAGACGTGTTATAATGATGCGTTGAATAGTACTCGTGTAAAACTGCTCGACTGTGAATTGGTGAACGACAGATTTTAAAAATTAGCTAAGTAAATTTAGTCTTACTTTATAGGAAATATCACGCTAAACTAAAATATTATGTACAGGCTTCTTGATCATCTCATTGTGAATTCCAGTAAAAGATTCAATGCTATTCACAGTTACCCTCTACAACAAACAAAGTGTCTTAGAATCAACAGCTACTTTCATGTTACAGTACACGACAGTTAAGTCACATAAAAAACACGTTGACAAAACATTTAAATGACAAACATGAGGAAGGTAAAAGGGCCGACCCTGCTCTGTCCTGATTAAGATTCCTCTCTGATCGGAGTGCATCCAGAGAAAAAACTGTTCTGGAAACTAGTCAGGATTCGTTTCTTCTTCTTGAGGAAGCTGACTGTTGTTCTGTCCTTCTCGTCGTCGTCATCCTCCTCCTCCTCCTCTTCCTCTGGTATGATAGGTTTCCTGACCAGCTTCAGGTCTGCAGTGGTGTGTCCCATGTCTCCGATTTCTTTTAGCACCTGAAATAGTGCACATTAGTACACTATTAGTATGTTCTGCATTACATCCTTTAAAGTTCCAGCGGCAACAAGCATTGCAGGTAAGATACGTTACAGTACACAACAGTTTAATACGCAAATGTATATATGTTAGGGCTGTCAATCAATTAAAATATTTAATCACAATTAATCGCATGATTGTCCGTAGTTAATCGCGATTAATCGCAAATTAATCGTACATTTTTTGAATCAGTTCAAAATGTACCTTAAAGGGAGATTTGTGAAGTATTTAATACTCTTATCAACATGGGAGTGGGCCAATATGCTGCTTTATGCAAATGTATGTATATATTTATTATTGGAAATCAATTAACAACACAAAAAAGTGACACATATTATCCAGAAACTCTCACAGGTACTGCATTTAGCATAAAAAAATAGGCTCAAATCATAACATGGCAACCTCAAGCCCAACAGGCACGCTACATGCATGCCAATCATTCCCAAGGCCACCGCATGGATGATTATTCCTCCAGAAGGAGCCAGCTTACCTTCTTCGTGGGTGTACAAGACGGCGGCTTGAAGAATGTGGTGTTGTCGGGGCTGACGGATGTGAGATCTTGAAGAGACACCGAGTCTCTGGAAACATTTTTCGTCTGACTTGTTTCCTGAAATGAGTACAAAAAAGTCCAAGACTGAGAACAATGCTTATTGTTCTGCATTGTATTTTAATAAAAGCATCCAATATATTCAACAAAGCAAATCAAGGTATTGTTGTCAGTGAAAGCCAAATCTGACTGGATAGAAGAAACACGTTGTGGCAATAAATACCAAATTTCATAGTAATCTGTTAAACTAGTATGAGGTTATTATTACGGTTTATCAATTATTACTTTACAGAATTACACTACACAGATTATCTGTCTCATGTACTACTCTCAAGATATAGTGACAGTTTGAGCAAATATGACAAAAAGTAATCTTTATTAAAGGTGCTATTGATAACATTCAACCACTAGATGTCGCATTCTCCCTCCGCCGTTCCATTGCATCTACTTCACAACAAGTCGTTGTCAGGCACTTACCATTATTCTCAGCCAGTTATCCATTTTTTCCCACACTAACTGACGACCCAGAGATACCATGTGATACCAACGTTGTTTTACTATTGGCTCACAAGCCTTGTTAGAAGTGGGAATCTTCCACAGAGAAAAGATTCATTTTAGACCCGCCAAAGGTTTTTAAATGATTAATTCACAAATATATTTTTTTTTAGGAAAAGCCATACTTTTATTCGGCACCTTTCTAAAGGCTCTGTGGACGTATTATTTAAAAAAAAAAAATATTTGTCTTCAGAAAAATGGAATGGAAAATAAGACCTTTAACGTTACCAACTGTAGCTTTAAAGGAAACATTTCATTCGGATGAGCGTTTATGTATGGAGCAGTTATTACATTAATGTTTGCCATAATGTTCATTGTAGTTATCCTGACAATTTTCCCCTGTTTTTTTCTACCATGACTTGTCAAAATGTCTGCCATGAAAAAGGTCTATCAAGCTCACAGATGTTTCAGCACAGATCTATTATCAACAGTCTGATATACAAACACGAAAACAGAAAATTGAAAAGTGATATAGTCACATGACACATCACTCATTTTTGCAATTACTGTAAAATTAAATATTTTCAAAATGTTCCTGCATCACACTAATAGTGTAAATTATCTGTAGATTAATGGAAATCATTCGATAACTTACCGCAGCGACCACCTGGTTATCCATATTTCGACATTTCTCATGATCACACTGGCAGTTCTCGCCGCATGTCAACTTTCCTTTGCGGCACCTGCATAACTTGTTGCTGCAGCGACCTTTACACGCACACTAAAGAAAGAGAAATCATGATATTTCTTTGCATCATAAGGAACCAAACTATCCTGATCCTTAAAAAAAAACATTTACAGCTCAGCACTGTCCAAAGCAGCTGGAGGAAATATGTATTTTCTAATAATTCTTATAGTGATATACAGTATAACATACAGATTTAGTATGCAGATTCATTACTAGCCTTCCTTTAAAGAGAGATGCAACTAGATAAGATAAAATGCTCAAATGAACAAGATGTTGACTTTGGATGGCACTAATCTGCCTTTCATTTATCTCGTGCATTTTGAATAATGTGACATCTTTCATGATCTTTCAGTTTCAATGACCAGTTTGAAGACGAACCCCAATCCTAATCCCAGTCTTACCCCAGTTGCTTTTGGTTTCTTTAAGGTCCTGCGTCCCTTCTCAGGTTTCTCAGGATGCCAATCGTCCACTTCCCCCTCACTTTCATCCTCACTGGGAGACATCAGCTCTTCGATGTTGATGGCCATATTCTGCGTCGCTTTAGCTGTGGTGAAGCGCCTCCCTTTAGGCTAATTTGGTAGAGAACACAAAAGAAAATCATCACACTTGGGACTTTATAATGAATATCCACCAAGTTCTCAATCAGACAATTTTACATCTACTTCTTATCTTATCAAAGATCAAAGATATTGTTTGTAGAATCATTCACGCTTGGTTTCAGTTAAACATTGGTCCTGACTAGGGCCGTCAAAGTTAATGCGATAACACGCCAACGCAAATCCGTTTTAACGCCTCTAATTTCTTTAACAGATTAACGGAATTTGAGATTTTTAGGTTCTTGTTTTAAAGCTAGAGTGACGATACTGGCATCATATGAAACTAGAAAACCTAAGGAATCCATTGGTACCAATCATTTCATACTAGCTTGTCACAAAGGAGGTTAAATAACGCTCCAAACTTGCACTACATTTTGGCGAGGAAAAACTGGCATGGCCATTTTCAAAGGGGTCCCTTGACCTCTGACCTCGAGATATATGAATGAAAATGGGTTCTATGGGTACCCACGAGTCTCCCCTTTACAGACATGCCCACTTTATGATAATCACATGCAGTTTGGGGCAAGTCATCGTCAAGGCAGCACACTGACAGCTGTTGCTGCCTGTTGGGCTTGAGTTTGCCATGTTATGATTTGAGCATATTTTTTATGCTAAATGCAGTATCTGTGAGGGTTTCTGGACAATATCTGTCACTGTTTTGTGTTGTTAATTGATTACCAATAATAAATATATACATATATTTGCATAAAGCAAGCATATTCGCCCACTCCCATGTTAATAAGAGTATTAAATACTTGACAAATCTCCCTTTAAGGTACATTAAAGGGAGATTTGTCATTTGTTTTTGGTTCTTTTAAATGTACAATTAATTTGCAATTAATCATAATTAACTATGGACAATCATGCGATTAATCGTGATTAAATATTTTAATCGATTGACAGCCCTAGAACTGACTAAAACATGTTCAGTGACTATGGGGAAATAACATACATTAGCCAACTTACATTAAAAACTGAAGTAACAAAAAACAACAACAGGAAGGTAGAATATCTGCAATAACTTACCTTTGGAGGAATGTAGTCAAACGAGTCACCTGAGCTCTTTTCATTGGTGGTCGTGGGCACAAGGATTTTCTTTCCACTTGCCAGGTGGAGCAATGAGAGTTTCTGTGGAAAAAAAAACATGGTTTAGACATGGTTGGGTTTGAGACAATCACACACACTGCTTTAGTAAAGATAAATGCATTACTTTACATTGTTATACATCTGTGCTCTTCCATGGTAAGTGGTTTATTACAATAAACGGTTACCTGTTTATATTGGTCATTCTGCTCCAACAGCGTCTGGTTCTGCTCACTTAATTCTCGCAGCTTTTCAAGCTCTTCTTCCTAAAACGATGTTACAAATAACCACATGATTTAACTTTTTGTTCCTCCTAAAAACAAGGAGAAATGCGGAGCCAAAAGGTTGATTAAACACTCCTCAGCTAGCGGATACAAACCTGAACTTTGAGGCGCTGGAGAAGCTCCTTCTCCTTTGAACTCTCCTCATCTTTCTGCATGGTTTCGTCTGACTCTTCATATATGGGTTTGCTCTGCAGCTGGTTAAGGAGGTAAAGGACCTGTAGAAAGGGGAAAAAAGACCAAATATATAGAACAGAACATTTCACAAGTATGCATGTCTCTAAAAAGAGATGCAAATTGGTATGAGAGTAAAAGCTATGAGCACCTTCTCTTGATGCCTCTGCTCTAGTTCCACCAACTGCTGCTGGTGCTCCATGTCCATGGTTGACATCACATTTCTCTCCTCAGCCAGCATCTTCCTTAAATCTTGGCCATTCCCAGCTTCCTGTTTGAGCTCGCTCTCCAGCTTGCCACCGGCTGTTTTAGCAGACACCAGCTAAATAAAAAGGGAAAAATTATGTTTCTTGGAAACATGAAGGCAACAAATGAATGTACTATTACTAATTTAAAGGAACAGTGTGTTACATCTCAGGGGATTTATTAGCAGAAATGGAATATAATATTCACAACTATGTTTTCATTAGTGTATAATCACCTGAAACTAAGAATCGTTGTGAGCCATTTATATCTACATAGGGAGCGGGTCCTCTTCAAGGAGTCCGCCATGTTGCTCTGCCATGTTTCTACAGTGGCCCAGAATGGACAAACCAAACGCTCACGTTTTTTATGTTACCTGAAGGCCACCGTAGTTCTCCGACATGCTTGTGAAACTGCGCTAACGTGAGCTGCAGAGCGCAAAACCGTGGTACCGCCAGCCGCCGTCTGACTTCCGTTGCTAACTAAAGTAGTGTTATAGAGTGCTCCAGGGATGATGTATTTTTGTGGATCAAACAGGAAGTTAGCATCGCCCTGGTTCCCTCGTCAAAAAGCCAATGGGATTTTTCCATTGGATTTTGGATTATTGCAGAAAATAAGCTCTGTGGCAAACAAACGTTTATGATGCTTACACGTTTTGTTCAGGAAGATAATCTCCACAAATGAACACCACTTCTATGATTTTTGAAGCGTGAATGCAATCGACAGAAGTAAAAAGCTAACGTTAGGCTATAAACGAACTACACCACCGTCGCATGAGCGCGAGTATACACAACGAGGCTGTAAAGGCGGACGAGTCGGTGTGATGACGTTTAGTAGTCTCATTTAGCCACTTGTTAGCAACCACCTTCTTTAAGACATATAACGGCTTCGAAATTCACGAGTGGGATATTTATTGATGTATTTTATGTCGTAGGAAAAAAACGTTAAATCTCTTAAGCTTGTGTTAACCACAGACCTTATTTCAGACATCTTACTAAAAACCCAATAAAAAAAAGAATCATTGACTTCCAGACGAGGGAACCGGAAGTGCTAAAATAGTAACTCATTTACGGGTTTTAGGACTCATTCCTGTAGCACTCTATTATGGTATGGATGACCTCTGAGCGAGACAAACGTTACCACGGTTTTGCACTCGGCGACTCACGTTACCGCAGTCTTGGAAAGGGAGGAGTGAGCGGAGGAGTACTCAGTTGGTTGCAATCTGCAACCACACCACTAGATGCCGCCAAATCCTACACACTGTACCTTTAACAGACAGGTGGGAATATAAAATAACGTATTAGCATTTGCTCACCTCAGCCATCAGGTGCTTAAGGCCATACTTGGCGTCGACTATGCTTGTGATGCTATCGAGGCGCTGTTTCAAACGCCCCTCGCCGTCTGCGACAAGAACTTTCTGCTGAAGGTCGGCTATCTGGGCATTCCTGTTAACAGACAAATCACTCACTTTAATGATGTGTAGATGAGTACGATGAATGCTTGACACATTTAAAAAAAATAAAATAAAAAAAAAAGTCAGCGTTGCTTTGTCAGACTCACCTGAGGGCCATCTCTGTCTCCAGGTTCTCCACCTGTTTGGTCAGAGGCGTTTCCAACGCCCCCTGGGTCTCCAGCTCAGAGATGATCAGCGTCCGACGCTGCATGGAAGGACACCACAAAGAATCGATTCATTTGTTAACATTTCTACATCGCTGGTGCACTGGATGTCTCACTTAGTTGTGCGTATTCTTCTCATAAGTGCGCATGCTCAACGGCAGAGAATTTCCATCTCACCCTGATTTTGGCAGCGGGTCGGTCCCCCGCCTCGATCTGCTGTTTGAGGTGGTTGATCTCCTGAGCCAAGACCTTTCTGTCGTCCAGCAGGTCATTGAGGTGACGCCGGGCCTCCTCTGTGCTCACCATCACCTCCACTTCATTGAGAAGCCATGTCTGGAAACATGAATACAATCACAGAGTTAAGGAGAGCAACATTCTCATCGTCTAATGTGGATCCCTTTGGGGTTTATATTTACATATGAATAACAATACAGGAAAATCAGTCGTCATATTCTCAAAGCGGAAGTCAATATTCTTGATTACGCATAAACATTTCACACTATCAAACATATTTGCAACTGTTGGTTAAATTCTTAGTCAGTAATAATTAGAGATGTGCAATTTCAGGGTCGATGATCTTACAAATACAAAAATGTGAAGAGGGCAAATACATATTTTTAGATAGACCAGTTTTTTCTTTCTAATACAACACCCCTATTTAGACCATTCACCATCCCTAGAATAAAGAATATATTAATTTATTGTAAACTTGTTCACAATAGGTCAAGGGACCCCTTTGAAAATGGCCATGCCAGTTTTTCCTCGCCAAAATTTAGCGAAAGGCTGAAACCGTTGCACACAATTGCCCTTTGGGTACAACTGACAACAATTCTCTATTAGCATAATGAGCTCTGTACGGTTATGTAAAACGTTCCGGCAGCGGATTAAGACGTTGCATTTCTGCAAGTTTATGTTCCGCTTGTTCAACAGCTGTTTGATAACGTACTCATGTCTCCCTTACGGGTGGATTTTGTTGCACATATTGGATAACGAGCACTGTCGTCAACTGGAGTGAAATATAACCTAAAGTCCGTTTCCTTCTCTCCGCTGTGGCCCCTCTCCTGCTCTGCTTTCCACTCTGTGTGTGCGCGTGTTGTGCGGGTGGGTGGGGAGAGCTCAGAAATAATGCTTTTTTTTTGTACTTAGTTAAGTCTAGTAGACCAAATACAGGTCTTTATGACTACACAGAAGCCCTGGAACAAGTTTTACTACCTTAAGTCTTGCAGCAGCTCCCTCCATTCCTCTGTTGCGTTTGTCTGCTACCTCACTTCTCTTCTGCAGCGCATCTTTCAACCGCTTGTTTGCAGCTGCAGCCTGTAGGGGAAAAACTTGCAATAAGCGGCTTTAAATCATTTCCAGTTACACTTAATTCTAACAGTCTGACATTAGCCTAATATTCAGACTGAATTGCTTGCAGAAATTGAGAAACAGGGGGAGTGACTCAGAGGTTTGAAATCAGGTTTGTATTAGTATTAGCTACCTAATAGATGTAGAGCTTGTAAATGAAATTGCACAGACAGACCAAGAGGCCTCACCTCCTCAGTTTTACGACGCAGGACATTGGCTTGTTTCTGGAAATCCCTCTCAAGTTTAAGCAACTCATATTGCCGTTTACGATCCTGTAAAACAGAAAAAAATAAACTGTGGGTTTCATGAAGCCAAGTAGCCTAATCTAAATGAATAAGTAACGGGAAAAAAAGAATTTAGCAGCAAGATTTTTAATGATTTTATGAATAAAATGTTGGTTGAAGAAAATGTCCTGCAGCGAGGAACTTGATCTCCACATACCTTCTCCTTCAGCTGCAGCACCTCCTTGTCCTTCTTGCTCTTCCAGTTTCTGAACTTGTCAGAGTCCTCCCTCATCTGCTTCATCAGCTGTGTTCGCTGGGTCTTCATAGCCTGTGAGAACACAGCGTTACTGTGCTTGGATTTGGCATCGTATCAAATATCAGCAACGCTCTAGGCCGACTGCACATGGTAATGCCATGTGATAAAAGTAGAAAAAGATTTCATATTTTTTGGTCTTTACAAAGACTTTTTCTGCCCCAAAATGTTTGGCAAAATACATCAAAGATATATCGCCGCTGCTAGTTGGTTCATATGCAACATTAAATAGATTAACAAGTACATTTTTAATATTATTGAGACAGCTTTTTGACCCAACTACTTAATTCTGTGATGTATCATTATGACAGTAATGTTGGTTCATGTACACAGTGATGGTATCATCAGATCAAATCTTCTGCAATGCAACACATTTTTTTTAACAGTAACAATATCTTTGGTATGAACACAATCATACAGATATTAGAAAAACATCCATACAGAATGGTATTAATGCATATCTATACCTAACATACACAATGCACCCCTCACAATCAGAGGATGAGGAGAGTAAAGAAAATCCCTGGTTACCTGTATCTCCTGCATGAGATTGCTAACTTTCTTAACGGAGGAGTCTTTGAACTTCAGCAGTTTGGACTGCTCGAGAAGCTTCTTCTTCATGTCCACCAGCTGGCCCTCGAGCTCCTGCAGCCTCTTCCTCCGCTGCTCACTGAGCCTAGAATAAGGTAGAATATGTCAGATGAAGTAGGAAGTAAAAAGTTAAGTCTTATGAGTAGCGCTGTCAAAGTTAACGCGATAATAACGCGTTCACGCAAATTCGTTTTAAGGCCACTAATTTCTTTAACTCATTAACGCAACTTGCGATTTTTAGGTTGTAGCGGGCTCAGTTTTAAAGCTAGAAGATACATGGCATCACATGAAACTAGAAAACTTAAAGAATCCATTGGTTCGAACCATTTCATACTAGCTTTTTGCGGCGGAGGCTAAATAACGCTCCACTTTACTTATTTTAAAACTACATTTTGGTGAGGAAAAACTGGCATGGCCATTTTCAAAGGGGTCCCTTGACCTCTGACCTCAAGATATGTGAATGAAAATGGGTTCTATGGGTACCCACGAGTCTCCCCTTTACAGACATGCCCACTTTATGATAATCCCATGCAGTTTGCGGCTGGTCATAGTCAAGCCAGCACACTGACTTTTGTTGCCTGTTGGGCTTCAGTTTGCCATGTTATGATTTGAGCATATTCTTTTATGCTAAATGCAGTACGTGTGAGGGTTTCTGATTAATATTTGTCATTGTTTTGTGTTGTTAATTGATTTCCAGTAATAAATATATACATACATTTGTATAACGCAAGCATATTTACCCACACCCATGTCGATAAGAGTATTAAATACTTGACAAATCTCCCTTTAAAATCAATTTTAACTATGGACAATCATGCAATTAATCAAGATTAAATATTTTAATGAATTGACAGCCATACTTATGAAGAACCTCTGCTTTTATGTCAAAACAAATTAGTAATAATTGCCAAATTATGAAGCTACAGCCACAACCAAACCCACAGCCAACAAATCTAAGTGTTCATACTTCGCCTGGTTAGTGTCTTTCTTTGCAGACTGAAGTGCCAAAACGAGATCCTCTTTCTCCTTCTGCAGAGAATCCACTGCAGTCTGAAGAGACTGTACATTTTTCTGTAACACATAATACCGAGAGGATTAAAACTTGTCAATCATTTCTCAACAATTAAAAAATATGGCTCATAATTAATATAGTCACACAAAAAGACTATGCTTTAAACTCGTTCAACCCATTCTCATGGGAACCGAGTACCATAAGTGTTACACCGCTCATGTTAACTAGTGGATGGTAAGGCATCACGTAGTGGAAACAAAAATGTATTTTGCAAGATCTAATCTTATGTCCCTGTGCTCATTGTTCATTCATCTCTTGTTATATGCTAAATATGTATCCAAAAAAAAATGTAATGGAAGAACAACATCCTCTTCCACCAACACAATATATTCGCTAAGCCACTTTGAGCGATCCAATCACACCTGTAGGATTTGATTTAAATCCCTTTTGCAACTAAACCCTGCACAGTTTCATTCGGGAAAATATCACATCACCGAAGCCGAAGATGCTCTGACTTCTGTTTCATTGTCACTTTAAAAAGGTATAATATGCTGCATCTTCTTAAAAAAACAAACACAAAATCAAATAAGAGGCATCTAATTGAACAACTGAAATTTTAATTATTTTCAAATTATTGTGAGAGTCAGAAATGGATAAAACAAATCCTCTTACCTTGTGCTCTGATTGCATCGGCTCCAACTGGGTGTCATTCTGGCACATTTTCCTCACAAAAGCCTCCTTCAAGCTCAACACTTTGTTCAGCTCAATCAGTTCCTTGGAGAGCTGGGCCTGCCGCAGTGCATGATGGGTTGTGAAGCCCTCCGAGGAGTCCTTGCCAACAATGCCGGTGACATCCTGTTTAATGTGTTAGAGGTGGGGGACATCTTAGTTTGTGTCATAAATAAAATAACGGGCTGAGGAGAAAGACTTAATTCTTTGATTAATAAGTGTGTGCAAGAGAAGAAATGTGTTACTACAAAAAATACTGAATGTCATTATCAGTACATGTACAAAATGTGCCCATTCAGCACCACACTGCAGAACTCTCAATTTTGTAAAGTATCGTTGATATTAAAGGGACTGTATGTAAGTTTTTAAACATGTAAACGTTTTTTTAATCGTTATGTATTGCCAATCATCGTTTTGACCGATGCTCGCTCGCTTCTACGTAGTGCAAGCACGAGCAACAGGACGCTGACTGTCGTTGACTTAACGGCCACAGGTGTCACTGTTCTGATTCTTAAATAAAGCCCCTTTAAATCATCATCTAATGTAAACGATAAGAGAAAAAAAAGTGTCAACGTACTGATGGGGATTCGTCATTGTTACTGCCATTCCCGGACACCTCAGGTCCATCCTCTCCTGCAGCCATAGCATCGATGGAGGCGGCGATGCCAGCACTCTCATTCTTAGAAAAACCAACAGGAAACCATGAAATTCAATATTACAAACATCCAACCAACAGTGCTGGATTTAAATTTTATCTACTTGCTACTTAAGTTATGATAAAAAAAAAAAATATTTGTATTGTCACATTAATGATATTTTAATTAATTAATTTAGTCTATAAAATTCTATATAATGTCCAATGCAAATTTCAGCATTACTACACACTGCTGTGGATTATAATGCAAGACGACTTGTGTACCTTGAGCTCCAACACGATGTCTTGCAAGTTCTTCATCACCTCAACGTTCTCCTTCAACTCCTGGTCCTCCAGTGTCTCCAACACTTTCTCAAGATCCACTGTACATCTGAAATAAATATACATAAAGAGTTGTGGCAGCGTTCAACATAAAAATTGCTGCAATCATGAACAGAACTGACTTAGGCCATCAAAAAAACAACAACAAAGCTTTCAACAAGAACAGCTCAAGTATTCCGTGTCCTCTTTAAGCTCCGTTAGACCCGTAAACTCACGCTGCATGGTCCCGCAGTTGATCCATTCTGCTCTGCAGTTTCTCATTAGCATATTCCGTCTATGAAATAAAGCAAACACAATGTGATAAACATGATGGATGACAATGCAAGACAGTGACATGTCAGAGAAAGGATATCTAAAAGAGATAAACCTGTGTCAATTAAAGGAGCAATATGTAGCACTGACAGCTAGCGTTTAAAATGGGTAACAACAGTCCAAATTCAAAACATGGAGTCGTGGCCCGTCCTCTCCTCCGGTGTGGCTGACAGCAGTTAACGTTTTCGCAATTTGAGGGTTAACTTCTAGACACGAATGTGTTAGCCTCTGGCCAGCAGCAGTAGTCGGAATCACTTCACCGGCTGTGTGACTCAAATACTGGCTGCCATGATAACCCAGCTCCACACGGACGACAAAGAGATGTGCCGAGGCTTTTCAGGTCGGGTAGAATCTCACGTTAACGTTATCTCTGTTTATCCAGTTCGTTTGCTTGCTTCCATGGCTGCAGAAGGCTGTGTTTGTATGCCAATTTGTTTCATATGTGGCAACGTGGTGACAAAATGGGCCATGGACGGGATCACACCGGCCAAAACAAAAACAGACGTTCCGGACTGGAATGGAAATTTCAGAGGAGAACATACTGGCTGCAGCATTGTTGACAAAGAAGCCATCCATATCATGGACATTTTATTACGTATCATTACATATTGGTCCTTTAAGTTGTTTTTTTTTTAAACCAGTACGTGTTTTATTTCAATGTCAATCTCAATAGTCTTGGCTTTTTTTTCTACCCATAGGTACAATGGAACACATCATCACTCATAGTAACAGTTTTCCCATCAGCTTTCAATGATGACTTTGGAGGAAGGATTAGTGCATGTCGTTACGGTCTGGCTCACCATAATGATCTTCTCAAACATGAGGGCGGTCTGTCCAGCTGCCTCGCTCAGCTCCCGGCTTAGTTTATTGTTATCATCCTGCAGAGCGCGATTCCTCTCCAGCAGCTTAGTCACCTTCTCCGTTGACTCTGGCCTGTAACAGAGCGACCGTTATGGCCTTTCGTTATAGGTAATACGTACCCTGGGTGCAGTTATCAGACATCTTGGTGGGACATGGGTTTATTGGGAAAATGTATGTCTTACCCAGAGAGCACCGGGGCGACTCCTCCGCGGGCATGAAGTAGCATCACCTGCAGCTCCTGAACCTGTATGAATCAAGACATTTGGGACATTTATTATATTTTAAATGGAAGAGGTAAGGTGTATACACTTTCTGTCCCATCAAGCTTCAACATTTCTGTACCTGCTGTTTCAAACGTTTCATCTCCGCGACTCTGGGGTCAACATTCACTACAGGTTTGTTCTTAATCTTGCGAGCTCTGTCAGCATATCGCAGCGTGTTGATGGTCTCCTCCATGTTCGAGTCTGCAGGACTGATGCACGCAATCATCAAAGTGTGGCTATTGCCTCCCAAAGAATCTGATGATGACAAACAAGAAAAAAAATTCAAAAGAGTGCTTAGTAAAATCATTCCTCAGACATTTACTATGTTGCATCTTTGGTGCTTTGAACGCCTGCCTGTTGTGATGTGTATTAACAAGTAATGGTGCCTTTTTTGCGTTAAACAAATAGAAGTGAAGCTATTCGCAGATCCTGTTCAGCATTTACTAACCATAGACTGTATATAAAGATGGACAACAGGACAGCTCCCAAAAAGTGAAGCCAAAACATCTTGATCGCCCACTGGTGGCCGGCTGCAGTATAGGTCATAAATCTCACCCTTCCATGTTAGTGGATGGGACATGGGCCAAACTAAAAAGTACACGTCAAAGTAATTTTTCCCAAAGATGGATTCTGTTATTTTAGATAGTTCTTATCACGCTGACGGATGTTCAAGTGTTAATTTTTCTGATAAGTTTGGTTTTAAATAGTTATTTGACGCCATAAAAAGGTGTTGAGACGTCATGATTGACAGCTGCTCTGAGTGAAGTCGTCGCGCAGCCGGAGGCTCAGAGACAGGAGATGTACCTTTAACTTTCCATAACCGTCAAGAGTCTGTGTAACAAAACATGTCGATTTATGGTGTCTTTCTAGCCAAACAGCTACCGTGCTAGGTGGCTCATGCTATCACGCTGCGGTCGTGTTCGGCTCGTGATTGGCTCGGGCGGGTGTGTGGGCGGGACCGCGCTACCGTGGCTCCAGCCACCTGATCACTACTGCGCAGACTCTGGCTCCAAATGACGTCAAAATCTCAAGATGGTTACTGAGTAACCGGGATTTTTTGGCTTCACTTTTGCACAGTGAAAGGAGGTGGAGACGCATCGTCCATCCATATATACAGTCTATGATACCAACACTACAGATCGCCAGTAAACAATGCCATCAATAGAGCAGAAAGAAACATTTCCCATAAGACAATAAAAGCCTAGAGAAGCAGTCTAGTGTTTGGCTCTAAAAACATGATTTACTCATGTTTGAAGGTCCTCAAAGTGAAGATGGTATCCAAGACTAATGACTACCGAGTAACTTTTGAACATGTAAATCAAAGCTTACTTTGTAGCAGGCGGGTGAGCTTGGAGTCTCTGTAAGGAACAAAGCTGGTTTTCTTGCTTTCATCCCCCAAGGCACTGATCACATTACCCAAAGACAAAAGGCCACGATTGATGCTGATGCCTGAAGATAAAAATGAACAGCATCAAAACAGAAATGCTGTTATTAAAGGCACTTTTACAATACAAAGAGGCAACACAGAAATATTATACTACACTACATCATTGGGAGAATCATAAATTGAGAGTTAACGGAGTAAAACTAAAGAAAAGCATATTTAGTTTACCTTCCTTTAAGCGATCTCCCTCCGCTTTAGTTTTCTTTTGCCTTTCTGAACCAGCCAGATCCACAAGGTGCAATTTTGACACAACCGAGTCGGCTCTGCAACAAAAGATTACACAAATATTCAGCTAAGATGGTGATTTCAATATGTTGCTTTGTGTGCCATAGAATGCGGACTTCACACACACTAACTTAGTTCAGGGGAGATATCATTTAGTATCTATCTTTATGAAAAACAGCAGCATAAACATGAGAATCAAGTCAATTCAAATTTTAGTCAAAATTAAACAACATCTATTTGATGACAACCAATCTTTCCCCCCATTCCAGTTCAGATGAATTTATAGTACTTAACCCTTTAGACAACATCCAACCCTCCCTCTGGGATTCACTATCTAGTGAGGATGAGGACAGACGACTTATTCTAAAACTGTTTCTAGTACATCCAAATCTGATAATATAATTAAAAAAACTTTTGACAGAAATAATGTTTAAACATTTAAATTAGGTCTAGAATAAGGCAACTGCCAATACAAAATAATTTAGAGTATATATATATATATATATATATATATATATATGTGTGTGTGTGTGTTTTTGAGAGTGCACTTTACAATTTTAGGTTCCTAAACGAAGCAATCCAGTTGTCCGTTTCTGCTTTTTTCATCACTTATCATACATTAAACATACATGTTAACCAAAATGTATTAACCTGAAGCATATATTCATTGATATGCAATGCAATACAAAGCAGTTTTAATAAAGATGTATTTGATTGTTAAGGCCCTGACACACCAAGCCGACGATCGGCTGTCGGAGAGTTTGGGGCCGTCTGTCTCATGTACGTATCATAACAACGGCTTGTATATCCGCCGTCCTCGGTCTTCCGGTTTCCCTTTTTGAATGACGAATACAGACTACCGCTACCTGCTGGTGTGGAGAGTTATTACCTCTCAAGCAGGCTCAGAAAGTGCAAACTGTCTGTAGTCTTTGCAGTGTGTTCAAATGCAACTTTTTGGCCAAGACAAATGCTACGTGAGGCGACGCAACAGTCGGCCTTCGTCACCGCTAGTTCTTTGATGTCGGCTTGGTGTGTCTGGGCCTTTACACAAAGCCGTCAACGTGCATTTTGAGCGCATGTTACTGTTAAAGCTTCATTATGTGTAAACTCAAAAGGAAGTATGTTCAGCTGCATTCACACCAGATCAGGCGTTGCAGCGATTTGCCGCAGGGTTGTGCGGCGGTGTGGGAGAGTCACTTTAATGGCCCATTATTCATGATGATTAACGTCTTTTGTTCCCTCATGGCCTACAGCTTAGGCTCGCCGATTACATGATTGGCTACTGCAGCATGACGTCGGATTGCGTTTCAAAAGTTGATTCTATTTCTACTTTTCTGCCCCTAAGCCTCTGTGTTTTTTTCCAGCACCTCCTGCAGCCGCCGCAGCCGCCCGAATGCACTACCCCCATTCAAAATGAATGGGAGGACTTGCATTTTCGCCGCACCGCCGATCTGGCGGCATTATGGTTAAATGGGGAGTAATATTAGCCAAAGTGATAGTGTGAGAAAACAGCAGAAAAACTGACTTGTCTGTCCCTTTGCGCTGCTCCAGTGTGATGGTGAAGATAGCATGCGAGCGCGAGGAGGCCGCGTTCATTGCTGTGGAACCCACGGTGCGAGCAGAATTTCCAACCTCCAGACAACCCACCATCTCATGGGCAGACAACACCCGCCTCTCAGTTAAACCCACGATCTGGAGAACAGGAGATTTTCAATAAAAACAAAAGCTGACACACTATGACATATTATATTTAAAACATGTACCGATTTAATAGATGTCACCAAGGTGAAGAACAGGGTTTATCTTTCTATCTACTCTAAGCTTCAAAGAAATGCGACAATATGTGTGTTCATTCTTGTAAACATGTCAGTCACTCACCTTAATGCCTTCTTTAGGGTCTTCCCTAATGCTGAGGCCAGGTTTATCTTTTGAAGGACACAGCAAGTCCAATATGTCTTCATTATAGATCTACAATCAAACAAGAAAAGAGCTTAAGTAAATTATTTTAAAAGGCCATTGTGCAATGAAATAACATTTTCTGAATGCCGCAATACATTTCTAAATTAAATAAAAACACAGTGTAAACAACATGTCCAACAACCTCCAGGTAAGACACTGCCAGACAGAATTCACTGTCTGTCCTCTTCTCCCTTTCCTCAAAGATCCTTCTGATGACTCGTGGAATAACTCCGACTGAAGCGTCATTTTCTTGAGCTGATGTGTATGTTCCTCCCATGGAGAAGGTCTTCCCTGACCCCGTCTGTCCGTATGCAAGAACTGTGGCATGGTAGCCTACAAAAAGGACAATTAAGTGAGCATGCAAAATGATTCAAAAGGCTAGAAGAAAAGAGACATTTATAATTATTTGACATCTTAGCCAATTTAATTCTATTTTTCATTTTCATTTGTGTGCAGCCACTGGCCAGTAAAGTCCCCACTGAAGTGTCTTAGAAAACCCATGAATCTTATGTTGCACAACCTGCACTGTTACCTCCCAGGAGGGGGGTAAATACAAAAAGAAATCTTACTGAATTCAATAAATCATAATGTTAAAAGTTATCGCTAGCTACCTTTGAAAAGCCCACACAATAAGGGGGACACAGTCGTATTGAAGACCTCCTCTTGTTCAGCGGTGGGATCAAATACATAATCATAGGTGAACGCCTTCTCTGTGCCAACGATCACCTGAAAACAAACAACAATTTAGCTATTTTTTACACATACTGCATACTGCAGTTGCATGGCCTTTAAAGAAAAAAAAAAACCCACATTATATAAACGTGGATATAATGGTCGTGGTAGAAAACATTACTCTGAAACAGACAGAAAAAAAAGTGTTTTCCTAAACTGTTGTTGAGCACACACCTGTGGCTCTCCGGGCACAAAAGTGAGACAGCACTGACATCCCTCGTTGGTTTCTTTAGGTACCAACGGGCGGGATCGCAAGGCAACCCGCACTGGGATCACCTTATCATCCTCATTCGTCATGATGCGAGACTATACACCTAGTAATAAAAGAAACACAAGAGGTTATCATAATGAAGCCAAGTAATATCAGTCCAGTCATGTGGCAAGATAACATGTCATGAAATATTTCAAATGGACAGAAAACTATGAAAAACCTTCATTTTCAATAAGTGACAGCACTCAAAATTAACAGTGTTAATACTGACTGCAATGCAGGGCTCAACAGTAATGGTTGATTTATAAAAAATGTATAACAAACTGATCATAGAATGATATAATAATAAAAACTACCACAGTTACCAGCGAGCAGTGCCTAAAATTCCCATTTGAAGTATAATGTAACCGAAATTATTTGGTTTTGGAGTTTCGGCCCCTTAAGTTGTAATGTCATCCAACCTGCATGTGCTACCATGTGACATGACTTGGGGGGGGGTGTTCACATTCAAAGCGTTTCCAAAACATAACAGCCTATTCAAAATGGCAATGCTATCCGCTTTGGGGAGTTCTGGTAGATAGCCTAGTAGTTCATTCTCCGCTAAAATAGGAGAATGTTGAAATAATTTTCCAGGACAACACAAGATTTTCCAGAACATTTGACTTTTTCTCTCATTTCCAAGTGTTTTCCATGACTGGAAAATTGGTCAACTGTCTTCCGGGTTTTCCAGGACAAAAGGAATAAAAAAAAAAAAAAAATGGCAACCACATTTTCACTTTCAGCAACCAAAAGCTGATGCCGGGTCACCAGCGTGGCAACCACTTTTAAAAGTGAGTGTTGAGCCCTGCAAAGGCAGATGTTGAGATCATCAAGATAATATAATATTTTTCTTCAGCGCTGACATGAATGATGAAACATCATGTGAACAGACATGTATTGCATGAATACTGGAGGAGGAATTAGAGATGAATTGCAGAAAACATCTAATTAACAATAGTTGCTGCTGACTTTTTTTAGTGCATGATACCAACAAAAGACATCAAAACTTGATAAAGTTGAAAGTTACCATTTTTTGCTGTATTAAAAAACTATTACACCATGTCATCACTATATTGAGTCATACTGAATTTTGGTATTATGGTTGAATGGTATATGCATTAGTGTGTACATATGTACTTGGACATAAACAAAGTTAATATAATATCACCTGACAAAATGTGCACAGAGAGCACATAAAGTGTGTGCCAGTGGTTGCAAGGCAAGCAATGTAAACTGACTAATTGGCCAGGATTATAGCCCTGAAATGAAAGGGAAAATCTACCTTAAAACAAAGAAATTACAATGTGCTATTCAAATTATTTCGTGGATAATTGTCTCTACAATTAATAACGTCAAAGACACTCTATAGTATCTGTTTTTGCACTGACCCTTTAGTCCTATTCACGTTGTTCACATGTATATAATATTTATTTACACTACTGTTATCGCACATCATTTATTTATAATTTATTTATAATGCACATATTTATTTACCTTTTATTTACCCTTATAACATAATTTTACTAGTGTTCTTATCTTACTTACCTTGGATATTTTTTATTCTTATTTATTGTATGCCCTGTGCTAGTCTTATTTTATGAACTGTCTTTTGTTAGAATCTGTGCTGCTGTGAAACTGCAATTTCCCCACGGGGATAAATAAAGTCCTATCCTATCCTATCCTAGTAGGTTCACTATCACTGAACACTGGCATATGGTAGTTTGAGATATTACGTCCAAATCCAGTTTTAATTGGGAGTAACGTTATGCTTCCCAGAGGTGAATCGTGTCCCCATGTCTCAGTAAATTCACCCTGGCTGTTGTCATGGTGTTACAAGGAGTTGGTCCATTATTCACCATCTATGGAGCATGATTGTCTGAGGATGACATCACAGCCTAAAGTCCATCCTTCGCTCAGACAGATCAAAACCAAGCTGTGTAATAAGCAAGCGTTAATATGGAAATGTACTTTTACTCAGTCCATCTCTTTTCAGGATATATATAACGCTAAACCAGTTAGCTATAACGTTAGCTGACGGGTGATAATGACGTCAAAGTTGGCGTCACTTTACCGTTAACTTGCTAGTTAGCTAGCAAACTAGCTAGCGTTAGTTATTATCGAGACGAAGACTTTAACTTACTTTTTCACGTTTCCTCCAGTGACAACGTTTAAATGTCACGATAACTGCATTCAGCGGTTGTTGTAGATAATGGTCCGCACTAATATAAAACACGTCTACTTTTGAATTTTGCGGCTAACTCCATTAAATTATTGTCCTGAGCTCCGTGTAACCAATATCTCTGATATGAATGTTGTTACTGCCCGCCACTTTCAAACATCAAGCTCCGCCTCCTCCTTCTTCTTCTTCTACTTGTATTTTATGGTAGAGTCAACGCAGCTCTGCAGCGTCACTGACCTCTACAGGATAAAAGGAGAAAAAAACACAGTATTTGTACAATACCGCAACAAAGATAAGATAAGATAAGATAGAACTTTATTAATCCCGAAGGAAATTCTTGTGCCAGAGATTGCTAAAAAACATACAAAAAATACAACAAATTACAACGAGTTTCAAGTGTATAAAATACAAGTGTATAAAATAAAAAAGTAAAAACGTACTATTTCTAGCACCAGTGCCTAATAGAATGACAATTAAGTAAGTAAGTAGCATTAAGTAAAATAAGTAAATAAGATAAGATAAGTGAAATAAAAAGAAGGTACGGTAAGCTAAGAAACAGAAAAGAAGTAATATTGCACATGATGTACATGAATATTGCACACAATGAACAGTGATATTGATACATCATACTTGATACTGCCTTATTCTTTCACCTTGATCATTTTTTACTCTACAGTACACATGAAACACACATGCAGCTCCCCATTTAGTTATTTGTTGCTTATTTTACCTCCCTCTTAGCTGTTATTAAACCTGTGCCTTTTTCACAATAACAATTCCTGATTTTCTTCCATATTTATACGTTTTTTTTTGGTGTATTCAGAAAACTGGATATATTTGAAGGAGCGGGTGCTAAACAAAATTCATTAAGACTTTGAGGTTCAGTATTCAGTATTAATGAAATGGACCAAATGAATAACCAAATGCATTTCTGTGTTGGTTTCTGGTTTGCATAAAACCCAAGCTTGCAGGAATAACCTACCTCACTGAAGTGACTTGAAAGCTGAATTCACCCATTTACCAATAGTCCATCATTTTATGACAGGGTGAAGGCATGAGGTGAATTATATAGAATGGAACCTGCCAAAATAAAAAATAAATGAATAAATAAATGTCATTAAATGTAACAAAAATAATATTGAAAATAACTGTAGCCATTAATTAATTAATAAAATGTGAAATAAATTGATATTTCTGTTGCATTTTTTTATTTTTTATTTTGTATTCTTTTTTTTTCATTTACCTTTTTTATTTATTTTTGAATTATTTATTTTATTTATTTTGCATTTATTCTTTTAATTCGTTTTTTAATATATATGTTTTTATTCATGTATGCATTTATTTATTTATTTTTTTATTTTGGCAGGTTCAGTCCTCCATAGATGAGTCACTGTTGTTACCTGACAATGAGGCTATTTTCTACATTTCATTTCCTATGACCAATATTACAAAACAACCAAAACAAGGGTGTGAGGCAGAGTGAAGAGAGCACGCATCAGTGCTGTCCTGGCAACAGCATGTGACTCAGTAATTGAGTAAGATAGACATGCCATGTTAAGAAATAAAAAGCTCAGGAGATATATATATATATTTTTTTTAGGTAAGTGCAAATAGAGGATGACGATACGGCAGAAAGGAAGCTGAGTGGGTGACATGACATCCCTCTTAATGAGATGAGTTTTCAGCCCTATGATGGAAAATGGGGAGTGACTTTCCGTTCTGGCTGGAAGAGAAAGGTCATTACACTGGGAGCCAGAGGGGAAAACATCTGAGTCCAGATAAAGTGATGAGGTTTCTGCAGGGGAGAGAGAGAGCTAAGCAGGCAATACAGTGCCAGAAGTCAGAGCATGGACCTGTGTTGCATTTGTGTGCTGCATTAGTATTTCCAGAAATCCCACCAAAAAATTATTCTCGCAATTCTGTGTCACCAAAATGGTTCTTCATCCACATTTTGTCCTGCCCACACGTCAGAGGATTTATTAACTGTACGGGATAAACAAGCATCACGGTGCTGTTGTAATTGGGTTCTGTGCAATCTGTGATCTCAACCTTGTGACCACAAACGGCGACAACATTGGTAGAGCTCATCCTCTCCAACACACAGATGTTTGACTCAGCCTCCACCCCTCCTGTGACAGATGCCGTTGACCCCACATACAAACAATGATGTCACATTTTCACAGTATGAATGCATTAGCTGTGGGAGTGACATGGTGACATGTGTTACATCATGTTACATCATACAAATGTTGTCAAATGTCTTTCGATGCTGCAGGTTGCTGGCTTGTACAGTATATCCATCATATTGATTATTTATCCTCCATTACTGAGCAGTTGAAACCAGATATAATAATACACAAGGGAACTCAGAGTGCCTTGAAACTCCAGTTGGTGGAGAGATTTTGTACCAAAAGATGACATTGGCCAACAGAAAATGATTGTTTTGATATCCAGGAATCTCAGCAGGAGGCTGGAGAAATAATCATTGGGTCATTGATAGTGATATACTATAGCTCTTATATGCCACAAGGAAGTAAAAATATCCCCTTTAGTCCCATCCAAATACAATTTTATTCAACCAGGGGTTTAGTGCATGCAATGTTTATCTGTCTTTTCTAACTTTTTGAAGCAATAGTGAAGTTTTACTGAACATTCTGTCTATTTGAATCATCATTGCTCACTCTCTGTCTTCAGTCAGCTACTGTACACATAGACTCCGAGGCGAGTGAGTCCTGCTGCTGTACGGGAAATTCCACCATGAGGCCCAATAACAACATGCCAGATTGTCTCTGCTCCCAAGAATAGAACAGACAGCGAATGAATGGAACAAACCAGTCTATTGTCTCCATATATATATTCGCTAAATGATGATTGTGCATTTGGGAATTTTTCCTTAAATAGGGAGATTAAAATGCTGACAATAATGCTCTCAGCTCAGCCTATGTGGGCTTATAAAGCCACCTTGACCTTGAACTGCATGTGTCCACTCTAATACTGTAGCTGGAATGGGAGGAAATTCAGCCCGCTTCCCTCTTTCCTGTTGTAGTTTCAAAAGATAATCTGCACGGGGTGGATCGCATTGCAGTCATCCATGCCTGAAATTCAATGGTTGCATGAATGGGGTTTTGAAGAGGATACACTCTGCTCAGCTGCACTAAGCCATGTGTACATACCAGCTTCATGCTCCGCTAAGCTAAACGTTCTATGATGGGGTTTCCCATTAACTGGGGGAAATGTAATATATGATAAAAGAATTGCAATCTAAGTAAAGTAGCTAAAATAATAGAATCTGCGTATCAGTTAATTAGAGTGAATTTGAGCATTTTGCTGTAGAACTCATTGAAATATTAGCAAGAAGTCACCCGTCAAATTCCACATCAGAGCTAATTAAAGGTGCTAAATGCAAGATTGGAAGCATTTCTTTTGCCTCTGCACGGCTCTTAACATGGTGACAGCTAAGCCGGCAGCTCATAGCTAACACTGCTGAGACAGAGGTACAACAGTATAACAGCGCTAACCTGGAGGGGAACCGGAGGGTGGGTGCTACGCCTCCGCGACGGCGCCCTCAGCTGTAACCGTACCAGTGCAGTGCAAAGCTGCGGCCTTGAGCTAGCCAGTGGGACACGCTCACATGCACTAACATGCACTAAAAGCATACGCGGCCGGCCCTGCTATGTCAACGAAACATGGAGGAGCTCGGTTTACAACATATACAGAGGGAGAGCGACTTCATTCTCTGCTCAGGCAGACATTACGTAAGGGATAATGTACAGTGAGCCGGTAATTGTTGTGAAATAAACCCCAACAGGACGATGCGGCAGCAAACGGAGGGGTCTTACATCGCCCTGAGGGGGTTTATTTCACAACAATGATCCGCTAGCTGTATATTATCCCGCTTATTACACGGCTACTTACTTAAGAAATCAATAATTTGACACAAAAATGGTCCAACATCAGAACTGCGCCCATAGCAACGGTCTGTTATACATAGCAACGGTCTGCTATGAAGAAATAACAGACTGCAGAACGCCGTGATCGACCAATCAGAATCGAGTATTCAACAAAGCAGTATGTAATAATCCAGTATATTTTTCCATAGCAAATAGATGTTTGCTGATATAGTAATGCTCTGAATAATGTATAGAGCACCTTTAATCTATAGACTTGACATTACAGTACTGATTGTGACAATACAGTTATCATATTGTATTGCATCACATCACGACACGACTGAGGACATTTTCCACATTATTCTGTTGACTTAGCCTCTGCAGTATTTGTTATCATAAAAATGAAAACATTGGATTTCTATTTATTTATTTACAGTTTAAATAATCTCAAAACAACCTGCACAGATAAGGAAAGTCATATAAGTGTTGACCCCACTGCGACAGCATTTGAATATAAATGGGAAAGACGTGACGCAGTGACTTTCCAGGGCTTTGCTGTCATTTGTTTAGAAGAGCAATTGCTTAATTTACAAAACAAATATAATGAAAACCAAAAATGAGTCTAAAACAAGTAAATCCCCATCAGGCAATCAATTATCACATCAGTTCCTGTAATACTGATGCAATCCTGTAATGTTTTCTTGATTCATTTTCTAAGAAAGTTAAACAGAAAACATGCAGCGAAGTCATTCATGCAAGAGAATGATGGTTACACCCTAACCCTTACTGCTTAAAGTAATATAGCCTAGTACTTTAGTCTGTCCTAGGAGGCCTGTTACCAGGCAAATGCTCAGTCAATATCCACAAGAGCCAGTAATAATTAGCTATACATTTTCAAACAGGCCTGAAGCCTTATGCTGAGTCAGTGAGGCACATGGGAGGGGTGTCTTACTGCTCTGTCCCAGATGATAAACTCAAATATGTCTGGACTTGACATCAAATGGGGGTGAAGACGAAGCAAATGGACACCGCTTGCACATTACCCTTAAGATAAGTTTAATATAAGCACAAGCACTACTTTGCCACTGCAATATTGCAGTCGTTTACATCAGTTTAATTGCCACTGGTCCTGTTATGAGAATCAGCACCACACATAAAGAAAATGAGGATATTAAAGGCTATGCTCTAAACATTATCATACCCATCAAGTTCTCCTACGTCAGTGAGGCTTTAAATGCTGAGGGACAGGGAGCACCTTCCTCTGAGATCATTTATTCTGAGAGGTTTGAAGACTGATGATTGTTTGGACACTATAAACTAATCCTTTTTTTCCCGAAATATGCAGCTTTGCCTACGTTTTTTTAATCAATTTTGGCCCATAAACCTTGAAGAAGGATGATCAAATATATCTCTCCAGACAAATGTCACATTAATTCAATTGAAAAACAACTATGGAAAAAACAACTGTCACAGTCATTTGTGCCGTGAATCTGTTTCAGTGGCAGCCTTACACGGCTTCAAACTTAATTAATCATATAGGTCAGGGGTGTCAAATATACGGCCCGAGGGCCAGAACCGGCCCGCCAAAGAAAACACACTGCTATTCCTATTTGTCCACTGGTGGCTGTGCTGTCCTAATAAGAGTAGCAGGCCCTATGCTGGTTACGCTATTAAAGATCCCACGTACTTACTGTATGTACAGGCTACCACATGACACAACACTGTCAAGCGTAGGCTACTGTTCATGTAGGAGCCACCGGTGGAAAATGTCTTTGTCAAAAAGGAGAAAGGTGGAAAGAGATTATCAACAAAAATGGACCCGTTTTTATTTTTCCCAAAGGGAAGCAAGTGTGCAGTGCTCAAGGAATATAGTATCCGGCGGCACTATCAGACTCATCAAGGTGAATAATACAAGAACTTGCAAGGACAACTGAGAACGGAGAAGATAAACAGCAGTTTGTTTTTAGTCGTAGCCGAAAGATGAGCTACTGTAGAGGTTGTTCATCATCTGTTTTTTTAAATGGATTGTTCATTAATTGTGAACGTTTTCAGAATGTACTTCTTTACACTAAAAGAAAGGGAAACATTTGGAGATGTTGTCATTGATAGGTTATTACACAATGGTTTTACTGCATGGTCTGGCCCACATGAGATCATCATGTGGCCCATGAACTCAAATGAGTTTGACACCCAGGAATTTAACTGATTCCACATGAGTATTTTGAATGCATGGGTGGGGAGGAAAACACACCCTCAAATGAATGTTATACCCATCATCGTGAGTCAGGGCGCGGCCATCATCAGCTGATCCTGCTGCCATGTGTATTAATCACTGACATTTAGACTATAATGGTCACTGCTCTCTTTACTGATACATTTATTCCTGACTAGAGGTGGGGGTGCGATGGGGGTAGTGAATGATTCAGGGAGAGCAGAACTGGACAGGACACATTTGTGATAGGATTACAGTAGCCTATTAATATTCATTTACTGTTTCCGGTTACCATACAAGCCGTGGTCATGAGGCACAATTTCTACCAGCTGCCCTGAAAAAAAGTACAAGATTTCATGTAAGCCATTCAGAATAAAACCAAAATGAGAAATTACTTTAACAGGAACTGTTTAAAAAGAAAGTATAACCTTTATCTTCACCCATAGAGACACACACAAAGAAAAATGATAAATCAGCCGAGGAAAAACTGGCAAATCAGTTCCCTTTTACAGCATTCATGCTTAAGAGGGGAAAAAAAACACTCTAGCCTCTTTGCCTTTTATAGGTTGGGGGATACCGTTACTTTCCATGCACACCACGCATGCACGCGTGTGAAACGTCGGGAGCGCGCATGCTTCCACGGCACCGCACATTTCCTTCTGAATTGCAAATGTGATACCCCGAGAAGAAGCTACGCAGAATGTGTAGCAAACTGGGCGCAACGCTTTCCTGAATCCGCTTCCGGCGTGCCGACGACACCGATGCTTGTGCCCACAGACTGATCACAGGGCTTTTTACCCGAACAGCACTGAATGGTAGCAGCTGAGAGACGGGTGCGGAGCGAGGGTTGCCAAACCCGGAGGATTTCTCACGGCTCACGGACTAGAATGCTCTTCTATATGTATCCCCATAAACGGATGACAACCTCCAAACAAACCTACACTGAAAACTTTCAGTTCTGCATCTGACGAGGGGGCTGTTATTGAGATTTTTTCTTTTTTTTTTTTTTTACAAACCAGGTCCAAGAAACAGGGCATCATCATGCAGGTGCAAACTGTGGGCTAAACGTTACTGAAATGACTTGCTCGGCGCTGACGCGTTGCATTGTGCCACATAACCCCGCATTGTCAGATGCCATTTTACTCTGCGTTATCCCAGCGTCTGGAATTCCAACATACTGGGCCTGTTGTGTGATTAGAAGTTCGTGTGGCAAAAACAAGCTGGTGCAATGAGAAGCTACGCCGTCCGAGACATTGTGCGCAATTTGTGCTGAAGCTTATGGGTCCTGCGTACTCAAGCTCCCGGCTTCCACTTGGAGAGGCGTGCGGCTGGGCTACGGCGCACTGGCTGTCGGCTTCACATCTGGACCGCCTGGCTACTGTCATCTGCGGCCTGTTCGGACCGTACGCTCCCTGAAACTTGTGTGTTTTTAAGGGGAAAACTGGCTTGAGATCGCCCTTCGGATGGTGTCGTGTTAAAGGAGAAAAGGGGGTGATTATTTTTGCTGGGGCTTGACGTTATCGGTGATCCACTGGAACACCGTGGTCCCAAAGCTGGACTGGCTGACTACTCCAGGAAAAAGCGCTTATCCGGCTATGGATTTTGCGTAGCGAAGTCACGCATTTTTAAAGGCAACGCTAGGGTGACATTGCAGTCTTCTCACCACGTCGGTTATTTCGTCGTCCGACAAAAAAACAAAAGAGCGAAAGTGGAGTATTGTCCGTCGCACGTATCAGCAGCGCAGTGGGATTTCTACGTCTGGTCGGCGTTCCCCCCCACCCTTCCCGCGGTGACGGTTATGGGTCGGAAGCGGTGTGTCGGTGCAGATTGTTCCAAGATGGCGGCCGGGTGCTGCGGGGTGAAGAAGCAGAAACTGTCGGGATCGCCCGGGTCGGGGGGTCCCGGCGGGGTGGGGGCGGGAAGCGGGGTGGCAGGAACCGGACATTGTGGCTCGGAGTTGGGGATTGGCTCCTCCGCGACCGTTGCAGCAGCGGCGGCGAACGTGAGCAGAGCCAACGGCCTGGGGGGACCCGGGGGTAACGTTAGCGGCAGCAGTAGTAGTAGTGGCGGCGGTAGCGGCGGCGGCACAAACGCTCTGTCCCCAGCCCCGGCCGGTTACACTTCATCCGGCCTCTCCCCGAATCTCAGCTCGGGACCCGGTTCGGGAAGTAGTAGTAGCGGCGGCAGAAAAATGGTCGTCTCGGCGGAGATGTGCTGCTTCTGTTTTGACGTGCTTTATTGCCATCTGTACGGATACCAACCTCCGAGAACACCCAGGTTTACAAACGATCCCTAGTGAGTATTTTTTTTTTTTTTTTTTTATCTTTTGTTGTTTTGCTTGCATGTCAAAAGCTTGTGTTCTCTTTAACCAAAATGTCTCTTAAGGCACACTTTAATGGGGTTTTGCTTCTGGATTCTGCTTCAGTGTTAAGGGGCACAAACTGTCACATCGAAACAACATTTGACTTATAACGAATTTAACGTGGAAAAAGCTCCTCGATCACAGCTCTTATTTGGCCAAGTTGGGAATTTTGGGGCCTTGTCGAACAGGCTGTCGGCAACTGGCCCGCAGCTGCACTAACCTCACATTAATGGTACAATGAATGGTTTCATATGCTGTGGTACCTATCACTGAATGGGCTACTCTGGTGTACTTTTACATTTCACGTCGCTACTCGGCGAAAAAAACATTTTACGGTCCTGTTTGTCCAGCTCGAATAACAGTGGCTAACGTTAGCTAGCGTTAAGCCTGTGTAGCTAATATGAGCTAACGTTAGCCGCTAACACTTAAGCTAAAATAAAAGGGTGGAACGAGTGAGATAACATCATATTTTTTTCGGTTTAACAGTAGAAGGTTTTGCTAGTTACGATATAGCATTTAAACCGCTAAAATACAAAACATCAAAAGTTAATTTTAGTGTTCTTAATCTTTTATGTTGCCCTCAATGAACTCTGGATTACCACATACTAGGCTTTAGCTTTGTTAGCTACGAGCTACATTAGCTTAGCAACAAGGCACAAAATGAGTTTGTGGTAATTCATTTGATAGTAAATGTCTTTTAAAAGTCTTATCTGGTATCCCGGGGCAGACAAGTGGTCATATTACTAGCTCGGTTTACAGGAGGTTTTGTTTGGCAAGTGTAACTGTCCAATGAAGACACACTAACGTTAACCGAGTTTAGCACCAACCAACAAAGAAAATGTGGTTCTTGCTAAGTACTGAGCAGTCCTAAACATCCATTATGCCCAAATTGAACTAAAAAACAGTATTGACAGTGTTGAATAAATATAACAAACACACAAATACAGTGTTTGATCATTTGAAGCATTTACTGGACATGATATTTTTTGTGTTATGACCAAATTAACAATAAAATGTCATGGAGAGAAATTGTGTTTCCTGCCCGTAACCGCACTCCTGCGCCCTCCATTGGAACATTTTGACCCCACCTTAGAGGACCCATGTAATGTCATAGCATGTGCCTTTGGAGGCTCTGGGGAGATTGTTTGCAATTTCAAATACATTTTACTATTCCAGTAAATTGACCTGAAATGGACGAAGACAATTTGGAGTGACTTATTGACAAGGACCACGTTTAAATGATCAAAATAGTCAAAGGAATTGCTGTATTATGTTTCTCAATGTGTTTCTCTCTACTGTCATGTGACACCTTAAAGTGAAAGGCACTCTTTCACTTCAAGATGCAGACATTAAAAACAGTTGCATACATTTCATGCATATGATGGGTTGTGAAAACGGTTCCAATTGCTGTCAGGGTTTTTGCAGGTGATCATTATCTATTATGGGAAACAATCCCTCATTCAAACTGTATATGTATAAATTCACCTCCACATACTCGGCACATTCACGTCAAAACGTTTTTTTTGCATAATAGTTGAGACTGTATTGAATGATGAGTCTGTTGAAATGCTGCCAGTGGCATGTTGACCTTTGAATAACAATCCCAACACATTGGAGCCTTTAATTATACAAGTGTATCCTCAATTATACAAGTGTATCCTCAATTATACAAGTGTATCCTCAATTATACAAGTGTATTCTCAGAAACTAGCACACTAACACTTATCTAGTGTTTATCTCAAGATCCCCTCAGCAAATTCCAGGCAAAAGGCTTGACACATTTAAATATGAGACACATTCAAAACTGACAGTGGTGTGGCAAACACTGAACAATGACTTGACCCAAAGACAGAGTGGATGTAGCTCACTGTGCCTTTGGTGTTAGCTAGACTAACCAAAAACACATTGATTTCATACATTCCTGATTCCATGCATGGCTGCCTCTATAAATTTATGTACAAGTCTACACTCAAATATGCGTGCCACCACAGAATATTTCCCCAGTCTTTTCTAAAAGCCTTTGCACACAAAGTCGATATTTTTTGTATTCGTTTTTTTTTTTTTTTTAAATCCGTCATCCGGAATAGTAAAATGTATTTGGTGGCTCTGAGTGGTTAAAAAACTCAAACGGATGCGAAAAAAACGCAAAAAATCTGATCTTTCCGAAAACTTTATTGATGGACAAAAGTTTCAGAGTCAGTGTGTAAACGTGATTGACACAACGTGAGGTCGTATTTATTTTTAAACGTGCGACAGTTTCGGACGGAAAATACGGACTTGGTGTGCAAAGGCCTCAAGAGTATTCTCCCAGTGTTGATGTGTTCATTTAAAAATCGCTTTTGAGACCCTTACTTCAAGGCCCAGTCCCAATGTCCACGCTAAGCATTAAACCTTCGTAAACATCAACTGACGTTGCAAGTGGGTGTCAGGACTTAAAATGCCTAATAAGGGAAAGGATATAGTTTAATAAAATCGAATGTTTTCTGCTGTCATTGTGAATAATACAATAATAGCTCACTGTAAAGCTGTAATAGCTTCTTTTGATCATAACCTGAGCGTGCGCTATTTAAACTTTCCAACCTCCCTTAGAGGAAAAATCACATTTAAACTGAGCTCAAGTCTGTCAGTCTTAGAGGCTGAACATTGGGATTGTACCTAACCATCACCATATGGAACCAAGGTCTAAATCCAACCAGCCAATCACGTCTAGGAATGTAGTAGGCTAATGCCCACCAACGTGGAAACTCCCACAGGTTTGAGAAACTCGTAATTATGGTCTGTGGTGTCCTCGACATGTCCTTCACTTGGGGGCATTGTCAGATTGAATTATTGAAATGCTCAGAACAACTACAACATTTGACACAGTGCTCTGTAAAGTTGGCCAGTGAACAATTCAGGGCCTCAGATTGTGAACATTTTGTGATCTTTTTTTAGAAGACTGTGGTACTAAAATTAAGAAGTAGGAGCCCATTCTTCTTGCAAATGTGCCCTTTATTTTTAATTCATAATGGTAAACCCATTGCAACTGGGAATCGCCTTGAGGCAGTGTGTGTTTTTGCTGTCTAGACTGGCTGTCTAGCTTACATGTTGTTGGTATTAAGTAAAAACAGCAAGGCTTCTCCTCCAAATGGACAGTCTCATGCTGCCTCAATATATGCGCCATGGTAGCTGGTTCAAGGACGGCCAACACAGCATACATTTTAAAGCATTTTGCTTCATTTTGACTGCAAGAAGACCAATGGACCGCGCTAGCCAGCGAGCGCTGCCTCAGGTACGTTAGCATAACTGGTAAGCTAATTTAGCTAGCTTACTTTGGTTGACTTGAATGGTTGTATAACTTGATAAGGTAAATGTAGTTATTTGTGGGGTAATATTGAACGAAATTATGTTTGCTAACATATATCGTAAGCTACTTTAATTTTGTAGCTATAGTAAGCTAAACAACAGAATTTTAAGATTATAATTCAAAATTAATAACTAGCTAGAAAAGATGCTATCTGGTTAACACATGTTATCTTATTCATTGTGCTACCAAATGGTGAACACTCGCAATTTTGTCTTTTCTACTTCAACCTTTGCACCTGTCGACCCCCCCCCCCCCAGAAGACAACGGCCTTTCCTCACTGGCATTGACGGGGGAAAGGATCCAGGAAAGGTAGAATGGCGCCACAGGACCGTTACCATGCAAAGGTTTTCTGAGGAAACTGCTGGGTGAAACTTCTGTAAGAGTCTACAGCGATGACCATTAGACACCACTTAGTTTTTCATTACACTATTTGCACATATGGACTGCCTGCAGCTGTAATTTTTTTGTTCCTTTGTAATTTACATTTTTGTTTTTAATTACTAATACTTAATTGAATCAGAATTTGAAATTTTGGTTTTAATTTTGTAAAACAGTTGTCTCTTATGTGAAGAAGCTAAAAATAAAAGTTAAGATTTGTTCAAAGAGAAAATGTCTCATGTATGTTTCTTTTTGTGAAATTGGAATTTTAAAGCCTTTTTTAACAGTATAGGACTTCTAGGTCAAAACCTTATGGATAATACAAAAAACGAGCCAGTGTCAAAGTTGAAGTACCGGTATTGGTTCAGGTATTTGAAAATATCTTCACCGGGGAAACGCACTAAGCTCATTTTCTTTCCTTTCTCCTTTCTCTTTACAAAGTTTTATTTTCATTAATAAAGAGAGAGAGAGAGGAAAAAAAGCATCACTAAGTTGCTGTATCAGTAATCCCAACTACAGGAAATGCAGAGGCTCCATACTGGTCCATTTAAAAGAAAAAAATGTGGGAAAGTAAAGATAACAAAAAACACTTGTTTCTGTAAAAGAATCATTGTCTATTACCAAATAAATAATAAGTGACACAAGTAATATTGCTCAAGTATGAAAGTGTCACGCTGAATTTTGATTTCATTGGTGCTCTTTAAATTGGACTGGTGCTCATATTAAGGAGTGATGTGACTTGGCAGCTGAGAACAAGACCTTTTGATGGGAAAGTGACAATAAATCAGTGAGCTGCGAGTCAGATCAACTTTACACAGTGAAGATCAAAATGAGATCTGCCATTCACTGTTGAGCAACCCGGGCAGAAGCAGTCAGTGTCACAGCGGAGCTGAAGCATCTTGACAGTGCTCACAACACAATACGTAATCAATGTTTGTGGAAGAAAATACACTGAAGCATAAAAAGACACTTTTGGTTGCAGTGAAGCTTGATTGAGGCAGGAGGAGTCATGTAGTCAGTGTAGGCTGCTAAAATGCTTCAAATGATTTGTTCCATCAGACATGCAGTATAGACAGATGACTGGAAAACCCAACTGAAAGGTGTCTGGTGTAGAAATGGTGTTCTTCTCTACATAATACTGCGTGGCAACCATGCTGTTATGCACGATTTTGGTTCTGATCCACTCTGGTGCCTACCAACAATGTTGAGAATTTTCCGAAGTGCTTGATTAATTCTATCAATTTCACATGGCTGATTTACATGCTAATGGTTTTTTTTTGCCGAAAGCAGTTGCAGCATCATAAAAAAAAAAGTTGGGGAAAATCCCTATAACATCATGAAGGGTAGAAAGTTATTGCTTATAAAAGAGTAGGTTATCCAGTCATGGGTGGACAGATGGCCCCGTGCTATGAACAAAAGCCTGCAGTCTTGGATGAAAGCTGATCCATCATGGGGTAGAATGCAGTTGTGCCAATTTTACCTAATGTGAATAACAGCTGTGGCATCCGAATTAACTTCTGTGTGCTGTGAACCAACTTGTGTACAGAAAGTTCAACTGCTTTAACACGGTCCCTTTTTTTTTTTTTTCAGCCCGCTGTTTGTCACATGGAAAATAGGCAGAGACAAGCGGTTGAGGGGTTGTATAGGTACATTTTCTGCCATGAATCTGCACTCAGGACTCAGGGAGTACACCCTTACCAGGTAAGAAACAATGTCAAAGTTACTTTATTACGTTTCAGAACTGTAGACCGAATGCAACGGAGCATGATTAAAGTAAATAAGCCTATTACAATCAAGACCCCTAACATGGGACACCAACAGTAGTAAATTACCCCCAGAACTCATAGTCGGCCTGTGCATGAGTGCAAAAAAAACCAACATAATTTCTGTTTCTTATAGTATTTACTTTTGTTCTGTTTCATCCATGTAGCTTGCTGTAACGCTGTGTGGAGCGTGTATCTACTTTGATCCCAGGTCCTGGGGCTTCAAAAACTATTCAGAAAGTTATTAATGTCCTTAAGTAGGTTTTTCCCATGAACACTTTCTTTTGACATTTATTGATTTAGACAAATGGATACTGTTTACTGTATATGTATAAGCATTTTTCTAACAGTCAGTCAAACCGCAACAACACAATTTGTCGTCGACTCCGGCGTTGATGTAGAAAGATGCTAAAATAATTTATTTAGTCTTGATGACCTGGCACTCATGAGACCTAAAGGACAGGCACAGTGACACAAATGTATTGATAACTGTAATGTATGGACTGTTGTAAATCTGCTTTAATTCAAAAATGTAAAGTTGTTATAATAAAGAGTCCTTGTGTAGTTGTATTTGGGAAGTCCAGACGAACACAGTGACACGGGGATCATCTGACTGGTGGGTTAAACGCTGGTTGGGCACTACTTGGCTTTGGTGGACAACTTTTTCAATTAGAAATCTGAATTCAATATTTGTGTTACTGATATATATTAGGGCTGTCAATCGATTAAAATATTTAATCGCATGATTGTCCATAGTTAATCGCAAATTAATCAAATTTTTTTATCTGTTCAAAATGTACCTTTAAGGGAGATTTGTCTAATATTTAATACTCTTATCAACATGGGAGTGGGCCGATATGCTTGCTTTATGCAAATGTATGTATATATTTATTATTGGAAATCAATTAACAACTCAAAACAATGACAGATATTGTCCAGAAACCCTCACAGGTACTGCATTTAGCATAAAAAATATGCTCAAATCATAACATGGCAAACTGCGGCCCAACAGGCAACAACAGCTGTCAGTGTGTCAGTGTGCTGACTTGACTATGACTTGCCCCAAACTGCATGTGATTATCATAAAGTGGACACGTCTGTAAAGGGGAGACTCGTGGGTACCCACAGAACCCATTTTCATTCACATATCTTGAGGTCAGAGGTCAAGGGACCCCTTTTGAAAACAGCCATGCCAGTTCTTCCTCGCCAAAATGTAACTAAAACTCGTAGCGTTATTTAGCCTCCTCTGCGACAAGCTAGTATGACCTGGTTGGTACCAATGTGTTCCTTAGGTTTTCCAGCTTCATATGATGTCAGTATCTTCCCTCTAGATTTAAAACTGTGCTCGCTACAACCTTAAAACTGCAAGTTGCGTTAAATAACTTAGTGAAGTTAAAACGAATTTGCGTTAACGCGTTATGATCACATTCATTTTGACAGCCCTAATATACGTCTAACAAATGAGAGAGAGCACGAGGGTGATTGTTTCAGTGTAAACACGGCCCTCTGTAAATACCTGGTGTGGAAATGCTTCACTAGCATTTATGACCTGAGGGCAGACACAGCTGACAGTTCCTTACTGGTACTGTGTACAGATGTACACAGTACAACAGCTCACATGATCAGAGTCCATGCTGCGACCACGCTGGCCTCTGTCTGTCCGAAGGTCATCTATATTAGAGAAAAGGCATTGCTGATCCCACATGACATGTTTGAAATTTGCCCTCAATCTGAGAAAAAAAAAAGTTGCATTTTCAAATTTCACACCCAGTAATCCAACTATTGGGACTCTTCATACTTGAATGTGACAACTCTTTTGTGAATCCCCTCTTGTAATGGTATTTTCTTTGTGCTTTTTTTTTTCTGCAGTGCCCTTAAAGACAGCCGCTTCCCCCCTATGACAAGGGATGAGCTGCCTCGCCTCTTCTGCTCAGTGTCTCTTCTCACCAACTTTGAAGACGTCGGTGATTACCTTGACTGGGAGGTACGAGACACGGTTTGCGAAAACATTTACATTGAGAAGCTTGGTGCTCATAAATGCTCACTCTTTCTGCTATTAATACACAGACGCTCCTCCACATTTTTTGAGGTTATTAGTTCTTTCTTCTGTAACCTGTTTGAACAAATGCAAAAAGATGACAGTTGTCTATATTGGATTAAGGCATGTTCTTTTTTACAGCTTTGACTTTGTTGGATAGAGCGATTTATGGGGCTAAAAATACAATGTTTCCTTCTTGAATTCCAGGTGGGTGTTCACGGTATTAGGATAGAGTTTTTCAATGAAAAAGGATCAAAGCGAACCGCCACCTATCTACCAGAGGTTGCAAAGGAGCAAGGTGAGATCTATCTATCTTTTCCCCTAACAATCCAGCCTAATCTGCTTTTTTTTAGAAAGACAATGTATGTTGTGCCAGATGTTGATTTTCGGGAGTGTGTAAAGAGATTTAACTCTTTATTTTTATCAAGGTTGGGACCACATTCAAACCATAGATTCCTTACTACGAAAGGGAGGTTACAAAGCTCCCATCACAAATGACTTCAGGAAGACCATTAAGTTAACCAGGTAAGATTACACTTCTCTACAGACATGCTGATAATGTGTCACTGATGTACTCTTTGTTTGCCACATACATTCATTTAGATCCATGACCCCAAACATAAGACAAAATCCTAAAATGATAGTTATTTTTTCATAAATCTGTCTCTATATCCTGACAATAGTGTATGAGACTGGTAATCTGTGAAAAAAATCATGTTCCTCTGTGTCCTCCTGTGCTCCTAATGCCCACTATAATCTCCGAAAGATCGAATAACGGCCGGGTCCGACAGCGGCCCCGTCGGATTTTTAAGATGTTGCGTTAACGCTAAAGGAATTAGTGGCGTTAAAACAACATTTGCGTTAACGCGCTATTATCGCGCTAACTTTGACAGCTCTAATAGAAATATTTGTTGTTCAGACTGATACGTTCTAAGTCCAGTATCGACTCATCCGTGTTAATAATCAGAATCACAGTAGGTCTCGTGTTTCGGTGGAGACTGTAGCTGATCATAGCCTTACTAACATGACATTAAGGTCGGTAAGCCATTACCAACACATCTTGTCTCACCCCTAGGTACCGTAGCGAGAAGATGACAATGGGTTATGCAGAGTACATCGCCCACCGCCAGCACCATCACTACCAGAATGGCATTGGGCACCCTCTACCACCCTACAACCATTATTCCTGACAGCGAGCCGCATGACCAATCATTGGACCTCTCCGCGGACCTTTTCCCAGGAGAGCCCGCCCCCTCCTGGTCTAGCTATTTCTACTACTGTACCATTTTATGATGATAGTTTCCGTTGCCATGCTGGCCGTCTCCCAGACGTTGACATGGCAACGGGTGGCAACGAAGCATCATTCGATTATGGCAAGAAATCCACATTTCCTCTTTTCTTTGCCTGTGGTTAAGTTTTTGCAGCATATGTATACCAATATCTATAACCCCCCCTATTATTTTTGAAAATCAAACAAAAGATTTTTTTTTCAGCAAACCTAATCAGGTTTTTGATTCTGTGGATGGAAGGAAGTCTTTTACGGTGGATTAGTCTCGCGCTTATATTGTTTAGGCTTTGCTACGATTTTACATTCTCTAAAAAAAAAAAATGTTTTCCTTTTTTTCTTTATCTTACTATCCAGACATGTATACCATGTAGCAAGGCAACTGCAGTTCTCAAAGGCTGTGTCGTCTCTATTCTGACTCCTCTCAAAAAAAAACTAAAAACAGATTGACTGTTGAGCCTTGTAAACTCTTGTAGTGTTGTAGTCGGAACTATATATTGGGATATGTATACTCCAAAGTATAGGATAGTAGGATTGTGAAGCCCTTTGCTGGTAGTGTGTATCGTTTGAGCTCACGATCGTGTGTGTGTATTTCCGTGTGTGGATATAGATATTGGTCTGCCACAAGATGAAAAACCAGTAGAGTAAATTGGATTTGACCTAAAGATTGCCCACAGATATTTTTTTGGAAACCTCCCCCTGAGTATTTGTAGTGTTTTGTGGTGGAACCTGTACACAGAGTTTTGTTTGGCTAGAGCTTTCAGCCGCGTTCCCTCTCTTTTTGTTTTTTAAACTTTAGGTAATTGTGGAGGAAGCCATTTTTGACTGAGGATAATCACGTCTGCGCAGGGGATTTGTTAATTATCTATGTAAAACGGGCTACAAGTGGGTCTGATTTCCCCGCATTGGAGAGGGGGAGCAGGCGTAACTAGGTCCCTAGAGAGAAAAAAAAAAAAAATGTGCATGAACAATGCTTTCATTTAAATTGACTGTGTGTTGGTTTGTGAGTTTACTGGCAGGGAGCCGCTTGACAGGGACATGCTATAAAGCCATATTCTCTTTTTATTCCACACTTTGTAAGAGTAATCCGTTGTTTGGCTTGAAGCGTTTGCATTCGGTACCACTTAACTCCATAACCTCTGGATGCAAACTTACACCAGCCAGCCTCAAGGCGAGGCTGCACCACTGAATACGGCGCTTTCGGTCATTTGTCTTGTATATTGCCCGCGTCGTTCGCGGAAACTTTGTCTTGCCTCTTCATATTATAGCTAACCATTTTGTCACTCGATCACAAAGTATGATGTATTAAAAATTGTCATTTTTTGAATGAAGACGCACCACTTGACGCACAAAGGGAGCGATCTAATTAACGTGTCATTGAGAAGTGCATGTCATTGTGCTCTTTTGAAGCAGTTTGCAGCCAGTTGATTTAGTTGTTGAAAAAGCACCATCCCCACCACCACCGTTCTCCTCTTAACACTCTGCTGTTCAGTGAGATCCCGTTGATCTGTGTGTGTCCACACGGCACAGGAAAAGCTGAGATCTGTGGCCTGTTTTGTCAGCTGTTTGGCAGTGGGTTACAGCAAACACAGTTGAATTAGTCGGAGCAGAATCTCTGCGTGGGGCCCGGCGGCTCGCAGTTGAGGTCTACAAATAAAAAGCCGGGGCTTTGTAAGGACTTAAGAAGCCATTTCCCATCCAGATATGACTTGTTGTGAGTCCACACACACTAGGCTAGTTGGATTTACTTTTCCAGAATGTTTTGAACCGTTGCGGGTCATCGCGTGATCCGCTGGCTTTGGGTTTAGTTTTTTTGCTAACTGGAATTTTTGAGAGGTTCTTGTTACAGCCTTTACTAACTGACAGGTTATTTTTTTCTTTATGCAAAAATGTCAAGGGCTTTTGGCACTCCATCCACAGTAACCCGAAATGACCCAGATTTAAGTTGTGTTGCCTTAAATGAATGATTTAGTACATGATGGAGCGGTAGACGATGCTCTGACTGTTCCTCTTGTCCCGTGGTTCGCTCCATCTTCACACCACAGTGTAGGAAAGCGCCTCAGACGTAGTCGTTTTCCTCACTTGAACGCTTTCTTAGACATATGGGGGCTCCTGTATGCCTGCAGTCTCCTGTTTGCTCACGTCTTACCCAGCTGCTGGTCCTCAATTCTTTCATTTTTGAAAGCCCCCCCCCCCCACATAAACACATTCTCTTAAAAAATAATGTCAGGCACTGTGGTGGTGTTAAACCCACGGGAAGACTGTTTCATATAAAAATGTACGCTTTCATGCCGAACACACTACATCAAAAGTTTTGAAAGAGGAACAGTCGGGCGTCCGTTTCCCGCTCCATTTAATACAGCACAACCTGAATTCTTCTGCTGCAAAACCAAATTGACCATGCTCTTTTACATATATGTCTTTGTATACACATGCAATGTATTTAGTTGCATGTACATATGAGTATGAGACCTATGGTTTTATCCATGATATGCTTGATCTATGGCTTAGACACTCTTATTAACCATTAAGAGATTTAAAAGACAAATATGGTGCTATCGGACCTCATATTGGGGTGGTCACAGCTCGTGACTGGTCATGCGGACTCATTGATCATATCATAACTTAAAGATGCTGCATGTAAGATTTTCTCTTTAGCGTGTTGCTGTGAAATGACGGCACATTTGAAGGATGTGGCCGTCGCGGATACAAACAGTAGCCCCGAGCATCTGCAACCACCGTGGGCGACTTTGGGATCAATTCCCTATGGGAAAACCAGACTGATATTCTTACACATATAACGAAGAAGGAGAAGTCCACGCAGCAAACCCGTCATAGGGGCTATGGAATGTACTGTCAATGGTCGTTATTACAATTGATGTTTTAAGAGAAAATCCTACATGTGTTACCTTTACTATCCTTGATATATGCAGATCTGTTCAACAGGTGTTATTTTTATTTCCTACCAGTGCAAGTCAACACCCACTGCAGGTTTGAAAGGACAAGAAGTCACACGTAGCCTCCCCCCCCCCCCCCCCCATCCCCCTCGATTACTCCCTACACTGTGGCCCAACCTCATGGCCTAGTTTGTCAAGGTGTGATGTGTGTCGTTCGGTAGAGATCGTGGCAGTAGTAGTGACCGTTGCCTCTCCTGGAAGATCGGATGCTGCTTTTTTCTGAGCACATCCTCCGTTTTCCTTTAGCTGCTGAATCGTTTGACCTCTGAAAAGGCATGATTTGTTGACTAGTGAAAGGTCCTGTTGCTGAGGCGTTCACAGCCTCTACGTCGAAGGTAAGCATCTCTCCTAATGGGACGCAGAGCTAATGTTTTACGTAGAACACGCAGAAACTAGTCCTGCTTTCTGTACTGATTTAACTGTTTAAAGCATTGATACCTCATGGGATATTATGGAACGACGTTTTGTAGTTTGTTGTAGCAGATTGAGTTTTTGGTTCCATACCAGGGTTAGAGTTCAGCCTCAGCATTCCTTGTGTGGTCATTCTCATGTTTCGTGGAATGCTCAAGCTCGTGTTACCTTCGTATGTTCGACTGAACCAAAGATGCCAGCGGCCATGCCCAAATGCTGCTCTTCAGGCCTGGCTTCCTGTCCTTCCAAAAGACACCCCTGCAATTGACAAAATGTTCTTTGTCTTTTTTTTTTTTTTTGTGCGATTTCTCAACTGTCTTGACTTATTACGCAACTCAATTTTTCAATGAATTTTCATTGAGTCTATCTCTGAAGCCGCACATGGCATCAGTGATGGTTAAAAATGGTTGCAAATTGTTGTTACTTGTTTTGTTTATTATTATTATTATTATTATTATGATTAGTAGTAGTATTAGTATTATTGCTATAATTTACAAAAATGAAAATCCCATGGTGTGCCTCCTAGCTTTATGGGTTTATAAATGTTTTTTTCCCTAAAGACCAGCAGTTATACTTTGTATAAAAGATGGATTTTTTCTTATTTTTTATGCCATTAAAGATGAAAAAGCCTGTTTTCGTTACTCTGGACCCAGTAGCTGCACTGGTATACAATCGCACTGATAGATGAATAAAAAATAAAAAAAAGAATAAATGAATCAATAATAATAATGATAATGACAAATGAAATAAGAACTACAATAAACTTGTGTTTGAAGCTTTTATTTAAAAAAAAAATTAAAAAGCAAATAAAAAAAAAAGAAAATGACTGTTTTTGTACATCAAAATAAATTCTTTTCAAAAGAATATTTTGGATCTAGTTTCAAAATTATTTTAGTGGTTTTCTATGTTCTGAATTTTTGAGACACTGACTTCGAAGACGTGTCGCTGTACAAACTGACTTTTTCTGTTGCAGTGGCCTGATGGGCTGGGAGGGTTGCCTGGTGTAACTCCTCATACCAATTTTTTTTTTTTCGTTTCCTTTATATATTTTTTTCTTTAGTATCTTGAAAAATGTTGATGGAATAATATGAACTGGGAACTTCAAATCCATCCCCTGTAGAGCTAGACCCTTCCTCCTTTCCTATTGAATTGCTGTTAGTGTGACAAGACTTGAAATGGGCATTTATTATGATAGTATGACTCCAAAAGAAAAAAAAACACAAAATAAACACACAAAAAAGAAATTAGCAAAAAAAAAAAAAAAAAAGTGTGGGGAGGGTTGAAAGAATATATATAGATGGGTTATCTGAGTATGTAAGCAATGGCTGTGAAGATAATGTAGTTTTAAACATTGTTATTACCTTTTAAAAATCATTTATTCAATAAAAAATACAAAATCAACTGAAACGAGAACATGTGTCATTCTATTTTCTTTCAGCACACACATCCACAGATAACTACAGTATTTCTGTATTGATTAGCGATGGTCTAGTGATTATGCCATTTGGTCAGTTACAGGTCACACTTCCTTTATTAATGCTCATATTTTGTGTCAACACTTTGTAGCCTTGTTCAGCTTGATCCATGCTGATCAGTTCGCTCTAAGTGGTCAGAGTGCAGTTGGGTGTTGGATGGCCTTAAACGACAGGATAATGCTTGACTGGATTGGTAGAAAAGTTTGACCCCGGCAAGTGCTCTGGCCTTTTGTTTTGAATGCCAAAGTAACTGTTTTCATTGGAACTATTTTCTACTAAAGAAAATGTCCCTATGAAAACTGTCCACCGTGAATTCTGTGGATTATCCTGGCTGTACGTTTAATTTTCAACTACAGTATTGGGTTGGATAAACAACAAACCATCTGCATGTCTAGATACCAACTGAGAACACTTTTGTACCGACCCTTTGATTTGAATGAAGTTATCCCAGTCCTGCTGGCACTGTCTGATAGTGTGCATTGATGTACCAGTGCCTTTTCTACAATTCTGTGAAATGACTTCAACTGTCACACACTTTTATGAGGTTTGGACTTTTTGGCCCAGTAGAGCATGCAAGGCTGTGGGCTAAATGAGGATTTTCTGGCTCCAGTAACTGATTAAGATGCCATTGAGGGCCCAAAAACAAGCTATAAAACATCCTTTCACAAACCCATGGCATAAATAAACAAGGGAGCTCTGAGTTACTGAGAAAGTAACTTCATGTGACAGCAGCAATAGAACATTTCTTTTGGCCTTTTCATGACAACTTGGCATCTGCTGATGAAGATCATGTGATATGACCGGCCCCCCTTGGTGCCCCCATGTCCAAACAAACTGCAACTAAGGTGTCCTCTTGGATGTCCTTAGGTAGACAAAACATGATAAGGTGCCCTTTAGGGTGCCCCTCCAGTGGAGAAAATGTAATAGAGTGCCCTCAAGGGTACCCCTCCAGTGGAGAAAATGTGATAAAGTGCCCTCTAGGGTACCCCTCCAGTGGCGGAAATGTGATATGGTGCCCCTCCATTGGAGAAAATGTGATAAGGGGCCCTTTAGGGTGCCCCTACAGTGGAGAAAATGTGATAAAGTGCCCTCTAGGGTACCCCTCCAGTGGCGGAAATGTGATATGGTGCCCCTCCATTGGAGAAAATGTGATAAGGTGCCCTCTAGGGTACCCCTCCAGTGGAGAAAATGTGATAAAGTGCCCTCGAGGGTACCCCTCCAGTGGAAAAAATGTGATAAAGTGCCCTCCAGGGTGCCCCTCCTGTGGAGAAAATGCGATAAAGTGCCCTCTAGGGTACCCTTCCAGTGGAAAAAATGTGATAAAGTGCCCTCCAGGGTGCCCCTCCTGTGGAGAAAATGTGATAAGGTGCCCTCTAGGGTGGCCTTAAAATTGAAAAGACATGATGCAGTGCCATATAGGCTGCCCTACATGCTAGAAAACTTTCTGCGTGCTGGTGCCTTTTTTATTTTTTCCGCCGCTGCCCCTCAGACAGCCTGAGTCCGCCACTGCTTTGGTTTATGATCAAATACCTACAAAACTAATGATATTCCCATCAGCCTCAGCTGCGCTTTGTGTTTAGTGCTAATTAGCAAATTGCTAACAAGCTAAACTAAGATGGCAAACATTACCTCCTAAACATGTTAACGTGGTCATTGTGAGCACGTTGGCAAGCTGACATTAGCATTTAGCTCAAAGTGCAGCTCTGTCTACGTGGCTGTGGACTCTTAGTCTTGTTTTTAATGCTGTGTGGTTTTAAAATATATGTGGAAATGACAATGTCGTCATAACAAATGCTAATTTTGATATTTATTGTTGCATTACTGAATAGACCACTGCTGGAGATTTATAGTAGTAACCGGTAAAATGGGTACAAGCCAGTAGTTGATTGTTAATGCAATCTTGTTGTAAATTACATTTGGAATCTCGTGTGTTTAATCCATATTGTGGGTGCATCATCTGCATCAATCTTACATTTTAGAATTTATTTTAAAGGTGCTCTATATCCAAAGTATTAATATGGCATCAAACAACCATTTGCTGTAAAGATATCTACATGTGTTGTAATCAGAGTTTCTCCATGCTTTGTTGACAGAGCCAGGCCGGCTATGCCTGCTCTCGTACGGTGGTATAACAAATGCTCCCAATCTTGCATTAAGCACCTTTAAATTACTTTTGCTTTAAGATTTTTTAATAGTGCTGTTTGGACCATTGCTGTTTTTACTTACTCCGTACAACAACAGCTATGGCCGTGTTGAGCTGTGACTGTAATAAGGAGAAGGATCCCCTCATGCTTGGCCTGCCTCTCTGCCAGATCCTCCACCGAAAGCGCTCAGTATCAAGTCAGGAGCAGTCTGAAAATACATCGCTGCTGGTTACATGATATACAGAGCTAAGTGCTTAGACTGAGATAGTTGAATGGTTCAGTCTGCTGCCTGTATGAAACCACTCATGAACCCAGCGCTGGCCTGAGATCAAATCCAACCACCAGCACTTTATACTTTCTCTCCTGAGTCAGCCCCCAGGCGTCCATCTGTCTGAATAAACGATACCGATGATGAGTGAGTGGACTTAAAACTACTGTTGTAAAAGCAGTCAACTCCATCATGTCCATTTAATTCACTTTATTTCACCAGGCATTTATATTGTCTTGTCATTTGTGTTACAAAATGTTATCATTTCCATCACCTGAAGTGTACGTCATGCTGAACACCAAGTAAGTGAAGAAAGTTGCCTTTCATACCCTCAAATAACAACGGAACCTTTTTACTTACTCCGTAAGTAAGTTCATTTTATGCCCAACATTTCCCCGACCTGTACATTTCTGCATCTAAAACAAACGCTTGAAGAAAAGAGTAGCATATTTGAACATATTTCTCCTCTTAATCCTCCTTCACCTTGATGCCTCTCTGCAGCCACTGTGGTGGTTTTTAGATCCACCTCCTCTCTCGACTGTATGTAATTACGAGTTGCTACGGGCCGGTGAAAACTCTCTGCAGCTCACTTCAGTCGATACGCTGCACTTAAAGCTCTTCACCCTGTCTGGCCTCGCAGAGGACAGTGTGCCCAACCATACATTACAAAAGCTCGACTTTTTACGAGTCAGGCAGCAACTTGGCTTCAGGACGTATTATTTAAGGAATAGTTGGGGCATTTTGAGAAGTAAGCTAATCAACTTTCTTGCCCAGAGTTAGATGAGGAGTGTCGCGCCGCCAACCCATATGAGGTGGTTTGGCACTGGAAAACTTTAAAAAGGGATGTTGAAGGGAGGTTGATAAGCAGGAGTAGTGCAAAAAAAAAAAAGAGGCATTTATTAACAAAAGGTTTACTGGAACCAAGGGCAAAAATGATATCCGGGAAATTCAATGAAACTACATTTAAACTGAATCAAAAGAACACCAAACAAAAGAAAGCTGCAGCCCCACAGCAAGCTGCCAACTCCTTCCCCCCCTCCTACTCCAGTAAATGGGATTTTATCTTCTCCTTTTATATGAGCCTCACCTAACTGGAACCTACCACCTGACCAGGTAAGTGTAGGGGGAGCTAAACCGAGCAAGCATCCAAATTCACACAGAATAATGAACATACCATTAACACAAGATCTCTAAGTTACTGCTGACATCTCAATCTATCTAGGGTCACTCACACATACCAATGAGCACACCAAACATTATATAATGTCATTTACTGCACAACTATCTTACCTATATCGTCCTACATGTTAACAGAGCCCAGCCCCTCCCCTCTAAGTGGACATAATGAGGCAAACCTGTTTGCACTTTCCTTGATTGAGCTGCTGAGCAGCTGATCTACTCCACCATCCCAGGCAGGACAACAAAATCCTATGAACCCACAGAAAAAACTAAACAAGCTTGTGCCATTTATACCGACACTACTTGACACTGTATCAAATATACTGAAACATTGGACTGAAATCAACAATTAAGCAGACACAAAACACTGTTCATTTTTTAGGGAACATGGCCCAGTGAAAAGGGAGAACCTTTAAAAGGTGTTTAAAAGGTGCTAAATGCATAGACTGTATCTAAGAAGTGGACGTAGTCACCCATTGGTTTGCGGACTGCCGTTTTGAAGCCTCAAGTTTGTCATTTTGGCCGTTGCCATCTTGGTATTTGGCCGTCATCGTGTTGTTTTTTTGCAACAAGAAGTGACACAAGTGGGTGGAGCTAAGTACAACCGAAAGCTGAATAAGACATTTTCAGACTTCTTTCATGAACTGAAAACACACCGTGAAAGAGTTAACGTTCTAAGACGAAAACACGGACAACTCCCAGACTGGACAATGCCGTGGTAGCGGCCTGTCAATCACAAGGTAGCCACGCCCTAAAGCATTCCCTGCTTTATGGTCTATTTGACTCTAAATGGGACCATAATTTACTAAAAGAACATCATGCTGTATTGAAGAAGACTTGAAAGTAGCGATTGAGACCATAAACTCATGTTTATAATATTTACTGAGGTAATAAATCAAGTGAGAAGTAGGCTCATTCTCTCATAGACTTCTATACAATCAGACTTCTTTTTGCAACCAGAGGAGTCGCCCCCTGCTGGCTGTTAGAAAGAATGCAGGTTAAAGGCACTTCAGCATTGGCTTCACTTCTCAGACCTGGAGGTAGCTCACTGGCTAAATGAGAGATTGGGAGCATTTCTATTGCCTCCACATGGCTCTCAACATGGCGACAGCTGAGCCGGCGGCTCGCAGCTAACAGTGCTAACAGTGGAAACAGCTAAATATCATATAGAGCACCTTTAAAAATACATCCTGAACATCGTTAAAAAAGAAAAAATGCTAAATACACACAACGAGAATGTTGGTCAACTGAAACCACTTTTATTGTCAATACAGCACATACACTCGAACCGATAGAAATACAAAAGTCTGTCTTATCCCTTCTTTACAGTGAAGTACAGTATATGCTACAGTAATACACACACACACCCCTAACACTTGAAATGATATTCACCATGGCTGAAATATTCCAATTGCCAATGCTGGTTAATACTTTCTTTCGATTGGGTCGTCAATCAATGACCCAAAGTGACTTCATGCAGATCATCTGATGCATTTTCTTTTCTTTTCTTTTTTACACTAAACTGAGTCTGTGACTCACTGTCACATAGTTGAATCACAGGAGTGGATTCGGGATGCCTTGTAAGATTAACTTGAGGATCAAGCAACAATTCAAGTGTCATGGTGCATCATTCCAGCCCAGATGCGTATTTCGTCAAGATCTTCTCTGTCTTGGCAAACGTCACATTCATCCCAACGACGCACTGGAGTTATACTCAATGGAATATGGTCCAATATTACAACAAAATAACAGACAAAACATAACCACCTCCGCAGAGGTAATAATAATTATAATAACACCCCAGTGTAGATCTATAAATCCTCATTCATCACTTTGAATCTCAGCGCGTAATACATGATCGTGTCCCCTGATTATCACAACTGGAATGATCTGAGCGAGCTGGAGACAGAAACGCAAAAAATAGAGGCCACGAATAATGCTTTCATACCCTGTACATGTGTGTAGCAAAGCGGGAACAGAGGGACGTCATTTTGTATTTTCAGTCATGAAAACGCTGAGAGGTGATCATACATGACGAACAAAAATCCTCCGGCTATAAACAAGCGATAACTTTTACAACATTCAAGATCTGTTTCAAAACGCACTTGAGACAAAGAAAAATGGCAGCTTCACGCACTAACATATGATCTAGCATAACTACAGCATAAAGAACTTAAAGTGTAACGACTGCAGATCAGTAGTGACATCTGGGTGACTCCTATTTCCTCTCCTTAAAATTTTACATTTACAAAAAGGCAGCATGAGAAACCTCCCATAAAATTCACTTACATGTTTCTGAAAATTGTATTCCCAAAAGAAAATCTGTCCCAACTCCACAATGCTAACTACCAGCCTTACAATGCCCATTGTGTTTGTGCATGCAAAGTATGTATGCAAGCCGACTACAACACTAAAATAATGACACATTGATTCACTGGCCCTGAAATGCTCACTTGTTTCAGTAAAACAGATGTAAAAGATGTGTTAAAATGTTGATTAAAAAAAAAAAAAGAAAGAAAAGAAAATCTCTGTGATGAGAGCAGGCATTTAGAATGAAAGGCTACGTCTGCGCGCGTCCTCGCGGACATTCAGTCGACCTTCTTGCTGCGCAGTCGGAGGGTGTCCAGCAGGCATCTGCACCCGGAGCCCGTGTGCTGCGAGAGGAACGTGAGCACCTTCCCGTGGAGGAGGGTCAGCAGGGTCTGGTGGCCCGTCGCCCACACCCGGTACCAGGGCCCGTAGAAGGGGTCGGACACGGCCGGGCACAGCATGTTGTTCAGGTTGACCTCGGTCGCCTGGAGGGGGGACGGAGACGGACAGGTTGAGTAATGGTGCATTCATACCAAGAGCGAAAATAACTTTTCGTGCAGCGTGATTACGTAGAAAGTCAATATAAAGAGGCGAATAGACGCAAACTTGCACCGGGCGACGCGAATGGCGCAAATGACGTTGAAATATTTCAACTCCAGCGACAAATTCGCGTGACCCTGTGTCTCGGAAGCCTATCGGCGTTGAGATTCTCCTCCTGTCGTCACTGCTGTCCTGACGTTGTTGAATCAGAAATTGAGGAAAAAATAGGCCTATTGTAGCTGTCTGTGGTCACCCAGAGCTACGATAGTACCTCATATTAATACAGGGACCGGACCAAACTCTGTGTATAAATGTATGTGTATAAACCACAGACCGTCTACGGTTTAAACAACAACGTCGCTGCCGCATTTATGCCTAGATGACTTGATCTTGAGTGTTGATGGAGCAGCTGCATAGCCTGGCACTGATCCATCCGAACTCCATTCAGAAAACAAGCATTTTAAAAGTTGTTTGCTTGTCGTCTTGCAGACAGACCTGACAAAGCATGACTTCAGACCTTTTACAAATCTGCATCATAATGTGGTTATTTTGGCACATTTTGATCCGTTTCTTGCAATTAAATCACAGCGCAATCGGTTTGTTTCGCGTTCATACCGCAGTAGCGACGTGCGGCTCGCTAGATACAGTCATTGCAATGGCACTGTGTGTGAATACAGCTCGCCGCCGGGTGATGTTATGAACCCAGACACGACGGCGTTTGGTTTTCCGACATATCTGGGACTTCCACAACATGTAAAAAGGAGCGACAGTGGTTATTTCTTCCGTGGTTGATGGCGGAAAATAAAAGTGGTTGGTATCTATGGAGACAAGCTCCTTCTCCTCTCCGGTGCGTCTAGCATGAATGAACGCACATGATACCGGCGGTCCAAGCGAGGCGGAAATTCCTCTCAACATAAGCACAATGATGCTAATAGCAATCAGAATAATGAGTACTGCCGAGTTGGATAATGAGGTTTTGGCAAATGGTTGACTTCACCGTACATATCTTTATAATCATTCATTTCTGCTCCAACGATCATTAAATTGACCGAAAGATGAGTTCATGGCCTCCACAACTCATTATCTGACGGCACAAACTGCTTTGACTGCTGAATGATTCACTTCATTTTACCACTGCATTTGTGACCATCTAAGCCTTATTTAGACTTCTATAGATCTTCAGTGTTTTTATGATTGCAGAGGGTGGAAAAAAAATGACAAACACCTTATGCAAACCAATGCAGTAGCACTGCAGTAAATACTGACTTTGTGAAGCTTTTTACGATTTACAGAGTTTGGTCTCTGCTGTCACGATTTGTCCGTGTACTACCGCGCATAATTTTGCAATCAGGCAGACACGATTTGGTGTTTTTTTTCTCCCCCCTCTATTAACCTCGGAAACTGGCTTTTTAAACTATAGTGGATTTATACTTCTAATTGGTATTCGACTCAATATTATTCACTCGTGCTGCTGCCTCTAATTTCAATGTACAGCGAGTGGACTAAATTATTTAAAATGTGTCACAGAACAGGATATTCATTTTGATGTAACCAGCTGCAGAACACTGACTTAGCAGTGTTCACACGTAGACCTGTACCAACAGTCACTGGTAAGGCAGAACAGTGTAGCATTTTGGGGGATCTATAGGCAGAAACGGAATATAATATTAATACGTATGTTTCTTTAGTGTATAATCACTTGAAAATAAGAATCGTTGTATTTTTGTGCTTAGAATGAGCCGTTTATATCTACATACGGAGCGGGTCCTCTTCTGGACTAGACTTTGTTGTACCTACTTAACAACATTGGAACTGACTACAGCATACCCTATTCATTTGAATGTGATTATGTCAGCCTGGTGGTGTTTTTGTGTGTGTTGTTTTTTTTGTATCATGTTTGTAAAGTTATGACAACTGCTGTTTTTGTGTTGTGTATTGTTTAGGTTGTTCAAAAACTATTCGGAACTGGACGTATATGTAATTGTTGCAAGAACCTCAATAATAATAATAATAAAAAAAACATTACAAAATAAATATTCAAAAATAGATGCATTTCAGTAAAATGGCTATATCTATTAAACATTTTGATCATGATCTAAAATTGTGCAGTACAAAATTTAGAAATTCAAAAGAATAATAATACAAATTTATTATTGTGATATTGTGTATATGCATGCGTCTCCCTCCTTAAAGCTCAGCGCACCGCGCTTTATCACAGGTGATAAATTCCTCCCTCACCGTTGTGTTTTATATGAGAAGCTCGGATGCCCTTCCTTAGCCAATGGAAGGGAGTTGCATTGTGTAAAAATGTGTCTGTAAGGCTCTACTAAAAAAAGCTGCCTCATTACCTCTGCTCCCTGGTCTCATATAAACACGGCACTGACAATGTCGCGTCACAGGATATTTAAACATGAGCTGTACCGCATGTTCAAACTGAGCTTGGAAGAACTGGTTTTCAAATACGACGCTCCTCACAAATTCTATGGAAATTCTTGTAAACACAGGTCTGAACGAAACTACCTGTTCAAACAAAGGATTAAATAAATATGCAAGCATGTTTGTACAGTATGTGCGCACATGTACGTGCATGAATGTATCAAACCGCAGTGCGGTGCAATATTTGTTAAAGTTGAATGTGTGTTAAAAAATAATTTGAAATTAAATATGTGGTGCTGCAGAGATGTCCCGTCCTACACATCATCTTCTACAGACCTAAGAAAACAATCTTTGATTGGTTCAGATCCCCGAAAAAAATCACACCATGATCATTTTAATATGTTTTTTTAATGAAAATGATGTGAAATAATGATGTAAAAATGATCATTCCCTCCCAATTGCAATATCAGTCAAAAGTCTGGATTGTGTTGCTTGTTCATAAAGTTTCTTATTTAGTAATGTGAGAAGGATGTGTAATAAGCATGAGTTGTGAGAACACTTTTTTCACAACAAGCCTTTATCATTTGTGGAAGCACATTTGTATTGCATTATGTGTTCCTGTTTAATAGGTGTTTGAAGGAATGACTTATCGTTCTCCCTCTAAATGAAACCAGTGTCACAACAAGTGATGGTGTGATCGCTGCACCCGTGTACTTTGCATAGTGGAGTGTGGTGTAAAGCCCAGCAGGGGGCTCCATCTTACCAGGCCAAGGACCTGCAAGAAGAGGAAGTGGTAGAGGAACAAGATGCCGGTGGAGAGGAGCGCCCACCACATGTCCCCCAGAGGCTCAGGCTTGTACACACCTGCAAGAAGAGAAATGCTCGTAAAACACGTTGACTCGGTTTGTGGGTTTAAGAGAGGGGGAGAGAGAGCAAACGCAGAGAATGCATCTTCCTGTGCCAACGCTGGCTTTTTGCAGCATAACAGTGGAGTCAACAGATGGAACACCCTGCAGCCGCGGCAAAGCCAGGAACAGGATGCGGTGTCGAACTGGCTTTTCCTGTTTCCTCACTGCTGGCGTTTGAGCACTACCAGGGGAAGACATTTAAATGTGCACCGATTATGTCAGTTTAACTAGGACAATGAATACTTCCCTTTGTGAGGTTCCATTGTAACGTTTCTAATGGACAATGAGGCGCTGCATGCGGAGGTTTGATTACTGTGCTACACCCAAGAATAAATCTATCTGACATTAACTTAACTACTACCAATTAAATCTACTTTTTTTTAGAAAGCTCCAAACCTTGTGGATGTAACCAGTTATTGGTCAGCCGTCCTTACAGGTTTGTAGTTTGGATTGTTTACAGGTTAAGTCTTTTGAAGCTTTCGTCACACCTTTGATCGAAAAGTAGTTTCTTTTCCACGAATTTCACATTTACACTTTGCCATATACACCTGGGAGCTGCACAGTACAACTTCTGTCTTCTAGCATCTGGCACTAAGTGACTCTAAGGGCACCTTGACAGCAATTTCTGCAGGAAATACTGTTAAGTGCATTTCCAAATCTTTGGTACCAGCCATGTCATACTCACTTGTTGTGAAGGAGGCTCAATAACGCTCTAAACTGTCATGGCCATTTTCAAAGGGGTCCCTTGACCTCTGACCTCAAAGATATGTGAATGAAAATGGGTTCTATGGGTACCCACGAGTCTCCCCTTTACAGACATGCCCACTTTATGATAATCATATGCTGTTTTGGGGCAAGTCAGAGTCAAGTCAGCACACTGACACACTGACAGCTGTTGTTGCCTCTTGGGCTGCAGTTTGCCATGTTTTGATTTGAGCATATTTTTTTATGCTAAATGCAGTACCTGTGAGGGTTTCTGGACAATATTTGTCATTCTTTTGTGTTGGTAATTGATTTCCAGTAATAAATATATACATACATTTGCATAAAGCAAGCATATTTGCCCACTCCCATGTTGATAAGAGTATTGAATACTTGACAAATCTCTCTTTAATGTACATTTTGAACAAATACAAATGTGCGATTATTTGAGATGAACTAATATGGACAATTATTCGATTAATCGTGATTAAATCTTTTAATCGATTGACAGCCCTAGAATAAACAGATAGCTGTGTGGCTGACGTGAGCAGTAATGTCCCCCGGGTCATCTACACCAACTCAAACCGAATCCATCCGAGGATAAAAGACGTCAGCCTTGCGTGGTCGGCACGTGAAAGATATTCCCTCGTGTGTGTTGATGTGAATGGAGAGAACGTGGGTGTAATTGCTGAAGGTCGACACCTACCTCCTTTCCTGAAAAGGTAAAGAGGCACCAGGTACAGCATGGAGTGCTGGATGTAGTAGATCTCCTTCTCAAATGGCAGCTGAGGAGAGAATAAACCGACTCTTTACAACCCACAATATTTCATTTGCTCAGCCCCCCTGTAGCAGTATAAAGAAGTATCTGAACATTTGGGGAATGATATTTGTAGGTAATCTTAAAACTTTTAGACCTAAAATCAAAACAGACACTTCTGCACTCTGTCTGCGCAGTGCTCTGATGTACTGACCTCAGACCAGCATTAATAACCGGAGCTGGCCGGCTGCGGTCTGAACTGTGCTCTGTTCGCATGAACTGCCGGCACTGCTTGAAAGGCAATACTCCCAACAGAGGAGCAAATTAAGAGGTGAAGCCAGGGATGTTTTCACTCATTCTCATCTATTATTCCAGAGTAGAGTCATTAGGGGGCGTGACAACAGAGAGCCAAAGCTGACCTGGGATCAGTGCCTCAGCACGTAATATGAATAACTAAATAAAAATGCAAAGGCGAGGGACTACTTTAGCCATTCCTCTATCTTTCTAGTGAAAAAAAGAAACACACACACACCAGAGATATTATTGATGATATAATCTATAAAGTTATTTAATCAATAAAATATAGTTAATTGTTCTCTGTAAATGCGTGTTTTGCATTTTTAATCCATATAATGTATAATTCAATGTTTTTACACGAAGACGTATGAGGGTATGATGCCTCTTCAGTTGCGTCTGATTAGTGTTCATTCCTCACACTTCTGTTGGGAAGATCTGCTGCGAAAACTATTTGAAGGGCACGCTGATACATGACATCGTGTACCGTTGAGGCTGGAAAAAAAAAAAGCGGCCCCACCACAACCAACCTCCACAACCAACCTCCACAGTTCTGTGAAGAGATACTTCCTTGTTGAAAACAAGTTCTTTATCTAAAAGGGAAATAGATTTATGGCAGAAAGCCTTTGCTTTACTCTGGTAAGAATTATTCTGTAGTAAGAGCATTTGATCTTCACAGGGATCGTGTTAGAATCGGACAAAGTTCAAACTGTCAAAAGTTGATTTAATTTGAGCAAATATGATCTAAAGTTAGTGTGTATTATCTGCTGTTAGTGAGAGCCTTTCAAGCAGATCTAAACTGATTCCCTCAGATTGCCTTCTCTAAAACCGCAGATTTCCATCATCAATTACGCTCGTACTTTCTGCCACTTGATTCCCACATTTTGTCTTCGGCATGATAGAATTGATTCTTCAGATTCAGGCTCTAGTAGAGGAACTACGTTTATTTAAAGGAACAGTGTGTAGTACTTCGGGGGATCTATTAGCAGAAATGGAATGTAATATTCATGACTGTTTTCATTAGTGTATAATCACCTGAAAATAAGAATCATTGTGTTTTCATTAGCTTAGAATGAGCCCTTCATATCTACATAGGGAGCAGTAGCTCAGAACGGACAAACCAAACACCTACTCTAGAGAGATCCTTTTGCGTTTTTACGTTACCCGAAGGCCACCGTAGTTCTCCGACACGCTTTTGAAACTGCGGTAACGTGAACCACAGAGCGTAAAACCGTGGTACCGCCAGCCGCCGTCTGACTTCCTCCTAAAGTAGTGTTATTATGTTAAGGATGACCTCTGAGAGAGGCGAACGCCGTTACCACGGTTTTGCACTCGGCGGCTCACGTTACCGCAGTCTTGGAAAGGGAGGAGTGAGCGGAGGGATACTCAGTTGGTTGCAATCTGCAACCACACCACTAGATGCCGCCAAATCCTACACACTGTACCTTTAAATATTCAGACAAACGTCACATTTCTTAGAAGGAGAGAAAATTTCACAAAGTAGTCATCACCTAAACGTATCAAAGCTAAACTTGCTCTCCTGTTGAGCCGTCATAAAAAAAAAAAGTTAAATATATGGACAATAAACACGACACGTATCCATGTTAACGTCAGAGACAGAAGATGAAGCCTTTCTGAATGAGATCAGGGGTTTGATGGAGATCTTCCAGTACTGGCTACTTACCAGTCTAGTGTTGACTACAGGGAACATTAAGGCCAGTAACGCTCCGTTCAGCATATGGACCTGCAGCCTGAAAACACACAGAGGAAAATAAGAATCAGAGCTCCGATAAACCTCACGTCCTCCACCACATCTGCCCGAGACTCCCGGGAACATCGTAACGATAATTTCCACGTTGCAGCGCATCATTGCGTTATCGACATGTTAGTTAGATTTAGCGCTGATATAACCGCGGAGGAACAGCTGGAGGACGGTGCAGATTCTGCTCCACGTTGCTGAAAGCCAATCAGAGGGTTCCCTGATGCTGTTAGCAGCAGCTGTCTCTCATTCGTCGGCGGGGTCAGCTCCTGCTGGGAGCGTTGATTGGGAGAAGTCGGGTCACCGATGGTTCAATTAGAACCTCTCTCTCTCTACGAGTACAGTATGTTGCGCACTCTACGATCCATTAAGAAATCACAAAGTTTCTGTCACGATTCTGACAAATCAGCGACTCTAGCTACTCATTCATAATTAGTATACATTTAGTCTTTAGTTCGCACACATTCTTCTGCTGCTCCCACCTCACTCACCATTCAGCACATACGCAGCCTGTCTGCTCCTGCAGACAGAGGGAGTGTGATGCTCATTCAGTTTACCTTCTGCACATTTCTTTTCAACCAACAATGATTCTAAGAGCCACCGTATACAAAAGCCCAGGAGCTTATGTGTCAAAGTGTGGGCATAGATCTATCTCATGTGACTGCTCTTTTTGTCAAGTAACTGTTGTGACAGCCAAGGTCACTGGGAAAACAGCGGCGCTGTAGGAATGTCGGTTCCAGTGAGCCCAGCTGTCACTCTGGGGGCCTCCGGACCTTCTAGGAACAACAGTCGGATCCATTCAGATTCAACACGTTTATTGATTAACGGTGCCTTCAAATGGGGTCGTGTTTACCGCGTTCACGGGAAGAGTCCATATGAACGCCCGACTCTTGTATTCACGACCTCGTTAAGTGGAAAGTTTCTGAAATCTCAGAGTTTACGAGTTGCGACGTGTTTGTTGACGTTGTCAGAAATGGCGAAGGCCATGAAAGTTAATTTTTCGGTGCATAACAAGTTAATATATTGTAATTTTCGTAGTATATTGTTTTTCTTCGTAATTTTATAATATAACATGATGAAAATGTTGATATTCCCAACGGCCTCACCTTTTTCCTCTGTCATTATACCTTTGCATTTACTGCATTATGTTACCTGCTTGCTAGCTTGCTAAATTGTTAGCCTCTGTGGCTTGTAGACGCCTGCAGTAAAGTTAATATTGCCGTTGCTTAGCAGCAGAGTTCTCACGACTTAACCACTTGAATGCCGAGTTTCATTTGAAGGCACCATAATAATAACAACCGTAGCCCGGTGTGTGTGTGTTTGTATTTAAAAATGACGTATTTCTAAAGAAGCTCTGGTATGTGTAAGTCAAGCCTGTCAATCTACACTGTTATAATGTGGGAAATAGGCATTTACCTTGATATATTAATTATTACATTATGATTATTTTTTGTAAATGTGTGTAAATGTTTCCATTTATTGTCATCAATATTATTTTTAAGTTTGAGTGTTATATCCAGCTCCCAGCCCGACATACTTCTGAACTTGCTTTGCTGCTGTCACAAGGTAACGGTATATGTTTGCTTCTCACGCAATGCTTTTGTCTGCCTGGTGAACAAAAGGAGCTGAAACCCAGCAGAAGGGAGGCTACTGGTGTATTAAGTAGAGAGGTGGTCTCCCGTTCTTGAATACAGATGCTGGTGCTGCGTTGTTTGTTTTACACAAGTTGTTGAATTCCACCATACGCTCACACTGATAGAAAAGCTGGAGCTGCATGTATGCATGAAGAGGAGGCACAAAATAAAACGTTGTTTCATCTTCTCTGAAAATCTTTACAGACATTGTCACTGAGCTTTGATCACAAAAAAAAAAAGGTTTCTGAAAAGGCAGTAGTATCCTGATCGAAATCATGGTGATTTGACGCCTTTGCTTTTGATGGAAACACTTGTTCTTAAAGTTATAATGCTATCATGAAATGAAATCCCAATTTATACTATTAATGTTTTTTTCTGCCATAGCCGTTCAATGTATGTACATTATGTAATTACCTCTCTATGAAGTAGATTTCATTGTTACTGGCAGGGTCTGCCAACCCAGCACAGGAATCAAATATCAGCCTCTGTTTACTGTTCACTCTCCTGTATTACGTTACTGCTAATTAAACCGCTGCTGCTTCACATCAAATGGTAAAACACACGAGGGCTTTCATTATGAAGCAGTCACAGGAAACATTGCAACATAAATACCCGTGAAATGTCCGGTAAGCTGGTACTGTATTACACAAAACTAGACTACTATGAGGAAAAGAACATCTTGGCCTGATGGGTGAATATTTTTCTGAAGTATTTTGTTTGCATAACATTTTGTAGTGTCGTAACGCTTCTCAAACTCACTATTTTATTCTTAGTTGGCTACTTTACGGTCATTTTAGGTAAGACACAGCTACAGCGCCTCGATAAAACTGCTTACTACGTGACTCCCATGAAGCTAAGGGAACTGAAAGTGACCCTGCTTGTATTTATTTCTGAGTAAATCCAACTTTGTTGTTGTTCCCACTGGCAAAAACACAGTCATCTCTCCTGAATAATTAACTGCCCAGACCAGAGCAGCTGTTGAGTAAAGAAGCCAATAAACCCCAACAAATTCATTACAATAAAACACTACAAGTAAATACAATCAATGCGGCAATTGCTTTTATGTGGAAATAAAATCCAGGTTTTATATGGGTCCCTCTGTTTAATCATTTTATATTACGGGTTCCTCCTACGGTAGGTTGACATGGAGGGTGAATGATGCAAGGAACTGTGAGTCGTGGCCCTTTTACAATTAGCGCTGCACTGCCAAAAACACATTGTTGGATTTCACTGAATAAAACACCGAGGAAAGACATGAGCCAGGGGTAAATATACTCACCTAAACACAACCATCGCTGTTTTACATGGCGGGCAGGCCAGCAGGAAGATCTGTTGATGAGAAACCACATTATCACATTAAACTCACAGTCATTATGGAACAGCTTGAATGCTCCAAGAGCTTCCAGCGCTCAGTGCTGTAAATAAAGAAAATGAACAAATTGCTTTAACACGTTTTTTTTATGAATATAATAAGAGCAGGAGCCTTGAACGGAGCACCCCCCGAGGCAGCTGTAAAATGCTTCCTGCTTCAAAGAAGAAAACAAAACACAGAGTTCAGATGGGACCCAGGAGGTTGGTCAAACAATTAAAGTAGATTTGAAAATGTTAAAACGACTGGTAGGTGTTGGTGAATCCGAAGTAACCCTTTAAAACTCCAGAGTCGCACAATAATACAAACAAACTTATCGATTGAGGCAGAGGTGGACCAGCAACCCACTGTGTTCCGCGAGGTAAAATTACTGTTTTTGTCAAAGGAGTCTGGTGGCAGTTCCCCGTCACAAAGGGCTGTCTGACGGCAAAGTAAAGCGGTGAAAATATGTAGCCTACACTTAAACTGATATTGACTTTTTGGTGGCTACGATAAGTTTTGCTGCTGCCCCGTCCATAGCAGTGTAGGTAATACATTGACTATGGATAAGTACCTCATAAAACCCCACTTCAAACAATCTGAACTATCCCTTTAATGCAGGGGTTCTCAACCTTTTGTAACTTGAGGCCCACTTCTGATCAATAAAAAATTTCCGTGGACCACCTTCCCAAATAAATGACAAACTGGGCTATAAATATGTGTTATGCCACTATCAGCTGTAATAACCCACATAAATATTCAGCTTACCCTCACCCATCACTGCCTGCCATTATGAATCCAAAGTATTCAGGGTCATCGATCCTCACCACACGCTTTGGAGCTTTTACCGGAGCAGGGTTCACTTTTTCCGCTCCATTTTGTGTCACTGCATCCGAGAAAGTTAGCTACGTCTGTAAAGGGGAGACTCGTGGGTACCCATAGAACCCATTTTCATTCAGATATCTTGAGGTCAGAGGTCAAGGGACCCCTTTGAAAATGGCCATGCCAGTTTTTCCTCAACAAAATTTAGCGTAACTTTGGAACGTTATTTAGCGCTCTTTCCGGGAAGCTAGCATGACATGGTTGGGAGGGACCAATGGATTCCTTAGGTTTTCTAGTTTCATATGATACCAGTATGAAAGACAGAATAGCAGCCGTCGGATTTTGAAGAGGTTAATCTAACCATTTGGAAGTACCTCCGCGGCCCACTAGATGGCGCTCTGAGGCCCTCGGTCCATTGGTTGAGAATAGCTCTAATGTATTTCATTGCCCGATTGCTGTCGATTGAAACAATCTACAACTCATTGCTCATGGAACAGGGAGAAGGAAAATAATCAATTTCTGTAAGTGAAGAGCATGACCATGGACGTGTACAAATCCTGGACTGATGTGTTTTGGTCGGGCTTTTTATGATAATGGCTGTGTTACAAATTCAAACCTTGAACCTGTGAGTCCAGGTTAAATTTACAGCAGAGTCATGAATGATTTAACAAAACACTAACAGCAATATATTCACAGCTCCAAGTGCAGGCGGCTGATATTTTATTTAACACGCATTTAATGCATTTGAGAACAAAAGGCCAGTTTAAAATTGGTTTCTAATCCCTTCATTTCCTCTTTCGAAAGCACTCATATATCAACATGTTGGCTTTATAATTGAATGGGAGTATAGATTAGAATGTGGATCCCAGTTATACATCCCATCAATGCTCAGCGACTGTGCTGCCGGGGCCTGGAGGATGCCGCAAACATGGATTGGTTCGAAACACCATCTGACACAAGAAAGAGTTGGTCTGCCTGGAGGGCAAAGGCTGGAAACAGAATTACAAGAAAGCAATTTACTTGAGATCTGTTGTACAACTACCCACCGGCCAGGGGAAACGTCTCAGTGATTGATCTGCAGTACGCCCATCAACTCATATTAACCTGCACTGTGAACACAACCAAAGTTTGCTTTGTAACAAAGTAAAGCTTTTAGCACAGGGCCGGATTAAATAAATGTATAATCCGGAACTTTGAAATACATGTAGAAATTTTTCAGAAGATATAACATGTTTCCCTGTATATGTCTTTTTTTTTTAAATCATGCTTTTTTATTGTTTCCTTACGAAAGAAAGACTACAAAAACCTAAACCACAACAAATAAAATACTATTTACATATAGGATAGTAACTGTAAATTGAAAAACAAACTATTCAAAAACAAAGAAAAAAAAGTAAAAGAAAAATTATACTTAAATTATTTTTTAAATTTATTAATAAAAATAATTAGTAATGATAATAATAAATAGATATAAATAAATAGCTTCCCTCTATATATCTTAAATCTTTTCCTGACATGTTTTTCATTATATTTTGTGAAAATTAATCAATATTGCCATTTTTTTTTTCAGAGGAATGAAACAATATATGAAACTAGCTTTTCATGAATACAAATGCTTTTGCCAAAGCTGACAGGTGTGCGTCCTTGGCCGATGCAAATTCCTCAGATGGATTGTCACTGTCAGCCACCATTGTTTACTGTGTGTGTGTTTGTGCTGCCTGCAGTAAAATGGTAAAAGACGAATCCTTTGTCTCATGTCGGACACATCAAACCAATTACACACCGCTCCCTTACATGGAAACCCCAGTGTTCAGTATTAAATAAATAAAAAAATACATTGAGAAATAAATATATAAATCAACCGACAATGTGGGAACCACAACCTGGCTCTTCAGGCTGTGGGAGACACGCGCTGTTTCAAATGATGTACATGACAGAGCATCAAAGGGCATGGGATGTGGTGTCAGTAGTGTTGGGGGTGAGAATGGTGTGTGACTGTTGTTAAGTGCATACAATAAACAAAAGGGAACAGAGGAGGAACTAATTACATAACCAGAGGGCAGGGAGAGAGAGAGGGAGTAACAGAAGGCTGAGTTTTATAATCTGGGAACACCGAGTCCAGGAGTTACCAAAAGGCAATGCTGACCAAGTTGTCTATGGAGTTACAAAAAATGTTTTATTGCAAGTAAAATAAATTTGTGATTAAATATTTTTTAATGCAATTCCAAACGCTTTGTTTGCAAATCCAAAAGTTTTGTTTGCAATTCCAAAAGTTTTATTTGCATATCCCAAAGTTTTATTTGCATATCCCAAAGTTTTGTTTGCAATCCAAAATATTTGTTTGCGACGACCCCTGCCTCAAGCTACGAGCTCAACAACTGCTACCAAATTTAGACAGTTAGGACCTGTTAGCTAGAGCAACAAAACTGCCAAAGTTATTCTGAATCAACAAAGCTCACGACCCCACCGAGCTAATTAGCTAAGTAGGCAGGTAGCATGTGCAGCTTTGTTAAGCTAAATAAATAAAGAGAGATGTTAGTTTCTGTGTCTGTGTTTATTTAAAGCAGCAGCAAGACAGTTGATTCAGGATTACTTTGCCTTTGTTGTTGCTCTACAGGCGCTTGTAAGCTAAAGAGGCCGGGGATATGTCGCATTATGACATGTGGCATGAAATAAAAGTGTTATTGGGAAAAATGCCAGCATGAAATAAAAAAAACGACTTGGAATAAAAGGGATTTTGAAATAGAAATGTCTATTAAGAAAATTAACTCCTATAAAATAAAAAATAAAACGATGAACATTAACATTTCATAATAATTATTTTTTCATTAAAGTTTTAATATTTTCTTAAATACATTTATTTGTGATTTGTTTTAGCTCATACTTGTGTGTATTCATTTAATATTGAACACTGCCCACAGCCCACAAAATAAGTTGATAGTAAACATTTTGCAGATATTTTCAATGTGAACATTACCCGATATGCTGTTAAAGGGGAATATAGGTGATATGTAAAATATATTTTCCTAATGTAAACAGTTGCATAGGAACAGTTCTTAGACGTGGGTTCACGCTTCTCTGTATATGACTAATACAATGCAGTGACGTCATATCATCTCTACTGTATTTTCACTGTACACAAGAAAATGGATTTCATGCACATTACTGGGAAAGTTGTTTCTGTCAATAAAGACTGGCAAACTGGGCAATGTTGTTATTTCATCAAGCCTTTACAGTATGTGCTGGTATAATGTGGGTGTCTTAGTCCTTGTGAAAGGGCAGGCATTTCCTGCTGTGTGCTTTTACTGTCATCATTGCCAAATCTGTCAAAATGTCGGCTCCATTTTGAACAAATTTGACCTTCAATTTAATCAGTAACAAAAAATGAGTTTAAGGGGACAAGAAACTCTAAATTGTGACTTTGAAGCTCGGTTTGAAGCTAGATTTGTGGTCTTGTCACCAGCTCTCTTAGAAATGACATCAACAAATGTCAATTGCTCCAAATGTGTTTCTTTACTTATGTTTTACAGTATAAGCTTCAGAAGTTGGGTTTTAAAACAGTTTGGCAGCGTTTAGTCAAACATGACAAATAGGGAACACTGCTGGTCGGCACTTTTGATGTGCACTCTAGTCATTAGGTCACTTAGTGTTGACAGGAAGTGGCTTACTGACGTCTGGACATTTGGCTGATTTTTCAAAAAAAAAAAAAAATGTACTTGTTCCAAACCCAAATACTACCCTTTACAGTGCAGTCAAAGTACAGTGAAATAAGTATATGATAAAGTCATTCACACTATCTGGATAGTTACGTGTTGACTTAAAACATTGTGAAACAAATCTATACATAAAAAAAAAACTTGCAACAAGTAAATGATGATGCCTTCAAATGAAGCTTGTGAGCTCGTGGTTACGACATGGGAAGTCACGAGGCAACGGCAATATTGACGTTACTGTCGGCGTCTAGATGCAACAATTTCGCAAGCGGGTAACATAATGCAGTAAATGCAAAGGCAAAATGACAGAGGAAAAAGATGAGGCAGTTGGGAATATCAACATTTTCCTCAGACATATTATAAAATTACGAAGAAAAACGACTAAAATCACAATATATTCACTTATTATGCCCCGAAAAATGAACTTCCATGCTTTCAGAAACTTTCCACTTGACCACATGAGGTCGTGAATACCACAAAGAGGGGGGCGTTCATATGGACTCTTCTCGTGCACACGGTAAACACGACCCCATTTGAAGGCACCGTGACTCAAGAGGAGTCACCATTTCAATGGTCAACCAAATTCTTCACCACTCTACACGAGCTTAACTGCAGCTCCAATAGACAATCCACTCCAGATTATATCCACATGCATGATCACATTTATGAGAGTCGAACCAGCCTTGACGGTGTTGTTGCAGCATTAAAGACACAATTACCTCCAATGGTCGTTTCTCCCAATTAATTTTACAACTGAAATATAAATTTATCTGGGGGTGCAGCAGGCTGAGGCATAATGCCAGATGGCGACAAGTCTCCAAACCGAGAAATGGAAGACAACCAATAAAAGACTGGAACTGAAAATGGTGGGTAATGTTGACTATGTTTTGGTCAATTTGATGTATAGTGCAAAATATAACTTCATTTTAACTGAGCAAAAACATTTTTCCGCATTGTTGCGGAGCATTTTCAAAGTAAAAGCACAGCTGTGGCTGTATAATGATTGTTCAAGCTGTGAAGAATAAAGGCAGCAAAAAAAAAAGATCAATGGCCTACTTATAGATTGGCAGACCTCATTACTGATAAGCCACACTTGCTTTTGACAAGTGTACTCATTAAATAATACAGTGCGGTGCTTTCAGCGTGATATGAAGGACTGTGTCAACAATCTGTTCGGCTAGATGTTATTGCTACGGCTGATAAATGGTGCTATATGTAAAGATAATGCTGATACTGTAATCTGTTATATTGATACTGAATGTTTGTTGCACGCAGCTTGTTAACAGCACGGTACTTCAATTTATAGGCAAGCTCTCAACCTTTAATGCAAAGACAAAGCACAAAGTCTTTATGTTCATTGCTGCAGTGTGCTAACAAGCGGTATTTTAAACTCCTATTAAAACCGTTCAAAGCTGCTGCGGGCCTGTTTTTGAAGAGGGATGAGTTATTGTTTCCTTGATCCTGTGGCAGTATTTATCATCAGCCTATAGTATCTGTCATGGTTTTATATGATCAGTCACACTGGACCGCTGGCAACATCTACAAGGGAAGAAAGGCCAGAAGAAAGTCTGGCCAGAGCTTACCTATCATCACGTGTTAGAAGGAAACTCCCAGCTCACTGGAGAATCCTGTAGGAGGTGGTGAGTCACCCCAGAGACACTACAGAGAAATTAAATCATCCCTGAACACGCACAAGGTTGGACAGCATGTTTACAGTAATGACAAATTCGAACACTCAAGATGGCAGAGTCAACCGTGATTATTATCTTCGCAGGGTGCTTCAATAATAGCCTTTGTAGCATCTAAAATCTGATCCTTGGCATGTGAAGGTCAGGTTCATGTTTCCTAACTGGAGTCCCTGACATTACCATGTTTCATGTTACACCAGCTTTTGGTTGTATTATATTTAGTAGGGGGATGACATAGGTAGTCATCATTGTATTGTTTTCTATCGCTGTAGTGATGATCACAATTGTTCATTGATGCAGTGCTGTTGAGTTTTATGCTATTTTTACTGTGTGATTTCATGTTGTCTTTATGTTTTTTGTCACACTTTATGTTGCAAAACCAATTGCCCTGCGGGGACAAATAAAACTGAACTTGACTTGCATTGTACCTTAAAAAAGGAGTCATAGCATCCTGTGTTAGCATCCTGTGGGCCAAATCTAGCATTCCAACAAAATAGTTTGTCCCTCCGAATAAAATCTGAAAATGTCACTTATTGGGCTACATCAGAAATCTCATCAACTGCGGATCAAGTCCAAACTTTCTTGGCATTGCACATTATCGCCTATCAATGTAAACCATAGACTGTATATAAGAAGTGGACGCAGTCACAGTTACGTCACCCATTGGCTGGTCGCCATCTTGGTTTTTTTGCAACCAAAAGTGACACGAGAAGGTGGAGACAACCGAATGCTGAATAAGAAATTTTTAGGCGACCAAAATGTTACAATTAACTTCCATAAACTGAAAACACTGGACAATATATCGATATTATATCGATAACGTGATATGAGACTAGCTATAGTCTTAGATTTTGGATATCGTAATATGGCATAAGAGTTGTCTTTTACAGGTTGTAAAGGCTGCATTACAGTAAAGTGATGTATTTTTCTGATGTAACTTACCAAACTGTTCTAGCTGTTCTATTATTTGCGTCTACCCACTTAGTCATTATATCCACATTACTGATGATTATGTATCAAAAATCTCATTGTGTAAATATTTTGTAAAAGCACCAATGGTCAACCCTAAAACATTGTTGCAATATTGATTGAGGTATTTGGTCAAAAATGTCGTGATATTTCATTTTCTCCACATCACCCAGCCCTACGCCATGCCTGCTTTATTGTCTATTTGATTCTCGTAATTTACTAAATGAACATCATGCTGTATTGAAGAAGACTTGAAACTAGCGATTGAGACCATAAACTCATGTTTACAATGTTTACTGAGGTAATAAATCAAGTGAGAAGTAGGCTCATTTTCTCATAGAATTCTATACAATCAGACTTCTCTTTGCAGCCAGAGGAGTCGCCCCCTGCTGGCTGATAGAAAGAATGCAAGTTTAAGGCACTTCAGCATTGGCTTCACTTTTCAGATCCGGAGGTTGCCGCCTGTTCTAAACTTAAGAAGACGTTGTATAATTGTGTAATAATTCTACCCATACAGAGCAATGCAAGGCCCACCATATCCTGTGTTTGTTTACGGAGCCACAGCCATATCTCCTGGACTCCAATTGAAAACTCACAACAGTAAATTGATCTGTCAGCAATCAGTCGGACGTCTGTCAGCGAGGCAATGTGACTGCTCTTGTTCCATGTGGAGGGAAACATAACAGACATCAGTGTTGTCAGATGTGAGGCATCAACTCATCAGTCATCAGACGCTGAACTCTTCACCCCCGGTGAGGCTCTCTCTCACCTTGTGCTGAGTGATGCTCGCTGGCCCGGTGCTTTTGACATTCGTGTGGCAAACTGACACGGCCGGTCCGTGCAAGACAAATCATTCATTTTCACCGACAAATAGTTGTGAAATTCCTTATTCCTTCAAATTATTTTGGTGTTTGTGCGCAGTCTATGCTAATTACAAGCTATGGAATAATCATCAGTATTCTGTGCACGCATTTATTTAGTAATAATATTTACACTACAGAAAAAGTAGAATTCAGCCAATGCTAATGAAGCATTCTAGCAAAACAGGCTGCTGTGTAATGACTCTGCAGGGCAAGCAACCTGCGGCAGCACGGCAACACAGTCGAGTGGTTATATTCTCAACACACGGGTGAAGTAGGTAACTGTGCTGATTGCTCAAGGACTTCGGGAACTTCAGCTACAGCAACACTTGACTCTGCACATCTCTCCAGGCAGGCACCATGGGAACTTTACAACAGCCGATCATTTTCAGCCTGTAAAATGAACTCATAATTCTGGACTTCTCGCTCTCATTTCCCGGATGCACTGTTTTTATGCACAGTTGCTGGGTTATTAAGCTAAAAAAGAGACAAGAAAAAGTGAGGATCTTTGCAATGTTTTGGTTTTAGATTACCACCAGGTCTGAAAGGGATTAGATAAGGTGCCACACCCTTATACTGTAAATCCACCAACTGTAATAAAGACCTGGTGGGTGGAGTCAGATTATAAAATGAGTCTTATATAAGCACACAGTAACATCCTGGGAACAATCACCACTACTAAGCTGTCAAATATTCAACACACATTACATCTCCTTCCATCCCTCTCACTGACAAATCACCTGCAGGACAACAGTGCACCTTCAAGCCCTCAAACATCACCTTCAATAAAGCAAGAATCCACAACACACTTCATGTTCCACCTATTTTTCTGATATTAAACGGCCAATCTCCAGCTAGCCCCCGGCCACATTCCCCGCAACAAATATCTCGATCCCTGCAGAGCCATCCCGTTGACAGAAACAACTCTTCCTTCCTGTTATCCTGTTTTTCAAAAGAGAAATAGAAATGTGACAAGAAAACGGCAACTTCCACCTCCTTTCATTGCACCTCTTCCTTTTGTAAAAAAAACCTAGGGCTGTCAAAGTTAGTGCAAATTAGTTTTAAAGCCACTAATTTCTTTAGCGCATTAACGCAATTTGCGATTTTTAGGTTGTAGCGGGCAGTTTTAAAGCTAGAGTGAAGATGCTGGCTGGCATCATCATGAAACTAGAAAACCTAAAGAATCCATTTGTACCAACCATGTCATACTAGCTTGTCGAGAAGGAGGTGAAATAACGCTCCAAACTTGCGTTAAATTTTGGTGAGGAAAACTGGCAAGGCCATTTTCAAAGGGGTCCCTTGACCTCTGACCTCAAGATATGTGAATGAAAATGGGCTCTATGGGTACCAAGTCAAGTCAGCACACTGACAGCTGTTGTTACCTGTTGAGTTTGAGTTTGCCATGTTATGATTTGAGCATATTTTTTTATGCTAAATGCAGTACCTGTGAGGGTTTCTGGACAATATTTGTCATTGTTTTGTGTTGTTAATTGATTTCCAATAATAAATATATACATACATTTGCATAAAGAAAGCATATTTGCCCACTCCCATGTTGATAATAGTATTAAGTACTTGACAAATCTCCTTTTAAGGTGCATTTTGAACAGATAAAAAAATGTGCAATTAATTTGCGATTAACTATTCTAATCGATTGACAGCCCTATAAAAAACGTATTGTTTCTTTTCTTTAAATTCCTCTCTTGTGATCACACTCAACGGTCAACAAGCATGAGGAATACCTGTTGTGGATTATCTTAACCTTGGTCCCCTTACGTGAAGGCCATTTTGCTACCATCCATCAATTCTTCATCACCGCAAGTTATTCATCAATGTCGACGAGCTATCACACCACTGCCATGCGATGTCAAATAATCAGGATACATCACTATGACTTGTTCTCAATAATTCATGTGCATGTAAATTAAAACACAGTTGGCAGAGACTCGTTGCCCATGACCCACGGTGAGCAATCGTGTACCGTGAAGGTCAGCCAACCGGGAGGCGGAGGAGAGACATGCAGGTACTTTATATTTGCATGGCAGCAGTCAGAACAGAGAAGCCTTGTGTTGTTTGTAACCTCGGATTCAAAACGAGGAAATACAATATACAACAAACACCAACATAATATACACATACGACATCACCCACTTTAATTCCCGTGGTTATACTGTATCAATCAAACAACTAGCTTCCTGTGCAGTTATAAATTCAGCTCAGACTGCTCCTCAGTAGCTTTAAAGCTGTTCATAACTTCACCTCTCCCTGTCATTACCAATCATATGGGTTCAAATCAGAAGACGCCCAGCTCTTGTTGCATACCTAGAGGGCTGAACTTGAGACAACAGGTCTTATTTCAAGAAAGCACTTTCTGTCTGGACTACCTCCCCTGCTTACTGTGATTATTGTCAATGTACACCCCGTGTAAACGCTGTACAAAGTGTGTACACTAGTGATTCTCAAAGTGGGGTCCACAAAATAATTAGCACAAAATAAAACTTTGCGTATCTACAGATGGGGACCATTTGCACCAATAAAACCAGCGTGCATTGTGTCCATTACTCCCACCCGCGTTAGCTTTGGGCCACTAGAAACTGATATGATTGTGACACACAGCAACAAGTTTGTTATTTTTAAATTGAAGCACTTGCTGAAAGTCAGCTTTAGACTGGTGAGTTTAAAGGGGAACTACGGCTATTTTCAAAATTCATACATGTTCCTATGGTCTAAGACAGTCCAAAACATATCAGTAAACAGGAAGAACTCTCTTCGAAATCCAAAAACCAGAGTGCTAAAACTCAATTTTGTGATGTCGTAGGGTATAAAGTGTGGAGCTGCTCCATAGACAATGAATGGGGAGAGATGTAGTAAATGACACTGAGAGCACCCAGGGGAATGTTCTGAGTATGTGGGAACATTTTTATGTCACAACTCTACAATAGAATAACGGGCCGTAAACATGCCGCGTCTAAACACGCGTGGAAAACGCCAGCTGTGCCGCTTTTTTTTTCTTTTCCAATGTGCTTGGCAGGTTGTGCTGCTGTCGCGCCTGCCGTTACTAAGCAACCAAAACCTGCACGCTGCGATAACGATAATGATGAAGTTGCGGTAATTTAGCGGGAAGCCTCACCGACTAAACTAAACGCATGCAAAACAAAGATAAATGGATTTCCAGCACCGTAGTTTTACACTCGATTTCTCTTTGTCAGTTTGGCGGACCTTTCAACTAGATGTTGTGCCATCATCAGATGGAAAGAGTGAAGCAAGTAAAATAGTCCGTGGGACAGATGGTAAAGCTCTGAGTAGCCCTGCACTAAAATGATTAACTTCTCATCCATATATTTACCGTAGACTGATATTTACAGAAGAGAGAAAAGATATCTGCCGGCTGTGATTGGTTGTTCCTCGTCACACGACATGCAGTGCGCTCCAAAAGTTGAACTATTTTTAACTTGGGGCGCATTGCTATCGCGTTTGAGCGTGCCTGCCGCATGTCTACATTGACAACAATGGATTTGAGCGCACAAAAGACGCAGACAAACATTCTGTGGGTCTCCCATTCATTGTCTACGGAGCAGCTCCAGACTTTATACCCTATGACATCATAAGTTTGAGACTTACTTCTCTGGTTTCTGATTTTGAGAGAGAGGAGCTCATGTTCACAAATATTGTTTGAAAGTTTACTAAGCCATGGAAATAACATATTGGAATTCTTAATGTGGGTGGTGTTCCCCTTTAAATGTCTGGATTCATCAGGAATATGCCAGTCTTGCCACTGTTCATTTTCTGAAAGCTTAATTACTTGAAAATGTCGGCTATAAATGCTGTCAAGTTGAGTCCAAATGCAATTTGAATAAAACCACCCTCTTTATAAAAAGTTATATAAGTGGTATTAACATTCAATAACATTGCAAATTTCCCCACTGTGGGACTAATAAAGGATTATCTCAACTTATCTTAACAGGACTTAAATCGGAATGTGTTTCTGTTTATCTCTATGAAAAAGGTCAAATAGTTTCAATGGCATTTAAGACTACAAACGGTAGTAAGCATGCTTAATCGGTGTTACGCTTTAGAGGGGTTCCTTGGAAAGTTTTCCCCCCTATAAGGGGTTCTTGGCCCCCAAAAAGTTTGAGAACCCCTGGTGTGCTGACATCAGATGGCCAGATAAAAACACAACCTGTTACTTCACTTTTTTGTACAACTGCTTCTGGAGGGCTCAAATGAAAAGCATGTTGATATGCAACTCAAGGAAGGAAAAAGTACTTAGGTAACTCTGATTGTAAAATACCAACCACGGTGTTTCACCATGCTGTAGATGGGTGAGGTCAGGCCAACACGAACGTGATGAAAATAGTAGTCAAAGTCAACTAAAATGTTGCAAAATAAACCGTTAACGGTCAACAACTCTGTGTCAGTCTGTTTAGAAGAAAATGAAAACTTCCGTAAAGTTGTGATGTCACAACTTTACAGTCACGGGTAGAAGTGCCGCCAAACTCTGTGTAGGTGACACACCCAGTAAGTCCCCGGCTGCATGTGAAGAAGGCGATGGTGCAGATGCGAAAAGAGCGGAAAAGCTCACCAATCAGAGCAGACTGGGCTTTTTCAGGAGAGGGTCTTAAAGAGCCAGCTAAAAAGGGAGCGTTTCAGACAGAGGGTGAATACAGGTATATTCAGACAGACAGTGTGAGAAAAAGAATGTGTTTTTCAAACATCAAAGCATGTAAACATGTTCTAGCAGAAACCCAAAATACAATTATGAACCTGAAAACGAGCATGATATGTGCCCTTTAATATAAGTAAGTCTTCAGATACATGTGTTGCATTCACTTTAGCAACCCATCCAGGGAGTGCACACACTAATACATGTATTCATACACTAATACACGTGGTCTTAACTCATCCTTACCTGAACCATGGTCATGACATGGCAGGGGTTCAGCAGATATATCACAGTCTTGGTGGCGAATTTGAACCCAACCTCCACTCCAAAAGTCATACAAAGGGCAACCAGCAACAGGTTCTTGCCCAGACTGTCCTCCTTCGCCCGTGTGCAGTCTTTCCCGACAACTCTGAGCTCTTTGGAGAGGTTGATCTTCTTCAGCGCCACAACAATCTCCACCAGGGAGATGAGGAAGATGACCAGGCTCTCGCTGACGCGCTGCTGGGGCGCGATGAAGGCGGCGCACTCGGGCCCCCCGTTGCCCTCGAACTTGGGGTCCACGCCGCCGTAGATCCAGTCCAGCAGGCTGTAGATGTTATACCTGGACATATTCCTCTTCTCGTGTTGGAAAAGATACGAACAAGATGGAATAAAAGACGTCACGCCGACCTCTTGGCGAAACATGAACTGCAAGATTTCCCTTTCGAGGTTGAGAGGTAGACATGTATCCACCGCCGTGGCGTGTGTTTGAGCTAAATCACCACAACTGCCTCATCCGCAGACAGATGAGGAACTTCGGCTTAGCAGCAGGAGGCAGCGTCGGTCCACACTCACGTTTCCCACCGCTGCTGGTGCTTGGTAGTGGCAAGACTCCCTCTTCTTTCACGTCCCTCAACGAATTAACAGCTATTTGGCATCATAAGGAAACACGCATTCAATGCTGGCTACGTCCTCTTAGTCGTATCAAAGCATAGACAGCGGTTTTGCTGGAGGGTTGAGTTTAGCGTGTTAGCAAACAGCGCAGACACCGGATAGGTTGTTAGCTCGCTTAGCTTACCGAGCCTACCTTGCTGAAGTGGTGGAAAGTTTTCATACCCCCCAGTTTAGCCTCTCAGGCATGAGCACAATTCTCAAGAGTTAGAGGACCAGTTTTCCCTGCTTTGCTGATTTGCATCATAATTTGCATTGGCACATGGGGGGAAGTTTACCTTCAGGGCTTTTCTGTCACAAAGGGGTTTAAATGCACAATGTTACAGACACGTGTACACATTACATTTGAGTTAGTTAACTGTACTTAGGTAGTTACTGTAAGCTATGCATATCAGTTTGTAAATTTGAGTGCAATAACATTAGCGATGTTTACAGCTGGTATTTATTCATACTTTTATCGTATGTTGAAATGCACCTTTATGATAGACTCTTTACTCCAGGGATCACCCTAACCTAACACACATTGTATTCTGCCTGAGAGACAAATATGAGGGATTAAAATAACCCTCAAAGTGAGGAGGGCACCCAAAACACGCGATGCTTCAGATGGTGCGTTCATGAAAATCCGGAAACCTGGCTATTCTTATTGCATCTGAGAAATACATTGCCGGTGAATGCAGACATGCTGATGTTTCTATTCTAAACCAGCCAACCGAGAATTTGAAAATATTATATACATAAAATGATATGGCTTAAAAGAATACCCTCCTTTTTTATTTTTAAAGATACTGATTTTAAATCATATTTGACTATGATTTATAACTAATTAAATTGTTTAGACATTTCAAATTTATTCCAATTGTTTAACAGACCCCGATTGTTTTTTGTTTGTTTTTTATTTATTTATTTCTTTAATATTTTCCTTTCCTTACATTTTATTTGTTGTATAATTTATTTTATTTTTGTATTATTTTTATAATGTAAAATATATTTGCAGAATTGTAATGAAATATCTGAACATGTATATGAATCTACTGTATTGAACTTTTGAAATAAAGTATTATAAAAAAAAAGAGAGAGAATGAATGATTTCACCAGGCATTGGGAGTAATAACAAACTGTTTAACAGGCTAACAATTATTTTTTGTTATTTCCTTCTCCACGGGGAAACAATTTTTTCCATGCTAAGCTTAAACAAATTCTCACATGGGATTCTTGTGACCTTTTGTCAGCAAGAGGGGTTCTGCTGAATGATTTCCATCCTGTGTTTATAAAGTGAACGAATGTGAGCCAGTTACACTTATTTCAGAGCAATATTTAGCACCTGATGCTGCCACTAGTTACACAGTAGGGGCACAATTAAACCTCCATGTATATTCAGGACACATACTGTACAGTAACAGTAAGCTCTCCTAGCATTCCAATTGACTTTAGTGTGGTAACTAAAACCAAATAAATAAAATATATGTACATCTCTGGGAGTGACAGCAGTGTGTATTCTCCCATTCGCTTCCATCTATCGCTTCTGTTAGTCAAAGTTTCAAAGATTCATGGAGATAAGACTGTGATAGCGACCTCTAATTATTTATTTTTGAGCTGTTCCATTGAGTTATGGTAAGTATGCAGTGATGGTATGAATGGTAATAGCTTAGTCTTAGCAGGTAGCTAAATAACAAATTACAATTACTCTCAGTTTTTAAACAGTTTAAAGGGGACATAGAAAAAACTCACCTTTTCAGTGCTTGTGCTCATACATTTGGGTATCTGGAGTGCCTACCAACCAGCAAACTGTGAAATAAGATAATCCAGTCAGTTGTTTGTGGGCTGTCTAGATCAGAAAACATGTGATTCAACAAGCCATTCAGATTTGGCTCCCCTTCCTATGTCACATGCAGGCTCATTAGAATATACCGCCCACACATTGAGAACTACCTTTGCAAAGGAGCAAAATATTAAATATTAATATTTTTAAAAAATTCTCGCAAGCCAATCAGAACAAACTTTTGGGGGTCTTAAAGAGACAGGCACTGAAACTGAGCATTTCAGACAGAGGGTGAATACAGGTATATTCAGACAGACAGTATGAGAAAAATAATGATGTTTTCTGAACATTAAAGCATGCAAACATGTCCTAGTAGAAACCCAAAATACAAGTATGAACCTGGAAATGAGAATGATATCTTTGATATTTATCTTGAAAACTAATGACAGGATTGACGTGACATTTTCTGTGCACATTTGTTCTCCCACGAGCAGGAAACATTTTAATTTTAGTAACCCCTTTTGATTTTCGTCAAGCGCTGGCCTCAGGCCAAATTTAAATTTTTTAAATGCATGTATCCACTGAGACACCTTTTTCTGTACAAATCCATTGTTCCAAATGAAAAAAAAATATTACCCCTTGATCTTTTTCATAGAGCTACAACCACGACAAACTTTGGCCATTTTCCATTTTATTGTAATAGCAAATGTTAAAGAGGACCTATTATGCTTATTTTCAGGTTGATAATTATATTTGGGGTTTCTATTAGAACATGTTTACATGCTTTAATGTACAAAAAATGCTCTACTTTTCTCATACCGGCTGTGCTGCAGCACTTCTTTTCACCCTCTGTCTGAAACGCTCTGTTTGAGCTCCTGCCCCCCCTCCCAAAAAGCCCAGTCTGCTCTGATTGGTCAGCTGGCCCCCTCTGTTGTCACTGATCAACCAAACCAAACTCTTCGGACTACGCTCCAGCTCCTTTCTAACTAGCTTTGTTTCAGGGTGTGCCAAACTAGCCGCTAGGCAGGTATTATGCAAATGTGTTACTTGGTGACATCACCACGTTACGGAAGAAAAGTTCAGGCAGTTCAGGCAGGTGCAGTGTTTCTGTGGGAGAGAGTAACTCCCTTTGGTGTGGACTTTGGGTTTTGTAACTTTACAGACCTTTTACATGCACAAAAAACTATATAACACTAAACGAAAGGGAAAAAGCACAAAGGCATAATAGGTCCTCTTTAAATGTGAAAGTTATGGATAACTGGTGAGATTATATGTGGTAACTGTAGTTTTTTTTGTTATGTATGATATACATAATAGTTCTTTTAAAGTTATCAATTATCCTTGATTTTGTTTTTGTGAGGAAAAAATAGTAGTAGTAATAAAATGATGGGTAACTTTGGATCATTACTGTTGGAAGAAAGCAGCCATCACCACGGCTATCCATTGGGACATAGCTTCATTATGTAGTCTTTTCAACTGTTGTTACAAATGCAAGACACAAAACAAATAACTGAAGGTTATCACATCACATGTATCCTCCTAATAGGGACAAACATGATCAAGGGCCACAGTAATAGAGAAGTTGTAAGATTTGGATTTCGATGGGACCTAAATATTTCCTTTGAAATCACTTCATTAAGGAACAGCAAAGTTTGATTGAAGTGAATTACAAAATGCATACTTGCCAAAATGAAAGTCCAGAGAGAGCTAATTTGTACGCTGGTTTTCTCCATGCCCATTTGGCATTGTGTTTCCATCGTAGCGGGGGGTAGTGACGTGCTCTCCGCACTAATTGGCTTGGGATTCGCTTCAATATGGCAAATACTTTTCACAAACAAGCCAGGGGAGATGTAGTGAAATGAATGAGGGTGCAGGGAATGAACTGACATGGAGAAAAGAGGAGAAGTGAAAAAGCTTTGGGATGCATCTAATGTCTCCCACAGTGCCTGCTTTGGTTGGCCGATGCTCGCTTTTTTAAATAACCACACGCTGACATAACTCCATTAGTGTAAGGGTTTGTGTGTAGCACTCAGGACTCAGGCTGGTGCAGGCAGGGCCTGTTTTAAAACATGTCCAGCAAATGACTCTGTGTTGAAACGTTGTAATTGTGGCCAAACACTGCTTTACTATGCACAGTAAGGGAATACATGGCATTCTGGTTCGCTTGTACCGGTGGTACAGTGGTTGAAACTGAGCCTGAGTGTGTAATGAGTTTCTGGTCTTGATATTATTGCATAAATAAAGATGAGTTTCATATCAAAAGATAATTACTTAATAACATATTTACTGATAAATGCACAGAGGGCTCACGAGGAGGAAAGCAGGTGAGTTAAAAATTAATATATACATAAATTAATAACATGCACGAGTGGGAAAGCAATCGTGAAGGTATCCAGTAGACTTCAATACAAGCAGTCATATTCCTGTGAGGGAAAAGATCCCATTAGTCTATGACTAATTATTGGAATCTTATCTTTTCAAGGTTCACGTGACTCATATTAGAATTGGTTTCTATTTAAGACACAGATGGACAAGTGTGACTTGATCCAACCAATCAAAAATGATCACTTTAGTTGCTTTTCTTAAGGCTCATATTTGTAGAAAATTGGTATTAAAGCCGTGATGAATTAACATAATTAACTGGAAGACTCTAAACAGGCCTCCATTCAGAGGAGACACCCCTGTCTAATAGATACCACCATTAAACTTCCCTAGTTGATCACTTACATTAAGGCAATTATCTTTTGTATTACATGTTTTCTGAAATTTTATGTTTAAATACGCAAATGATGCATTATCTTATGATATACACGCTAATTTGCATACATTTCCAGAACAGAAATGTGATCATTGGTTAAAGCCACGTTCAAAATGCTTGTTTCACTTTGTTGACATTCTAGAGTCTAAGGTTTTTACAGAGGGGATTTTGGATATCTCTTTTTATCGCTCCATAAATCAAAAAATACTGCCAACAGCCATAAAAAATCCATTTTCGCCATGTTTTTATGAATAAATTGTTCTATAAATCAGGCTATGAATGATATATGAACAACCCCTTCAGTAAAAACCTTCAGAATATAGATAGGTATGAAACGGGAAAGTTTGGTGGATGTAATTGATACTGAAGTGGAGATCTTTGGCTCAGAGTCTGAGAAAAAAATCATTTTGAAAAAACGGCCTTTATTGTAAAATTCCATACATTTTGAAGACGATAGGTGAACAGGGTAAAAACATAACTAATAGATATCACCATGAAATGTCCCCAGTTGATTACTTACGATTACTTAAGACAATTATTTTTTGTATTACAAGTTTTCTGAATTTTTATGTTTAAATATGGAAATAAGGCATTATCTAATGCTAACTTTTGGTGAATTTAGGAGCAATCTACAGACGCAAATAGACAAAGTAGTAAAATAAACACCTAATTGTGTATTTTGGATGTTTTCTTTCCACTAGTCTGAAAGAAGACATGTTATGGAAGCAAAATAGCCCAAAATCTTAAAACTGACTAGTGCATGAAAAACAATGTTTTGTCCTGGGGCGTCTCCCAGGACAGGAAGGAAGGAAACTGTCTTATTAGTACACTCTTTCCCATGACTTTCTGCCCAGAAAAATAAAACGGACCCCATTTCAACATTCTTAAAAGGGTAATACACTATGTTCTCTCAGTCCCATAAGGGAAAATACTGACTCAGTTTATAATCCAACAGGGGCTATAAAATCCAGGCCTCGCTTCAGGATGTGGAGAGGAGCAGACGGAAGGCTAAAGATCAACTGGCTATCCCAGCACTTGATCCTGAGGGATAAAGAGCGAGTCGGTCTCCTGGCTCGAGATGCTGAACTCCTCAGGAGATTAACTGTCAGAAAGGAGCAACCTAGTAAAATCTAGACCCTTTAGGTCTGGTGGAAAAAAGGGCCAATTAGTTATAGATTGAGGAGACTGAGAAAGAGCAGCTGAACAGGGAGGGAAATCAGCAGCACAGCCTCTCAGTTACACAAGATATTTCTCAAGCTTCTTCATGTACTGTGTGTTTGCTCATATAGGTTCAAGGCTGCATTATTTGTCAAGAAACAGAGAAAGCAGAAGATCAGTGTCTATGGAGAAATAAGAATGCAATATTTCTCAACAACAGTTCTTCCCACCCGAAAGCTGACATTTTCGACCTTAGCTTGTTTTCTTGGGATCAGCCAATTAGGCTGTTATCGGGCCATTAAATAAGCACCATAGATGTGGGTCTTCGAGTCAACCCAAAAAGCATTAGGATTCAAAGCTGGTTTTGACTCTCCAGCTCTCCACACTGCACACATGAGGAGCCAAGTGTTGTCGCAACTGATTCAACTCCTTGTTCAAATATATAATGGATTATGTTTGAAGCAAAGAAAGATGCACAAAATCCTGTATCACACTTGTCAGCGCTGTCTGTAATGTCTGCACTTCGCTGTTCTGCACACTGTAAGCTTATGCCTGGATGAGACCGAACATCAAATAAACAATCTTTAAAAAATCATTTTTTAATTTTGAACTTGAATCATGCTGAAATACATGTTTTAACCTCTTTCAAAAGAATAATGCTTTTGTCAGTATTGTTAGCGTCACCAGGGGGCGATGTTACCATTTTCCTCCCTGTGCGGATTTCAGCATTTTCCCACATGAGGCTTTTTGAATATTTGAAGAAGCACCACCACATTGTAAATCCGAACCTTTTTAAATACAGTCCAACTACAGACCTTATGCTTCTAGCTCTTTAGCGGCTTAATGTGCTCTTATATTAAGGATGGCAAACAGCATTTTCAATATCATTTTCACATTGCAAATACAAGAAGAGTTAGGAGCCAAATCAACCCTGTGCAGCTGCCGGACCACATTTGGAACTCACATTATACATGAATCAATGCAAGTCATTATAGTTCGACATAAATGTTTATGCTGATTTAGTTTGTTTTGCCTCCATTTACATTATGCTTTTTATGGCTTTGATTGGATTTCTTTAAATCTGAGGTGCTAAATTATATAGTTCTGTTGATTAAATATTGATTCAATCATTTTACTGTGTGGACTGCAGGAAGATTAGAACTGCTACAGAAGATGCTGTAAAAAGAAACAAATAAATAAATGTCTGAAGTACGGCTGTCAAAGTTAACCCGATAATAATGCGTTAAAGTAAATTCATTTAAACGCCACTAATTTCTTTAACGCATTAACGAAACTTACGATTTTTTAGGTTGTAACGGCTCAGTTCAGGAAAAACTGGCATTACCATTTCCAAAGGGATACCTTGACCTCTGACCTCAAGATATGTGAATGAAAATGGGTCCTATGGGTACCCACGAGTCTCCCCTTTACAGACATGCCCACTTTATGATAATCACATGCCGTTTGAGGGCAACTCATAGTCAATTCAGCACACTGACACACTGACAGCTGTTGTTGCCTGTTGGGCTGCAGTTTGACATGTTATGATTTGAGCATATTTTTTATGCTAAATGCAGTACCTGTGAGGGTTTCTGGACAATATTTGTCATTGTTTTGTGTTGTTAATTGATTTCCAATAATAAATATATACATGCATTTGCATAACGCAAGCTATTTTTCCACTCACATGTTGATAAGAGTATTAAATACTTGACAAATCTCCCTTTAAGTTACATTTTGAACAGATAAAAAAATGTCCCATCAATTTGCGATTAATCGTGATTAACTATGGACAATCATGCGATTAATTGCGATTAAATATTTTAATCGATTGACAGCCCTGGTTTGGATCAGTCAGATTTGTATCTATATTTTCAGCATTGACATATTGCATACATTTAAATAACCAAGTGTATACGATTAACAATAAATACCAGGCAGCAGACTATTTTGCCAACACAGGCGAAAAGAAACTGAGCTATGTTTTAAAAAGCAGTTGTGGACAGCTGGGCCCGAGGAGATGGCATCTAAATGGACAACAAATAAAGTATTTTGTGGGTCTAGAAGGTTTATGTTTGTCAGAATGGTGCGAAAATCAATGGCCTCCTGAGGGGGCGTCTGTGCTCTGATAGGCCCACTCCTCTCCTCACTGCAGAGCAGGAATCAGTCAAGGATATTAATCTGAACATCAGTCATGCATGGGGAACACCCCACAAGGAGAATAAGCCTGCTCATCCATGCATCTCCTGGGGGAGGTATGGAGAGGGAGGGGGCTTTGAGGAAGGGAGTTGAATGTGTAAGTGTGTCAGGGTATCATCTCAGGAGATGTGATGTGGGCTGACTTTAGGCACACAGACGATAAAACCTAAACCGAAAGAGGTTGGCACCATCAAAATTCCTGCACAGCTCACTGAACCACATTATAATCTGTACAACAATGCAGAGAACGCCACAATAACCAGCAAAGAACAATCTCCTGCGTGGGAAAAGAAGAATTTCTCTGAGTTATATGTTAATGTAATTCATCTTAGTGCAATCTAATCCTGCAGCCATTCCAATAAGCCGCACAAGTAGCAGGAAATATTAAAATTCAAGGCCAGTCCATTTTCTTATTACCCACAATATGCTGTATTTCATTTTCTCTCATCGCCTTGATAAAATTGTCGCCTCTCCGTTTCGACTGCTCGTACTGGGTTATCTTCCCAAGGAAGAGTACAGATGTTGAGTAGTTCCTCCATGAGGGCCCCACACACTGACTGCAGGGCATCTGAGCTTTCCACTCCAGAGCTAGTCTAATGTACCACGACTGTCAACAGCTACCGAAACACGGCAACACAGTCGATCTTGACTCGCTAATCGATGGCATAACATAAGCTGGAAATCATGGGTGGAATTTACAATTAAACTCCTGGAGATACAGTCGTGCTGAGTGGAGGCAGATGTTATAATCAATTCCATATTAAGCTATACTGCTACGACTGGATCTGTTATAACTCAATGATACTAAAGCCAGTACATTTGTTGAGAAAATGTTAAATAACAGCAGAGGTTTCAGCAGAGCCAAGTCCCGTCTCCCCAGTCTTGTTATGTCTGTCCTGTATTTCAGAAATGTAGAACTCACTGTACACTGGTACAGCTATCTGTAGCTGTGACATTACAGCAACAATTATTTGATATTCCACTGATGTCCAAATAATGTCTTTCTCCGGGTCTGAAAAGTGAAGCCAATGCGGAAGTGCCTGAAACTTGCATTCTTTCTAATGGACAGCAGGGGGCGACTCCTCTGGTTGCAAAAAGAAGTCTGATTGTATAGAAGTCTATGATAAAATGAGCCTCACTTGATTTATTGCCTCAGTAAACATTGTAAACATGAGTTTATGGTCTCAATCGCTAGTTTCAAGTCTTCTTCAATACAGCATGATGTTCATTTAGTAAATTATGGTTCCATTTAGAGTCAAATAGACCATAAAGCAGTGGATGCTTTAGGGCGTGGCTACCTTGTGATCGACAGGTTGCCACCATGGCGTTGTCCGGTCTGGGAGTTATCCGTGTTTTCCTCTTAGAACTTTAACCCTTTCACAATGTGTTTTCAGTTCATCCAAGTTAATTATAACCTTGGTCGAAAAAGATGGCGACAGCCAAAAACCAAGATGGTGACGGCCAAAATGTCGAACTCGAGGCTTCAAAACGGCAGTCCACAAACCGATGGGTGACGTCACGGTGACTACGTCCACTTCTTATGCACAGTCTATGGCTCAAGCACCCATATGTGTATCCAGCAGTGTCTCCTCCTCAATGAAGGCAACCAAGTATGCAAGTAAACTTTCCTCCATGTAAAGTTTTCATCGGGTCATAACATAATTGTTTCCAAACCCGTTTGTTAGTCATTCTGAAGCCATGGGGTCTTTGCTTGTCCCAGCAGCAGGGTGCAGCGTCAGAACTGAAACGGCAGATGAATAGCCTCGTCGTAATGTTTGGACCAGGCAGTCTGCTGCAGTATGCTTGAGAAATCATTAAAAATTATGAGGCATTCTCTTCTCGGGCAGATAAAATGACAAACCATCAAACGCGCTCATTTGAGAGAAAACAATTAGAGCAATTACAAGTTTCTTTTAATAATGATTAAAGTTGTCAGTTTTCCTTTAAGCCAAGTGTACAATGAAAGGAGACATGGCAATGACATGTGACAAAAAATCCCACCTCAGATTCAAATCCTGGACATCATAGTTAAACAGTAGTAGCTCGCAGCCATCAGGACATCCCATGATCAGTTCAAAACATATCACATGTCGGTGTCGTTTGTACAAAGGAAATAAATTGCTCTCAAAGGAAAAATAGCTGTATTCAGTGGTTAGGTTAAATCCTTATAACCCTGAACCAAAATGTTGAAGCCATTAAAGGTGCAATCAGTAGATTTTGACTCTTAGTCTCTAGTAAGATCTAGTGACAGCTGTAGGAAACTACATTACAGCAAATGCGTATCCTCCTCTACAAAGTCAGCCTTTTTCTGTTTGTTTTAGCAACTTTTTATATTGAGATTTGACAAACTTTTGGATTATCAAATGTGTCGAACTTGCAACTTTTTAAAATTTTGAAGTCTTGTTCTTAATTACCACAGACTAAAGATGGACGACATGACAGCTCCCCAAAAATTAAGCCAAAGCATCTCGATCGCCCCCTGGTGGCTGGCTGCAGTATAGGCCGTAAATCCCGCCCCCTCCATGTTAGTCGATGGGATATGGGCCAAACTAAAAAGTCAAAGTACACGTCAAACTAATTTTTCCCAGAGATTGTTTCTGTCATTTTAGGTAGTTCTTATCACGCTGATGTATGTTCAAGTGTTCATTTTAAGGGGGTGAGACGTCATGATTGGCAGTTGTGAGTCTCTCTTGCTGACAAGCTGCGGCCGTGCTCGGCTGCCGATTGGTTCGGGCGGGTGACCTCGATGCTGCGGCTCCACCGCCCGATCACTACTGCGCATCTGTCATTTCATCCGACAGTCTGAGTCACAGACTCTGGCTCCAAATGACGTCAAAATCTCAAGGTGGCAGCTCCCGTATCCGTGATATTTTGGCTTCACTTCTGTACAGTGGGAGGAGGTGGAGACTCCTCGTGTATCTTTATATACAGTCTATGCTAATTACTCATTGTGCACCTCTTAAACCACTAGGGGGCACAGCACACTAATAGTTTATGCTGGTGTTGAGTGAACCTATAAGGCAATTTGATTGACTTGATTAATATTTATTCCGTTGCCAGAATACATTTTTGTAGAATGAGAGTACTCGTAAAATGTGAAATGAAGCATTATTTTCCACTAGTAACCAAACAAGCAACCTAATTAACAACAAAGCAACAAAAGCCTGTCCCGACAAACCCTTCAGGCAAAGTGTCTGTCTGCAGAGTTCCAGTACCTGAACTAATCGCTGAAAAGCAGCATACACCTGGGGCCAGCGGTATCTTGTTCAGTGAAATCCGCTGAGCGGAGCCGAGGTTCAGTGAACAAGGTGTCATCAAGGTAGAAAGGCCCTAGGGGGGGAAAAAAATCAAAGTAAACAAATGCTGGATAGTCTAGTTGTGCCTCACACATTAGTGGGTATGTTGACAGCACTTCCATGGAAAAGGACATAATAAATCACACATGTCTTGACAATGAATTTAAAGGAGCAGTGTATAGCATTTAGGGGGCTCTATTGGCAGAAATGGAATGTGATATTAATAAGTATGTTTTCTTTAGCGTATAATCACCTTAAAATAAGAATTGTTGTGTTTTCGTTACCTTAAAATGAGCCGTTTATATCTACATCCGGAGCGGGTCCTCTTCACGGAGTCCGCCATGTTTCTACAGTAGCCCAGAACGGACAAACCAAACATTGGCTCTATGTACGGCCATTCGCGTTTTCAGGTTTTTGCATCGGCCACCGTAATTTTCCTACACGCTTGGCACACGAGAGAAGCTCAATAAGGTCTCAGTTGGTTGCAATCTGCAAACTCACCGCTTGATGGCACCAGATCCTACACACTGCACCTTTAACTGTTATACTGACCTGTTGTACAAACTGTAATATTACTGTACTGTAGTTAGCGCAATGTACATGGTAAATAGTAAGTTAATATGCAGGACTATTTTCTGTTGCAAGTCTTAGATAATTAATCTATTGCTATTATTTCTATATTAAAGGTTAATTACTTTTAGTGCCAATAGTGACCTCATAATTACATAGTAAACAATAAGTCGTTTCTGATGTTTTATACGGACTAGGGGAGCACTACAAGGAACACTATAATATACACATACAGACACATGGTTCCTCTCTAGATAAGTAAAAGGTTATTTCACTTGTCTAAATGACAAGTGGCTGAAAGAATAATGTAAAGTCGTGCTGTGCATTATGCTCACACTGTACAGAAGATGGCGAGGCAGTGCATTTTTTTCGCTACATGGCTACGATTAAAGATAATAATGTGGTTGTCAGAGAAATCAGCGGGAGGAAAGGTCAGGCTTTTAGAAGTTGAAAGATGTTGAAGGATAGATTGGCTGAAATGATTGACTCATTAAGTGTCAGTCCATGTGGACACAATACCTGTGGTGTCTATAATTCAAACCCGCCACATGCATTTCTAAAGCATCTCAAAACTGCCTGACTACTTTGACAATTTATAATCCGTAAAAAAAAATAAAAAATCCCTTTACTTCACAGAGAGATTAGTATTTTCATAAATTAGTTTAAAAGTTTCCATTTTATATGTAGAAGTAGGACAAGTTGGCCACAGCCATAGATTTTGGTCAGTGCCACTTGACATGGTAAGAACAATTTAGCCTGCTTATTTAGATCCTGTGGTAGTGATAGTTGGATGTATTTAATACTAAATTTGGTTTGCATGGAGATGAAATGTTAGCAGCTGTAAATCTTGGAGTGTCTTTAATACTAACATTTACAGTTGTACAGTTGTATTGTAAAAACAATTTTGTAGGATAATAAGAGCTGTTGTGGATGCAAATTAAGATATATGCAGGACTGAACCTGAGTGACAGCCCCCTCATTTGCATTATGGGGCAGAAATGCACAAAGAAAGGTAAAAAGAAATGTGTAAAATGTATAAAGAAAATAAATTCATAAATAAATAAGTTTGGGAAAATAAATAAGGGGTGAAATGCAAAGGGAAGATCATGCATAAATAAATAATCAAATAAATGCATAAATACATAAATAAATACATACATAAATATAAGATAAATAATAAAAAAATAAAAAATAAATAAAAAATAAATGAATAAATAAAAAATAAATGCAAATTTAAAAATTAATAAAAAAAAATACATTAATAAATAAAAGGGAAAATTAAACAGAGGAGTAAATATATAAGGGAATTAATACAAAGATAAATCAATAAGAAGCAAATTAAAAGAGAAATTTCAATTTATGTCACATTTTATCAATTAATTAATGACTACATTTATTTTTTTACTACATTTAATGATATATTTATTTATTTATTGAGTCATTTAACTTACTGTACAAGTTAAAATGTCCACTGTGAAAAAGGCCTGTGAATAAAGTGTGGAGTGAAACCTCTCTGTTTATACACTCATGCTACACGTGACACTGTAGTTGCTGCTACGTAAATCAAACGCACCCTTTGACAAACAGCGGTCCATTTAAGCGTTCGATACTCACACGCACACTCTTTGCTTGGCTTGTTTGTAGTCTTAATAGCAGAATCTGCAATTAAGACTACAAACATGCTGCTTGTGACATAGTAATTAACTAGCTAACGTTAGCTCACCTGCAGCCAATTATGTCTTCAGGAGGACTTTGTGGAGGACTATCTCTGTTTGGCTAGCTGGACTTCAGACTGTTACCTGTTGGCCTCAAACACACACCTGAAGCTGGAGGTGGACTTTTCCTGTCCTGCTGTCTTCAACCTGGGACCACAGTGACTCTTCTTCACAAAAACTGTCTTCATTCTTCTTCACTCCATGGACAACTACCTCACCTGGGTCTACCTGAACAAGCTAGGTAAGTTAAGCTAACTAATTGGTGCTTATGTTAGCAAAAGTTAACTATGGTTAGTCTTGTATTTGCTCTGTTCAGTCTGTTTATGTGCTTGGAAAAATGGCTGCAGAGGCTGTTTGTTGTTTGTGGTCAATTTCTTGGCATCTGCTAACTTCTGCCATAAAGCTGCTATCATTTACCTGTGTGGAGTATTTTGCATTTGTTCTATGTTTTCTTTACTGTGAATGAAGTTCTAGTAGTGTATTTTTCTTTTGGTGATATGTGGCAGGTGCATTGATGATGCTGTTTATATGCCCTAAATAGTGGTGAGTTATGAGTATTCATAGGCTATTTGAAACCCCAACATGACTCAAATGTTAGAAGTATAGGCCATTTTGTCATTGCAGGGTAAACACAGGTGTAATTAATAACATTAATTGATATGGCCCTGTTCCATTTAGGTTGGCCACGGCCCTGGTATTGTGCATGCTGGCTCACTGGAATGGCTGCGGCACTAAATGGAATGGGACCATAATTAATTTGATCAATTACACCTGTGTTTACTCTGGAAAATGGCTGCTGTGAAAAGGGCCTATTGTGTGCTGAACTGGTTTTGCAGCTATTTTCTTCTTCGCTAGTAGTTGTTGTTTTGGGGGACTTTGATTTTTGGCTCACAAGGAAGAGTCTGTAGTAGAGGGTAATACTATAAGGCTTTTGGCTTTTGGGAAGTAAATGTGACTGTTGTCTTGTGCAGAGTTAATTCCTCCAATTATCTCCTCATAATATTAGCTTTATAACAAACTCAAGGCTGTTGTGGCACACGAGGTAGGCCGTCACATTCCCATTTCCTCCACAGACATCACAATCGGCTCAACATTAGATGAATAGTGCAGCTCAAAGTAATGGGTCATAATTACGTCCAAAGTGCTGAGCTTTTCTTTTTGTTCTACAGTTTATGCTGCTGCTACACTCGGCTGCACTTATTGCCAACTTAAACTCATTTCCACATAGTTAGAGTCATCTGCTGCTCAACTGTACTGCATACCATTACATAAGTAGAGATTGTCTGCTCCAAGCCATGCATTTTTTTGCGAGTTTAATATTTTATTTAATAGTGGACTCTACTTAATTACGCGTCAGGTTGTCTAATGTGATTGCGGGGTGGGTGGAGTTTATTATCGTCACTCCAGTATTTCTCCTGACGCTAAGTGCTGAACTTGGTGCGTGCTCGCTTGCAGGAAATCACAAGGCCAGGGCTCGCACACAAAATATCAACCTTGTACGGTCTGCTTATAAATCTGTTCCATCCTGAGCCGTCTGACTGAAATGTTAAGATGTGTCTCTACACCTTTGAACTACATCAAGTGCCCCCCAGCTGGCTGCAGCGTAATGGTGTCACCCCCTGCGCGGAACTGCATGTCTGCGAGATCGAAGACTCCCCCGAGTGGCTTTTGGCGGAGCAGACAATTACTGGGGAATGTTTTTGGGCTGCAGCATTCTCTGCAATGTCTTTCATTAACTTAAATCTGTCGTGTATTTCACCAAACACTCAGTCACACTAACCGACACGTGAAAGCACTTTGTCTTTATTCACTGTAGAGAACAGCAATTCCTGGACCAAAAAAAGGATGGAAACAGTTTGTCAGTAGCCCCGCACGTAAACCTCAGTAATAGAAAGGTGGACACTTTTAAAACGACGGCTAACGGAGGTTGGAAACAAAAGGGGGAAGCATCTTTTATGTCTGACAGGATTGCCCCGCATCGCCCTCATAAGTCAGTGGAGATCAGATAACTTCCTCCTTCCTTCTCATCCTGGTTTTCCCATCAGTGGGAACGTCGCTGATGAATTCTTTTCTTCACAATACTGACTTCATGTGAGAGAAGCGTTAGCCCTATTTGCGTGTTTAGCGTTAACATTCATTGTCTTACTATAATAGCAGAGGTCATCGGTTTGTACAATTTGTACACATCATACATTTGCATTGTACTTTTCTCCCTGCATGAATGACGAACATGACTCTTAACTTGGCATTTTTTGCATCCTGTGATGTCAGGTTGCTGCTTAACATACAGGTATGTGTCATTGTGGGCATTATATCATGCGTTTTGTGATTTGATTTGTTTCTTTCACATATGCAGAATCTGTTTTGATAACACTTTCATTATTTTTTTGTCACACTACCTCTCATAATATCCTTCACTCCTATGTGTATGTTTCTAGTATCGCCTTTCCTGTTATGAATACATCTAAATTACCATCTGCTACCAGCCGAACAATAATTCAGTGATTTGTATTGAAGACTTCTCACCCTATCCTGCGCGTTATGCAAATGGAGCTATTATCCCCGTAGCGTGTGGCCTTCGCCTTCATTAAAAAAAATGAATGCGTGCAGGACGTCTTTAGCCTTTATTGTTATCAAATTCTCAAATGTGTCTACTGTTTCTTTGTTAGAGATCAGGGAGACAAGCACAACAGTGGTGCAGCTCACAAACACAAAGCACTATACGGTCCTTGAGCTGCTACGAACAACAGCCACTAAACTTATAATGGATTGTTTCATTTATCATAGCCAGCATAAGAAAGCAAACAAGCTTATATGTCCATGCGGGGGGCTTTAGAGAGCTCATTTTCCCCGGCGTGCTGAGAAAAATGAGGTGCTTCTTTGGCTTCAAACATAATAGCGTTCCTGTGTGCAGTTAGTTGAAGGCACCTACAGGGCAGCGAGGGCTGGACCGGAGCCAGACAGCAACAGTAACCTTCAAAGTCTGTAGACAACAGCCTTGTTTATTGGAAACACTCAGTAATGTGTAAACTGAAAACCCTCCGCTTTGTTCATTGCGCCGTACAGACTTAAGTAGATTTCATTTTTTATGATTCCTTTGATCTCCGTAAATCTCAGGTTTAGATAGTGATATTGCTGATATTATTCATGCTATAAAAACCAAAGCTTGTTGGGATTTTTTGGGCAGTTTTCTCACAGAGAAGGGCTTTGAGGATTTGCAGTTCTTACTTGTAGCGCTAAATAATTAATGAAGTCAAATGGGTGAATGGTTGCAGCACCTTCTGGCCTAAGTTCACCAGTGCAGCCTTAAAACACGTTCACACGTTAGGCTCTGCCAGAGCAAAATACTGTATTACTCTCCAACTAAATACAGTACAACTACATCTAACTTCCAGCTTTAAACCGTGTTCCTACCAGCAGTTTTCAACTCAATTTGTTAAATACTGACCCTTAAAATACCTTTGGGATAAACATTTTAGTCGACATTTCAGAAACCGATTTGGACAGTAAATTACTAGTGGACAGGAGTCAAATGTTATAAGTAACTATAATACAGAAGCACAAAATGAGTTAGTTTTAGAGTTGCATATGTTGCCAAACTTCACAGAAATATAGAGACTTTTTAATTTGCTGTGCTTTGATGTGAATGTGTGCAACATGTTTTGTTCACTCTAGGATGTGCTCTCAAAAATGGAGCGATAAATTATCAAGTGATTTGATTAATTTAAAGCTGATTTGACTAAAACAGTCAAATAAAACAGAGCCATTTTTCATCATTTTCAACATCTTACATTCGTCATTCATCATTCACAACACAAAATTGCCATTTATCATTTAAGGAAAGTGGCCTCAAGGGCGGAAGTAACACAAATGTTTTGTTACTTCCGCCCTCTCGACTTTGTGCGGACATTCGCCTGCTCTGTAGTCAGTGGGCGTGGTTTTTGATTAAATGCCAGTTGGGTGTTGAACGGTCGACAGTTGATTATCAGATCAACACTGTTTCAAATAAAATGTCAATCAAGTTTATCAAATCAATTGACAATTTATCACACAAATTTTCAATTCACATACATTTTTATCACTTCCACTATTAATTCATACGCATTTTCAATTATATATTTTTTTTTTACTTCCACCCTTGAGGCCCCTTTCATTAAATGATAAATGGCAATTTTGTGTTGTGAAGGATGAATGTAAGATGGTGAAAATGATGAAACATGGCTCTGTTTTCATCATATCACGACTGTTTTAGTCAAATCAGCTTTAAATTAATCAAATCCCTTCATAATTTATCACTCCATTTTTCAGTTCACATCCATTTTCATCACCTCCATTCTTATCAATTAATTTTTGTTACTTCCACCCCTCATAACAATGTACTGCTTGATATTTATCCCCAACAAATCACAGTCCTAAACGCCACAAACAAAACCACTCGCATGCACAGCCACAAAGAATCAGACAAAAATACGTTTCAAATGAGCCTCTGAAGGAACATTCGATGAGTCCACCGTGTTGAAAATCTGCACCCTTGAGGCTCGAACGTGAGCAAGAAGGGTCTCATAACTCCAAGACAAAATACAACGTCCTTTTTAATCCCCATTTCCATTTGCTACATCTCATACAGTTAAGTACATGAACGAGAGAGGGCGACATACAGAGTCCAGTCACTGAGCATATAGAGAGCAACTTCCCAACAAAAACACAAAGTCCACTATGTTCCCGGAGCTGTCTTTGTGGAGGAAGTCTTTGATCGCTCAATGCTTGGGGACATGCAGTGAAATTGCTGGAGAGAGAACACAGTGTGTACAACTCTGCTTGCAGACAGCTGCTAATTCACAGTTAGGTTTGAAAAAGTGCACACAAGGTACGGATCTTGTAAGTAGCTCGATGAATATTATCTCTACTATAATACCATAACACGTAGTGTTACAGAGCTCAATGTAAGACAGCGGTACCTATCGGATTTAAAAAATAAATGACGTGACGTTATCAATATTCACAAAAACTATTAGAATTGTTTTCACAATATCTACAAAATTCACAACTTGGTAACACTATTCTGAGCAATTAGAATTGTTGCCATTTAGTTTATAATAATTTGTTCAGTTAATCTATTCGTCTACGGCTTTCTACCCATCAAGAGATTTGCATCAATGTAGAGGTTATGTCGTATAAAACATAATATTTAATGCGGCACTGAATAGCATAAATAGATTCATATAGTAATATACTCTTAATATACTGTATCTTATTATAGGATGACATGTTTCTGCTGAAGTTAACTCTGGCCCTGTGAGGAAAGGATTCACCACATGAATAACAAAATCAGAACCAAACCTAAATGGCAACAATACAGTAGAGTCCTGTTTATCAAAACCCCTCAGATACCAACCTGAAATACCACAAACTCTTGACCTAATATGCTAGTTGTACATGCATACTCTTCAGCATACTGTTTTATTATTTTCCTCTTTAAAAGTTGATCAATCATCTCTTATTTTTGCACTATTGCATGTTTTGTTTGCTGTGGTCGTTCAGTTATCAGTCTGAGCAGTTTGGATGGCAGAGATTCTACTGTAGTTCAGCTGCAGAGGGCAGAGGTTGAGTTTTTTGTGGCTCTGGAAGTGTTTTTCCGCCTTTTTCTTTGCAAACCACAGACAAACGGTATGTGAATAAAAAAGATAATCCTGCATATTGTGCTCAGCTGAAGATTTAAACTAATTAATGCACACTACACGAGAATCAAGCAGATTTTGGGCCCGATTTTCCTCCCGGCGATCGTCAGCAAAGCCCTGATTTTTTTTTTTTGATGGTTCTAAAGTTTTCCAGATATTCCTGTAGTGTGAGTTATGTTACGAGTGTTTTTTACATCCCCCGATCGACTCGGAAGTCCATCCTGGTCGCAACGATTTCAAATGAATATAAATAAATATTAAACATGTTCAATATTTACGATTGTATATCATTTTGTGTGTGGGGAACCCCGAAGACAGCCGATGACGCAGTCTCGTGGGAGAGAGCGATGGCCAATTTGGAACCAAGCTGACTGAAGCGGAAGAACAACCATCGCCGTAGTCTTTGCGGCCGCGGCTAATGCACGGGCTAATGCACGAGCTAATGCGAAACACGAAGCATAAAGTAGCAGTAAGATAGACTTCAGACATGGAGGACCAGCTTGTTGATTTGTGGCAACAACGCGAGTGTTTATTGAACTTGTCTCCATGACTTCATCCATCCATCTTTCATGAATTTTCAGTGCCAAGTAGTGCAAAAACTAACATCGCTAATTCTTCCTGTCGTCCGCCACGTTTGTTTACACTAAAGTCACGTTTGATCACGAGATATTTTGCGAGATTTCCATTTTTTGCGGGACTCTTGTTGTTCATGAATGGAATCTGTTAGTGTGTGGTGTGCTGTTTTGGCCAAATCGTTGCTCCCCACACACTACAGGAACAAAACTGTTAGATTTAACATAACATGTCATGTGTGGGGTCTCTCACATTTTCAACTTCTCTTAAGATTTGAAAAATCTTTTAGTGCGGGCCAGCCATTCGACAAATCGGTAAATGTGTCAAAGTGGTCGTCTGATGCAGAGACTTCGGTATTTATATTCAGTGTAATGATTAAGTTTAGATTACATTCAAGAGTAACATCACAAATGAACCAAACTCTGAACAAATGTCCTGGTAAACCATTTTTGATCATTTCTCAGTGATGAAAAAGTGATACAACAATAAAAAAAAACCTCTTTGCCTTTCTATCAATATTTAGTCATGATTTTTATGGGGGACATTGCTATCCTGCCTAAGATCTACATTATACATATTTATATTGTTGAGTTACCCACACAAATCCTTTCACAATGTGGTCGGAATTAAATTGGATTCCTTTACTACTACTAACACATGAAATAGCCACGTGAATGTCTCTCTGGTCCCCACATCACACGAGATACTGATCATGTCATCTTGCTACAGCTGCGTGGGCCTATTGGTGATATTTATGACTGTGATGGTTGTCACTCAGAGGAGGCAAGTTATCTCACAAAGGCAGATCAAATATTCAGCGGCTGCTGCTTATCATAACTACTTACTCGCAGTACCTCGATCACATTTCTCAGAGAATCATACATAAACATTAACGCTCTGTGTCATCAGATCCTGAATTAACAGCAGCCAGCCGGCTTTAAACACCCTCAGCTGATGTTTATCCGTTCGTCTGAGACATGAATCCATTTGTTTTCAGACAAAATGATAAAATTTGAGTCTGGAACAGAGACCTGGTGCCTCACAGCAGTCCCCGCGGTAACAGGAAAATAACATTTGATTCAAAAAGCTGTACTGTGTCGGCAGCATGATGTCTGATTGTTGTTAAGTATTAAAATATGCTATAAAACAGCGACACGTTCACCTGGTTTGTCATTATGAATTTGATGGGACTCATTGGGGCTATAAAAATTAATGAGCTCCTCACAAATCTCATCCAGAGCTTATAGTGTCATGATTTATCATGGCATGCTAGTCATTGTTTGAATATGCAAATGGTCTACCAGGAGATATTCGTACTGTTCCATTTGTGTTGCAAGTCTGTAGATGGTGAACAATATGTCCCTCTATGATCTGCATGCATGTGGGATGAAGACTTTTGTGTTTTGATTGGATGTAATGCTTCAAAGATCCTCTACGATGCCAAATAATTTAAAATTACTGCAAGAGCGGAGATGGTGGGACTGATGCCACCCACCACAACATTTAATCATAATGAAATGAATAAGAAATATCTGATCTGTTGCTCAGTTTTTGAAGAATAATGAACGACAACACAGAAAAATTATCCTTCATTTTGTTATATCTAAGCCGAACCTGCAATTGCTAGTTTGAAATGTGGCCTGAATGCGTTTTCCAAGGTGGAACTGAATCAAGAATCGCAGTTTGTGTGGTCATGCGTCTCCATACTCGTATGCAAACGGACTTCCCCTTTTCCTCACTTTGTAGCCAGCTTGGTGTGTGTGCGTGTGTGTGTTAATAAACTGAATTAAACTTACAATCTGCGTGCTACCAAATGAGGGTAAAAAACACTTTCAGAACTCTGTGCCAGCTGTAAATTATTAGCATCACATCAGTATGCACAAATAATTGGAGTTTAAGTGTGTTTATGCAGATGTTGCTGAGGTTACGAGTAGGTAATTGAGGACTAACTGCGATGGACTACAGAAACACTGATACTAAGCCCTATTTCAGTGTGACAAACACTGGAGGTTGCAGACATACACGTGTACAGATTGTCATGCATTAACCTATGACTGATACATTGCACATGGTTTGTGTTATTAACACACCTTTTTAAAAGAGGCCACAACACAGTTCACTCATTCTCTTACCACTGAAGATTACAGTTTGATTCCACCGGACGTAGTGGCCGTCAAAGAGTCTATAGTTAAGACAATGCAAAATATCCAGAGTGCATCCGGCAGGAAAGCAACAGAAATTGCTTTAGAATCATATAACATCTGTATAAACATGTACCAAATTCAACACAAAACAAAAATACAGATGTCACTTAACAAACAAAAAAACAAAAGTTGGAGACAGTTGCCACAGCTGGAGACAAATCGGATTTACAACTTTGAAAACATCACTTGTTGAAAAACAATCAATTTGACCATTTCTTTGCTCAACAATTACATTTAGGTTATTATTTTATTGTATTATTTAATTGGGCGGACCAACTTCACAGCATTTCGCAGCACAATAGTCTCCAGTGATGATAGCGTCTCCGAAATTTGTTTAGAAATACTGCATGACTGTGACATATTGGCCTTTTGTTGTCTACTTCAAAACACAAAAACAGTACAGCATATGTAGACAATCAAATCAACACCAATATACTTTACACAATCAAGTATAAAAGGGCAAAAAGTACAACATGAATCAAAATCTTAATTATGAAGAGGCAGAAATGCAGAAAAAATCATAATGGAGCCAAAAAAAACAGATGCAGAGAAAAACAAAGAAATAAAGGCACCGGGGTGCCTGCCCACAATATACTTCAAGAAAGAAAGAGAGTGTCTGGTATGATTTAATGTATAAAACATCTAATGATATTTGCATTTCCATGGAAAACGTATAATAAACTGCGCTTTAGAATTCAGTCTGAGGTAATGGTGGTAGTTTGTTACTGTGTGACTGCTCGGCTCATGGAGACGCCGCACCGCGAGCCAAAACATAAATGCACATGATAATTGTTGTGGACTACGCGGGATCCTTTAATCTCTTTGCTTTCGTCTTTTCACAGGCAGAGGTCTGTTAACCTTCCACAGTAATGGGCAATTATACACTCGGCGCCCATGCCCATGGGCTTTAGGTGGGTGAGTGGGTCACATACTGCAGTGCGTGGAGCCTGTGGACACCAGTATGTGTTTGCATGTAATGTACACACAGACCATTGTGCATATGTGTGCTGCAAATGCAAATGTGAGCGTGTCAAAGCCGTTTTTTTCTTTACGATGTGTGTATTCACCAAGGCACATAGCTTCTCTGTCGTTGAGCATACTCAGCCAGTTAAAACAATAAGAGCCACTGGACTAGAACATGTACGGGCAGCCTCATGGGACGCGATAGCGATTCCAGATGATACTGCATCGGGTCCGTTGAGATTCAGCGCGAGCTGAAGGCCAGACACTGACGATTATTAACGACGTTCCTATGGAACTATACAGGCTGCCCCCCCCCCGGCGGACGGAGCACGGTAAAGCAACCGGCGAAACGGCTCCTCTGGCGCTTTCAGATGCATAACCGTGTGTCTGCGTGCGTGCATGCATGCTGTTAACTTGACGGATGTGTCAAAACCTTCTCATTGGTAATGAGCTACAATGAAAACTTCAAACGCATGCTTGCTCTAACTTATTATAAGCAAAGCGCAAACATGTCAAAACATAGTGAAAACACAATTTGACTAGTCTACAAAACGGCAAGCAATCAGGACACAGCGAAGGGACACTTGGTTACTCACAACAGGGGACAGGGACAGGGACAGGGACAGGGCCAGAGCTAAGTGGGGACTGAGGGAGAAAAGAAATGCTACACAAACACAGTCTGAGGTGAGAATGTGATCCCTCCAAGGTCCTATACTACATGTGAATCTACTGTATGTTAAAATTTGCCTTCCATCTCTACGGACGTGCAACATATCAAACTCTTAAGAAAAAACAGACACACGAAACACGCTCGCACACACACACACACACACACACAATAAGATGTAATGGACTTGGCCTCCTGCAAACCTGTCTACCTCCAGATCAAGCCTAGCATTTGGTCAAATTCAGTGTAAGTTGTTTCCTTCTATGATAGCGGGCTTTCTGTTGACATATGTGGCCCAGTAGCCTAAGTTGAAGATGAAGAACAGAACTGGGAAAATGATGCGCGATATCTTGTCCACTTTGCTGACACGGTTGTAGGATTTCTTGGCCTCCGTGTAAGGGTCATCCATTCTATGGAGGTAGGAGTGTTTGGCCGTCGCTCCGGGGGCGCTCCTGGAAATGGTCGTTAAACCTTGGTCTTTAGCTACGTTGATGGCGTAGGTGGTTCCAACAATGTTGAAGGTGTTGTTTGACTTTTTGGTCAAAGTCGCCGATTCTCGTCTCTGAAAAGGAAGAAGGCAGTAAAGGTAAAGGTTGTCAGGGGCGAAGCACCAGACTCAACAATACTTCCATTTGAACTCATAAAGAGGAAATAGAAGCAACACCACGAGACACGAGACACACACAAGAACAAAACAAAAGCCTAACCATATCGTTAATCCTGGCCATGTTAGCCTGAAACGGTTCCTGAAAAGAAAAGTAGAAAAGAAAAAAAGTTTACCAATTATATTAAAATTACCCAACTTACAAACTCTATTCATCAGTATCTAGCTGGAAGTACTTTTGAACATTTTTACAGTATTAATAATGTCAACTAAAATCTGCATCATACAAATGTGGATTGCAGAAAAAAGGTCACGATAAAATTCATGACGAAATGATCAGGCTGGTCTGGAATCATAATGGAGTGCTGCAGGAATGAGTCCTAAAACCTGGAAATGAGTTAGCATTTTAGCACTTCCAGCTTCCTCGCCTCAAAGTCAATGTTTTTTTTGAATGGGTTTTGGTAACACTTTATAATAACCAACATTTATAAATGGTAAATTGATAGTGAATTAAAATTTGGTTAATAGTTATTTTACTGTTAACAAACTGAAATGAGAATTGATAATGTTTACTAATTATTAGCAATGCTCTAAATTATGTTATTTTAACAGCTTATCGTTGCACACATAACATTTTGTATACTATATTATAAGTATTTGTTAATTATTACAAAATGATTTTTGAACCTTTAACAAATGTTTGTAAAACATCTATAAACATTACATAGACCAGATATTTGTAACACATTGTTAATGGTTAATAATTGGTCTGTAAACATTATTCAATAAAGTTGTAACTGATGATTATAATACCTTGTTAAATAGTTAATAAATACTTTGTAAAACATCTTTAATCATTATTTAGATAATTTTCATCACTGAGAATTTAGATAATTTGTCAAAGGTTGATAATTGGTTTCTGGTACATCTATGTAATGTTTATAGATGTTTTACAAACAATTTCTTAAAAGTTTACAAATCATTTGGTAATCACTAACAAATACTTAATATAATATATAAAATGTTATTATGTGTGCAACAATAAACTGATAATAAATACTTTACTGTTGCAATCAGAATGTAATTGTTATCGTCTCTTATCAGCTATGATATAATATATCATTTATAAACTAATTATTTCATATGACACAAACTAATAATACAATAACAAATTATAGCATTACTAATAATTAGTAAACATTATTAATAATCATTTCATTGTTTATTAACAGTAAACTAAATATTAACGAAGTTTAATTAATATCAATTTACCGTTTTATAAATGATGGTTATTATAAAGTGTTTCCCGGGTTTTTAGTTAGATGCCTGAAATAAGGTCTGTGGTTAACACAACATTAAGAGGTTTTAACGCTTTGTTCTACGATATAAAATACGTCAATAAATACCTAACTTGTGAATTTTGAAGCTTTTACGTGACTTAAAAAAGGCGGTTGCTAACAAGTGGCTAAATGAGACTACAAAACGTCATCACGCCGAATACTAGTCATGCGATCGTGGTGTAGTTCGTTTGTAGCCTAACGTTAGCTTTTTACTTCTGCCCATTGCATTCACGCTTCAAAAATCATTTTGTGTTCTTTTGTGAAGATTATCAGTATCATAAACATTTGTTTGCCACAGAGCTTATTTTCTGCAATAATCCAAAACCAAACGGAAAAATCCCATTGGCTTTTTGTCGAGGCAACCAATGCGATGCTAACTTCCTGGTTGGCCTACAAAAATACGTCATCCCTGCACCACTCTATGTGTTGCATCACTGCAGAACCAGGCTGGACTGGCGTCTGATACTGCTAACAGTTAGCACTAGCAGCACAGAGCAAGATTGGAAACAGAGCAAAATAACAGTGCCTGAAAACTTATCTGACAAACTGTATCAATGAGAGCAGCCGGACCTCTTCAGGCAAACAGCTTGTGATAAAACAAACACGACAAAGGCTATGTGTGCTAAAGCTGGCTGGAGTAATTGCCTCCTTCCTACTACTAGAGAGAAATCATTAGTCTGTCTTTCATATTGAAATCTCACAGGGAGACAGAAATTCATTTGTTAATTTGGTACACTCAGATAGCTAAACTTGCATCACCAGACGATCCTGTCGGCCTGAAAGAGCACAGTGCAGTGCACACGGTAAATGTGAGAGAACAAGTAGGGCACCGAGATTGATCACCGGCCACAGTTTTTAGTTTCCTGTGTGGCATGCAGTGTGTGAGCCTGTACCGGGGTAATTTTCTTCACACCATTCATCCCCACTCTGGCCACTTTAAGATCTGCCTCAAAACTAAAGCACCGTGTGTCATGTGACGGAGTGTTTCACTTTCAGCGCTCCCTGTTTTCACTTTTGCTTTTAGCCCAGCTTTAATTTTTGCTCTACTTTTTCAGCTTCATTTAATTTTCCTTCCTTTGACTCCATCTCTTAAATTAGCATAACTAATGTCCCCTCTTTTCCCCCCCTCCTCCAAAATGCGTCACGGTGCATCTCTCCGCACACAGCTCATCACCAACTGTTTTGTTTGGTCTTTTATGCTCAATATTCACGTACCCTCACAAATGGATATGTTTGTTCAGTGTCTGAACTAGACCACTGTGTCACTATGATGCACAGGGAGAGCACTTTTTAATGTCACATGTGACAAGCTGTGGAATAATATTAGCAGTAGACATCACAATGATGCTATCAGGTCATAGTTAAGCTTCAGGCTATGGCTATATTCGAAACCGCCTACTACATACTACTGAGGAACGCAGTATACAGTACATACTGCATACTGCGTTCCTCATTAGTATGCAGTATGAAACAGTTAAAGCGATTTATTTTGCACTATACTAGATCAGGCTTTAGCCTTTAAAAAAGCTCTTAAAGTGCTGGACAAATAAAACAAACTCGTACCACTATCGCAATATTATCAAAATATACAAATTTTATTTATTTTTTTTGTTTATGACCAATGTTTGTTTACTTTTGTGGGTTTAGCTCCACCACCCCTTAAACAATTTATCATGGTGAAGTAAGACAAACAGGATCATCAACGAGGGGAGACGGTAAATATACATTTTTTTTTTACTCAAACTGCTTTTTCAGTTACAGAAACAAAATAGTGGACTGATATCCACATATTAGAGTAACGTTAAAAAGGGCCACGTTGTCTCAGCAGGTATCTCTCTGTCCCGTGTCTTTCCCTCGCCACTGTAGCCGGTCTGTGAACGCCACTGGCCGGCTCTCGAGCCTGCTACGCCCGCGGACGGTTGTGGAGCTTTTCAACTCCAAAAAGGCAGATAATCACAGATTCTCATTAGTTTTATGATGGACGTTTGTGTTGCGATATTTAAATAAACCATCCATCGACAGGGAAAAATAAAAGCCTCTTTTCTACGAGACTCCAGCCAGCTCATAGCGGGGTCTGTGAGCGTGACTGCCCGGCTGGCGAGATAGCGTCTCTGGCAGGCGCTAGCTAGCTGTCACAGCATTTTGTGAAGCGTCACAACTCCGAAAACGTTGGAGCAAATGTTCGATTCACCATCTAATATCGTAAAACTGCCAATATTCAAAATCTACACAGTTGATTTCTAGCCTCAGAAATTTTTAAGAAGTGAATTTGGTGATGAAATAGCTCCGAAAAATTTAAAAAACAAGCCGTTTTTGGCCAACGTTGTTGTAACCGGAGCCTGCACTTTGCAATGTGGGATACAGTAGTCGAAGTAGACTGGTCCGATGCATACTGGAATTTTTTTTCCAGATCAGTACGACATCCGAGTATTTTTAGGATACTATAGATTTTGATTTTGTTTGCGTACTGCATACTATATGCTACATTTTGGCCAAATCAGTACGTACTACTTGTATATTATGCGGTTTCGAATACAGCCTATGTGTCCAAGGTGATGGAGGCAGCAGGATTGAGGAGGAAACATGTTCAGTGTGATCAGTGTTTCCTCGTCAAGTGAGCAGCAGAACAGGAGGATCCTTCAAGCTCCTCTGCCAAAAGCTCGCAGACGGTTGATTGCATAAAGCAGAGGAATGGCGAGCCGCTGCCTGAAGGGGTCTATCTCAAGTCAATTAGTTCAGGGAGAGAAAGTCGCACTGATGACCCCTGGGTAGCCAGATGCTTTCCCCAGGATATCGATTCCTCCACTTCCAACACCACCACGAGCCTCCTCCATCACAGCGACGGCTTACATCAGCAGGCTATATAACGTGTTCTATGACCTTAATCATAGCTCCCCTAAACTCTTCAGTCCTTGGCATTAAGGATGTTCTTCGCCCGGTAACCTGACAAGCGAGCCGAGCAAAGTAATTTTCTGTCGCTGTTTAGCCGAGCTGTCCTCCGCAGTAATTTATACGGTCTAATTATTGGGGAAACCACATGTGGCATCGGGCTGTGCGCTCCGTGTGTGTTATGAACCTAATGTGACGCAGCGCATAATTTACCTCCGGCCAAAGATTCTTGCGCACTATTCAAAGTCATTCGGCTAGCTGCGGGCACAAATACCCCCCCGAATACAATGCATCTATTGACCTTGTCTTTGTAACTTCTGCAAATTGTTGCATCAGAATTTTTTTTATGAGTGTGTGTGTGTGATTGTCCTGAGGGTAATTGTGCCTCGCTGTGTCCTGCTGTTTGGAGCTCAGTGTGCACGTGTGCCGAGTAACTGAACCTTATGACTGTCTGTCCCTGTCTAAGATTGGAGATGAGGTGTTGGCACATTTAATAGCCTCAAGTTTGTGAGCATGTGGGTCTACGAGCAGGCAGATTGTGTTTAGGGAGCTAGAATGTCCCTGTGTATGTGTGTGTGTGTGTGTGTGTGTGTGTGTGTGTGTGTGTGTGTGTGCTATTTTAGGGCGTTTTCACAAGCCATAGTCCGTCTGGCTAGTCCGAATCAGAGTTAAATTGATACTTTTAGTTTGTTTTCTATTTAGTCTGGTCCGGTTTCACAGTGCACAAATCAAACCGTGTTCGAAGAAGCAAGTTTATCATCTTCATCTCGAGAGCTGCTACTTCTATGCAGGGAATTTGATGCTGTCAAAGTTTTTTGACTTTGAAAAAAAACCAAAACATAAACGTCACTATTTTTGTGGACTTTATTTGGCATATTCTGTATATTCTCTTCGGCCCAGATGTCAATCAAACATTGGACTTCTGCAGAGGTCCAGGTCCATCCTCCCCTGCTCATGTTAAAGCTGAAGTAGGCGAGATTGGAGCAAATATGATTAAAAAAAAAGTTATTTTTATAAAACGGTAGCTATATCCTGACAGTAGTACATGAGACAGGTAACCTGAAAAAATCATGTGCCTCTGTGTCCTCCGGTGCTCCTAACAGCATCTGCAAGATTTCACAGACTGGAGGAAAACAAGCAGTCAGAGCTGACCTGGGATCTGCTGTCCATCTGCGGTCTATGAGAGCCGGATGTCAATCACTCGCGAACTCCGACCAAACGGTCAAACTGGTGGTTGAACTACACCAGAGTTTGATTAAAGTGGACTAGGTGTTGGCTTGTGAAAGCTCCCTTAGTGGCACTTGCACTGCCAAAGTTTACGAAAACTCTGGTTCTGGTGGTTGTAGAGGTGGCCTGAGCTTGTTGCAGGTTTTGTTACAGGTTACCTAAATCTCCGCATCCAGTGTTGATGTTTTGGACGGTATAGGTCAGATACACTGTAACCACCTAATCTTGCTATATTAAAAAAAGGTTATTCCTAGTCACAGCAGTCAGAGGAAGCATGTGAAGAAGCAAATAAGTAAGGGATAATGTACAGCGAGCCGGTCATTGTTGTGCCAGCTATCCCGCTTATTACACGGCTACTTACTTAAAGGGGAGCACCACCTACATAAAAAATTCCAATATGTTATTTCCACGGCCTAGGAAAGTTCAATCAATATGTGTGAAAAATGAGCTCCTCTCTCTCAAATCCAGAAACCTGAGAAGCAAGTCTCACACTTGTGATGTCATAGGGTATAAAGTCTGGAGCTGCTCCATAGACAATGAATGGGAGACTGATTTTATGGACCCACAGAATGTTTGTTTTCTTTTTTATACACAAATGAGCTTTATGCTTTTGTAGTGTTCTCAGCTGTGAAACAGAAAATGTTCCCATATACTCAGAATGTTCCCCTGGGTGCTCTCAGTGTCATCTAGAACATCTCTGCCAATTCATTATCTGGAGCAGTTCCACACTTTATACCCTATGACACATTTTTTGGGCTTCAAAGCTTCGGTGAGAAATATTGAAAGTATTCAAAGCTTTGCGGAGCAGCGCGACGTGGCAGCCTGACATGTTCTTCTGTCTGTCTATCTCTATTTCCCCCGTTCCAGTGCACGAGACAGTGCCGCTGCCTCACTACTGTACACACTCACATCTCTAAAGAACGATATCAGTCTGAGAATAACTACTAAAAATTAATAATTTTGTGCAATTAGTTCTTATTTAATGGGCTTTTTTGGGATTCATACATTATTATTACATACTTATATATTAATTTATAAAAAATAAACTTCGAAGCATTCGGGTCAGCCCTAATAACACATCACAAATTTGAGTTTTGCCACTCTAGTTTTTGGATTTGGGAGAGAGTTGTTCATGTTTACTAATATTTTTTGGACTGTCTTAGACCATAGGAATAACATGTATGAATTTTGAAAAGGGGCGTATAGTTCCCCTTTAAGAAATCAATAATTTGATACAAAAATGGTCCTCCAGAAAAATAACACACCGTAGAACGCCGTGATTGACCAATCAGAATCAGGTATTCCACAACGCCGTGTAATAATCGTGCATAACGACACCTCCAGCTCAAACAAAATGCTGTGGAAAACTTATCAAAAAAGGTAACAATAACAAAAGGCCTCCAGAAATGGAAGCTGAGGTTTGTTTTTTTCCACCTGAGCACTCTGAATTTTTGTTCAAAACTTAGCTACAAAAAAGTTTAAATAACCTTAGCTGTTTCCTGTTGTTCAGAAAAGTGAGTATCAGTGTGATGCTGAAATGTGACTGCTAGGAATGATAATGACAGGCCGTCTCCGCCATTTTCTAACAAAACTATTGTGTTGAATATGTCTGCATATGTAGCCGTTTGTGCTGCAGGTGTGAGGAATACACGTGCAACGTGATCTCTCCTTGTGGCTCCGGCAGTGAAGCCCACTGCACGATGAGCCAGTGTGCTCCTGCGTCTGCTGATGAAACCAGCACATAATATCGAACACAGTAGCGTCCAATCATGTGTCATGGGGTGCCGAGAATACGCAGGCTTTCATTCAAACCAAACTCCCCACCGGCTAATTTCTGTAATAAGCACACCTTCAGCTGGCAAGAGGAGAGCTAATTAGGTAGATCCCTTGTCAAACCGAACGCTAGGCGACAAAAAAGGGAAGAAAATGGCATAGAAACTCAATAACCAGCGAAGTAAATTAGCGCACATTGACTCGTCTACAGCTCACCGTTTCAGTCCAAAAAAAGAAGGAGCCTGAGGGCGATGAAGTCATCGTTTGGTTCCGGTAAGAGTGGTGGCTGCAACCCTGCCTCTGATGATGGGGACGGTATTTTCAAAAAGACTTACTGAGCTAAAACTTCTCTCCTGAAAAAAACGCTCTATAGTTTCTCCTCCCATAGGTTCCTTTTTTATTATAAATATGTCAAAAAGGGGAAAAAATCTGAGTCTGATCCCTTTGCTTTCCAGTAGCTCGTCCTAGCGGCGGGGACTGTGATGGGAGTGCCATGTCTCCCTCTGTGACCCCATTCTTTTTTATCTATCATGACAACTGCATGCTCAGCACAGCCTCCGAGAACGCAGCACAGGCTGTTGCCATTAAGACGAGGCATCAAGAGGCAAAAAAAAAAAAAAAGAAAAAGAAAAAAAACCCTCCACTCTGCTGCAATGTAACGCAGCAAATTATCCTTACCGACTGAAAAGTTCCCAGGCAGCAATATGCATTTCTGCCAGTCACTCAGAGGACCAAATGTCAAACTATAAAAAAACAAACTAAAAAAGGCTGTACTGATTGTGTCAAACAGTTTGTACATTAGTAGCAGAAAATAGATTTGTGGCACCGTCTGACGCAGTAGAGCAAATACGTTTCCCCCCATGTTGTGTCTGTGGAAATGTTAGAAATATTCCAGCATATTATGTGCTAGCAACAACTTTTACCTAGCCACTATTTACCATATAGGACAGTTTCATAAAGTTTCTAATGTGATTTTCATGTTATTCACAAGCATAACACTAAACCCAGAAGGCCGTCATTTTAATGTAGTTTTATGTCTTTTGTATATTGCCACTGTTCATATGTGCCGATCCATTTAGAGTATAAAGAATGCCTCAGGAATAAACCCATCATACTTAGTTTAGCTGTATAATATTAGTAATGCACCATAGCCTGCTTCTGTTGTCTGTACTGTTTTTTTGTTTTGTTTTAATACTGCTTTTGTGCTGCCATCTTGACCAGGTTGCTCCTAAAAAGTAGTTTTTAAAGGAACAGTGTGCAGCCCTTAGGGGGATCTTTTGGCAGAAATATAATATTAATAAGTATGTTTTCTTTAATATATAGGCACTTGAAAATAAGCATTATTGTCTTTTTGTTACCTTAGAATGAGCCGTTACGCCGAATGAAGTGTGGCTCGCAGCAATAATTACATCTTTCTGCGGCCGGGAGGCGTGTTCATGTGTTTCAGACGGGAAGAAATTCTTTGTAACATAGGTCAACATGTCACAGGAGTCACAGGATCTGTTTACTGATTGGCTACGGGTATTCTCTGGGCGCACTTTGCCGCTAAAAGTTAAACTTTTCCCAACTTCTCCTCCACGCTTGGCACATGGGATAAGTTTCAGTTGGTTGCAATCTGCAACCTCACCGCTAGATGCCGCCAGATCCTACACACTGCACCTTTAAGCTCAATAATCTTTTTATATAGTTTTTAAAAATGGAAATAAATAAATTGAATATAAAGCAAAGTAATGAAGTTATAAATTTCCTTGCAGGTCAGTGTCTAACATAATATATGGTGTTGTTTGCCAGCTCTCTTGCTGTTCGTAATCAGTGTGACGTTGTAAACCCCAATGGTTCTACAAATTATATAGAAAATAAAATGTTATGCTATTCTTTGACACCTTCTCAACACCATGCAAGGATCTGTTAAGGTAACTGACCTCAAAAACATCTGGGAAAACCATTCAGTATTATGATTTAGGAGATGTAAATATAGGCTACAGTATTTTTGACAGGAGGAAAACATATTTTATAGTCTACTTCTCAACTCGGTCAATCAAACAACAGTAAGCTACCCGACACCTGATTCTGTCAATCATGCGATCCATACTAAAATAGGAAACCAATTTCTTTTATTACTGGAACAAATGAGCCTCTTTGAAGCTAAAGAGTATTTCATACATTCAGCACAGGACCAAGTGCTTTCATTTTGCTCATTTCCTCTCAGTGCCCGCTCTGATACTGTCTCATACCTCTATTATATTTCATTTGATGTGATCACTTCTAAAACATCATAGAAATCATGTTAAAATGTAAGCACTGAGGTTTCAACGAGGGACTTATCAGTACGTTTTATTTATGTGACTTCATCATAGCTTCTGAGAACTGCATCTTATTTGGACTCCTAAATAACACCAGGGGAACTACGCCCATTTTCAAAATTCATATATGTTTTTCCTATGGTCTAAGACAGTCCAAAAAATATTAGTAAACATGATCAACTCCCTTCCAAATCCAAAAACTAGAGTGGTAAAACTCAAACTTGTGATGTCGTAGGGTATAAGTGTGGAACTGCTCCATAGACAATGAATTGGGAAAGATGTTCTAGATGACACTGAGAGCACCCAGGGGGGGTCATTTTATGTTTCACAACTGAGAACACTATAGTAGGGCTGTGTGTTGGAAAGAATCAGGCGATACAATATGTATCATAATACGGGGGTGACGATTCAATATATTGCAATATATTGCTATACTGTAAGCAAGGCGATTTTCTTTTTTTTTTTTTTCAAATCTAATTTTAGGAAAACTATCATAGTATAAAGACATCACCACACTGTATGTATAAAATCTGACTTAAAAAAAAGTCACTATGTGAAATGGCTACTATGGGGACTAACATCATTACACAAGAATACAATTGGACTCATTGGATCCACAAGAGTCTCAACTTTCCAGTGATATGTAATTTATGCAATTCCAAGACTGTTTAGGGACCCCAGAATGCAGAAATATTCAAATACACCATTTTAGAATAGGTGAAACTAACCAAAAAAATAGTGAACAAAAAATGTTCACTAATATTGATTGAACTTTCCTAGGCCATGGAAATAACATATTGGAACTCTTAATTTGGGTAGTGTTCCCCTTTTAAATTTAGTAAAGCACAAACAACTCACCGTCACTCACCATCCTCATAAAGAACACACAAACAGCCCAGGCTATTGACAAATTAAAAAATCTGCAAGCTGTGATTTATTAGATTTCATGAATAATCATGTCAGCCTTCGGTGATTCATTTTAGACGATGCACACTCACTTTTTAATCAGTGTATCTAGAACATGCAGACTAGATGTGAGGGGGCCATCTTTTGTGGGGAAAATGACTTTAGGATGAGACATATGCTGCGATCATAAATCAGGGCCAGTGTCTCTGGGAGTTTACCTCTGTTTCTGCTGTTCCGCCCCACTGTCCCTGTTCCATTTGGCTGTTAATGAATAAATAAAAGCTCTCTTTATAGTCTTTATAGAGTACTCCGGGCTGCTTTAAGGAGGCAACTTTCTATCACTGTTTCCAAAGTGCGATTTGGAAAATGAAACTTACTGAGCAAGTCGGAGCATTTTTTACAAATAGTTAAAAGGTTAACAAATCAAAAGACGGGGAACAATTCATTTGCAGAAAAAAAACGAAAAGGAACTCCTTACTGAAAAACCGTTGGTTCAGCACTAAAGTGTGGCCGTGTCATATCCATTAATTAAAAAAATAAATAATAATAATTTAAAAATATAAAGAAGAATCACTCACCCTTATTTCCATGCCCTCTTTTTTCCCATCCCATGCCCAGCTGCGCTTGGTGAAGTAGTTGACTGTGGCAAACTCAATCAAGGCAGAGAAGACAAAGGCATAGCACACGGCCATGAACCAGTCCATGGCAGTGGCATAGGCCACCTTAGGAAGGGAGTTTCTAGCACTGATGCTCAGGGTGGTCATGGTTAGGACAGTGGTGACCCCTGAGGACAAAATTCAAACATCAGTAAATAGATCCTTTTTTTTGTGCAAACACTTAAAAGGAAAGTTCAGTTTTTTTTACAACCTGGGTCAAGTTTTGCATAGGTTTTTTTGTCATCATGGCTGTCTTTTTAGAGGTTTTGGAAACCAGGAAGCCGTGTCCATGTAAGAGAAACTTTAGACAGGTTTGAATTGTCCAATTTCCAAGATAAAAAAATGATGGTTCACTGCATCACAGAGCTTCAACTTTACATAATCTACTGTGTGAAATCAGAAAGTAGAGATACATGCCGCTACCAAAATTCAATGGTGCATGAACATTGTAAGTACACTGGGTCAGTCTTGCAGGTTCAAACTAGAAGGACTTCTGTTTGGGGCTGTAGTTTTGTTCAAACCAGTCTGACACATGTGTTTTCTGACATCAGTAGACACCCTTATAAAGCTGAGTGGCAAGGTAGAAAGAATCCACAAAAACAATGAATATAACTCCCTTCATAACCATGTCAATAAGACCCAAGTTGGAAAAATGCTAAATTTCCTTCACCTTATACACAAACAGAGACAGACATGCTATTGCGTAAATAAATTGAAAGGCATCTCAAGTGCACAATTATATGCAAACGTTGGCTACAACGAACAACACACGAGAAAGTGAAAACAGACTCCATCTACACATTTAATTTCACATCCTGGCCTTTACATTCAGTGCTGCGGGGGATGAAATGTGGGTCGCACAACAGTCGCCCATCCGACCACATAAAAGCAATCACTTCATCTGTTCCAACCTATCTCATCTGATGGGAAAATAGATACACACTGGGCTCTAAAAATGAATATTGTGTTGCAGAACAGGGAGGTCAACCAATTTCAGTGAGACGTGGGTGACAAATTGGAATTTGCGACAAAAAGATTGATGGGTAACTACTATTCACTTTCTTTAAGGGCAGAGATTGATTGATTTTCTGGTACTGCATTTTGCATTTGCACTTGACTATATTCCAACATTTTTTAAGTAGTTTTTATGAGGACAGTGACTTAGTTTACATACACAAAATATTCCGTTTATTTTCCCTTATTCCGTAAAAGACAATATTCCTACTAAGCTGTTTACATGGCTAATAAAAGTGAATATTTCACTGATATTCCCGTTTACATGCAGCCGTGTGAACACAGCCTTTCATTCCTTCAAACACCTTTTTGAAAAGGGCGGCGTTGCGATATTTGTGCATATCCAAAAACCTGTTGATATCCAAGTCTTTCATGATGTTTAAACATGTAAAAAAATGTTCTCCTTCCGACCAGAAATGTGGGCTTTTCTTTTGGGCATGCATCTCTGCAAACTATCCCCCAGTTGGTTTGTGCACAACGCACAGAGCTGGCCGCAAACCGGTAGGAGGCCGTGAGTCGCAAACTACCGCGAAAAACCCCCATTGAGACGCATATTCCAAATGCGATGTATACATGTCGGAAGAATGCTACTAAAACCTGAATAATATCAGCATATCCCACAGGTCTTAATCGGAAAATGCTCCATTTGGAATACAGGATGCACCGATCCGACTTTTTCAGTACTGATAGCGATACCTGGGCTTTGGGTATCGGCCGATACCGAGTACCGATCCGATACCAGTGTTTAATTAATAAGCTGTATGTCTCACTGTGTGGATGTGACTGGGATCATTCTTTTATGTGTAAGGCAACAACAGGCTGCACTTAAACATTACTTTCCTAACTTTGTAAAACAAAACGTAACAAATAAATACATAGCCTAGATATAAATTGACTGAATTGTATTAAAATAATAAATCCAGCAACTTGGTAAAAAATCGTAAAAATTAACAGGAATTACAATTCCAGTATGTAATGTATATAGTATAAACATATAGAATTGAAGTGAATAGATCGGCCCCATTGTCACAGATACCCGATCCAGCAATTTGAGTCAGTATCGGCCCGATATCCAATCCGGTATCGGTATCGGTGCATCCCTATTCGGAATAAGGCCTAATTGAGAATATCCAAACGAAATATGCTGTTTACATGACCCGCATCAAATTCTGAATATTGTCATCTTCAGAATAAAAGTGGAATATTAGTATGCATATAAACGTAGTCAGTGTTACAAAAAGGTTTCTGATAAATTGCTGTTAGATATTTTGATAATTTTGAGGTAATTGTAATATCAATGAGGGCATCCTTAAGTGAAAGACAGGTATAAATCAGGCATTGAATCTCTAAAACTTGATCACCTCCAACGCCCCCCTCAAAACCCCCCCCAAAAAGCAATCATGCGTGCAAAACCAAAGAACAGGAATTATAAATGAGTTTAGTTGCTGATTACTGTTACAACACACAACAGCTAAGATCAGATCCTTATTTGAGCTGATCAATGCGCCTGTGCGAACAAGAAAAACAGATGTGAACACTGCTGGGAACTGTGTCCTTCACGGATAATGTTTCAATCATTCCTCTGAGAAAATGATGATTACAGCTTCTCTAAAGATATAATAACTTGTGCGACCTGAAATTTTCAAGGTTCAAGGTAAACTGTTCTTGTAGGTGTGTGTGTGTGTGTGTGTGTGTGTGTGTGTGTGTGTGTGTGTGTGTATGTGTGGAGAACTGAAGGACCTACGGTTATTCAGACGAATGCATGGGTGCAGGTAGCTGTAGCTGTAATAGGCTTTCATTTCCTCCCTAACATGATGAAAACGGCCCCCTGTTTTGCATGCTACTCAACATCTATTGTACAATGTGTGCTACTTCATGCTCATGTGTGCTTCATTTCCAAATCAAAATGCTAATTATTCATCAAACACAGGTTAAGGGGCACTTCCATAGATTATGCAGCACCACAACAACAATTGAAGGAAGAAGGGGAAGGCAAATTAAATCTCATTTCTGAGTATGAGGGGATCTAAGCAGACACGATGTTCTCAACATGAATGGACAAATATAATCAATTATTAATCACAGTACAAAGGGAGGATAACATATGCAGCTTACTTCTCTTTAAATAATGTCTAATATTAGCATATTATTTGCAAAATATAAGATACTCATTAAAGGTTCGATTTGGTTAAATGTTTTGGTGTCCTCTTTATTATCAGCGACACTAGCCGTGTTTCCATTCAATTGTCAAGGGAATTTTAAGCGAACTTTTGAAATGTCGCAAAAAAAGAAATCTGAATTAGGCGCGTTTCCATCAACTGGTTTGGAGCGAATAAACTTGGCCACAGTGTAGTTTGGCCAGAAGTTGGCGCAATAGGCTACACATGGCTGTAATCCGCCAGTAAACAGAGTAGAAGAAGTAGAGGCTGTGAACTGGAAGCAAAACAAGTCGGCTTGGCTATCCAACCCATCTACGAGCGAAAAAATAGAGAGAGGTCTTCAGGAATTTGTTTCAATTAGGCAACTTATAATTGTTCTTTCTTGTCAGCTGGTATTGGCTATGTTTCGGACAAGCATTCACACGTTATGGGAATATCTGAGAAGACGCCAGACAGCGGAAACAGCTGATCAGTCATGTGAGTTAAATGTTCGCAACGCCAGAATTTATTCGGCGAAGATGTTTCCATGTCCCATTTAGTACGATAAAGGCAAAAACCACCTCAAGTGAGCATAAAACCTTTTTTTTTTGCAATTGAAATTTTATCGAACTTTGCCGTTTCCATACAGCTTTTCTAATGCGATACTTCAAAATCCGAATACAAATGTATGAATGGAAACATGGCTACTGTTTTCTAAATGGAGGATCTGATCCTCCTGAGCCATTTCCTTGAAACCTATAGCGTATTTGACCAATATTAAGAGTCGATGGTAACTTTGATGGGATTATATCTGTGTTTAAAACTGATTAGGGGTGTAAAAAATATCGAAGTATCGCGATATTATGCTTTGTGATACTGTATCGATTCTCAAAAAAACTGTATCGATTTTTAATTAATAGTTTACAGGCAAAGATTAACTCAGTCAATACTTTATTTCATTGGTAAAGAGATATGCCCTCTAAGTGTATGTGTCCTCTCAAAGGAGTGCTATGATGTTGGATGTTACAGGGACTGTGATAAATGTAAATGCAGATTTTCAAAAATCTCAATATATCACCTTACTTACAGTATCGCAATATATCGCGATATATTGAATCGTAACCCCGGTATCATGATACGTATCGTATCGCTAGATTCTTGCACACACAGCCCTAAAACCGATGTGTTTCCTTCTTTCTAAATTACGTAGAGCAGCATAACATCCTCTTCAAGAGATGCAACACATCGTCTATCACCTGCCACACTTGATACTTTCCAACTTTGCTTCGACTTCTCTTTGATTAATTAGTGTTTGCAGCTACAGAGGTAGGAGAAAGTCAATACTGTGATAAAAGCTTTGGAAAAAATAAATTACTAATTCATGCCCATGTGCACCTAAATGCCGGCAAGCAATGTTTTGTACACCGTTATGTTAATTAGAACTTTTCAAGGGGAACCTTTTTTAAGCCCTCCACTTGTTTTGCAGTTTGCTGAATCATCTCACGTCGTGAAAAAATGCAGCTCTCCACATTTTGTTTTGTCTCGCCTCATAATTTAAAAGCTCCACCAAATGATCGTCAATCAATCATTTAGTGCGTGTCTTTTTAGCTGTAGCATAAACACAAGATGGCACTCACCAAATACAGTGCGAGCAGGAACCGATTCTCTGTTTAGCCAGAAGGAGACCTGAGACAGTATGACAGTCATGATGCACGGGAGGTAGGTTTGAATCACAAAATAGCCAATTTTCCTTTTCAAATGGAAATATGTTGTCATCACTACATATTCTCCTGAGGGAGGGGAGAGAAACATAGAAAGAGATGGAGAGAGACACACAGGGTCATAATTATTAATACAGCTATGCCCAGTTGGGAGCAACATAAGCTGAAATATTCAAAGTGAGATTTATTAAAGTTACAACATTTGCATCATCAGAGTAGCTCATAGGGTTGCCTTCAGTCCCTTAAATGAGCAATTAAACAATATGAAATAGAAAGTGTTGCTTCAAAGAGACCATGTGCTTAGAAAGATCCCAAAGAGGTTTTGGTATGCACTTTGTATGAAAGAAGTCACATAACTGACCTCAACGTTTGGTGCAGATTTGATGATACAATTGTCTTTTCTATGAAAGGAATTAGAAGTCATGGCGAAGCAGCACCTGCGCTTTTCACATACTAGAAAACTCAGGACAACTGCGTATCAGAGAAAACCTTGAGTTGAAGTACAAATGATAGTATAAAAAGGTAGTGGAGGTCTGGAAAATTAGGTTGTATAAATTATAATACTGTTGCCCCAACTTGATCTCATGGGAAGGCATATAAATAGCATTTACATTACAAGGACATCCTTTCATTTGTACGCCATGCAACAAAACTGCGGTAACGTCCACAGTTAGGTTTAGGCAACAAAACCACTTGGATTTAGGAAAAACGTCTCAGTTGTGCTTAAAATAAGTACATAAACTAAGTAAAATACCAGCCAGTTCTCATTCCAAGGGCGTCTAATACCCACGCTTTGTCATGGCCGTCAGCATTTGATACCACCGCCCAAGGTAACATTTAGCGCCGGTATGCAAGCACCAGGCTTTCCATTATCTACAATGTAACCCCATCCACGGCAACAGTGGGTCCAACAAACAGAGGGCTTGCATCCAGGTGACCGCTGTTCGTGTCCCGTGCGTTACCTTTTTACTTTCACTTTACAATCAGCTGATCGTTCGTGTCCCGTGTTCACAACGTCAAGTCACATTTGCGCTGTACAAATGGAATTTTAAGCCCAACCATGTTTTTTCCTAAACCTAATGAAGTGGTTTTGTTGCCTAATCCTAAGCAAGTGTTTTTGTTTATTTCACAACATTAAGCACATATTTACTGCAACCGAAAAGTGACGCTGAGAGGTCTGACAAAGCATCTAGTAAGTATGTGACAAGGTGGGATGAGAACGTGTTGAAAATATGTACGGGAACAACCTAACATAAGTACGGAAAACATGTCACTAACGTAAATTACAAAACAAAAAAAACGGTTTCGAACACCGGTCTGGTTGAAAGTCCTGTGTTTGTTGGACCCCAACCACCTCCCCTCCCATCTACTATAAGCAGTCTTTGGGGCCGTACACATGCCGTCTAAAAACGCGTGGAAAACGCGAGCTGTGCCGCTTTTTATCTTTCCAATGTGCTTGGGAGGTTGCGCTCCTGTCGCCGCCTGCCGTTACTAAGCAACCAAAACCTGCACGCTGCGATAACGGTGATGATGAAGTTGCGGTAATTTAGCAGGAAGCCTCACTGACTAAACTAAACAGTCAAAACAAAGACAAATGCATTTCCAGCACCGTAAATCCCTCACCGTAGCTTTACTGCTCGATTTCTCTGTGTCAAGTTGGCTGACCTTTCAACTGGATGTTGTGACGTTCTTGTACGCAAAAGACGCGGCATGTGTACGGCCCCTTTCTCACTTTTTATTCTATGTCACTAGCTCTGAGTGTGGCATATTTACGTGGATGCGTTTTACATTGCAGTCAGTACAGACTACGTGGCGTACAAATGACAAAAGCAAGAACGGCGTTCTTATTGCACGCTAAATGCCTTGCTTATCGTGTCATTCATACACCTTTTTGTGCTTTGATTATTTTGCTGCCTCTTTAAAGGAATACTCGAAAGGAAGGCTCTGACACGTTTGTTGCTTGATTATTCGTGGAGGTCTGCCACCCTCCACAGAGGAGCAGTGGGCTACGTTGTCAGAGCTGTCTTTCAAGCTAATGCCAAGCGTTTGATTCTCAAAATATAGATTTTCAGTGGAGTATTGCTTTAAATACTTCTGTACATTTTCCTACAGTTTCTCTTTGCGGTAGATGTGAAGAGCATCTGCCTGTGTCATTCTAACTCTTGATATTGAACATTTCCTACAGCTCAGATTTTCACTGACGGCAGCGAATGTTCCCCTCAGCACCGGCTCTCATTGCCATGTCTGTAATCTGTGTTGCAAAGATATGAGAGAAACATCCTTTCATTCCCTGAGGTGTCTTTTCTGAGCAGACTCTAACCAGAGCTGAACTGGCTCAAATCCTCCCATTCCCTGGGCTCACTGTAGTCCATTAGGTTTAAAGTTTAAAGAAATTAGATTTTTTTTTCACATCCAGAAGCTCAACCAGAGTATAAAAGGAATCACGTTGACTCGACCTTGAATTTTTGTGCTTGTAGCCAGACTTTAGTTGGTCCTCTGTTATTCGCTTGACTTAAGGTTAAACCACCAAACAGCACTACAATAAAGATTGGCTCAAGGAAAGTGTCCTCTGCAGAGTTATACAAGTGCTGTGATTTCAACAGCTTTCAACACACTTTTTGCTCCCTAGGAAAGTGGGCTGAGTGCAATCCATCAAAGCGGTTCCATGATGGTTTAGTTTCCAAACACAAGATCTCTGGGACTCGATAGTTCACCTCTTGAGAGCTGTACGAGCAAACCGCTTCACCGCAGAGGTTAAATCTCTCAAAATGGAAAGCCAGTGTGGCTCAGTTGTAAGCAACGCTCTCTTTTAGTAATTACCAACTGCCCCGCTGAAGCAACCTTTTATCTATAGCTTTGCAGTAATCAGCACTTTATCCAGTCTTCCTGCACTGTTGCCTAAAGCTGGAGATTGGTGTTGAAAATTTTGGGGCTGCCCCCTCTTAGTCGATTAGTCGACTAATCTGTCGTTTTGGTCTCAGTCAACTAAGATTTCTTTAGTCGATTAGTCATTTTTTATGCTGAATGACTTATTTCCAAGAAACTTATGAGCACATCTCTGGTAAACACAAGCTTTAAAGTGGTGATTGTGTGTGATTCTTAGTGGAGAGACTCAATTTTACAGATCTGTCGATTAAATCAATCGATTAGTTGACATATGAGTGTTAGTCAACCTAAGTTATTTGACTCTATCAAAATTACGTGGCAACTTACAATTTCTTATACAGTGGAAACCGCTTGTAGTGATCACTTCTATTCGGGTCAACTTACTATAAGCGGATGATTATTAGAACCAAAATGTTGTTGTTGTGCATCATTTCTCATGCAGTTTACCTTCTAATTGACATTTGTATATTTTGACATGAAGTTATAAAACTGCTTAGACAGCTTTGCTATTTACGGGCTCTCTTCCAATTCTTCTGCCTTCTCCCTCACCAAGGGTAAAACATATCTGTTTTTGGCCATCTCTGCATCGCGACGGGCACCGGTCTGTATGTGCTGCCGGATCGGCAAAGTTTCACTTTTACGTGACCGGGCATTATCAATCCGCTTGACGAGGTCGGCTTCAACCACAGGTGCTTTCCCCGTGCGCATTCGATTTTTATTCAGAGAAATTCCTTTTCCCGTCATGATGTCAATGTGCACGCAGCGCCAACCTCAGGTATCCAGCCGGACAGCAGACAGTGAAGCAAATTATCAAGGGAGTAAAGTAAAAAACAAAACGTTCAACTAACGTTCGTCTAACGTAGTTTTAAAATGTTTTTCCATATGTTGTCATGTATGAAAAGACCCAAAATGAACAACAATGTTAGCGGACTACTTGATAACAGCCTTTGTATAAGAATGATTCTGTCCCAAGTTTTTTAATCCAAATAAGCGGTTGATCACTGTAACCGTGATCACTATAAGCGATTTCCACTGTAATAGCTCCTAATAAATATTATAGAAACACAGCACTTTGTCTGAGGTGGTTGAACTCTATTATATTATCAGATAATCTAGCGTATGTCAGTACCCAACCCTCACCTTGTTATCTCATCCCTTTATGTTAATGGGACCATAGCTTTAAGTCCACCAATGTGGAAATGAAGAAAGTGATTGTGTGTGACAGATAAAAGGTTTCTACAACAGTTTTGATGATGAGAATTTAAGACCAAATTAATCTGTAATCAAAAGCATGGGCTGGCAGATTTTCCTTTTAATTTTGTGCTTATTGAAGTTGACTCCGGGCTATAACCCAGCACAGAACGGAAATAAGACTTTCACCTCTGGCACACCTCCTCATATTATCTTTTGTAAATATGCTGAATAATAGCTTCCCCGAAAACCGATAAGTCATCATTTTCTCGATGGACCCAAATAATGCAAGCTGAATCCGCAATGACAGGAACTGGAGAAAAGTGCAGACTGTGACTTTATGAAAACAAACAAAAGAGTCAAGAGGCAATTTAATTTACTATAAATGTTATGCTGAAAAGTTAATAATAGTTTGTGTCAAAGGTTGGAGTTTCACCCCATTACGCACACGTTTTACTTGCAGTATCCTCCATCAAAACAGAATTTGGTGTGTCCGCAAAAGCTGTCAAACTGCTGTAAAATGTAGCTCGTCTGTCCAGCCTGTTTACACTGCAGGCATACAAGCTTAATGTAGTGTGTTGTTTGGTTTAGGACCTAACCTTCTGCCTGTTCAATCGGATTTAATTATATATATACTGCTCTCTGAGCTGAGGATGGCATATAGTGTACCTGTGCTGGACTTAATGGTTTCTTTGCCAATAACATGTCCCAGTAAGTCATACTGGTTCAGCCTGGAGCCGTCCTCTGCAACATCGACAGACCTCTCGTCTCCCTGGGTCCACAGGTAGATCACCTCGTTGTTGGTGTAAGCATCTGGGCAACAGAGAGAACAGTAATTGGCACAAAATAGCTGCAAAACTAATGACAGTCTCATCAGCCTCAGCGGTGCTGTGTATTTAGTGCTACTAATTAGCAAATAGCATGTTAACACGCTACACTCAGGCCCCGTCTACACATATACAGAGATTTTTAAAAACGGATATTTTCCTCTACGTTTAAAAAATTTAAAAAAAAAATCCGTCCACACGACCTTCGTTTTACAAAATATCTCCGTCCACACTCGAACGCAAAAACGACTCTAAATGCTCGCCGTAATATTTACATGTCACCACAAGTAAGATTACAAGTTAAGGGTCAAGGAATTTAGTTACAACCCTTCTCACTCGGCTTCATTACAGTCAGTTGGATAATAGTTATTGTTGGTGGGGGGGCTGGGATTCCTGGTCGAACTGCGTGACTGTTATCACTCTGCTGTCATCAACTGTCTCTTTACATGCATAAATGACAAAAGGGAGGTCATTCAGGTTGATGTCCGCAGCCCCTCCGAGTGCTCCTCACCTTCAATCGCCCAAACGCTCATTCAATCACCATTCGGCCTCGACATGTTTAATGTGTTCCCTGCTTTGGCCTCCTGTGACCGGAACATTTTTCAAACGTAAAGTAGTAATTAATCCGAGCAGTGCAAAACAAAACGCAAAAAAGCCGATAGTGCGCCATCTTTGTCGTTGCTGCTGGCGCATGCTCATTACACAAAGCAACAATGGGCATGCATGAAATGAGGATAGGACATCATCGTTTCCCAAAATGCTCCGTTTTACACGTCGACACGGATAAAAAGTAACCAGGGTTTTAAAAAATCTGCACCTCCGTTTGCGTGTGGAAGAGAGGCCAAAACGTAGAGGAAAATGTATAGCCTCACAGAGCCGTTAGCATGGCTATAGACTCTTGAATTGATCAAGGGAATTTATCAAGGGAACTCTCACTTCAAGTGGTTGACTACTTTTGCTGTGTTGCTAAAAGAAACACTTCCTGTGAAAGTTATCCCTCAGTATCCTATTCCTAGTGGTGAGTGCAGTTTGAGTCCTCTGAAGTTTTTCCAGGACAGGAAAGGCACCTAACGCCTGCAGAGAACAAGCACCACTTGTTTTTTTTTTTTTTTTTTTCTGCATTGCGATTCTCTATCCTATTATTAAAGTCTGTCTTTGTTGTGACCATCTGGACTTACAACTTCCGAACTTCAGAGGACAGGCGTGTGCATCCATCGGGAAATCCTCCAGGTGCATGGGGCACTCGGCATGAATGGTCAACCTGAGGGGGGGGCAGAGGGAGAGACGGAGAGAGACAGCACTCCTGTCAGGCTGCAGTATGGTTGAGGGAGGCGGCCGTTACAAACGCATCATGCCGTGTCTCCAGAAACAAAACATTACATTTTCATGGACCAAAATGCATCGTCAGACATGATATGAATGTCCCCTGAAATTTTTTTGAGGCTCCTGAAGCAGAAAATCAGTGTCTCCATTGTTTTTTTACATGACTTAGTAACCGCTTTAATACCAGAGTGCTCCAGACATTTTAAAGCCACAGTGGGTACGTTGGATGGATAAGATTTATTTTAGATTTAAGCCTTTATTGATCCCCAATAGCATGTGTTGCTGCAGCACAAGGCCAGAAATAAGTACAGATAAGTAAAAAATAAATATAATAATAAGAAACAACTGTATATACAATACAAATAAGAAAAGAAATAAAAATAGAAACTATAAAAGTGAAATGACATAGTGGTGCGATTAGTAGCCAGAATAATATATAATATGTAGGGCTGTCAAAGTTAGCAAATTTGTTTTAATGCCACTAATTTCTTTAACGCAACTTGTGATTTTTATGTCTTAGCGGGCTGAGTTTTAAAGCCAGTGAAGATACTGATATCATATGAAACTAGAAAACCTGAGGAATCCATTGGTACCAACCATGTCATACTAGCTTGTCGTGAAGGAGGTTAAATAACGCTCCAAACTTAGCTAAATTTGACGAGAAAAAACTGGCATGGCCATTTTCAAAGGGGTCCCTTGACCTCTGACCTCAAGATATGTGAATGAAAATGGGTTCTATGGGTACCCACGAGTCTCCCCTTTACAGACATGCCCACTTTACAATAATCACATGCAGTTTGGGGGCAAGTCATAGTCAAGTCAGCACACTGACACACTGACAGCTGTTGTTGCCTGTTGGGCTGCAGTTTGCCAAGTTATGATTTGAGCATATTTTTTTATGCTAAATGCAGTACCTGTGAGGGTTTCTGGACAATATTTGTCATTGTTTTGTGTTGTTAATTGATTTCCAGTAATAAATATATACATACGTTTGCATAAAGCAGCATATTTGCCCACTCCCATGTTGATAAGAGTATTAAATTCTTTACAAATCTCCCTTTAAGGTACATTTTGAACAGATAAAAATCGTGCAGTTAATTTGTGATTAATCACTATTAAGTATAGACAATAATGCGATTAATCCCGATTAAATATTTTAATCGATTGACAGCCCTAATAATATGATATGCTTAGTGTTTGTCTGTATAAATATAGAAATATAATATAGTACATAATGTAATAAAACAGTATAACATATTGACATAATATAGTATGGGATATAAAATACAATATAAAATGGTATGTAGTAATATAGTATACCATCATATATAGTATATATCATCAATATAGCATATAATATATAATAAATATAGTATAATATATAATTTAATATAATATAATAAATATGATATGTATTTATGTGTATGTGAAGAACAGACATTGCACTCTGTCGTCCCTCCCGTATAGCCACCGGTTGTAATGAGAGCTCAGCTGACTGACAACAAAGAGAAAATCTCCAGAGAGCACCAGAGTCTATTTCATTTGGTCAGATGGCCAAGCCACACAATGCACTCTGGAAGTAAATAGAGAAATGGTGCATATTATCTCACTCATACATGTTTAATCAACATTGGGATTGCATTTGCTGAGTTCAAACAAAGCAGCGTCCCATAAAGCCATCCTACAGTGGATTCCTAAATGGACCACAAACTGTGTTTTTCTAACTCAATTACAACATTTATAGTCCATGCATCATTTCAGAACTGGGTTATTTGAGCAACCGGGATAGGAACAGAATATCAGAACAAGTAAATGTAGTTAGTATATGTGTAATTCTAATTTGTAAACATTCAAACTGAATATAGCTGATAACTTCTACAGTTCCATGCCTGTATTAGTATTGTATGCCTTGTTACCGTGTACAGATTTGACATGTAACATGTAAACTTGTGTATTCTATGAAGAGCATGATGAAAGAAATCATTTAGTCTCACCAGTGTAAACCGTTATGTTATTGCAGCCCTAGTGTTAAAACTAGTAACATCATGGACCACTACTACAGACAAACTTACTGTTTCTAATGAGCTCCCTGTGTTGCACTTGCAACAGCCTTGTGATCCTTTTTTTCTTTTTAAACCCTCTTAGCTGCTCTATATGGTGCTGCCTCATTACTGATAAGTGGCTCAGTAACTACGCAAATTAACGCAATACAACATAAATCAAACTTGAGCGACGCACCGCTGCATATCATACAGCACTTAGACCAGCAACTAATTGATGAAATTCATCTCGCTCCTCGGCTGTTCTGACATTCTGACAGAAAAAAAAAGGCAAAATAAATAAATGATAGAGACAACACAATTTGAATTACTTTGATCAAAGACAACAAAGCAGGCTGTCTTTGTGCAATGACAAAACTTGATATGAAGTATAAAGGAAACAAGCCGAAGTCTGAATACTGAGTTAGATGCTCACAGCAGCAGCATGCGAACATGCTCACAATGGCAATGTTTAGCAGGTATAATGTTTACCATGTTGACCATCTTATTTTAGCATGTTAGCATGCTAACATCTGCTAATTAGCACTAAACACAGTACAAATGAGACTGTTGGAAATTAAGTTTTACAAGTATTTATTCATAAAACAAAGTATTGGAAAAACTGAAATTCTGACCTGATTGACCCGCTAGATGAAAAGTTACGGGATCAGTAAATTACTACAATTCATCCTCAGGGGACATGAATGGCAATCCATCAAATAGTTATCAAGATAGTAAGTACTGACTGTATATTTAGTTTTCTATATAATATATGTAATTTCTAAATCCAACAATATTTAAAGGTTCTCTATACGATATTCAGAGCAATTATATAGCATCAGACAACTATTTGTATTGTAAAGATATAGTGGAGTAATGTCTACCTGAGCAGAGAATGAAGTCAGAGCTTCTCTATGTGATGTACTTCTCTGTGTTTTGTGAGAATAAATAAATTCTTGCAAAAAGTTTTACCCAAAAATATACACCACTGCCTTCTGATGAGTACATTTTAGGGCTGTCAATCGATTGAAATATTTAATCGCATGATTGTCCATAGTTAATCACCATTAATCGCACATTTTTTATCCGTTCGAAATGTACATTAAAGGGATATTTGTCAAGTATTTAATACTCTTATCAACATGGGAGTGGGAAAATGTGCTTGCTTTATGCAAATGTATGTACATATTTGTTATTGGAAATCAATTAACAGCACAAAACAGTGACAAATATTATCCAGAAACCCTCACAGGTCCTGCATTTAGCATAAAAAATATGCTCAAATCATAACATGGCAAACTCAAGCCCAACCGGCAACAACAGCTGTCAATGTGTCAGTGTGCTGACTTGACTATGACTTGCCCCCAAACTGCTTGTGATTATCATAAAGTGGGCATGTCTGTAAAGGGGAGACTCGTAGGTACCCATAGAACCCATTTTCACTCACATATCTGGAGGTCAGAGGTCAAGGGACCCCTTTGAAAATGGCCATGCCAGTTTTTCTTCACCAAAATGTAGCGTCAATTTGGAGCGTTATCCTTCTTGACAAGCTAGTATGACATGTTTGGTACCAATGGATTCTTTAGGTTTTCTAGTCTCATATGATACCAGTATCTTCACTATAGCTTTAAAACTGAGCCCGCTACAACCTAAAAATCGCAAGTTGCGTTAATGCATTAAAGAAATTAGTGGCGTTAAAACGAATTTGCATTAACGCATCGTTATCGCGTTAACTTTGACAGCACTAGCATGTTTTAAACTTTTCATAAATTCATGTTCTCCATCAGGGGAACAGAATTTCTTAAGTATCCAGGGATAAAGCTTGAGGTGAACTGAGAGTGGGTGATAAATTCTCTCACACAAAAACAAGACTGCAGCAGCACCGGCAGACAATACCATCTCCCTCAATGCAAAAATAATGACGCAATCCTTCACAGAATTTGTCAGTTCAGACGCTGTAGACGTGCTGATTAAATGGATTTAAGCAGTTGTTTCGTGAGGAATGTAAATCAACACAAGGTACCATGGCGATGCACTTCAGACTAAACTTCCTGTAAAAATAGATGGATTTATATTCTAAAGCCTAATACCTGTGAATGCTGCTCAGGCAAGTTATCAGTCTCTCCTTTGGAGTGTTACCCAGTGCCTCTAACAATACAGCCACATTTTTACTTAGACCCCCTTCAAATAGTCAGCCAATGCTCCATTATGAAGGTAAGGTAGTCCATGAATTCAACACTTACAACATTTTTGCAAGTATTTATTAAGAAAACATTGCATATTAGCTTTTCTAGTAATAATTTGTTTCTTTTAATACCAAAATAAACCACAGGATCTGAATTAACCCCATTGCGAATGCAACACAAAAGATGGCAAATCCAGAAATGAAGTTTTGATTGGTGTAGCTTCAAACTGGATATGTGATGGCCAAAAAGCTTGTTCCAAAAAGGCTTTTTGTTTTTGTCTGACAGAGGTTAAGGATCATACTTTGCTTCATTTTAACACCAATTCACTTTGTTATGTTAACACAACAGTCCTTGTAATACTCCATTAGTGCTCAGATGTCTTTCTCGGCCTTGACAGAACTGCCACCACATCACAAATCTACTCACGCGGGACCACAAAATAAAATTCTTTCACCATTTCAATTTCACCCTTGAAAATCAATACCGACCTTGTGGACGAGCTGATTGACAGATTCAATGATTAGATGGGTTGAAATGGTACTCATTGACTGTGAGCGTCTTGGTAGCTTATGCTACTGGCATACGCACAATGGCTCTCTTTGATCAAGTGATTATTCATTGACGTGCCTGTGTGAATCATCTGTGGCCAGGACTGGCTGGAAGTCAGTTTTCTGACACTCGGACAGATGAAATGATCAGAAATGATCCAGATATCTGCTGCAAAAAGCTCCCCACATGTATACATGTACATGTACTGAACACTTAACTGCAGCCAGCCTCAGCTGTACTTGTTAGCACTATGTTTAGAGCTCAGTAGCAAATGTTACCATGCCAACACGCTTAACTAAAGTGGTGAACATGACTAACATTATACCTGCTAAACTATAGGTGCAAGTTAGTGTGCTGACATTAAAGCATTATTATACGGAGCCGCTAGCATGGCTGTAGACGCTCGGTCTTGTTAAAGTAAAATTGTCAAAAGTAGCAGTAATTGTCCAAAGTGGCTCACCTCATCGTGTAGAGAAGCGTGCCGTTGTCGACTAGTCGTAGCAGTTTGTTAGGAGTCGTCATGTTGTGGGCCACCGATTTCTTTCCGTTGTGGAAAAAGGTATCGGGGGTCCAGATCTTACTGGCCAGGAGGTTGTTTAGGGGTAAAACTTGCATGGGCCCGTCAAACTTCAGCCTCTCGTCCCTCCAGCTCTGACGGAAGAAGACATCGATGGTGTACTCCTGTTGGGAACAAGAGCGCAAAAGATAACAGTTTACAGAGAGGTTATCCATTTGGTTGTAATATTTAATCCCTTTAACATTAATAGATCCTTTTTATGACAGGCATTTTGACTTGTCGAAGCAGGAAAGGGGCGGGTGGAATTGATATTTTTAAATTATGGCTGCATTCCATTTAGGTGAGCCAGTTCCAGCGGTCTGGTACTGTGGGACATTTAATGGACATCTTTTCAGTCATTGTGGTCAATATTCAAAAAGATGCCAAGGGATAAATGGAATAAAGAAAACCCAACTAATTTTTGTTTTTTACATGATTGATTACAAACAAATAACACAATTTTTTTTGTGGAATTATCACTTTTGACAGCTGTATCTGAAAGTGCTTTCAGTCAGTCACTGTTTTTAATAAGAGGTACATACAGTCGGTGTGTGCCATGCTTTACCGTCTGTAAACAACAAACAGCTTCAACAGAAAAACTGCCAGTTTGTTGTTTACAGACGGTAAAGCATGGTACATCTGCACACAAATATGTTAGACCAGGGATTGTTAAATAAATTGTGATTTCTAAAGTTATGTAATTCATCATGTAATTACTAATCAATGTAGCGTTTACCTTTTTAGGACTGAGACACAAATGAGCATTGGTGAAAAAACCTTGTAATACATCCGTTTCATGTTTTATTAATATGCAACAAGGTCTTTGTGTGTTTGTCACCAACACACGGAAAACTAAATAATATGAATGCAGGAAGTAGCCCCTCAAAAGGAATTTATTTCACATTATTCATTCAATAGGACTTGGTGTCCTAGCAACAGACTTCCCCCATCAGCTGCGTACAGTGGCTGTGCAGACTGAACGCAGCTGTCTTAACAGAGTGAGCTGGAAATAAGCTGTCTGTATCTCACGCAACAGTGCACATTACTGGTGATCAATAAAAGCACGCCGTATGTGTTCCTCTCTCGCTCGCTTTGCGCTTTTGCTCGCACGGTGAGAGGGTTTGCGTAACTCCACAGCTCACCAGTGAGCTGTAACTGGCTTCTCCCTGAGTGAAAAACTGATAGTTATTTCTCAGTGGCTTTAACAACAGGAAGCCATCATCCACAGCAGGAGAGGTGTACGGCATCCACTCAACACATCAACAGGGCTCCTCTAAACAGCGCAGGGTGGACGTCTCTTAATTGATATGATTGACCTCCTGGCGGCCTGCATACAATGCCATAAACAATTACCCTGCATCCGTTCTCACGGCAGTGCTCTTAATAAAGCCCACAGAGAGCTTCACAGACAGATAAAAGCAGGTGTGACAATCACACGTTTCTCTCAACCATTATCTTAAGAAAAATAATAAAAAAATGCTAAAATATTATAATCAGGTAAAAGTAGTTACTTTAAAGAAATTTTACTCAAGTAAATAGTTTACTTGTGTTATATGATGATATAAAATATGACACAACTATTAAATTAGACTTCATGCTACCAAATAAAGTGCATTAACTTGTCAACGTATAGTTTAGCGTAACACGATTCAATTTTCATTTCAATTCATTCATTAGGAATTTGTTTTGGTACGTTCAACAACAGAACATATAATCAAATAACACACAAAACAAAACATACTGCCACAATAACAACACAGTAACCATACAATAAATACAAAAGTGCAACCAGATGGCTCATGTCCTTAAAGTGACAAGTTTAAAGTGCTTGTTTATGCAGCTGGTGAAGCATTTAGGATGCGGATTGCTTCAACATCATAACAACATCACGCCTTATAGAATTAAAGGGACAGTGTGTAGGATTTGGCGGAATCTAGTGGAGTGGTTGCAGATTGCAACCAACTGAGTTACCCCTCCGCTCACTCATTCCTTTCCAAGACTGCGGTAACGCGAGCTGCCGAGTGCAAAACCGTGGTAACGCCGTTCGCCTCGCTCAGAGGTCATCCTTCCCATAATAACACTGCTTTAGGAGCAACGGAGGTCAAGCAGCGTCCGGCGGTACCACGGTTTTGCACTGTGCGGCTCACAGTTTCACAAGAACTATGGTGGCCTTCAGGTAACGTAAAAACATGAAAGGCTCTCTCTAGAGCCAATGTTTGGTTTGTCCATTCTGGGCTTCTGTAGAAACATGGTGGACTCCGTGAAGAGGACCCGCTCCCAATGTAGAAATGAAGGGCTCATTCTAAGCTAATGAAAACACGATTCTTAGTTTCAAGTGATTATACACTAATGAAAACATAGTTATGAATATTATATTCCATTTCTGCTAATAGATCCCCCGAAATGTTACACACTGGACCTTTAACCAGAAAGAACTCAATTAAATAAAAAATGTCCGACAATAAATTGATGAAAAGAGCTAAGGGCACTGCGGTGGGTGCCACAAGCATTTTTAGGCTACAAACTTTGAATAACCTTCCAATTTAACAGCAGAATAGCATCACAAAGGCAGCCAACAACACATAGATGTAAAGACATTATGAACTCAAATGCAGCTACAGCCTACATACATGCATATTAAAGCAAAAAGAGGGCCTGCACAGTTTTTACACCCTCAACACTACGTCGCTAGGTAACGCATGTTTTCATCGGGAGAGAGAGTAACATCCTTTAGTCTCAACCATAACCCGTAATGACATCATCCTCCTCGACTGCAGCCAAACCAGCAGCTTCTTGTCTGCTGCAGCTGCCGCTTTGATGTCTTTCTTTAGTTCCATTCTCTCACGGTTTTATCAGGCCTTTTCAAAGGACTTTTGAAGAGAAACACTTTAGTACAAGTAAAATTAATGATTTAAAAAAAAAACGTTTACTCTCTTACTAAGTTTAAAAAGTAATTTATCTACTTTGACACTAATTATTTCCCATTGAGATTAGTCTTGAATTAGATGCCCAGTGCGAACAACAAAGGACTCTCCAGGTTACAAGAGAGACTGATGAACACACACACTCAGGCGATAGGACGCACACTATATGGTGATTTATTGTTCATTGTCCTGTGTGTCTTCGACCAAAACTTTCTGGCAACACTACAAGAAAGTTTGTGCTATCCTGGCACAGAAAGACCTTGGACCATTTAAATCCCCATTACCACAGTTATACTATGCACTTCTTCTCACATTTTCTTTATGAGACCCAACAACATTGCCAAATCTCATCCCAGTCAGTGTAAAGTGATGAATAAACAGAGAGTAGTGTACTTGGCCCAGCTGGGCGAGGCCGTCATTTGTTTGTTTCCTTTGGACAGAAATCTCCTGTAAACACAGGGAATTAATTTGAAGATTGAAAGACAGGGATGAGGAAAAGCATAGTCGATCTCCGCACAAGGCCAAATGGCACAATCAGTTCAAATGCCAGCTGGTGTTCCTCCAGGGACTGAGTGATTGATTTCTCCTTGACAGAGGAGAGAGAGCGGAGCCTCTTTCCAACAGTAGTTTCCAAAATGTCTTTTTATATAGCGGCGAGGATCATGAATGGATTTACTGTAGCAAACAACTGTAATTTCAATGGCATTTTAAAACACATTTATGGCACCTGTTACAAATAGAGTCATGAATACAGAATCAATCTTCACATAGATCCCATTTTTATGCCCGTGTATGTATGTATATATTTATATATATATATATATATATTTTTTTTGGCATCCTGCCTTTATTAGAAAGCATAGAAGAGACTCGGGAGATGTGGGGAGAGAGAGAGAGAGAGAGAGAGAGAGAAGGGAACGACAACGTCCCTGGATGGATTAGAAGTGCTGCTACAATCAATATGTTTAGATTAATAATGGATCAAATACCTACGTGTATTGTGAAAGGAGTCACTCGTGGTGACAAACCCACAGAGAATTATCACCTGACCCTTCAGTTCCCCTCAGTTCTGCAGAGCGTTTCTTCATCTTTCAGCTCATTGTTTTTGCTACATGGCCCACAGCTTTACTGTTCTGGTTCCCTCTCACCGCTCTTATCAGCGTCGTTTCCAGCAGGCAGATGTTTTCAGCTACAAAGCTCTGATAAACCTGCTTCCTGCCCATGCAGAACCAAATGGCAGACTGAAAAACTTAGCGACTAGCTGGTGAATGTAGTTTTTAGCAACTAAAGAGCCCAAATCTTCCTTTTTTTAAAAAAGGAGACTGAATGTTGGACCTAAATTTATCAGGTGAACACTAACATGACTCCAAAAATGTTGCTCTGTGTCTGCTCGATGCAGCCTGGTGTCCTAAAAATGACGTTCCCATACAACGAAACTACATTGTCAATTACGTTTCGAGGGAAACGTATTTTTCTCCTGGATTAACACAGGACTTTGACTCAGGAAACCGCTTTCTAGGGCTGGGTATCGTTTTAAAAATGATGATGCCAGTACCAATACCAGTACCATTAAAGTGATACCGACACTTCATTAGAGTACTTCATTTGATACCCATCATGTGAATGGAGACTGTGTGTGTGTCACACTGGCTAGCTAATCGCCGCTGACTGCACAACGCTCATACAGCGCTCATACAGCGCTCATAGAGCGCTCATACAGCGCTCATACAGCGCTTACTGCTGATAATGCCATCCCCCGAGCCATGGTTGCAGGACCACCTTGTCCCGTAACCGTAACCGTAAGCCGTCGCCCTCCGGTTCCCCCCCACGTTAAGTGTTAGCTTCGTCAGCACTTGTTGCCATTGGTAGAGCTGTAAGCACCGTTAGCACCGTTAGCTACTACTGTAGTCATCGGCTCAGACATCTCCGAGTTCAGAGCAGTGAGCAGGCAGGCAATTCCCGGCTGTATGAGTTGCAGCTGCCGCGATAATAAGTCAACCACACATTGCAATAAATCGAAAAACGCTCGAGCTGCGAACAAAACAGTAATCTTTTTCTAGATCTGGGCACAAAAAGGATCGATTGCAGGTATCGTTTGACTGGAGAAGTTTCGATACTACTTAGTATTGGGTTGTTGCGGTCGATACCTTTTAAAGGTATTGAGTACCGATACCCAGCCCTACCGCCGTCTAATTTAGTTTACGTAACTTAAATTACGTAACAAAGGTACTTATTTTAACCCAAACTCTAATCTTTTACTAAACCTAACCCAAGTAGTTTTCTTTCAATTCAAACTGCGACCGTAATTGAGAATGCATGCATGTTTAGTTTGTATGATTAATAGTGACGTAGAAACCGCAGTCCTATTCCTATATGCCATAACTAATTGTGTCTCTAATGTTTTATAGTCAAGGTGAATTACTGAACACTCTGAGTATATACTGTAGAATTGACACAGCGGTGCTGAGAAGAACGAACAAACGGATAAGAATAGAAATCATGAAACAAGAGAAAGAACAAGCCTGTCACACACACACAAAAATGTCTCCTTTGCTCATACGTGAGTGTTAAGAGAAGCGGTGGAGAGAACGAGCCAGTCGCAGGGAATGAAAGGAAATGAGGAAAATGATAGGAACGGCTGATAAGGTGGCAGTTAAGGTAGGATGTACAGTAGACGGGGCTAAATGAGTCTAGACGTTAAATGACAGTGTCTGGTTCTCTGTCATAATGGCAGGAAGGTTGTGTCTAATATCTGATAGAATATTAATGCAGCCTTTTATCTTCAATTAATGAGTTCATTAAATTCTAAACATTTAGATATTAGATCACATTTCCATAATGTCATCACGTTTTTCGTTTTAATTTGGTTTTGCTCAACAGATCTGGTCATTTTAGTCTACAGCTCATTTCAGTCATTTGATCTCTTGTGGTTTTACAGCCCATTTGCACGCTTTTTATTTGCTTTTCATTGAATAATGTGGTTCATAAAAACTAATTATCTGCCATTATAAAAGCTACATTTTTCCTTTTCCAAATATATTGCAAAACCACAATGTCATATCCAGAAGACACAGTGACCAGAACAAGTTGCTGAGTCCCGGAAATTGAAACTTCAGATTATTTCTGTACGGTAACTTATTGTCCGACGCTCCTACTTGATTTACACGTTTTCTTTTATCTTTATTAGCTGACTGGTTTGACACGTTTGATTTAGTGTCTCTGTGTAGATTGTGCGAGAGAGCCGTTTCCCACATTTATTGTGCAGAAATGTTACGTGTGATATATGTCACGATGTCTTGTTTTTGACAGTACACAGAAGAGAAGAGATAACACTCTGATTAGCAGGTGTGGTGACGATACGGACGGCTTCCTGGAGGCGGTGTATCCACGCGACTTGGCTCTTCTGAACTCCACACTCTGGGCATTGTAATGATTAGTCAAAGACTTGATTAATGTCTAGTCTAATTACCAGTCCTTCTTGCTCTCGGGTTGTCAATTATTCTCTCTTGCTTCGCTTCTCGTGTGCTGTTCACCTTTCCCTGCTGGGAGTGTAACCTGTGTGAGACTTGCAATGAGCTGTGAATCCCACACCAACTCCAATTATCCTCCGTCTTCATCAGCTTCTGCAGCTCTGAGGCATAAACATGTTTTAGCACTTTCATTGTACCACACTTCAGACAACACCGATGTCTGATTTATATTTGTTCCACAAATATAATCGGCCTAGAATCAGAAAGTGGTAAACAAATGAAGGATATGTTGCAGTCGACATGTTTCATTTAAGCCGGTAGAAACATAATGTATTTTTTAAAATCCAAGACACGTTATTAAATTATGGTTATTTTTAGATGTTCTCGGTGAAATGAACATAAATGGCTCACATTTAAGAAGGAAATGAGAGAGAGAAGACCTTTTAGTCAAAATGTAGAAGTGAAATAAATGTACAATCCTATCTCCTAAGAATTACCGTATGTTTATAGCCTGCTACAATGGTTTTGTCCCATATGCTTTAAACTAGGGCTGTCAATGGATTCAAATATATAATCGCAGGATTAATTGCACATTTTTTTATCTGTTCAAAATGTCCCTTGAAGGGAGATTTGTCAAGGATTTAATGCTCTTATCAAATATGCTTGCTTTATGCAAACGTATGTATATATTTATTATTGGAAATCAATTAACAACATAAGGTAATGATAAATATTGTCCAGAAACCCTCACAGGTACTGCATTTAGCATAAAAAATATGCCCAAATCATAACATGACAAACTGCAGCCCAACAGGCATCAACAGCTGTCAGAGTGCTGACTTGACTATGACTTGCCCAAAACTGCATGTGATTATCATAAAGTGGGCATGTCTGTAAAGGGGAGACTCGTGGGTAGCCATAGAACCCATTCCCAAATTTAGCGTAAGTTTGAAGCGTTATTTAGCCTCTTTCTCGACAAGCTAGTATGACATGGTTGGTACCAATGGATTCCTTAGGTTTTCAAGTTTCGTTTGGTACATTATTCACTCTAGCTTCAAAACTGAACCCGCTACAACCTAAAAATTGCAAGTTGCGTCAATGCATTAAAGAAATTAGTGGCGCTAAAACGAATTAACGCGTTATCGCGTTAACTTTGACAGCCCTACTTTAAACTTAATTGCTGTGTGGATTTCATTCACTGGCAACGTCCACTAGGGCTGCTCGATTATGGCAAAAATCATAGTCACAATTATTTTGGTCAATATTGAGATCATGATTATTTAACACGATTACTCTTTGACTTTGGAAACATCATGCATTTAGAAAGACATTTTTTTTTTAGGCAAAATTTTAAAGTTAAATGCATCAATCTGGTGCACTTTTAGAGCAACATAAAGAGGCTAGATCTATGAAGAACTTTGTGCTCTAGTAAACAATTTAATCATTAACACGTTTGTTATATAGATATGAATGGTACGGCAAAAAACATCTCACCCACAAAGCATGGTGAACGAGACGGGGTCCGAGTTTCGAGACGGGTCGGGTGGGTTGCCGACATTGCCGCACTGGGGACAGTTGCGTCGGGAGACTGTAACCCCGTCCTTCCCCGCGGGGAGAGAGGTCACAGCGAGCGCTAAGCATTCCGGGCGAGGGGTGCTGTAAAGCGCCATGTTCGCTCTGGGATTTTCTAAGCCGACCTAGAGACGGTCTAGGTGCACCAACCACGAAGGAAATACACCTGGCGATGGCCAGCCAGAGAGAGCTGCTAAAACGCGGGTGACCTACACTCAATACTGTGCTTGAACGCATCATGTGCAGACACGGGCTGCTGCTGCTTCTCTGCTAACCTGCTGCTCACGCTGCGCCTCCCGTGTAGACACGATGTTAGCAAGGCTGCAAAGACACTTTGGTTCAGGAAAGATTGTGGTTTTAGTTAAATATTGAAAAGGTAAACACGTCCCATCCTGTGTCACCGTTGACTTTTTCAATATTCAACAAAGACCGTGTAAGCTTTAAGAGAAAAAGAGAAATATGGTGCTGCAGATATTGGGAACATACTAACAATGTGGTCATTGTTCTGAAGCAAAATTCTGTTTTATTTACAGTATACCACAGCGCAGTCAACACTGTTTAGCCACAACATGGTAATCATTACTCCAATAATGTTAATAGAAGCCTACTATAGTTTAGAACACCTCATTTGACAGCAACCATGTGGGAAATTGGATTTTGGACCAAAGTCCCAAGATAGCCGAGCAAATGTTTGACATACCATTGATTGTTTGAGCAAATAATCAGGCGTCAGGGCCGCCCTCAAACTGCACGTCAAACCATCACTGATCGGCCTGAGTCTAAAATGAGTCTTGGCCAATCAATTCTGGGTTAAAATTGGGCTTAATCCGCACAGTGCCTGCTTTGAACTGCCTAAATGTAACCAAAAAACATTAAAGTTTCTTTAGTTGCCATGACTGATTATTTTAGGGAAAACAAATGAAATACAAATGCAGATATTCATTCAGAGATTCATTAATATGTTTCCTCATTATGTTGGAAAAAACAACAACAATCTGGACAGCATTACATTTTTATCAAAACATATTTCTGTTGCAGTGTAGTAGTATATGAACTAAGGCTGCCTCCTCGTAGTCGATTAGTCGGCATATCGGTCGTTTGGGTCTTAGTCCACTAAGATTTCTTTAGTCGATTAGTCGTTTTTATGCTTTTTTAATGTTGAATGACTCATTTCCAAGAAACTTATGAGCACATCTCTGGTAAACACAAGATTTAAAGTGGTGCTTTTGTGTGATTCTTTGTGGAGAAACTCAGTTTTACAGATCTCTCGATTAAACCAACTAATTGATTATTCGGCAAAATCGTGTCAGTTGACTAAGAATTTTTTTTTTTTGGTCGAGGACAGCAATCTTTTGGAGACTGGGTTGTCTTGGGAATGATAATGACAAAATGAAAGGAGGAGCGATATTGAAAACGTTTGCCAAAAAAACGAACGTAAAACTGGAAAAATGAACACATATTTAGAAAAGAAATGCCATTTTGTTTTATTTTCAAGATCCGCTGTAGAAACGAATGAATTATAAAAATATACTGAATAGTACAGTGTTTATGTGTTGTGAATGAAAATAGTTGAAGATTATGTCTTGACCTGTTTTTCATTACAATACAGATTTGTATGATATAGTCTACACGTGTCCTATCAGTCTAATAACATGTGTTTCACGAGGCTGCCAACAGTGAAGAATTCCCCATCCTTCAGCCACCATTTGCATCAAACGTTTTTGTCGTCACGGATAGGATTGCAGTTGGGTAATCTTCTCGACGCTCAGAAAACGAACACGTCGAAACTAGGGCAGATACAATAGGTTGCTCTTAATCCCAAAAAAAAAAAAATCACTTTCTGCCATTTGTCTGTAATATGATTGCAGGGTTATGAAGTGCTCTTCAAGTGTTCTATTTCTTGTGACTGCCATTTTCACAAACTGAAGGATGTTAAAGGACTGCTTTCAAGTTGTTCCCGCCCTGCACATGAATCATAATGTGATGCTTGGCAACATGATGACATGTATGGCGAGTGAAAAAAAAATGAAGCCCTATTTTAAGATTCTATTTTTTTTTTTCCTGAAATGTGCTGAGAATCTATCAGACAAAAATGTAAAATTCATGTAAAAAAAAAAAAGAGGCTTAATTGGGCTTTGAACAAGGTCAACATGATTGATGCAGAATCCAGGAGTTCACCTTCAAAGTTTAGTAACACAAACCTCCATCTGTTCTCTTCAAAAGACCTTCAACCGCTCAGGCATTTTGGAGTTTCCTGCACACGGCTTGATGTGTGCTGAGAGTCTCAGATAGTTAAAGACATGTTTGCTCCCAGAGATTGTGAAACCATGGTGAGATCTGGCCATCACTTCCGTCTTTGTCAAAGCGGGCTTCAGCACGGTACCTGTGACAGCCTCTATCGCTTCCCATTTCATCAGAGCAGACCTGTCAAATCCCACCGTGAAACGGGTAAATGTGCCGTGACACCGCATACATGTGAATGAGATAGACCTTCTGAGAGGAGAGGGGGATACAGAGAAAAAAGACGCAAGCGAGGAAAGGGGAGGCTTGAGGTAGAGAAACACATCCACCTACTTACCAGAGATCAGCATCAAGATCGTAAGATCCTGGGTCTTGGTTTGACACACTGCAGAAATCTGCGGTGGTCAGACACGACTCCGAACAACGTGCCTTGTTATCGGCCCAACGCTCGAGTTTCACTCCGATTATGCAGTTAGCTTCCCTCCTGTTGCGATAGTGGGACACTAAAGGCAGATGTGGCGTATTGGGGTCCAAGTGAAGGCTGAATGAGTTGCCCTCGGGCTGAGCGAGAAGCAGACATTTCCGGGACAGTTGATGTAACAGAGATGGGTAATTGGACCACTGGATGTAAAGTATGAGATGCCTAGGGTGTATAGAGTGGACTCTGTCTAGGAACATCTCCGATTTATAAGTTTCTCCAAGCATTTATGCTTCACATTTTTTTGCCATGCCAGCGGCGTGACCTTAGGGACGGCAATGGCAGTCGGTCAGTCCATCACTCTGTCCCAGACTGAAAGCTCAACAATGGGTGGATGGATTTCTCATGAAATCCAGAGGATGAATCCTAATAACTTCGGCGATCCCCTGACTCCTCATTCAGCACCACTAGCAGGTCAGAATTTTCACAAATCCAGTGAAATATCTGTACGTCTACAAGATGGATTCATGGCCCCCAGACCATGTATCCTACTGACTGTTGTGATCCTCCGACTTTTCCTCGAGCGTCACCAGCAGGTTGACATTTGTGGTTTTTAGTGAAATATCTCAGTAATTATTTGATGGATTGCCATGAAATTTGGACTTTCTTGTTCCCCTCAGGAGGAATGATCGTGGTCATGAACCAAAGTATTGGACAAATTGAAATGTTGACCTGATAATGACACAGGATGTAGAATCAGTGGATCAGCAAAGACCTGCAAAACGAATGGCCTTCCCAGCATCCTGTACTTTGTGATAATCGATTTATTGGTTGGAGTAATTTTATGTGAAAAAAAAGTCAAGATTCTCTAATTCCAGCTTGGTAAATATGAATATTTTCTGATTTCGTTCCTCCTCTATGACAGTAAACTGAATATCTTTAAGTTGTGGACGTTTCTGACATTTTATTGACCAAACAACTAATGCCAAGCACAACCTAGTGCTACAGTATGTCGGTGTGCTCGTGCTTCCTCTAGCCTCCCCCCTCCCACAATGCTATAAGCTGATCTGCATCCTCTAATCCTTAAATGTTGTTCCATTCCATCTAAAACACTAGCCTTAAAAACACATGTATTTAACAGCTTCAAGGTAACTAATTAATAATTGGCATGGATAACCCTGTTTTTCACTTTCATTTCCATATTGAAATAAAGCTTGTATACTGCATTGAATCAAACGCAATGGTGGCATTTATGGAGTGGTATATTGTGAGGAACCACTTTCAATTTAAAGCGTATTAAAGAGTTAACAAGGTTTATTAAATGACTCCTTAAAGCAATCTGGAGGGAAACAACCAGCTTTGACAAAACAATGACGCGGTAACAACATGATAACAAGAAGTAGACCTAGTTAAAAGAGCATACGGCACATCTTATTTTCCTCACCTTATTTTAATGACTAGCTAGCTGCCCTAAATTAATCTGTTAAACTTCGGTGAATTGTCTTCCGCTACAGAACTTTTCCTTTGGTGAACACATCAAGGAAATATCTTAAAAAGCTTCTTTCCACCTCTGAAATACCTCCAGGATTAGTCATTTCCTCTCCTTTTTAAACTGACCTAGAAAACTGGTCCGTGCTTTTGTTTCTCAGCACCGTTTACTGCAGTGCTCAATACTCCGGGGCTGTCCTGCTCCACACTCAAATAACACATCCGGCTCTTTCTGAACTCAGTAGCCTGGAAGCTCATGAACCAGAAAAACACAATCGCACGACCCTGACCTACTGTAGATTTGCCTTCATTGGCTCTGAATACCAGAACTGTGTTTTCAAATCCCAGATACACTTTTTTTTTTTTAAATCATGAAAGCAACTCGCCCCTCAGTACATCAGACATTTACCTGATCTGTAAACCTGGTGCAGCTCTCCGCTTGCTAATGCAACAGCCCTTGTTATTCTCCAAACTCAAAGGAAAAACCGAGCCACCCACTCACTCTGACAGGGTGCCCTGCCTTTTGGAAACGGCAAACATTTCAGCAATTCAGACCGCTCATTATTAAAGTCCAGAGTCAAGACCTACTTATTTAGTGCGGCCGACTATCCACATTTGCTCACTGTACTGTATAATCGTCGGCCTTGTTCTCTGATTCCCTCCCCTGCTTAGAGGACCTCAGAGCTCCTAGAGCTGATCTGATAATACAATCCCATACAGTGGCTCTGCAACAAATTCCACCGATGCGAAGGTAGAATTTAATAGATACAGTAGAAGGAAGTCATTGGAGTATTTGTTCTGTAAGTACAGTAAGACATTTTCTCACATGAAAATGAACAGAAATGCTCAAAATGTAGGCTTATTCACAGAATAATAGGGGATGGGAATCGCCAGAGGCCCCACGATACGATATTATCACGATACTTAATTCACGATACGATCTTATTGTAACAATTAGCGATATGCTGAGTATTGCAATAAGATATATTGCGATTTATTACCTTTTTCAACTGCAAATTATGCAGTTTGTCAACATCTGTCTTATCTAATAAGACACAGTTTTCACTCTCTTCATCTCAGAGTTTTCTTTCACATATCTTGAGGTCAGAGGTCAAGGGACGTGAAATAGTCACGAAATTCAATCCCTTTAATTTGTGTACATAGACATTTTTTTTCTGTGATGCTCAGCACGACTTTCAAGAAAATATTTTCCTACGAATGTCCAGCAACACGTGACGCACGTCAATTTCCGCTCGAGTCTTTTCAAAATATAACTACTCAGGCATAGGAATTGATTGACTTGGTTAGGCAACAAACTACTTGGTTAGGTTTAGGAAAAGATTTAAATAACTCCAGGTAACTCTGGCGCAACTTTAGTACGAAAGTTACGTGACAAATAAATCAACTCTGACTCGCGGTTTCACATGGGACACAAACACCGGTCTCCTGGGCGAAAGTCTGGTGTTTTTGACGCACCCATCCACCCCGACCTCCTCCTTACGTGGCGTTCGGTGTTCTTTATACTTCCCGGTTCACAATTATGTGGATTACATACGAAATGATTTTGTGCTGACTCCTTAGGTTTTGAAGTTTCATATGACACCAGTATCACTTCACTCCAGCTTTAAGACTGAGCCCGCTACAACCTCTGAAAGACAGAATAGCGGCCGGGCCCGCCATCAGGACGTCGGATTGTTAAGATGTTAATAGTTTATAGGATAAAAGATTGATTCTTGATGTGCGTGTATTGATACAATATTGCCACGCAAAAATATTGTGTTACTATGCTGTATCAATTTTTTCCCCCCACCCCTACAGAATAACATCTAGAAGTATCTGGCTAGACCTTTTTGATGTGCCCACAACAATGTAAACACAGAAAATATAAAAAAAACATATTCACCACATATCACAGATGTAAAAGATAAAAAAAACATATGTAATCTATATTGCAGTACACATATGTACAGACTTGCAACGTGTTTTACAAGATGATAGCCTATGAAGTCGTCTGTTCTGTAGCGCGATGCTTCCTCCAGGCTAAAGCCTGATCATTTTCTGAGACTAGACTGTGGAAAATCTTGAAAGGAAATGCTTGAAGCCTTTATGCAGCATTCATGTGCAGATAGAGACAGAATCTGCAGCGTAGCCTGAGGGCAGAGAGTCTTGCCTGTGTAATGATCAGTGGAATCCTGACATCATCTAAAACTGACTAAGCAAGGCAGAAATATAAGAAATTCCATATGTTGATTCTTTGTTTCTGGGAACTGTGAAAACCTTGGCAGCTGCAAGTACATTGATTACAAGACAAAGGCGTGAGTGTGTATGGACAACAGGTATTTTGCGTTTAACGGCAGACAGAAAAACACCCGCTGTGACCTCACGAACAAAACATTACCACAAATGGGTTGCCATGTCCTGTGCAGCCTTCATGTGTGCCACTGACTGTACTCTGTGCTGTTGATTCATGATGTTGCCAAGTGGAGCATGTGAAGAGAATAAAAAATTGGGTCTAGAATTGAGCCCTGGGAGGCTCCAAAGGTGATATCTGCTGAAAAAGATAAAGCACTGTCTGTTTTAATAAGGTGAAAAGCTAACACTCTCTCACAAAGCAAGTTCAACGTACTGTTGGCAGCACACTGAATCTTCAAAATGGCTAATCTGAGATAATATCAATAAATATCTGCTATTAACTTCAAATAGCCTGACAGCCATGGGCAGATAAGGAGACAATGGGCCTCTAGACATATAAAAGGCCCCCCCTACCCCTCCCACATAGAAGCAAGACTCCCAGACTGTCGTTTTTCATCTCATTGTAATCCTTTTGCATCTGTTTTTTCTTCTCTTCCTGGTAATTTTGGGCCGTTTTATAGTTGTTTTGCAACTGTTCGAGGTCTCGCATCTCTTTTTAGTCGTTTTTGTGTTTTTTTTTTTGTAGTTGTTTGTTAGACTGTCCAACAAGAAATGTTAACATGTCACTTCATGCAGAGGTTCGCTGGACCGTCGGTAGTCCGAACAGCCAAGCACATGCAACGCTGACCGATAAATCCAAGTATTTTATCCAAGTACAATATCAATGACTAAATATGAAAGATTATAAAACAAGAAAGTTCTATTTTACAACATTTTTACAACATTTAACCTCAATATTGCAATACTGCGCTATATTGACAAGCCAATGCCAGCAGCGTGACAGGGCACTGCTCGTGTTTGGTGTTTTTTTTTTTTTTTAGTCGCAGAGGGAGTTGAAAAATGTTCAACTTTGGGTAAAAAGCTGCGCTCGTCACTGTCCCTTTTTATCCAGCCGTCCAATCACGATGGAGGAGTGGCGGGACAAATACCACAAACACCAACCGTCACATCCTACACGTGCAAGTGCCGAACCACAACGATAGAGGATTGATAGACATAGACCGGCGGGTCAGTCCTCTTTCCTTACGTGCTTCAACCTTTCCTTCATCCAGAGTAAGTTCTCTACCTGGTGCAGACATTTTTGCTTATGCAGATATTCTGCATCACAGTAACCAAAGAATCTCAGCTGAAAAAAAAACACTGCGCCTCATTGCCATTCTGTATTCTGCATTTAACCATAAACAAGTATTTAATTAGTTTTAAAACTGTCATCTTTGTAATTTAAAAAGCGACAATATACGTAATAATAGCCTAACAATAAAGCTTAATTATACAGCATTAAAATCAGGATGAATTAAGTAATTTGCAAAAAAAAAAAAAAAGAAGAAGGCAATAATACCGCATACCGCTGTGAGCCGATCATTATCACCGCAGGGGAAATTCCTTCACCGCGACAGCCCTAAAGACAAATTTCTGACAAAGTCTGCAAAATTAATGAGTGCTAAATCTTTACCTCAGCATCCTGTTGACCTTCATTACTTGTTCCTGGTTCTTCTAATGCACGGTGCAGATGAGCTACGTATATAAATCAACAGAAGTGTGAACATGTCATATTTTCTTTTCACAGTCGGCCACATGTCGGCCCAGAGCTGCGCTGATTGAAAAATGTTTGTAGGCTTCAAAATCAATCACTTGCAGGGATTTCAGTGTAGTTAATATGCAAATGTAAATGTAAGAAAGTGATTAAGTGTTGCTAAATAATGTAAGCTATACCTGCTTTGCGAGTGTGTGTGAATCGCTGGGAAATGGTACAAGCTCATTGATCAAAATAGTACAGCGATAAGTTTATATTGACGAAATGTTGAATATGGTCTCTGCCACCATTATGACATATCGGCTAGATATGTTATTTATTGTGTTATGCACATAGAAGTGCCCAGCACACATGGACGTATTCTGGAGGAGTGAAACAAACAATGACACAACATTACCCGATGCAAACAAACACCTTTGTCTTCTGTCCCAAGTTCAACAAATACAATTTGCAACAAATTAGGTAATCCATCCAAAATAATTGAAAACTGCAGCCCTTAAGTGGCCATATAATGAGCAATAAAACATGAAATGGACTTAATATCACATAACAAAACAAAGCATTTTCCAGAGCAGATTACGGGTAGAGACTTGTCATAATCGCCCCCTGGTGAGGCCAAAAAACTCAAAAGTTCCACAAAACCCATTAATCTCGCTACATCACGCAGGCTGTCGAGCCAGCTCAGCGCTGAGCCGCAGAAACAACCCGGTGCTCACGGCGGTCAATTAAAGCTGCATGATCAAATATGTCAAATGCCGCGTAAGGTCCCAAGACAAAGCGTGAACCATCTCCAGCATCTGCCGTTTGAAGGAGGTCATCCGGTGCTCGCAATGGAATTTCTAGAGAATAGTGCCGTTTAAAAACGGAGCATTTTGACTACAAACAACATTGGTTGTTGTAACAATGTCAAGATATAAATGTCATCTTTGCCTGCTGGTAAAAACTGCACTACAGTTGATTTTTTTTCCACCTTAAGTTATTTGACTTTTATAGCTGAGTAGTGAAATTAACAATGAAGGGCCTAATGGCTAATACCTGCAAGACAATCAGCTGCAAATCTCATTAGTAATGATTTTTTAAAGTGATTACACAGTCGAGCTAAAGTACTGCCCTTTTATTAAGCAAACTATATTGCCATCAGATTTTTTTTAAATATTGTCCAGCTCAGTGGGTGATGGAAACAGCATTTTAGAGCCGGTACTTTTCTGACTGAGTTTTTCAGAAGTGGCCGAAGTGATGCATGCATTAACAGGCTGTTCTCATACACCATTCGTAGCTATACCTACGAAAATAAATGCACTGTAATTCGCCTATATCCCACAATATCAATTCATATGTAATCCACGTAATCTTGAACCAGGAAGTTTAAAGGGTGCCAAAGGGAGGAAGTCGGGCTGGATGGTTGGTTAAAAAAACACCAGATTTTCGCCCAGGAGACTGGTGTTCGTATCCTGTGTGAAACCAGAAGTCAACGTTGATTTAATTGTCACATAACTTCCATACTTTCGTAACGCCACTTCCGTAGTTATTTTAACCCAAACGTTGACTTATTCGTTGACACGAATAAATGCATCAATCATGTTGTGCGGAACGGGTTGAGTTGCGCCTATAATTATGAAACAACAAGGAGGCTCCGTAGTCCGAACCAGGACGGCAAACCTTGACAGAGGTAGCGCAGACCGTATCCACGCCTTCCATTCTTCCCTTTCACAATAAAAGCCCTTAGACACATAATATTCGCAGGAAAGTATTTTGCATGATCATGTCGTTTATTCGTCACGCTCTCGCAGGGTAAAGGCTGTGAGTCAGACTCCAAATGAAGAAGTGAGGCAAACACTTGTATTATACACAGCAAAGATTGTTGATAACTCATAAACCTTGAGCTAATATTAAATTCTATTTTTCTGCAGAGGAGGTTCACAGGCTGCAGAATCTTAAAATGACAAATGCTCTCCAACTACTTCTGTCACAGTAAAGCGAACACGGATAACCTGCTGCTTTAGATCTGATGACTCATAGTGCTGATTGGACTGAGGAGGAAAGAGAAGATAAACACACTCACCATGTCTGTATCCGACACTGGCCCGAAACTCGTCACGTAGATGTTTGTCCTCACTTCTGTCACAGTCTCTGAGGAAAGAGACAACAAGGACCAGAAAGCATTACAGTGAAGTCTGTGTACAGAAAGCTTTTCTGCAGCTCCGTCGTTGTTAAGCTGATTGTTTGTGTACATGACGGTGAAGTCTGCCTGTTGGCATTTAACTAAGCCGCTTCACACACAAATTCAACTGTAATCAAAGGTTAGAGGAACACTTCAAACTGAGGAAAAACTGCACGCTCAGTGGAGAATTTGTGGCCCCGTTGGACGGCTTAATGTCTGGATTCTCGGCGTCTTTGTACAGTATTTTGTCAAAACCATGTCAACTTTGTTGTGCCACAGATTGCAGGTTTTAGAACATAATGCTGGACCAAAAGTATTAGAAAATGTACACTCAAGCATTGCTAGACAGCATTGGTAATAGTCCAAGTATTTGGCCCAGGAGGGTTTCTTCAACCTCAATTTAGGGGCAAAATGTTGCTGCGAGCAACTTCACGGATGCTTTTGAAAGTCTTTAGTTCAGTAAAACTGCCATTTGTTTGGCTCAGGCTAGTTTTGTCCACTACAGCATAAAATCTGCTTTGGGCCAGGCCCAAGTCTGTATCTTTGGAGAGAAGACATCCCTTTTGACCCAAAATAATTTTAGTTAGCCTGCCCCAAAAACATTTAACAGTCCCTAAGGGACTACTGGCTCAGGAATAATAATATGCAGCAATCAGCGTTAAAGATGCGGCTCTGTGTGAGTTTTTTTATTCAAATAATGGACACACTTTGCAGCTATTACACAATTCTATGCACACATTATAATCACATTAGGCATGATGTAGTCTATTGTAGTAGGAATTTGGCATGACTGTTCCAAGGTCTGTCTGCTCTAGAGGGCCAGTGTAGTTCTTTAATCATAATTGCATGTATCATTCCACGTTACCTTACATTACAAGCTCCATTACTGCTTTTGTTCTGTCACAACAATGATTTATGAATTATTCCTCGTACTGTAACAATGATCCAATTGATCATTATACAGTAAATTAGCCAGGACTTTTTAAATGTGATGTTAATTAGGAGCTGTGGAATAATTGTTTCCAAATACTTCACAAATGATGAGAATATAGCATTAAGTAGGGCGTGATGTGAAAGTCGTGACGGATCAAAAGTTGCCCTCTTCAGTGTGGGCTGAATCAGCTCCTTTGGGCCAAATGTGTGAAGCAGGCTTTTGGGCCATTGGCGAGACAAATAGCTGCTCCCAGTGGTGCAACAACTAGAGACTGATGAGGCTTTTCTCCAAAAGTGAATAGATCCTCGCCTCTAACTGCGTCCCAGATCTAACCGACCACCCACAGGTGAAGTCTCCGGTCCTCTGGCAAAGGGCCCCCTCGAGAGAGGAGATCCACTTCCACATTAATCATTCCTGCGACACAAATAGCTCTCACAAATGCGTGATTATCACAACACCCAGTCAGCAGTTTGCATGGCGGGGGGAACGGAATGAGTCGCCCTGTTTCTGTTTACAACAATGCACCGGAGCATAGGGCAGAGCTAATAGGTGCTGCTGAAAATGAAATTAAATGGTTTCCTCCAGTTTTCTATCCGGTCTGTTTGTATGTGATGGGTCCCACATGAGTGTTTCTCACTAGCACTGAGGGTGATGGGGGCACGGGGGGGTGGCCAACAGGAGGAAGATTAGCTTGTTCATGTACATGCAGAAGCTGTTGGCATTGACTGAGCGTTCTGGTCATACTGAGGAGAGTTCCCAACTGGTGTGTCTATGTGCAGGTAGATGGTTGGACTATTGAGGTCCAAAATCTAAACCATTCGCAGAGAAATAAAAAAATAAATTCTAAGCATATGTTCAGCTTGTAAAGCAATGATGCTCTGCTGGCCTGTGAATGAAGTGTAATATTTCAACCAATCAGAATTATTTTGGTTCTAATCGTACCCGTGGCTCAGTGAGGATTCCCTAAATATTAAGAAACACAAGATGCAGGCCATGCTGGTCTTGTATGTGGTTGCTATTGTGTTTTTCCACTGACCTGTCTGGCTTGTAATAGTCTCTTGGGCCTGGTGGAAAAAGCCTGCTATGTTTCACTTCACCGCACAGGTGTGTACATTCATCCGCTGCACTACATAAAGAAACCATCATGACTGTAAGCCCTCAGTGTTGCAGGCCTCTCCATCTCCTCGCCCTTGGAGATGTGTGAACGTCGGCACAGAGGCAGAATCTGACATTAACGTCTTGTGCCTGGTTCCTTTCTCTGGTTGCTGTCATGGAGACCAGGTCATCCAGCCTGGTGGGTCTGCAGCCTGATAGCCACGCTCGTGGCTGCAGCAGCAAGCAGCAGAGCAGAAATGACCATTCCAGCTGGCTGGCTGGCTGAGAAATGGCAAAGCCTGCCTTAGCATGTGGACTTGCTGTTACCTTGGGGTGCGAATATGTGGATGAAATGGCATCAATTAGAGGGATTTCCACTGACATGTGCTTGTTTGCCATTTGGGCATGATTGAACAAGGACTTCCACCCAAGGGAGAGCAGATTTTCTGCACTAAGTGACCTGACTTCAGTGTGATCCCGGTGTGTGCCGTCTGTGTGTGTGTGTGTGTGTGTGTGTGTGTGTGTGTGTGTGACTTTCTAGATCCATGAGGTCCATAAACTAGCACTGGAAATAAAACTATTTAGCAAAGAGATAGCAAAACCAATATAGTGTCTGATAGTTATTACAGCAACAAGCTAAATGTTAATAAGAACATAATAACCATGCGATTAATTGCAAATTAATCACATTTTTTTATCTGTTCAAAATGTACCTTACCTTTGTCAAGTATTTAATACTCTTATCAACATGGGAGTGGGCAAATATGCTGCTTTATCCAAATATATGGATACATTTATTATTCAATAAATCAAAATCAATTAACAACACAGAACATTGGCAAATATTGTCCAGAAACCCTCACAGGTACTGCATTTAGCATAAAAAATATGCTCAAATCAAAACATGGAAAACTGCAGCCCAACAGGCAACAACAGCTGTCAGTGTGTCAGTGTGCTGACTTGACTATGACTTGCCCCAAACTGCATGTGATTATCATAAAGTGGGCATGTAATAAAGGGGAGACTCGTGGGTACCCATAGAACCCATTTTCATTCACATATCTTGAGGTCAAAGGTCAAGGGACCCCTTTGAAAATGGCCATGCCGGTTTTTTTCACCAAAGCAAGCCAGTATGACATGGTTGGTACCATGGGTTTTTTTTTGTTTCATATGATGCCAGTATCTTCACTCTAGCTTTAAAACTGAGCCCGCTGCAACCTCCGAAAGATCGATTGCTTTAATGCATGAAAGAAATTAGTGGCGTTAAAACAAATTCGAACAAATTTATATTGTTTACAGCAGCATGTATAAAAAGACCTATGTATGCATGAAGACTTGTAGTGACTGATGCACATTTTCACGTATCCCAATTCTCTATATTCTTATTTTCATGAGCCAAAACGGCGACACACAACGAGCAGTCTGTGATTTATTGAACATAATAGTGTTGCTTACCTCCCAGCCCAGGACGTAGCCTGTTGTCATAACCATCCAGCAGCCTGTCTAGGATTCGGGTGAAAATGGTGATATTGTCTTTACTATCATCAGGTAACGGCTCTCTGTGTCCAGTTACTGCCCTGCGGGAAGAAACGGAGACAGGAAGGTGGAGTCAAAAGATGGAAATCATATAAAAGGCAATAAAAAAGTTAATATAAAAAGTGATATATTGTTCCGTTGAAGACTGGCAGTCAGCGTCCAGTGGTGTGAAAGGAGCCTGCTGTTTGTTTGTATCAGCCATCGCAAAGTCGATTTGTATTCTTACAGGTTTTAATATTTTCACTCTCCACCACACAAATGGATATATCAATGATTTATTAATCAAAACATTACATATAACAACTGTCCGTATACATGAATGATGTGAGAATGAATTATTTTGCATTTTGACCATCATCTAAAGTCATTTTATTTGGAAATTTTAACACATTTTTTGATATTCAACATAATCCAATACTGTAAATATGACCTGTTTCTGTTCAGGAATAGCTCTAATTTCACCTGCCTGTTTTTAATATTTCTCTCGCAGTCAAAATCGCATGCGAGCGGTCAGCCTCAGGCTTCAATCAATATTTGCATAATAACGTCTGGTTGTGTTTGTTTTTGTTGGATTCGTCTTTACTGACTGGAACCTCCATATTTACAAAAAAACTGTAAATTTATGATAATGAATTCTTGCCCAAGAAGGAAATACTCGGCAGCGTTTTGTTAGAGGATTCATCATATGCTATCAGCCACTGGTTATTAATTTACATGGCCCACAATCCCCTGCAGAACAATATTGTGGTGAGATGAAAAGGCCACTGTACTGTAGGTGGAACACTGATGAGTTAATGAGTAGCGTCTTTTAATTAAACTTAAATCCCCTGAGGAGCTGACCTATAATATCCAAGTAATCCCCATCAACAAGCGGTCCGTGTCCTGATGCACTATCACACGCGCTGCATTGTGCTGCTCGGCGAAGACGGAGCTTTAAGGAATTTAGTGCTTGAAGGGTAACCCGAATTTTCCCTGAATGTTGCTTAAAGGGAAGACTGCACTCTCAACAGCAAATCTGTCTGTGCTAGGCCTCTTAGAAGGGCTTTCAGTAGCTTAATCTGTCCTATAATAACAACTCAACATAAGAGTCCATCTGAGCTACAACGCCATTAAAACACTAACTGGGCGAAGGTCACTACTTAAAATGTATGCAGCTGTAATTATTATCAGTTTGGGGATTCGAAATAACACTCAGGCATGCTTTGAACAGCAAACATCATTTTGCCCAGTGCATTTGGGCAAATGACTTCAGCCTAGCTAAGTGGCTATTACATAGGCATATGTGGGCAATAAATTAATATCACTTAGGCATCACGGCTCCCTCGTGTTGCAGCGATCACTTCCTTTACATTGCAATGCCCCCCATGTTGTACAGTATAATAAACCAGGACATGTAGATTTATGAAGCCCCAAAACAGAAAGAAATTGAAGGATGAAGAAGGGAGAACAACTACTGACAATATTTCATTATAAGGTTTTGAATGCAGCATTAATATCACTTTAGTAACTATTCTGTCCCAGTAGTACTGATAACATTCTGTTATTTGTGTGGATACTCCCTGGATGTATGAAGGGAACTGGATACAGCGTCAGAGGTGGGCACCCGCTCATTCCTATGAGAGTTGCTCAGTGGCGCATGAAGCCAAAATGGCTCGACTGCCGAGTGATAAAGTAGCCGGATCATCCGGCGATCTTCTGCATCCATTGGGCCCAGTAGTAGCGTTTCCTATAACTCCGCCTCTGAGCCCTCGCTCCAGCCTCAGTCTGGGGCACATTCACATGAACGGAGGAAGGGAAATAACTCTGGATTCAGCTATTAGTGCATTTTACAACATTTAGGACCTAATGATTTAAATGAGGGCTATTAGAGTGTTCGTACTGGGAAGTTGATTCACCTCAAAAAAATTATCCGCTCAGTTACAAAATTAGTAGAATATAAATTTTCATCAGCCATGTAAACAGCTTCGTATGAATATTGTTTTTTTTGGAATATGGTCAAAAACTGGAATATTTTGTGCATGTACATGCATGTTTTGTGCATGTTTGCTGTTTGCTTTTCACCGTGTCAGAGCTGGCTTAAATTCCTGTTAGTGCAAATAAAAAAATTCCTGCGGCTGCTGCTTCACATTAAAAGCAATTAACTGGCGAAACACAGTGTGAATTTTATTGTGAAGCAGCCACAGGAAACACAAGATTGTCATTGTGTTTTGTAGACAAGTTTTTAATGAACAGTCATTTTTTTCATTTTTTTGACTGTGGATCAGTTTTAAATATCGCATGGAGTAATGGAACAAGAAGGGAGCTTAATGAATGGTTAGAAAGAGCTGCAGGTGGCAGGCAGCACACCTTCAACCTCTCAGCAAAGTAACCAACTTAACTGTGTCCAGCTGTTGTGGAAAACTAATTGCGCTGCGGGCAGCATGAAATCAGATCGTATTTGCAACGATTTTGACTGACTTCCTTATTAAAATATTGCTTGGTTGCACTTTAAACAGAAACACAGTTGCTCTTCTGTTGTATTTCTGACAAAGTAGCTGTGCAAGAAGTGTTTGCTGTATGAAACCCAACTTCCTGTTACCACTGTAACCACATGTGTCGCCAAATCAACCAGGACTGAACTTTTAAGAACTACAACTTTGAGAAGAAAGTACTAATGATTAGCCACTGATGATGTCAGATATTTGAGGCTGAATATCTCCACTGAGAATAAGCCTTTTAACACTAAGCTCACGATTTGCACCTCGTGGAGCGGGGCACAGTTTGATATATTCTGGCTGTCAAACGGGTACCTAAGTGTATAATTAAGCTCTGCCAAAAATATGTTAAAATATGACTGTGTAACAGTGTACTCATACATATTTGAAAGATATATGCATTTCTGGCTCTTCATTCACACACCTTATCAAAAAGTGACAGGCATGCATGTTTGAGGCAGCTCCGACACCGAAAATGCCAAATACGAAAAGCTTCAGAAATGAGTTAGACTGCAATAGGTAATAATATCTCACTTAACAGGAATCATATATCAAACAAAAAGCCTCTGTGGCCTCTCAGAGAGCACCAGCGGAAACTCAAAAATGAATGAGAAACCTTTAGTCCCTGTGAAACCATTCTAACAATGTCTGCTCCACACTAAAATATCCACTTCAGGAAAACAAAGCACTTGTGTGGTGTGTAGCATCTGTGTGCATTACTGAAGCACACACTCGCTCTCTGTGACACACGTACGCGCACACATACTGACTGACACATACACACACACACACACACATGCTAATGCCTTCCAGTATGCGCCAGCTGTTCAAACTCCCTCATGAGGACAAAGAAATGGGACATTTCCTCTGAATTTGACATATATTTTTTTAAATACACAAGTTTCATAATCATGCCAGCCGCTTGTTTTACGTCCTCAGTCCTAATAGGAAAAGAAAGGACAGAACAGTCATTCTATTCCTGAACTTTTCACACATAAAGAGAGACATTTAAAGAGAACAAACTCTGCGTCAGCGATTGACATTGTTGAATGTTTGTCTGAATGTTGCCTGAAGGAGAACAAGTTTCATAATGAGCACAAAAGGTAAAGGACAGGTACTGTAGGTGTAAACACCGCAGATGTAAATACAGACGTCTACAATGCTTCGTACACTGTTTTTATATCTACTCTCATTTCAATGTGATGCTACATTTGACATCCCGCATTCATAAAATATTTATATTAGTCATGGTTTCAGCACATAAATAATGTCCATTTTTAATAACTGCCATGCTGTCTGATTGAATTATTCTGTGTGGTCGCTGTGAAATTGAAGTTAGACAGTTAAAAGTGAATTATGAGTATTTGATCATGAGGTGACGGATACGTCTCCAACATTGATGTGTGAGACGAGCCTGGAAAACTGTGTCAATACAGTAAAAGGCCCCATGACACATCTGACTGAAACAAAAAACTTTTTTTCGTTTGTTAGCAACAAAATTGTAAGAAATTATTCACTACAAAATTGCACATGTGGTTGTAAAAAAGTGTAGGAAATTGACATTTACTGTTAGTTTTCCCATTCTAACTGGTGCGACAAAACTAACACCTTTATTATTCTTTTTGGCTGTTTTCACAGCAGACATTTAAGCGCTGGTGCAGCTATTAAAATTAATAACTAGAAATGGCAATTTCTTATGAAATTGTGGTGTGAATGCCGGATGTTGAAATGCTGACGCAAAACTGAATTGCTGGCTTTAAAAGTTGAATAATACAAATAATGTATGAAAGATGTGGAATATTTTAAGGTTGGTTGAAAAGCTGACGCTAAACTGAAGTTTGGGCTTTAAAAGTTGAATAATGCCCATAATGTATGAAAGATGTAGAAGATGGTGATGTTTAAATAGTTTCTAGCTGAAAGTATGAATATTAGAGAAAACTGGAAAAATGCTTGAAAAATTATAGAAGTTAAGCTAAGGTGCACCTCTCAAACCGCTGCTTCTTAGTCAAAAACATGGGTCCAATTGCCAAAATAGTATTATCATGAGAGAGAAAAAGACTCCGCCGAACGCATTGATGTTGATTTTATCTTTGTTGTGTCAAAAATGTGAGAATGGGAGCAGGCATGGTTTGCTTTCCTCCAGAAATTTCTATTCTCAGTTTCCATGGAACTCAATGCAGCAGCTCCCGGGCTCTGCTGTCACTTTCAGGCTCACACTGAGACACTTACTGTAAATGGAGTGTTAATCAATAATGTTACGACTCTTATTTATGACAAAGTCAAAAAGTCTGCCATAAAATGGTCTATTACTGTATGGAGTTTGGCTCTACCCAACTTCAATCTGAGCAGAGAGAAAGCACCTATGTGGGTGTGCAGGCCCTTTTAAGTTGTATAAGTTTAAGTTGCTTACCCATATAAACTATATGGCCATCCCCGAGAATTAGCCCCAGTCCCAGAAGTATGTGGACACACAGTTACTGTAAGTTTATACAGTTAAGTCTAGAGTGGCGAGACGTTGGCTACTAGTGGCAATTTTAACATGTTTGCCAGATTACACACTGATTTGAAATGAAAGATAATTAGCTGCTCAGTTTCATATTTAACTTGTGAAATCAATAAGAAGTCTAGTCAGTATCCACATGATACTGTACGGTACTGCTGCTCAGCTACATCTTCTAACAGACTTTTAAAGCTCCAACAAATCCAGGGTTAGTTCATCTGTTTATCCGTCACTGACTAAATAATGTCAGCACTATGGGCTACTAATATATATCAAAATACTACACAACTGTACCCAAGTGACTGCTGATTGGCTGATTGGCGCAGGGTCACTAGTTGCTAAAGGCAGGAAACAAACTTGCACAGACGTCTCTACACCTTTTTAGAAACTGACCAATTTTTTTTACACTACCAAAATTGAGTCATGCTTCACAATTTGTGACGACAAAAATCACTGACCCATCCAACAACACCTCAGACTTAACGGAGCAGTTAATACTGCACTATATTAGCCCGAGGCAGGTTTGACTGGAAGACAAACAAATATGGATTTTTTTGTTAAGTTGATGACACTTCAAATTGTACATCTTTCACCTGAGCAGTCGGACATCGACAACTTTGAGTCACTATTTCATAATAAAGCTTTCATTTTGGATTTAAAGCTCTGACCTTTCCTGTGCTTAGCGCCGCCCAAGATGATTGTGATCGGTTTGAAGCAATACAAACGAGCCGGAGCGTTTTTTTCCCCTATACCAGCATGATAATGTGTGGAGCCAGACCTTTCTTTAGCACAGCGCTGTGGAGATAGCACTTGCTATGTGAGACTACATTTACGGTAGCAGTATAAAGCAGTAGCACATTAAACACAACAGCTTCATAGTCAGATTTTCTGATGGCATTATTAGATGTGACAAATATGTCCTGGAGCGTATGGACAATTAAACTACTTTATACTGTGTGCAAACAGACTTTTCACTTTACTGGGAGTTTGTTCTCTCAGAAGAAGAGACACTCTTCATTGAAATGTTACCCTGCAAATAAAGAGTTTCCTAATTGGCCGTGTTCTGTAGATGTCGTCTCTTTAATTATGGCTTAGTCCTATTTCTGCTCTGGATTTGCAACAGCTGAAATGAAAGGGACTCTTTCAAAGATGAGAGACAAAAAATATTTTAGAGATTGTAAAATATAAAACTCGTGCAAATATGCAATATTTTATTAGTGCACACAAGATTACATGGTCCAAAAACCATAGTAGTATGTACATACAAAATCCTTTGAATACCTCACCATTCGGTCTTGTCACTTGTTTTAGCTCTGTCAGCACTGTTTCCATTGTTTGCACTGTTACTGCTGTTAGCATCGTTAGCTGTGAGCCGTTGCCATGTTGAGAGCCATGTGGAGTTAATAAATATGCCCTAAATTTAGTATTGAGCACCTTTAATGTTGAGTACTTTATTGTAACTCACTTTTCGTCAAATTCTTAAATCATTTTACCATTATATGTGACTTTGATGAAACGGGTGCGGCAAACTGTAGCTAACTTATTGCTTAGTGTAAAATTAATTAGGTCATTTGTACCAATTCGATTTTAACAAAGCTAGCTTCTAACAAGCAATTCAACATCCGTTGATGCTAATAATGTAATGATGCTGCTAGCGAAACGTTGATTCTCCATTTTTAGCTACATTGCATGATTTTAAAGGAAGGAGCTGCCTCGGATAAGTTATTGGAGACAAAGCTTGGGTATGGCTGCCCTTTTAGTTGAAGGCGAGATGGCTATACAGAAAGTCACAATATCCAAATATGTGTGCTTGAACTGCCACCATGAACATCCATATGTACTCACATAGCCTAACTATTGACCGTATCATAACATATGACTAAAGCTCATCTTGGTTTACTGTTGTCTGCTGCCATTTTTTGTGTCTTTACGATGAAGTACGTACGGTAATAACAGCCAGAACCAGCTGAGCATTTGAGAAAGTAGAGAAGAAGAAACCGTGGGTGTTCCCGTAGCCCTCGAGCCAATCGAAGCAGTGGGCGTTCCTGTCATGCTCGACAGGAAGGCCCAGATCATAAAGTTTCTACTGTGGAGGTCCAGTCCTGTAGTCCCGTGGGTGACTGGCAATGATGGAAAGAGAAAGGGGGCACAGACTTTGTAGGCTGGTGGGAACAAATGCGTGTGGGCCGAGCAGTCTGTGTTAGTGGAACGGGCACGAACTGAGTGAGTGGACTGGATCTGATCCAAGGTTAGTGCACCGAACCAGTCTGACAGGTGAAGGATTGCAGGCTCGGCCAGGGAAGAGATGTACTGGTGGTCTCTCGGGGCTCTCGGGCGCCTGCTGCCAGCCAGCCAGGAGGCGTGTGGAGGAGGTGTGGAGTGAGTGGGGAAGCTGGAGCGAAGTGAGCAGTAACGAGAGCTGCTCGGGGGGGCAGTGTGAGATGAAGGTGCTTCATGATGAAGCTGGCTGTGATGGCAAATAGATTAATGAGGAGGAGGAGGAGGAGGAGTGTGTTCCATTCAGTGACTGATTTGACTTGTTTCATGAGGCCAGTTATTTTATCCTCCAGCTTTCTGGGTGGTGAATATTTGAAGCGGTTTGAAACAAAACCCTCTCTGTACACATCATTTCATTATCAGCTAAAGTAAAGAGCCCCGAGGGGACATCTCGCAGAAAAGTTGACCAATAAAGACCCGAATCAAAAACTGTGGTTGGTGAATATACTGCTCCTCTGTCACGTACACAACGTGGCTACAATCAAACCTGAAGGTCTCATGAAATGACTTTACTTCCTTAATTTGATGTATTTCCACTTAAAGGAGGATGTTGGGGCGGCATATTAGACAGTGAGGGATCAAGCTAATTAAGTGGGCTCAGGCAGTTTTAGTTGATAGACTGGCCATTGGTTTATTGGTTGGACTTTTACCACGAGGTAGGAGGACACGTTTCCAGTGGACTACTTTTTAACACTGCATTTCCACATTTTTAATTGCGACGAAAGATAAAATAATTGCCACCAAGATAAGCTTTGAAATTCATGGATCTGCTACCCAAGCTGGACTTCCTGGATTATGTTTTATGTTTCACTGGTATCTGCAGCAACACCCCCCAAATAGACCATAAAGCAGGGTATGCGTTAGGGCGTGGCTACCTTGTGATTGACAGGGGGCTACCACCGGTCTGGGTGTTGTCTGTGTTTTCGTTTTAGAACTTTAACCCTTTCACAGTGTGTTTTCACTTCATGAAAGTTAATTATAACATTTTGATCACCTGAAAATTCAGCATTCGGTTGTATTTAGCTCCACCCTCTCGTGTCACTTCGGGTTGCAAAAACCAAGATACGTCCACTTCTATAAAGTCTATGGACCCAACTGCTGGTGACCAAGTTGCATTATGGGTAATATAGGTGCCATTTCTTTTTTGAAGAATTCATGGAACAAAAAAGACGGTATCTCTGGTTCTGGTTCAATGATTTTTTTTTTCTCTAAAATGTCCCACGAGAGTCTGACAATGTTATAGGAGTGCAATGGAGCACTTTTTAAATGTAGCTTGGAAAGTATATGAATATTGTTGAACTTGTTTATAAAAGAATTTTAGAGAGAGAAGAAACAAACTCTCTGATTCACTCCCATCCCAACAAACATTTGGCTGCTGCTTTACGCATCTTGAATTCAAAGTGGGCACCTCCGGAGACGCCTCGGCATCCTCCCCCAACTACCTCATCTCTCTCTAAGTGTGCGTCACCCCCCTCTGGAGCGATGTGTGAGCCACGGATGACTGATAAGAATCCTGATATCCATCCACCACTAAAGTGCCCCGACGACGCACTCGCTGAACCGCCTTGCCGCTGAGAGCTGGGGGCGAACCGAAATCGAATGGAGGGGATTAGCGAGGCTGCTCGGAGCTTTGTGGAGAAGACATATTGGAAGCTGATGACTTTTCTTTACTGTGGTTACGGGAGCACTGGTTTATTTATTATATATGTGGCAACAAATATTTAATTCCATCTTCCTGTCATCTAAATCCCACAATGGGTGGAAAAGGCACGGGGGAGGGGATTTCTAATTAGCACATTCTTTATTAATAAATAGTAAATTCCAAGCTTGAATTCATGCATGAGCTAACCTTTACAACGTAACTAATCTTCCTCACCAGGTCCTCCCACTCATATTCTCTCCTAGTCTACCAACAATATATTGATAATGTTATGCAGCAGTGCATTGTGCACCATATTGTCTCTTACCAATGGATGCCTTGTAACATTCAAAGCCTTTACAATATGACGGATTTTTCTTTGTTTGCTTCTTTCTTCTGTCTTCCACTTGCCTGTTCTGTGCAGATAGTATGCACTGGAGAGAAACTGCAGGGGAAATGTGATAGCTGCTAACATACAGTAGCTTTGGCTGACTCCAGGGACAGCCGTCACATCTATATTCGTTCATCTAGGACAAACTTTCTCATGTTCCTTCTTTCATCCACTTTGGTTCAAGTTTTTGAGACGAGCTGCCCTTATTTTAGAACTTATTTTAGAATTTGTGGAAACTGGAACTCGAGTATGAAATGTGAAAGAATAGTTTTTTAAAATGTAGATAAACAGAGTGGTTTCAACAACAGAAGACTGTGACATTCATGATGCCCAGAAGATAAATCCTAATGATTTTGGCGATCTTCTGACTTTTCCTCTTGCTCCACCATGCGGTTGCCTTTTTGGTTTTGACTGAAATATATTGACAACTTCTGAATGGATTGCCATTAAATTTACACATTCATGTTCCCCTCAGGATGAACTGGAATCAGTTTGTTGATTCCTTAACTTTTAATCTAAAGCCATCATCAGTTCAAAAACATATTTGTCCAATTCTTTAGTTTATGACTGAATGCCTTGTGAAAGTAGTTGTCTAGTTAAATATCAAATTTCCAAGCTGTTTACACAATATCCACTGTAGAGCTGTAGCTGTAAAAAGTGCCATCTTTCCCCAGTAACTTCCTCCAGCTCTTCTTGCGGGATGCCCAGGTGATCCCCTGCCAGCTGGGCTGGAGTCCCTGCAGCTTATTCTGGGTTGGCCCCCAGGCCTTTTCCCAGTTGGCAGTCCCTCGCACACTTCTTACGGCTGGCACCCGGGGGACATTTTTAGCAAATGCTCAAACCACCTCCACTGGATACACTTTGTAATGTGTGTTTGCAGTAGGTGCCAACTTAGGTTATGTGTCCACTGGGAACATTTCTTTAGCGCGCTGACTGCTTCTACCGATTGTATTGACTTGAGAGGACACACTGTAACACATTTCAGACAGTGCCAAGAGATTTGCATTGGCTTTCTCGCACAGAGCGGAGGACTGCTGAAACTATTTCAACTTGGGAAAAGGTTTTCAATAGTTGTTCAGCAATAATGACAGCCACGGCCAGCACTTCCTCCCCAGCATCTGTTTAACACTTCCAGTTAAAGCAAGAGGTGGAGGCCAATTGGGGCCTCCTTGGCCCATTGATCAGCATTAGAAGCTGAGAGCTGGAGACTGTGTTTAACAGGCACAATGTGTTCAGACAGCGGAACAAGAGGAGGAAAATAAAATCAATTGGAAAATGTTAATTTCCAGCTGGTACCAACAAATCGTCCAACACTGCTGTTCTACACCCTGATGGTGTTGAGAAAAAAAGATGCTATCTGTGACTGTTTGTGGAAGTTGGCTCAATAATTTCTCGTAGCACTTTGCAGTTTTGTTTGGTGAAGTTACACAAATGTGTGTCTACAGTGACATTTGTGTCATCCACTGAGGAATCACACATGTTTAATTATTCGGTTATGACTCAGATGAATCTCAAATGTCAAGCTGTTTTTAAATGTACGGCATCATTTGCTTCTTGTCTTTAGCTAAACATTGTTCCATCCTGTCTAGCACTGTGCTCCTCTTTCCATTCACCACACATTCCTCCCGTCTTTTCCTCCCACACACAGTCTCAATTCCCCAATCCATCGCTGTAAAAGCCTCTGCCTTGTTTGATCTTGGATTTTTAACAGTTTTCTCCTCTCTTGTTGTCCTTGATCTTTAACTAGCTTTAATTCTCTGCCATGACAACCAAGGTCGGAGAGGGGGCATGCAAATGTCTTTCCGGTGTCTGTTCAGGCTGCAAAACAAAAGCTGACCCGTCATCTGAAAGGCTTAGTATACATGCACACGAAAAAACTGGAGAAATTGAAAAATAATGAGAGCTAGGTCGGCCAAGTTCAGTATTCCCGTCATAACGTTGCCAACAATTGTTTCAACCTAATCAGAAAACCCAGTCCGGGCTCAATGTGGAGATACACAGCAAGGTTTTACTGCAATGAACAGTAACAAGTAATCTATTTAAAAAAAAAATAAAAAATCATGTAGCTGTGATTAAAGGACATACATTTTGCAAGAGGAAATGGATATTTTTGGAAATACAGCCCCACAAATGAAATGTGCTGGATAGGACAACAGCCTCCCTACAGCAGCAGGAAATTATCTAACACAAAGATATGATCTGAAACGTGTGATATCAACGTTTGTGACACCAACCTACTTCCTGAGGCGTTTTTAGAAGAAAGCCGCGGCTCTCGCTGTCACATGCAGCACTGATATCTACGAGGATTACAGAAGCGCAATCACCTGCATCAGCAGCAATGAAGAGATCATTTATAACTGTAAGCATGCTCCATAGCACCCCACGCTATGAAGCGCTGTAAAACCTGACTCTTCAAAAAGATGTGGTTATTTTTCACGGAAGAAGACAGGGCCAGTAGACGAGTTCATATGGTAAATAATTTCCCATAAAGCCCCAGGAAAGTTAGATTAAATACAACTCAAGAGCTGGTGATATTGAGGCTGACATCCCTCTTTTTAATTCAAGATCTCATTACAATTTCCAAGGAATACAGCGTCATCACAGCAAGAGGAGGGTGGACAAACACAATCCAATACATCAAATAGAAGAGTTTTCTCATAAATCCTGGCTACACAGGCCATACCACACTCCATCTAATTCCCAACCAGCGAGTGTGCGTATATTTCTTTCTATATTGCCGTAATTGCCTTGATTTAGCTATCCTGAAGCCACAGGTAGAGGACACATACAACCGGGTCACGCAGGTTTTACTGCCAACATATGCATCCCCATCTGGCTGGGCAGCATACGTCATATGTAAATATGTATAGCGTTTCTGTGAAACAAGAGGCTGAAAATATCGGAGCTCCTCTTTCTAATTACTCGCATCCTTGACAGCGCTGTTACGCTTTCATCGTTTTCCATCTCAGTAACACATGTTCTCTCTCCTCATCTCTAATCGCTATCTTCCTATTAACTTGATTTCTCTGTTTATTTTGCTGATTCCAGCTGAAAGGACTCTATTTCCAACCCATAAGGAGATGTAAAAGTTAATCATTCTATTGAACTTTTGCATATTAGTGACAGGTATGCTCTATTAGAATAAATATATGGAAGTGTTTTTTGTGTGCGTAGGAGGGTAAATATGCACCTTTTCATGGTAAATCTTATCAGTTTACATTAACACATTTCACATAAAAGTTTTTTTCCTTCGTTCATTGAGGTGTTGCCAGAATAGCCTCTGCAGTAAAAGGCTGTTCTGTGTCAGTCACAGCAGTCCGTTCAGCATGCCAACCACACTGCGACATTAAGGACATTCAGATGACCTTCCATGCACACTGCCACACCGCTACAGTACTCAGACCAAGTTATGGAGCAGACTCAACATAATCTTACTTTAAGATGAGTAAAAAAAGTGATCTGTAACGTTTGCTAATGATCAGCAAATTTGTGATAAGATAACATTTGATATTTGGTGGGAGAAAGTGATTGTTGCTAGAGTGACTTACTCATACTGTATGATGGGAATGTACAGTATAGAAATTAGGGCTGCAACTAGCTGTTATTTTCATTATTAAATAATCTGCCAATTTTTTCCCCTGATCTATAAAATGTCATAAAATTCCCATCACAATTTCTCAAAGCCCAAGATGACAGCTTCAAGTTGCTTATTTTGTCCGACCAACAAGACATTCAGTTTACTATCACATAGAAAAAGAAAATCTACAAATTCTCACAGTTGAAAAGGTGGAACTATGGAATTTTTGGCATTTTTGCTTGAAAAAATTAAAAAATTAACGGTTTTAACGATTAATCGGTTATCAAAAGAGTTGGCGATTAATTATTAACTAGAATTACCGCCTCTGAGTTGTATGCTGCCAACAAGTGAAGTTGCAGTTTACATCCATGTCTGTCTAAAATGTCATCACTTCATCATTTTATCCTATTAGACATTTGAGTGAAATTGTCATAATTAGCATATGAATTCTTGGGTTATGGCCAAAAACGTGTTTTGTGAGGTCACTGTGACGTTGTACCTCCGACCGTCAAATTCTAATCGGTTCATCTTTGAGTTCAAGTGGGTGTTTGTTCCAAATTTGATGAAATTCCCTCCAGGCGTTTCTGAGGTATAACTTTCACGAGAATGAGGCGGACGTGAGGTCACAGTGACTTTGACCTCCAAAATCTAATCAGTTCATCCTTGAGTCCAAGTGGACGTTTGTGACAAATTTGAAGAAATTCCCTCCAGGCGTTCCTGAGAGATTGCATTTACGAAAATAGGACGTACGGACGGACATTGGGACACACGGACGGACAACCCAAAAACATTTTGCCTCTGGCCACGGCTGTCGCCGGCACGGAGGAATAAAAATATAGGTTAATTTTTAGCGATTTTTAGCATCGAACTCCTGTAACGTTGTTATACACAATGGACAGTTAAAAGACAAAAGTATCAGTCGATGCTGCATAACCAGAGACATTGTCTTTCTTCATTCTACGCGTTCTTCTTCCTTGTCAATACCTGGCGCCTACATTGCCCACAATGCAACTCGAGGCAACATTGTAAAGACATCTATACTGTATGACAACCCGGTGGCACACATCACACTTCCACTTGTGACACCTCGGAGGAAGGTGGTAGAGCTACAGAGAGTTATAAACACACTTGGAAAAATGCTGAGCTCATACTGTTGATACAAAACTGTTTATCTTGCTAATTTATACAGTTGTAACTAATTTTAAAAGTAATCCATAAAAGACAAGTAGTCGACTGTATCTAATAAGTGGACTGCACCCAACACTAGAACAGAAAATGGCCCAAGCTCCCAGATTTCACGCCTGCTGCATCATCTTCTGTCCTTGGTCGATGACTTTGACTTTCAGTGCCAAGTGTAGCTGTCCCAAAACCAGTGTAGTGAATCTTTTCCTGCTAGTGTCCTACTATTATGACAACATGACATCAGTAAGTGTTACTGCCACTGGTTTAACAGTCCAGAGATTATGTTTGGAAAATTTACCTTTCATACAAGTTTTTTTTTTTTTTTTTTAAATTAAATGGTATTTTGATAAAGCTAACAATAAATTCATCAACTGAAACGCAATCATTTTTCTTTTGTAGGATATCACGCAAAAATGTTTCGTGCGGTCTTCTCTGTTGAGGGCGAGAACAAATAAATACCTCAAGGTTTCTCTTTTTCCTCTAAGACTCTCCTGGTGCGCTGATGAATGGATCTATCAGTGATGCAAAAAGAAGAGTAATGCCTGATGGTACGTGGCATTTTGCTTTTGGTTAATGCTTTGCTTTTACGCTTAAGAGCACTGGAAAGGAAGCAACATTGTTAATAATGCACCAATTTATTTTCAATATATCAAACACACTGAACAATTTCTACTCAATATCGTAAAAGTTGAACAGTAATTGTCTTTTCTCTCTGTATTGTAAATGAACATTAAACACACTGAAGAAACAGACAAAATAATGTATTTAAATGACGATACAGGTCTTATCACAGTTATAAGAAAATGCATACATGTGTACTCTACATCAAGTCCAACCATCTGCCAAAAAAAGAACCGTCCAAGTCCTCCAAAGTCTCAGATGCCATCTGACTACTTGGACTAAGATGTCCAGTTCACTCCAAACCACACGGTCTGGAATCCGATTTGGCATTCTCACAAGGCTACTTCATAAGGCCTACAGTACTTTGGCCTTTTGCCTTCATCTTGTTCCAGACTTTTTTCCACTTTTCCCTCTTTAACTGCCGTTAGAGCAAGCTGTAAGTGAGCTGCAATAATACTTTGGATCGTGAGCCCCAAACCAAACATTTGTGACCAGTTAGTAGAAAGGACAATAACAATAACATGAATTAACAGAATTAAGGGTAATTATTACCAGTCTAACGTCATTGACACTGTGAGCAGACCCACAGCTATAATCTATAATCACAATATTGAAAGGATACGCTAGCTGATAAACATTTGCAGATAAAATAATTATCAGCTTAACTAGTTGCAATTATTTGATTCATGTGCACAGATATTGTGGTTATCTCGATTCGGTGATTTTGTTTCCTAGAAAGAACTCTCTTTCTTTACTCTGCCAAACATTTGATTTCAAAAAGCACAGGCTGGAGATTCACAACCATCCACCCTATAGGAGTTATTAAACTGTCTGTTCCCCAAAAAGCTATTTGATAAACTGCCAAAGAAGCCTGAAGCTTTTTTTTTTTTTAGTTGTTAAAATATGCAGTACAGCTGGTTTGTGTGATATTACATTCTTTATTACTGCACAGCTTCTGTGTCTTTACATTTTATGATTTAACTTTTGGCAAGTGTTGATTTTTAGTCCATTTCTTCATAGCTGGTTGAGGCAGAGACGATTGGTTGAGGTCAGGCATTGACCTCGAGTGATTAGGGTCAGGGTAGCCCATTGGTCAGGACATAGGACTTTAACAAATCAGCTTACCGGTAGCTCTGTGAAAATGGACGTCTGGCCAATCCTAGCGCTTGAATGCTACGCAGGGCAGGTCTTCCAAAGAAAAGCAGTGGGATTCATAATAACGTGGATAGGAGTGTGGGGTATGCAATTAGTTATGATTTCAATGAAGCTAATTTGTTTTGTTAATAGCAACACAGAAGTTTTTGATGTAAAGCTCAATGAAATAACCCTATTTAAAACTCAGACACCCTTATAAATCAGACAGAAAGTAGATTTTTTTCCTTATTTAATGGTAGGGTTGGTAGTGTTCTTCAAAAACATGTTTTGTTATATTTGTTGAAATTCTCATTACATCCCAACAGCAATCAATAAATCAAATGCGCTGACAAAAAAGAAGAAGAAAAGATACAGCATCTGTGGCTTTTTCAGGACTGTAATAACTCAATAAGCCAATCATTTCATTTGGTCCGTGCAGTTGTTGCGCGTCATCTGAGTCTTCCACAAGCTGCTAGTCTGACAACTGTGAGTACTAACAATAGCGGTGTTCGTTGTTTACGTTCATTTTGATAATTTTGGGGGCGTGGCTTTGGAGGGAGGCCTGAAGGGACGGACTGTCAGTGTTGCCGACTTGGCGACTTTCTTGCTAGATTTAGCGACTTTTGTAACTGCTGCTAGCTACTTTCATTGAAAAAGAGTTGGCAACACTAGGCTGGGTTTTAAGGTTGGATTATTTTTAAAATCTACTGTACTCTTGCTAGTTCCTCAACATTACCAACCCTAGCTTTAATTTTACACCTACACTTTCCATGAAAAACCTTTACAAACCCTGCGTTCACAAGACTTTGAGTCAGTCTGTGCAACATTTTCAAAGGCACAGTTGGGGGTAAGGATTTGAATCTGTATTGAATAGTTTATCCATAGCGTTACCTCAGACACAGATTCAACTTCAGAAGGAGTCGGGGGTGGATGCTGCTGGTGGCGAAGGATATGGGATGAACTGAAATTATTGTGTTTCATAGACAGTGCTCCATGGAAAGAGAGTCAGAGCCATTTCCTCGAGGAAAAAATTAAATATACAACATAAATGCAACATGCAAAAGATATGATTTGAGCTATGCTAGAACAACAAAAACAATTTAATCGGAACAATTCCATTGATTTGTTGATATCTTGAGGGTCCATTCTGAGAGGCGTCAGACATTTAGTTCAGCATTTGTGTATTTCCAGGGCTGAATGTTCAATGTGCATGCTGCGCAGACTGCAAACACCTTTTCTGGGAAATCCAATCCAGCTTCAGTTCGATTCGTGCCTGTTGGGGTTGTTTACTAATTGGTTACTTTGAAGATCATTGGCCAGATGCTAACTATTTCAATAGAAAATTGACTGGAACTCAAAAGTAATTAGTACACTGATCAATGACATTTTTAAAGAATTTGGGGTGTTGGAAAGGACACATGACTCTACTGTTGCTACTGCAATTATTTCTCTAATTGTTTACAGCTAGTCTGCACGTTCTCAAAGAAATCAAGCTTTTCTAAGTCAGTGACTTATCGGTTAAATAATAACAGGAACTCAAGGTAATTGCAAAACAGATCAATAAGACTTCAAAAGAATTAACAAGTCTGGAAAGGGAAAGGGCTTAAACTTAAAGAAAAAAGTCTGTTTTTATTAATTCCTTTTTTAATGAATATTTTCAAGGTTCTGGCTGTCTCACAAGCTGAGATACTGATCATTTCTGATTTAAAGGTACATTGTGTAGGATTTGGCGGCATTTAGTGGTGTGGTTGCAGATTACAACCAACTGAGTACCCCTCCGCTCACTCCTCCCTTTCCAAGACTGCAGTAACGTGAGCCGCCGAGTGCAAAATCGTGGTAACGCTGTTCGCCTCGCTCAGAGGTCATCCATACCATAATAACACTACTTCAGGAGCGACGGAGGTCAGACGGCGGCTGGCGGTACCACGGTTTGCACTCTGCGGCTCACGCTACCACAGTTTCACAAGCATGTCGGAGAACTACGGTGGCCTTCAGGTAACGTAAAAACATGAAAGGCTCTCTCTATTGCCAGTGTTTGGTTTGTCTGTTCTGGGCTACTGTAGAAACATGGCGGAGCAACATGGTGGACTCCGTGAAGAGGACCCACTCCGTGTGTAGATATGAAGGGCTCATTCTAAGGTAACGAAAACCCGATTCTTAGTTTCAGGTTATTAAACACTAATGCAAACATAGTTGATATAATATTCCATTTCTGCTAATAGATCCCCTGAAATGTTACACACGGTTCCTTTTAACATTAGTTCCAGCTATTGAACCTTTGACTTTCTTCTCTCTTGACTCCGAGTAGAAACTATTTGCCTGGTCATTCAATCAACAAAGTGGCTCAGCCATGAATGCATTACCCTTGCCCAGACCTGTGACACATTAACCTTGACAACACACTACCGAAACAGAATGTTATCTGTTGACCAGGTCACATCTCGAAGTGATGCCCCTCTCTGCCACGCTGTGAATAATTCATGCGAGAAAGCAAAGTAGAGGCTCGGCAACATCACTTCAATCCATAGGCAAAGTGTACATATAGCACTCTCATCCTTATAGCTATTGATTATGTGCCACGTTATCCAGCAGCTTGGCAATAGATCGCAGACAAAATAGACAACAAGACAGCCCGAGTGTCCACACTTGTTAAGTGTTGACTGTAGAAGGTGAGCCGGGGATGGAAGCGAGGCGAGCTGAAGGATTGAAAGACCTTCGCCGAATGGAAATAAACACCGCCTTCTCATTCATATGTAATACATGGATTCCTGGGAATAATAGCTTAATCAGCCCCGTCTTTCAGTGTGCGGGAAATGAGGAAATTTGGTGATGTGCAGAATGACAGACCCTTATATAGAGGATTTGTCTGTTACACCTTAATCCATTAGGAAAGTCTCCTGCCTCAACTGTAGCAAAGCCGATTTGGAGCCTGCCGATAGCATCAGTGGGCATCAGGGAGGTGGCAGTTCTCAGGGAGAATCAGCTCGGCTGATACGCAGACATTCTGGGAGCATGTGCACGCTGACGTTTTGAAGATTATTTCCAAACTCCGGCAACTTGAACTTTGATGGACAATTAATAAATACTTTCACTTTCACATGCAAATTTCCAAGAGAAGTTCCATTTTTGGTCCAGGTTTGGATTTCTCGAGAGGCAGCATAATGTCTTCCCCTCAAATGAACTTATTCTCATTTAGTACAGGTTAAACTGAATAAAATGTGTTGAGTAAAGACCGCTGTGCGGGGGCTTTGCATATGTGCACTACATCATGTCTCAAGTAATTGCAGAAAGATTAACATTTGTGGAAAATCCTCGTCACATGCTGTGTTAGGTCCATGCATAATGAATTGCATTAACTGCTTGAGTCGTGCTGGAAAGGGTGGGATGACAATCTTCTGTCCCTGAATATGTCAACATTTAATACATTTCCATTATTAACCTGCTGCTCTCATCACATCTAATGATTTTCCGTATTATTTATTAACATCCTGAATACTAATGCCAATAATTGTATCATCAATTTTTTTTCTGGCCTCACTCTGCATGATCAAACCAAGGTCAGGCTTCCAGTACTTTTGCAATTTTAACAATGAAAATATGAATTATTGGTAACTTATTTTTGTTGTAGTTGCGACTGTGAAAGTTAAAGTTTGAACCTGAGTTTGTCCCTTATGACGAGAAAGAAATTGCTTGAATGGACACACTTTTCATCTCCTGTGGTTACATGTTTTGTGTGAATTTTAGCAATCTATCTAGAATAGTTTTCAGTCTGACACAGCCCCCCCACAGAAAAAAAGGAGTCAGCTTGACCATAACTTGAGCCCTTATATTTGCTGATCTTTTAGCAATTTGGCACCGATACAGTATGCAGAATTCACTGTTAGCATTTCCTGTTTGCAATGTACCCATGGATGTACAGACAACTATCACTGGAATACTTTGATACTGCAGAAAACTTAAAAATGCTGATTCTGAGGCAAGTTTTGGAGTTTTAAGGATTTAGCAGAAATAATGATATCCTCAGAAAGTGTACGTCACACTGAATCTAAAGATATGTGTCTGCACTTTTAGATATGAGCTATGACTCTAAGATGGGGGGACTAATTTTGACACAAACTGCGGCTCAGCGTCTCTCCCTCAGTGTCCCCCTGCGGAGGGGCGCCTCACAGTTTGAATACCTCCGATGTAGATGGATGTGAACACCTGAACTTGACACCTCATTCCAAAAACCATGGGCATTAATATGCTACGTCAACAGCCTCCACTCTTCTGGGAAAGCTTCCCACAAAAAATGTCTGACCTATAGTGCTTTTGGAGCTGCAGGGATTCGGGCACTACTGAGGTCGACCACTTATGTTGGGTAATGAGGCCTGGCTCGGAGTCATCGTTTGGATTCATCCCAAAGGTCAAGGGGCTCTGTGCAGGCCTGTCAAGTTCTTCCACACCAAACTGGGAAAAGTATTTCTTTGTGCATGGGGGGATTGTCATGTTAAAAGAAAAACAGGAAAGGGTTTTCAACAAAATATTGCGACAAAGTTGGAAGCAAGCTATGTGGCAAAAATATCACTGTATGCTGTAGCATTAAGATGCCCCTTCATTGGAACCAGTGGGCAACCTCCAGGTCTGAAAAGTGAAGCCAATATGAAAACTTAACTCAAACTTGTATTCTTTCTAATAGCCAGCAGGGGGCGACTCCTCTGGTTGCAAAAAGAATTCTGATTGTATAGAAGTCTATGACAAAATGAGCCTACTTCTCACTTGATTTATTACCTCAGTAAACATTGTAAACATGAGTTTATGGTCTCAATCGCTAGTTTCAAGTGTTCTTCAATACAGCATGATGTTCATTTAGTAAATTATGGTCCCATTTAGAGTCAAATAGACCATAAAGCAGGGGATGCTTTAGGGCGTGGCTACCTTGTGATTGACAGGTCGCTACCATGGCGTTGTCCGGTCTGGGAGTTGTCTGTATTTTTGTCTTAGAACTTTAACCCTTTCACAGCGTGGTTGCCTAAAAATGTCTTATTCGGCGTTCCGTTGTACGTAGCCACTTCTGGTTGCAAAAAACAAGATGGCGACGGCCAAAAACCAAGATGGCGACGGTCAAAATGCCAAACTCGAGGCTTCAAAATGGCAGTCCACAAACCAGTCGGTGCTGTCACGGTGACTACGTCCACTTCTTATATACAGTCTATGATGGGAACGAAGGGGTTTAGCCCAAGTCATGAAAAACAGCCCCAGACCAATAGTACACAAGGTGTCTGTATGCAGGTTTGTCCCTACATTGTTCACATACATACACCATGTCCTTGAATGGGAAAGGGATGCAGTAACGCCAAAGCACATATTCTTATAAAAGATCTCCTGCCAGGTTTGGCTAGCACCTTCTCCTGGCCACACATTTCTATTTAATGTATGTAATTACCAACTCGGTGTGCTCCTAATAAGCAAGGAGAGCCAGGTGACATAATGACAAATGCAAACTGGGCTAATCCCCGTCTGTCACATACTGGTCTGATTTCTCTCCCCAGCCTGCTTTCTTCCAGGTTCGATGAGCCTCTCTCCTAGCGTGCAAAATCTTAAAACTGATTTACACTCCCTGCCACAACATCCTACCTTATCAACAATGCTAACATGGCAACCTGTGCAATCTCTTCATTTGAAATTTCAAGGAGTGTGGTTAGAATGACTTCTAGACATGCTGGAGATTTCTTCTTTTTTTTTTTGCTGACTCGAGCACACAAACTGAAAAAAATGTGCACAGGATGCAGGAGAGAAAATGCTGTGAATGGACAATCATGGCTGTGGTGTGCTGCACAATGCAAATTAATACACCAGTCAGTGAAATTCAGACCGGTGCGAAGGAGCTACATTTACAAGGCTGTAGATGAGGATGAGCTCACTTTATGTCTCCTCTTTTTAGGCCTAATTTAGGACAAGGTGGCACGGGCTCTATTTTAATCCTCGTCCAAAAATGTGAAAGTCACATTGTTGCCCAGGAAGTCTGTGAGTGCAAAAACTATCCAGTGAGACTGCAGGAGAATCAAAGAATACTCTTTCCTTGAGCATTCAAAGCTAAAGGTTTTCTCAGGCAGTTTTTTTTGTCAACACCATTACAGAGGTCTGGTTATTGCATTCGCCAAACTGACAGTCACAGCTGAGACCATCTCATTGTGTAATAACAAAAAAACATTCCTTGCCTTTTCTCTGCTTACAATATAGATGAACTTTAGCTTCTAATGGTGTTGGTTAGATTACAGTGTCTGCTGCAGCGGTGAGTCGGATTAATAAACGTATTATACAGAACACATCACCAGAACATAAACCGGAGGGCTGGGGAATGAAATAGGTGGTGGAGAGGAAGGTAAATAGCAAACAGGGAGACAGAGAGGTGAAATACAGTACAGTATGTTGTTGTACCTGACTTCAAGAAGGAGGTTGAGGAGCAGGAGGAAGATCCACAAGCCTACGTCCAGCCCAGCCATGTCAGTTTAAACAGAGGACTCCTGTAGAGATGACACAAGAGTGAGAGGGAGAGGATGTCATACAGTATCGAAGTAGACAGACTGAACTGTTGAATTCACATAATTGCACATAGGAAATATTCATATTGAACAGTTTAATTGATATTGCACATGAGTGAATTGTCAGTTTTGGTGCGTGCGATCTACTGGAGCAGTGTTGATGGTAACGTGTGACAGCAGCAGGAAGGACACACCGCGGGGGGAAGCAGCCTGGTTCAGAAGAAGCTGTTTATAAAGCCTGCGTAAGAAGTGGGGAAGAGTAATATGCGCTTTTTGCAGTCCATCTTCGGAACATTGTAGCTTCACCACGGTAGACCCACGTCAATAACATCCGCCGCCGTCGCATCATAATTACGGAGCCTAGTGAAAGTGCAGTCGGATTCTCTGAGAGCTGAGGTTGTCTTTTCCTGAGTCCTCATGAGTTCTCCTTCACGTCTTTCCTCGGCCTTGTGATGTTTTCCATCGAGGTCGAGGAAAAGCGGTTAGGAAAAGACATTAGGACGTAATTTTTTGACTTTTCAACCGAAGCCTGGGTGTGTGTTGTCATGGCAAAATGTGGTCCTGGAGACACCTGCTGTAGCAGGAACTACCTCAGAGGCAGTTCTGAGTATTTTGCCAGGTGTTTATATGTCTGTGGACATATTTTGTCACAGCGATAGCATTACCACCGTGCAGGATGCGGTCACAAAACTTTACAGGTGTGTAGTTGAGATCAAAATGAAGGACGAGTTCCAAGATGAGTGTTGTCCGAGCAAGGGTGCCGAAAGTAGGGGGGTATGAAGTGGGGAAGAGGCCATTGGCCATTTTGATTGATGGTGTCCGTTAGGTCTTAAACTGATACTGACAGTTTTATACCTGAACAGCATGTGGATGTCAAACACATCATATTATGAGTCTTTTTTTAATAAGGTAACATAAATCAAAAGGCGATTTAAAAAGAGAAAAAAAAAAAAAAAATCAATGTGTAAAGTTTATGAGACCCTCAGAAAAGCAGAGGGTGTGTTTATAATATAAAGGAAGTTCAGCATCACATGTTGCCACCTCGCCTACTAATGAGCATAGTGAAAAGAGACCGCTTGACTGTTTTAGTTTGGAATGTTACTAATATGATCTGTACTGCACTCACGATTTCTTTAGTCCATGGATGCCCTTGAACACACACACTGTCGTCTGACCTTCCACAGTTAACCGAACAACCTCTTAAAGCTTCGTTTGTATGTATAGCCGTGTCCCTCTCTCCTGCACGTCAGTGAGCGGTGGACATCTCCCGACAGTAATTAGCTTGGGCTGTGCGCTGTTTGGGACACCTGTCTGGAGGAAACAGCCCCCAGCTGAGTCTCTAACTGCTGATCCAAAACCCTCCTGGTTAACGTGCCTGGATATGCGATAATTGTATTATTTGCGATGAACAGTCGAGCAGTTAATCTCATATAAGGAGAAGACATCAGCTGTAATTCATAGATCATGATCATATCTGATCATTTAGCAGCTCTTGGTTCAAAGATACAGATTTGGTTAATCATTTTATGATGTTCACCATATATTGTATTTGTCAATTGCTACTTTTTAATGGTACATAAAGATGTTAAATGTTCATACATCATCTTTCATTCTTCATGTTTTTTTTTATTCTTTATGCTTTTCCTCCTTTAGTTTTTTTGGTTAAAGGAGTTATACTATTATTTTGAGATATTAGGAGGAGGGTATTGCAATTTCTTTTCTAAGACTAGGGAAGGGTTATGAAAAAACAATAATAAACTATACTTTTAGGAAAATAAAGCATAAGGTACAGCCCCCCTGCCCACGCCAATTTTTTTTTTACAGCCCCTAACCTATTTGTACCATATCTATACCTTTCATTATTGCCAGATTTCGTGAAAATCTTGATATTGATTTGGGGACAGTGACATGACTGGATAGCTAGCTAGTCGTGTTGTTAAACATATTGTAAAATTATATTTACTGTTTTTCTACCGTACGCATTGATATTTACTTTGAATCTTGCTGGCATGACGTTAGCTTTCTGGCTCATAGCTGAGCGGACTAGAAATATCTCCTGTTGCCCCGTCACAGCTAAGGTTTGTCCTATTTACCGGAGTAGTGAACAACGTTTGTATGGGATGGTAATGATTGTTCCAGGTATTGGCAAACTTTAAGGTGTTACCAGGGAAACGGAGTTATGGCTTGTGAGAAACTTTAGATTTTGGTTGCAAAACACATGAAAATATAAATGAATGCTCTTTTTCTTTGGCAATTGACCATGGTACAGTATAAGCGGGATAATGCCCTTTGAGTTGTCCGTAATCAGGAATTAATGGACTTTGCGGAGGCGCGTCAGAATTGAGTACTCACCCAAACCATGGTATAAATATTAAATAACCCACCTACATATCCTCAAACGAAATTAATCTGAATACTTACTGTTAAAGTCATTCATAGATTCATTGTGAGTGCTTGTGTCTGTGCTTCCACCCACATGACCCTCAGTAATCATGAGAGGTGACGTTGTTTACAAGCTCCAAGATTTTTAACAGCACACTAAACACAATTTGACAAAACACCACCAGGATAATACATCAAATAAAACCCTGGAATAAACGCATTATACAGCAGTCTCCATCTTCCTTATGTCTCCACCGCTCTATACATGTTGCATAGCGACCGCATCCCTAACACTGTAATTATTGGTAATTATTGCGAGGCGGTTGCAGTCTGGCAATTTACAGAAAGATTAAATGACCTCTCATGCAAAGTACATGAATGCAGCCTGGAAGATGAAGGAAAGGAAGGCAAATGTCTGCAGCGGCTACACGACCACTCGAGCACGCACACGCGTTGCAGCTGTGTCGTACTTAAAAGGCTTTCATTGTGCTTTTGTGAGATTCAGCCCCCTCTTTATTGACACCGTACAGAGAGGAGATCAAACACTACCCTCGGGAGGAAACCGTGTTCTCTGTGCCACTGTGGAGCCCGGATCATTATAGGAGGAGTAAACAAATGAGTGCACACTAGTGTTCAAATAGGAGGCTGCACTAAAAACGCTAAAACCTGCGACCGTCCTTCTACACCACGTTTGTGATGGCTCTGAGTGAAACCACTTTAAAACAGCTGTCTCGATATTGATTGTAGCTGAGCACCAAGTGAAGTCAAGATCCACATCTAATAAGTCTTCACAGTGGCGGCGATGCTCGTGAGCCAAAGAACTCTGAGTTACCAGCCAATTATTTTAAAGTGCTTTATATGCGTGAGGAATCGGAGTTGACGATATCTTGGCAGTTTGTAACCTCAAAGATATTTTGAGGCGAGCCAGTGCTAAAAACTTTGTTTGAAATGAAGTGATACTTTGACGTCACTGCTTCTGGCATTCGGCACCTTCTCATCGTTTATTTTAAATAATGTATGAAACATGACGACAAAGTCAATCACTTACTGGGGGAATGGACAAGAGCCAATATACATTGACATACTGCTTCATAAATCCAAGAGCCATGAGGTGTTATTGATGTCAAAATATTTACAGTCATCGTTATGAACCTGTGACTTCAGTGTCCTTGCTGCCGTAAATAAAGAAGCCATCCATCTATTTTCTATGCCATCAACCGTTCTTCTTTGGCTGGGAAATACTAAAGTGGGCTACTTCTGGATCATGGGACAGAGATCATGATGGTCCCAGTGAGCAAAATGTGCAAACATTTCCGGCTGTTCTCATTCATAGCTGTACCTACGAAAAGTAATGCACTGTAACTTGTATATATCCCACAAAATCTATTCGTATGTAAGTCATGTAATCGTGAACCAGGAAGTATAATGAGTGTAAACGACGTGTAGGGAGGAGGTCGGGGTGGATGGGTGGTTCAAAATACTGGACTGTTGCCCAGGAGACCACTCTTAGTATCTCCTGTGGAACCAGAAGACAACTTTTATTTATTTGTCTCGTAACCCGCCAGCTGTGAGCTGTGATCTGTTTTTGGCGGAGGTCTGCGCTCTCCGAGTGCCATTCTAGTTTTACATTCATCCAAAACTGAGATACTTGAGTAGCCACTTTAAAAACAAAAGTCTAATTTTTTCCAGTTAAAAGGAGTACAGTTCATGCAAATTAGCTCATGTTTTTTTTTCCTAATTTCAGCCCTCACCTCCTTTTCAACAGATGACAAGCTCAAGGGCAGGCCGAGTCCCAGACTGTGTCAAATTAAACCACTCTTGTTGCTTGACAAATGCTGCTAGATTTTTTTTCTTTGTGCATATCACATTAGGCATCAGTGTTCTTCAGCCTCCTTTCTTTCCCTCTTTCCTTTCTCTCATACGTACATTTTGCAAACCGGGTTGAAACCAATTCCGGATCGTTATCCATTAAACATTTTATGTTCCCCATAAAAATTACAGGATGCCCTCTGGAGTCAGGGGTATCATTTCCTTGTCTTAATATCCGTCTGAAAATTGCATCGCTAATTTCCTGACATATTGTCGCCCATTCAAGCCACTTCCACTCACACGAGGATCATCTTTGCGTATGCGACATCTTTAAGGCCTTAAATGTCCTGGATGAATAAATCTTTTGAGCATACTTAGATTCCTCGATGACTTGATGTTCAGTCGTAACACAGTGTTTCAACCACTGATGGTCATAGTTTAGTTTCTAGTTGAAAGGTAGGATGAGTTCTCATTAAAGAGACGGAGCACAGAGAGACTTTAATCATGTGCTCAGTAAACAAGAAAAGTAAAGTTTCAAAGGACTAAAGAAAAAAAAAAGCGAGGAATAATTAATTATTCTCATTAGTCAGTCCATAAACCCCATCGTCTATCACATTTCCTATAGGATCTCTGTTCCGTTCTGTTTACTCAGTACGTGTCTCCTCAACACAAGCGCCAATTAGAGCCGCGGTGAAAAATCATCCAGAAAGCTTACTAGACAGCGTTCTTACAAGTGTCAACAAATTCTGTCTGTAAGAATAAGACAAACAGGCATTAAAAGACTGGCTGCTGGCCGGCTGTCTCAATTCTGCCCCCGATTTACCAATACCTGTCATGCAAATGAGGGACTCTGGAGCTCAGACTGCACTTTAAACGGAGAATATGAAGGAAAGGAAAAAAGACACGTAGCTTTTGTTGGCAAATTAAAAATAGTTTGCCTAAGGTGACAGTAAAGCACTCTCCATTTCCCACTCTTCTAACATTTGTTTTCAATTCTACTGTCAGTTTTTTTTATTTTTTTTATAACGCAATGAGTAATGTAATCACATTTGACAGAATTAAAAGGCTATAAATGCGTTTGATGCAAATTAGCTGAATAATCTGACTGGATGACTATGCTGAGTGATTTGTTGAACAATAAATGGTAAAATAAGAAGTGGTAGGGTCTAGTTTCCTCCTGGAAAGATGTCAGTTGGGGACAATTTGGTTCAGTTATTTTTATAGTGTAGCAGTCAATCATGACCTCAAGGAAACTGAAATGTCATATTATAAAGTTGACAGTATGTTTTCCATGCAAAATCCCACTGGTGCGGTTACTGCACAGGGAGTCAAGGAACAGCAAAATAAATTGTGGACCTCATCAGCCAATAAACACTGTCGGCTGCAGTAATTGTTGAATTTAGGACACGGCTCTATAGACATTTAATCCAAGTGGCTGTTCGCTAAAAATAGCCCTAATTCCTGTCACATTTGGTTTGATGTGACAGGCACACACTGAGCATCTACCAGTGATCTTTGAGAATTTAACCATATACTGTGCGTAAAAAGAATTTCAAAATGCACCCGCTGTTGTTTTGAAATATTGGTGGGAAATACTTGATTGTAATCACCATAACAGTAGGTCAGTCATTTCTGCACTAACGTAACTAGTTAGCAGCAAGAATTAGAAGCTTTTTCTGTTTATCACAACCTAGCTAGAGCCTTTTGATTTTAGATTTAAAGGAGAGTATGAAAAAACATCCACAAATTGGTTCAAATGATCACATTTGGAACATGGATGCGTCGATGACGAGAGACAGAGAACGCCCTGCACATGGAACACAGGTGGACCTAATGAGCGAGGACAATTTTTCCCTCTGTTTTGGGACTGTGGGCGTGAGCGTTATTGTGATCATTAGGCCTCATCACTGCCAAATGATCAATGTATTGGGCTGCCGGGCAAAACTGTTTCCACTGGGGCCCATCATGATTGTGTTACAGCAGTGATAATTTGTCAAGATGTAGGTTTGTTCCTTGCAGACATGTAATGAGAGTACAGTGGATCCATTATGAACACAGCGCCACATGACAATAAGCCTCTGTTGCCGTTTTTAGGGCAGAAGAAAGATAAATTCCATGCTGTCATTTTCATCTTGCTTTGCCAAGGTTGGGCTGACTAATGTTGTTCACTATAAGTAGACTGTTCACGGGTGCTGAAATGAACTATAAAACTGTAGCATAAAACAACCCAAGTGGCCCTGGTAGTCCAGTTTAATCAAAGCTAAACGTATTTTATCTCCCCTGAATTTAAGGTGAAGTGACTTGATAAATGCTTTTATTAGTGCTAAACTTGGCAGGAATCTACAAGGAATAGAGTCTCACTCGCTGGTTTGCCAAGATCTACTTGGAATAAAGCTTGCTCCCCTCTTACTGCACGTTTACAAGGCTGGAAATCCGCACGACATCCTAAAATCTGCTGTATTTGTTCATTAGCATAAAGAAATTAATAAAACATATTCCAAATGGAGTTGTTTTTTACAGAGATAGGTTTGGACTTTCCATGCTGTGTGCGTAAATTTACCCGACAGTAGAGAGGGAATAAGAGAAATCTGGGCTCCAAAATTAGGCCAGAGTGCTTAAAAGCAAAACACTGTCACAGCCCTTAAACATTGGTAATTTGATGTTCAGAAGCAGCTCGAACCTTTTTTGCCAAAGTAAAATGTAAACTGCTAGCACAAGGATGTGGCGGTGACACAACACAGTGCATGTGACAGTGAATATGACTCGGTACTTGACAAGGCAAGGCTTTCAGGGGCTTAAGATCCCGTCAAGGCTGTGCGACGGCGGACCGGAGACGAGTGATGAAACAATAACAGAAAACTGCAGAGAAATGAAAATTCCTGTAAGCGCTTGCGGGGACTGTAATGCTTAAACCCACCGACATGCCACCTTGGCTTCCATAAAATCCTGATGGCTTGCTGCTCTGGGAATGGCCTCATATACTGTAACACTGCTGCCTGGCCTGTAGGATCTGTTTCAACCCATTATTCCTTCCCCCTTTTGTTAGATTGATTTAACAGTCCCCTCCGTGTCTGAATAAAGCTGATTTACCATTTAACATCTTGGTTCAATATTTCTATAAGCCATCAACAGTTCCCACCTGTCAGGTTGCTAATGGCAAAGATCTATAATGCTTACCCAGTTGAGCATGTTTGCTCACACGGAGCACAGCTGGGTAATTCTCTATAGATACCGCTGAATATACAATATTTGATAACCATTTATCAAATCTGTACAGTATACAATCTAGAATTGACTGGAGAGTGTTCCCAGACACTGGAACCAACTGAGCTCAATGAACAGTGTTGACTCGATAACCGTGATGATTAAAAAAGCCCATATTTCATATGGAGCATGCCATTACTCAGAATATTTTCCATTCATATATGACAGGTCACAATCAGTTATTCTTAAATGAACTCCAACTGGAAGAGTGTAACTGACAAAATACCTCAGTTACTGAAATCACACATGATTATAATGGTACTGTAATAGGGCAGATGTCTCTGCAATAACATTCATTATTAGGAGTGTAAGATGATATCCATACACGATATTATGTGTTGTGATACTGTATCGTATTCAACGGCCTGCCCTCAGGCCCTGCCACTATTGGGTATTTCAGAGGTTGTAGTGGGCTCAATTCTAAAGCTATAGGGTGAAAGTACTGGCATCATATGAAACTAGAAAAACCTAAGGAATTGGTGCCAACCATGTCATGCTAGCTTGTCGCAAAAGAGACTAAAAAGTTACGCTAAATTTTGGCAAGGAAAAACTGGCATGGCCATTTTCAAAGGGTTCACTTGACCTCTGACCTCAAGATATACTCTGACCTTATATGATAATCACATGCATTTTGGGGCAAAGACAATGCAGTTTTTTAGCATGCAGTACAAATGTTGTTATTTTTGCCCATTCTAAAAGTGTGTATTTCTGGTGTATTCTTTATACTATGACAGTTCTCCTTAAATTAGATTTAAAAATCGCCTCGCTTATATTATCTCAATATATCGCAATATATCACAATATGTTGAATCGCCACCCCTTTATCATGATGCGTATTGTATCGCCAGATTCTTGCCAATACGCAGGCCTATTCATTATACTGATGGAAGAGATGGATCTGATCAGATGAACGCAATAATCATGTAAATCAGTGTGACTTTTACAATGAGAGACACAGGACACCAAACTAATGGTGATCTGCATTCCAGTCACTACAGACATGAAGTAAAAAAAAAAAAAGCAAACCTGGAAAGCAGCTGTTAAACCAGGGACAGGGCAGCTGCCTTGTAGGTGAAATCTGTCACAGTTCATCAAGGATTCCTAGTGAAGCGCAATACCTTCTCTAGCACTCACCACCTGTGCACATGTATTACCTCAAGCCTTGTTACACAGGTTGCAACTCAATGCCTGCACAATTCAGATCACAGACCTTCACCGTTGATACTTTACAGTCTGTTAATCCTTTCAATGACCAAGTTCATACTGGGTTATATTTACATTTCAGAAAGTAGCATTTCATGTAATGGGAGCAAAGTAAATAGGCCATAAGTATAAGTCCTCTTTATGCTGTAGTTGAAGGTACAAATACCACATGTGGGAATGAGAGAAAAAAACATCATGATTAGAGGAAAATCTGTCTGGCTCAAGTAACTCTCTACTAATGCCGTTTCAACATCACCATTAAATCAACAGAAAAAAAGGAGCAATAACATCATTAGCACTGGTTCTTCAGCTAAGATACATTGTAAGCTTTAGGGCTTTAGAGCAAGAAAAAGAAGTCACTGTTTGCTCAAGACAAGAGAATGAGAAGACGAAATAATAAGAAATAAAACTACAATACAATTAATGTTGCTTGCCCAGTGGATCATATTGGAAAAGCATTTCGTCTGGGTTTAACATTCAACTGTATTACACACAAAGATACTGCTGTTTTCATTTAGTATCCTTCAGAAAAAAACATATATTAACTGTTAAAATCTGTGACTCATTGACTAATATTAACCTGCATGTTATTAACATTACAACAATTTGTCTGGGCATCATGACACCTATTTTCTTATTGCATTGTTATTTTATACCAAGTACAGTTAGGATAATAAATAATGTCAAATGTACCAATAATTAATTTACATCAAAAGTAACCCACAAATTTCACATGACGACACTAGCGGAAGCGTCTAAACTAAGCGGACACAAGCTATCAACTGCAATGCTTTTATACTGAAAAGGAATTTTCTCGCCACATCAGCGAAATTAAATTCAAAGTAAGAAAATGGATGTCTAACAGAACGTTTGTGAAAGGCTTAACCAGACAAGTTTCCTTCAAAGCTGATAGCATTACATGGCCAGCAGAGCGGGGCCCCACATGGAGTGGAAATTAATATCTCAGTTCAGACTGTGACAAGTCCTGCATCTTCTCAATGGATTATGATTACAGCTGAAACAAAGTCTTTGCCCATTAGGAAGGTTAACCAAGCTGGCTTAACAAGTGGGCACCAGAAGGAAGGGATTGAGAATTGAGATGTACAGCACAATTTACAGTGCCGCCATACGCAGTCTGATCTTGAAAATTGGCCCAGCGGGTGGTGGGGTCAAATAGAAGTATTATTTTTGTTGAATACCTGTTTCACACTTAAAAGGATTTTTTCGAGGGCTGTCGATCAATTAAAAATATTTAGTCGCGATTAATCACATAATGGTCCATAGTTAATCACGATTAATCGCAAATTAATCGTACTTTTTTTATCTGTTCAAATAAGGGGATATTTGTCAAGTATTTAATACTCTTATCAACATGGGAGTGAGCAAATATGCTGCTTTATGCAAATGAATGTATATATTTATTATTGGAAATCAATTAACAACACAAAACAATGACAGATATTGTCCAGAAACCCTCACAGGTACTGCATTTAGCAAAAAAAATATGCTCAAATCATAACATGGCAAACTCAATTATGACTGGGTCAAAAAACACCAGACTTTCATCCAGGAGACCTGTGTCTGTATCCAGTGTGAGACCAGAAATCAACGTTGATTTATTTGTCACGTGTCTTCCGTACTTAAGTAACGCCACTTCCATAGTTATTTTAACCCAAACCATGATCTTTTCCTAAACCTAACCGAGTTGTTTCCTGTGAAGACGGAAGTCTATTTTGAAAAGACTGTAACAAGCGGAAATTGAAACACGTTGCTGGACATTCGCAGGAAAATGCATGAAAAATGACGAATAACTTTTACTTAGATATCATATGAACCGTTGTATGAGGATACATTGACTGTATGTATACCATGTGCCCGCAAGTACTGATTTGTGTTCGTGGTACTCCCCTTTACGAGCTGGGAACAACATTGGAAGTGGACATTATCTAATGGGGAGGATGCATCAGTGCTAGTGTTTCTATGTATTGTAGTGGACCAAAAGGAGATGTCATTGACTGACGAACCATACAACACTGCTCGTTGGAGATTTGCACGAATAAATGAGCAAACTCTTTCATGCAACTTTATGAGTAACCATTTCACATACGGTGCATCTTTTCTCTCTTCCTCATTGCTTGAAACATTTTTAACTGATCCACTCACAAAAATGAAGAAACCCGTTTTGTTATGCCATAACTGTTAATATTTCTGCAGCTGCTTCCATAAAAACATACTTGCAGTAGAAAGTATTGAGTCTGCATTGACAGTTAATTATCACTCAGTGCAGCAAAGGAGAGTGAAAAAAGGAAAAAAAAAAGTGAGATGCCTATCTTTTAGATGAATGTAAGAACAGGGACGCTGGAGTTAGATTACACTTAATATGACAGTGACTCGACAAACAGCAGTAACACTAAGGCTGAACATGGCGAGGCTTCTCTCTTGTTGTCTGCATGGACACGCATGCTTAGCCAGTCAGCTCACAGGGGCATTGACACAGCTCAGTCCGTGTGCAGGGAATGATATTGCGGGTCAGCACAGTAAACTACCGCTGTGAGTATGCTATGGGAATACAAATGAGTGTGGGATGGCAAAAGCATGCAATGGATACAGCATGCAATACCGTGTCAGTGGAGAGAGAACATAGGCGCTTGCTGTGGATCATATGGTGCTCTAGCTCAGCCTGTTTGGCGTAAATATGTTACGCTCAGAGCTAGTGACATAGAATAAAAAGCGAGAAAGACCGGTGTTTTGTTTTATAGTGAAGTTTGTGACGTGTCTTCCTTACTAATGTTGTACGTATTTACTTACTTATTTTAAAGTAACAGTGTGTAACATTTTGGGGGATCTATTATCAGAAATGGAATGTAATATTCATAAATGTTTTCATTGTAACGTTTATGACGTTTTTCCTAAACCTAAGTGAGTGGTTTTGTTGCCTAAACCTAACTGCGGATGTTACTGTAGTTTCATTGCGTTGCTTCCAAAGACATGCGAAAAGCATCGTATAAATGGCACGCCAAAAGCCTAAAATGTGTCCTCATGACACGTCCTTGTAATGTTGTGCTATTTATACGCCTTCCCGTGAGATCGGGTTGTCTAGATACACTGATAAAGGGCAGACCAGGTATATGAGATCATACAGTACTCTTAGGAACTTGAACCAGCAGATGAAATTAAGCTTGAAAGCCTCATGGAGCCAGGCCACACTGGACCTTGTCCAAAACTGCATTATCCCATCAGGTTTTGTCAGTATCAGCATGCATGGTGGTGTCTACGTTTTTCACCTGAGAAATCACATTTGAAATGATGATGCACCTCCACTAATTGGCCCTGGGGGTGCCTGTATTATTCACGGCTAACAGCATGTTCCACTTGTTTGCATGGCAGTAATTGTTTTATGATAAACCTGCTCAATGCTCACTTGGCTCTTGTTTTAAACCATTTGTAGCCATCTCACTGGCGTCTGATTCTTGGAACAGTGCCGTTTTTGAGGTGCTTGGTGGGATGCTTTAGGTCAGGAGGGTCTGCTGGCTCCATAAAGCTCCTCTTTGTTGAGTTAGAGTTTTACTCTAGAAGTTAGCCCCAGTGTGACACATCAAATTCAGGAGAAAATCAATTTAAAATGAGTAATATCCAAACACACTTTGCTCTAAATAGGCAGTGAGAACTCTCATTGCCCTGATGTCTAATTATTCTCAACACCCGGAGCGATGAGCTTTCTAAAATGGAAAGTCTTGATATGGAAAAACGTTCACCAAAAGGAAGTTCACTATTGAAATTGCATTTTAAAATCCGTCTTTAGAACTCAAAATAAAAAAAGGAATATATGCTAACAAGTATAATTTTAATGATAATAATTAATCATTTAAAATGTAGGACATTATGTGCTCAAACTAATTAAGCGTAAAGTCATCTATCGAGAGGAAACATATCCATCACTAGACTACGAACAAACCGTTGTCCACTATGCGAGACGCTGAGTCACCGCTCCATCAAATTTGTCTCCCAAAGGAACACTGGCGTCGAGCCAGGAAGCAATAAATTATGAATAATTATTGCACAGGTTACGTTCTTGTTCATTTTTTATGTTCAGTATCCAATAAAGTATATTGCTAACAAGACATTTCAAGACAGCCCAGAAGCAACAGCGGCTCTGCTATTTAAACTTTCACACTGTCTAGTTTTGTTAATGAGCTGAACCCTCCATGTCACATCGGGGTTTTCAGGCGCTATGCAAAATACTTTTTCCAACTGCTCCTCCAAACCACTCCGAAATCAGCTTCTTATACTAATGAACCATTAATTTAATGTACTGTATGGGCTCGAGCATCAGAGGTCTCAGATCGTTTCCTTTTATATAGCCAACAGGTGGGTCACACTAATTAGTGAAGGACTAAATGACACCCAAAAAGGACCAAAAAGGTAAAAAGCACTATACTAATGGCAGTCACAAGGTCATAACCCATGAAACCAACTTGCGATAGATTGTGCCACACAGGAAAAATGAAATACATCACCAGCTTTATGTAATTGTTGGTCCATTAACCTAGTCCACCCTGATGTAAATCACAGCTTTCTGGATCATAAAGCTAGTCTGAAAAATGTAACAGCATTGATATTTCAATACAATCTATTCACAAGACTGGCAGATAGTCCTCCGAAGTCATCGAAATGATGAGGCCACCGTGAAAACACCTGTCTAAATTCATCTTGCCCTTTCAGTCTCGTGGTTTCACTAAGATTTAAGACGCACTGGTGCAAGAACATGAGATGGGCTGTTCTCCGATGTGACTCCCATGCCATTGCCGTCAATCAAATGCTCCATATGTCACTTCGTATTACTACTGTAACAAAATGGTCTTTGCATGAACATGACAGGTGTTGTCCAGACTGTTATTCTTCTGACTTTTCCTCTAGAGCCTCAGCAGGTCAAAGTTTCCACATATCTGGTTAAATATCTCAAGGTCCTTTTGATGGATCGGCAGCACATTTTGTACAGACATTCATGGTCCCCAGGCAACGAAACCTAATGACTCTAGTGATCACCTAACATTTCCTGTATCGCCATTGTGGTTGACATTTGTTTTTTTGAGTGAAATGTCTCAACTGTTGGATGGGTCGCCATGAAACGAAAGTCGTCATCACTTTGGTCATCCCTTGACTTTTCCTCTAGAGCAGGGGTTCTCAAACCTTTTGGGGCCAGGGACCCGTTAAAGGGGAGAACATTTTCCAAGGACCCCCTCATAATTGTAACACAGATTAAGCATAATGCTTACTACCATTTTTTACCCTTAGATGCCATTGGAACTATTTGTATTCTAACACTTTTCAACCTAAATACATTCAGACCTGTTTGATAGTGATAAACAGAAACACATTTCAATTTGAATCATGTTAACACCACTTTGTTTTGTCCTGATATTCCGGGTGCTTTGTAATCCGATGTCGCTTTAGCTTGGCCGGCTTCATGACGCACACGTGACACATTTTAGTCTCCCGTCGCTCGTCGCTCGATATAACTCATATTTTCTCAATATAGTTAGTTTGGGCTTAGCGTCACATGACGATACGGACTGACTCAAACATTTCTCCATGCTCGCCAGCTAGCTAGCTGGCTAATAAGCTAAGCTAAGCAGCAGCAGCAGGAACGGTTCGTTGCACCCTGAGTGAAGTGACTGATTCATGACCAATTGACGTGATGTGTCACAATCATATCAGAGTTTCTATTGGCCCACAGCTAACGTGGGTGGGAGTAACAGACGCAATATGCTTGTTTTATTGGCGCAAATGGTCCCCATCTGAAGACATGTACTTTTTAATGATACAGCACAATTTTATAATTTATAGCTAATTATTACGCGGACCCCACTTTGAGAATCGCTGCTCTAGAGCCATCCTTCGTTCAACATGTTCAGCATCTGCATCTTCAGCTTGGCTGTAGACACTTAGTGTTGGTATACAAGTGTTTTTGAGGAGACTGCCGTCCATTGCAGCCGGTCAGTATCTACTTAACGTAAGAGGTTATTGATATTTTAAAGGCTTGTTAAAATAGTGCCATGAAATTAAAACGGAGACCACCGGAGCCATCAATCTAGCCATGACGTCGTCACAAACGAGTCCTTGAAATATTTTAGAATCTGCAACTCTGAAGCAGTTAACGCTAAACTTCAAGTGAAGCGACGTATTACATCCTGCTCATGTTTTGTGAGAGTCAAGTGGATCTTTAACGTGACTGAATCCATCCAACTTAAGGGCGCGTCCTATGAAGTGGCTTGATCAGTAGCTATCGATCACACTAACAGGTAAAGTATTCACGGCGGGCTGGCGATTCAGTGTAAGTAGAAGCTATAGCCATTACTAACATGAATGACAGCTATATAGCCTAAATGTAATTGGAATGCAATGTTTCACTCTCTGGTAATAGCCATACGAAGAGAAGGAGAGTTCAGCACACGCACTAGACCGGCCCAACAGAATAATTTAAGCCATAAATCAAACATCCATGCTGCGGTTCACCTTGAAGCTCTGCGGGCTCATCTTTGCCACTTAGACGGAAATTGTGTTAAATAAGTGTTCTTGTTTTCTTATCCTATCCAAACAAGGGTACACTGTAAGGATTTGGCGATGTACACTACAACAACATGACCTATAAGGTGCTACTTTATGATTAATGGAGTAGTTTTCAAAAGCAACAAACTTATTTTATTTCTGGAAATACATTTAATATGATCTGCTGCTATAGTAAAGCCCAAATTCATGTTGCTAACATTGCAAGGAAAATGACTGTGTTATATGGGACCTTAGAAATAGAATTGGAGTAGAACGGACATTGGACTGCTTTCTGTTGTCTTTTGACAAGTACAAAAGAAAATGGCGATTGTTGTCATTTGTTATGGTGACAACAGAACACCCGTCAGTGGGACCGTAAAGTGTTGGTTAGTTAGCTAGGTAGCTTGTCCTTCTACGGAGCGGCGGGGAATGAGGCGGAGGTATCATTAGACCCAGCTGTTTGGCTCATTTTCTGTTAACAGTGTAGCATAAAAGCAGATGCTGATAATGGCCAATAATTAAGAAAATGACAAAAACAATGAATCGGTTATTAAAATCAATTATTTTCAGTTGATTGACTGATTAATCAAATCGTTCCCGCAGTCGATTCATCAGATTCTGAGTTTTCTATTGATTATTGATGACTAATCTGTGTGTGAGTGTGTTTAAAGTGGCATTATGCAGAATATTTTTGGCTTAGTTGGGCAACAATTCCATAATAACCTTTCAGTATATTGTAATTCAAGTGTTCTGAGAGAAAACTAGACTTCTGTACCTCCTCATGGCTCTGTTTTCAGGCTTTACAAAATCTTTGGCCAATCACAGGTCATTTCAGAGAGAGAGCGTTCCTATTGGCTGTTCATTCAACGGAGGCAGCTGTCAATCACTCGCAAACTCCGATCAAACGGTCAATATAGGCAGCGCTGATCAAATATGAATTAATATTCATCTTCTAAAATGAGACCCGGCTGACATGTTGAGATCAGTTGAGGAAATACCAAGCACCAGCAGCCATAGCAAACTTTCTCCTTTTTACAGCTAAACAGTACACCACAACGTTACTACTCCACTGCTGATTTAAGATAATACTGCAAATCCTCTCCGCAGTAGCCTGCGACTTGTAGTAAGTCGCTTTAGTTTATACTGAAGCTACAACGGTCGCAATGGCAACGGTACACAAAAAGGCTCTGACCATCCTGCTACATTGATTTGAATGTGGATGTCCGTTCTACTACTCTTCTGTTTCTATGTATGGGACTTTTCAGCTCTATACTTTATCGGTTTTATGAAAACTCGGCCCTCCTGAATGTGTGACAGGTGTGTCGCAGGGAAGCACGACTCTTGACTGAAACAATGTATAAATAAATATGAAATAAAACAGCGGAAAGCGAGTTTTTCACCTTCCTGCTTTAATTGCCCATCAATATTTCATAAGTCTGCAGTATTTCATATTGCAGAAATATGCAATCTGTTTTAAACTCGGAATGAAAGCTCTGACCTAAAATAAAGGCATAATCTGATACGGTTTAACACTTTGAATGGGTTATTCAGTGTCGTGTGTTATTAGAAATGTCCATATATTGAACAAATACCGTCCTTTCACTGAATTTTAAATAAGCAATTCATATTCTAACTTCTCGTCTTCAGCCAGATATGTAGGCGTGTACGCCACAGGCAAGAGCTGGCCACCCATTTTCCCCTGTATGACACAGAGGGATATTACTGATGGTGTTCTTCCCTGAAATACATTAAACTCGCAAGAAATATTTCATCTTATCTCAAGAGTAGATACTGTGCCTCAAAAAAGACCTTACGCTGCAAATGTGAATCCCACAAATCAAGGTGGGCCCACACATCCATTTTTATTACCTTCTTATTACACATCGCAGACGGATGGAAGACATATTTAAATTTGATCCATGAATGTTGGTACATAAATAAATTCATAGCTTTTCCGGAATCCTCCACCATGTTAAATTACCTTTCCACCCGGTCTAGATAATAATCAGCTCTCCCTCTCGTGTGAATGAGGTGTGCGTGACTCTGAACGGGGCTGTGATCAGCTTCGGGTCCTGCTGCGTGTCTCTTAGGATGAGATGTTTACGGGGGCTTTTGTGTGGCCAGTAGGATCCCACTTAGTGTGAATGATGGCAGCTGCGAGGGTGCCTCTGGCAAGTGTGACTCCAACTATGGCTGCTTGGTCTCATGTAGCGTACAGCGCCAGCTGCTCAGGCTGTGTAGCACTCCAGTGAGCATGACTGATTGTGGCTGAGGTAAGCACGTCTCTGGCGAGAACGATGCTGAACGCAGCAAGGGCGAGTGCAACTCTGGCTACGACTGTGGCAGATCACGGCAAACAGCGGCTCGCTGCAGCTGGCTGCTTAGACTGTGGCTACATTAGCCCAACTGTGGCAAGTGTGACTTAGTATCTGTGACGGGCATGATTGTGGATGCTCTGTGTGGGCTGCTGCTGCCGCTGCCGCTGCTGCTCAGGCTGACAGACTGTGGTGAGAGTGATTCTGGTGATCAAAGCAGCTTTGACTGCTGGTGCAGCAAGTTATCACTCTGGTGGAGTTTGCTGGTTGGGCAGAGGCTGTGATGAACACAGCTACAACAAGTGTGACTGACTGCAGCAGAGTGAGCAAGACTCAGTTAAGCATTGTTCATGCTACTCTTGTTTCAAACAGCAATGGAGTGTGAAGCTGATACAGTAAGCTCCAGTACTCCTGCAATCTGGACACACACCGGTGAGCGTGTTTCCAGTTACAAGTGTGGCCAGCGAGCGACACACACAACATTTTGTGGTTATAAATTTGAGCTGTTTTGTATGTTGTTTTATGATTGATTATTATGAACATCACTTTGTGATTTAATTTATATAGTACCTTTAGTATTTGTGAGTAGAGTTTAATCACATAATCTGCGACTCTTTGGCTCTAAACATATACAAAAGCCTATTAGCCTGTTAAGCCCTGGGAGCCCTGTCCTTGGAAAAAAAACGACTAAAATGAAATACCCGAAATGAATCAGGAATAGCTCCTCAACCATAAGGCTTATATGCATATATGTGGTCTCCTTTGAAAGGTAAAAAGCTAAGGAATATGAGTTTATTGTAAGAAAACTAAACTGTATTACTATATTGTAAGTAAACTAAACTATATTACCATGAGGTTGCAATGGAGATGCAAGGAAAAAATAAGATTTTCATCCTTGCCTTGTAGAAAATCTAAATTTCAAAGGCAATATCACCATTAAATGATGCAACTGAATGTCTTCTCCTACTCTATGACTATAACTGTAACTATAATTGTGATGAAAATACACTAAAATTCAACATTTATGATACAATTTATAAAGACATACTCAGGTTGACTCAAGGTTTTGGCCATGTTTATTGTTTATATATTGACTGTTTACTGGAGTTTTACTTAAAAAAACCCTATTTATTTCCATATAACCATGTTACAAATATAATTAATCTAAATTATAATTAAGTTCTGAATTTCTACTTTCCAGTGATACCAAGCATGATATTGTAGACTGATGAGAAACTTATCGTGGATCTTTTGGTCACAACTTGTTCATATATTTACGAAGTTTACTTCTGTACGACTTTATTGTTAAATACTTCGTAACAAGACATAGTTTGGACTACATACACTTGGTTTACGGATTCTGAAAGCTGGAGATCTCATGTTTTTTTCATGCATCAATACTTGTGAGGGATTGTGAAATTAAAGTTTGTCAAGCTATATAGACACTTGAATTATATTACCTGCAAAAAGTTAATCTTGTGAGTAACTGAGTACCTTCAAGGAACCCACATAAAATCTTTAAAATATATCTCATGGTGAAGTCTTCGCTTGTACAGAAATCATCACAGAGCGCGCCTGGTGTTTGTTTTTCTTTCATCCGCCTCTGAAATGCAAGGTAGCTTTCATTTATTTTTGGTACCACTTATGTACAGTAAACTACTAAGATCACAGTCTGGTCTCAAAATAAATGGCAGCCGATGCTCCCAACAAAGTGGCGAGTACTTCCAATTCCCGAGGCACTTCTCAACGTGAATTTAATGTTCTCATCATTCTCTCCTACGACTTCAAAGATGTGACTGTTTCAGAGTTCTGTGGTTTAGAAGAAAAGAACAACATGGAGTGCTGCTGGGATCCACATAGAAATACGTAAGTCATACTGTCAACACTCCCTAATATTCCCTGACAAAAACATGGTGAAAATATGTAGCGAAGTATTTAATTATTAATAACACCGAGTGGACCCATGCCAGATCAATAAAGATATTGTAAGGAAAGAGTGTCTTGGAGCTTTTTTGCTTTTTCAGGAGGAGTTCTGCAGTTAATATTAAGTCTTCCAACCAGTATCATGTTGCAACTGGAACTTGCTGCAGAGTATACCGTTACTGTTAATGTGCTCTCATCTTTTCAAACTCGTTAGCACAAAAAATAACTCCAAATACCAAGAAATTACTCATTAAAGCTAAAGTAGGCAAGTTGGAACAAATATGATTAAAAAAGTTATTTTCAGAAAACAGTCACTATATCCTGACAGTAGTGCATGAGTCAGGTAATCTGGAAAAAATCATGTGCCTCTGTGTCCTCCGGTGATCCTAATGGCATTTGCCAGATTTCACAGACGGGAAAAAAACAACCAATCAGAGCGGAGCTGGAGCCTTGCCGTCTCTGAGCAGCTGTCAATCACTCGCGAACTCCGATCAAACGGTCAAACTAGGCAGCACTGATCAAATATGAATCAATATTCTGTTACTGTAATGCCTATTTCTCGCATACAATTTTTTCAGAAACATCTTGTAGTGTACTGTTTAGCTGTAAAGTGAGAAAGTTTGTGACCCGGCCGCCATGTTGAGATCTGTTGAGGAAATACCAAGCACCGCCCACCAGCCTGAGCAAACTTTCTCATTTTAAAGCTAAACAGTATACACTACAAGATGTTTCTGAAAACATTTTACGCGAGAAATATACATTACAGTAACAGAATATTAACTCATATTTGATCAGCACTCCTTTGACAGTTTGATCAAAGTTTGCGAGTGATTGACAGCTGCCTCTGTTGAATGAACAGCCAATAGGAACACTCTCTCTCTGAAATGACCTGTGATTGGCCAAAGTCTCCCGTCACGGGCTCGATTTTTTTTAAAGCCTGAAAACAGAGCCATGAGGAGGTGCAGAAGTCTAGTTTTCTCTCAGAACACTTGAATTACAATACGTTGAAAGGTTATTATGGAATATTTGCCCAATAATGCCAACAAATATTCTGCCTACTGCCTGTTTAAACACACTCACACACAAAATAGTCACCACCAATCAATAGAAATCTCAGAATCTGATGAGACTACTGCAGAAACTATTTGATTAATCAATCAACTGACAATAATTGATTGCAATTTTAATAACTGATTCATTGTTTTTGTCATTTTCTTAATTATTGGCCATTATCAGCATGGACGCTGGTTTTGAAGTGACGTGTCGCTTGGGTGCAAACATTTTATTTTCCTGCACTTTCTTTGATAAGGCTTCAAGGCCATCAAGACTCCAACAATAGACTCCTTGGAGTTTGCATTCACTAAGGCTGTCCTGCTTTTTTCTTTCCTTCCTCATGCATAATTGAAAACTTGCAAACGTACCTCTGGAAAACCCTTACCGTTACTCGATGCACAGCACTAAACACAAAGCACTGGGTCTTTCAAGTTCAGTGTGTGTGTGTTCGTGTGCACCCGGTAGGTAATTTTCAAGTCTGCTACGTTGAAAATAGGAGCAATCGCATGAAGACAGCCAACAGGAGCAGGCAATATTAAGACTACACGTTTGAATTCACTTTTATATTGTAATTAAGCTTTATATCCCACTTGGTAGTGAATTTTTATAAGGCCATTACAAGGTTACTGGATCTGAGTAAACAAACAACCCATGTCATTCAATACTTATGGCACCTTGAAATACGGGAGTGTGACCAACACAACTACATTAATAGTTAATTTGAAATTTTAAAGGCAAATTGAGCAATCTGAGTTTAGGAATTCAGAATATATAAACACATTAAAAGCTTTGATATACAGCTAGCAATGGATAGAGAGGGACATCAACTGAACAGAACCAGCCAGGCATTGATCGAAGGCCATTAATGATTCACTAGATGACTTAATAAGGCCAGTAAAGATGTGGCCGCCGGCTGGTAAGTGACTGGTAAGTGATTGACCAGAACCAACCAACCAGTGACCAGACGGCCCGGTCGCACAAATGACACACAAAAGTGGCGTACAAATTACACGCTAAAAGGCTAAAATGCGGTCTCATGACGCTTGGAATGCCCCTTGTAATGTGGTGCTATTTATACGTCTTCCAATGAGATCGGGTTGGACCAGAACACGGACAACTCGGACAATCTGAAACTACCACAGAAGGTCAATAATGAAGAGAGAGAAATGACCAAATGGCCATAAAATCATCCTCATAATACTTTACTTTATGCACCATCAGTACATATCACGATATATTGGCTTAGTTACAATAACAAATCCATTGTTAACACTGTAATCACATTGAATTACATGGTGATGCTGCATGCTATCAAAACAAAACTGGAGCCGCAACGATTAGTCGATCAAAAGTAAATTAATAAGGTTTTGGTCAGGTCATTTTTTTTTTTTTTAAAGTGAAAGATTTGATGTTTCCAGGTTCTCAAATGTGAAAATGATCTGTTTCTTGGCCTTTTGGGTTTTTGACTGCTGGTCAGACAAACGAGAAATTAATGATGTCATCATCTCTAGGATATTTACATTGGAATTTTCACTCTTTTTTTTTTTTTTTTTTTATGTTTTGTGGACCAAATTCAATCAAGGTAATGATCAGCAGATTAATCGATAACAGAAATAAACAGTTGCAGCTCTAAACAATAGAAAAATTTGCAATCATGAATCGTGTCTCACAACATCATCATATCATCTCGATACGATTCCACTGAAACATTAGTCATTATATTACTGCATTACTCTCCGGCCCTCCCAATTATACGCATGTGTAGCAGGACTGGAAAAAGGCAGTGTTCTCCTGTAACCTGACAGGTTTTACAGGAGGACAGAGTCACTGCTGCAAGTCATCCTGTCCTCACCGAGAACTGTGTTCACATTCTTGGCGTGAAGTCAAACTCATTCAAGGTGGAATGTCAGAGTCCTACAAAGTTGTCCCGTCGCCTGTTCGTGATGTTCATGGATATGTGTCGAGGCAAAGCCAAGATCTGACTGTCAGTGACATTAGGATGCCATCCCTGCTGATTGCAGAAAAGTGCCAGCCTGCGTCTGGCTGTCTGGCTGTGGTGTAGTTAGCTTTTTACATTTGCGCACATTAAATTACTAAAGATATAATTACACATTCTGCTTAATATAAAGATCAGCTTCAATCCTCCTCTTTAACTTGCACTTTTGAGCAGACTGCAGTGACATTTATACATTTATTTTTATTTGAGGAGATGAGAGAGTCTTTGCATGGTGGCCCCAGTTTTGGGATTACTCAAGGATTGAATCAGTATTCATAGGTATGCCCCATGGCTATTGTAAAGGTCTTATGCAGGTGCTGTTAGTGCATTAGAAGCTGCAGTTCTTGTCTGTAGTGTACATTTTCAGGCAGGATGTAGCGTTAATAAAAGCTCCTCTGCCAGGCTCGTAGCAACAAGGTAAACCTTAGATATATGAAAAATATTTTGTTGAGGTATATTGCGTCTACAATTCGCTTTCATGGTCTATCAAATGTAATAAAGTAGCGCTGTCTCTTGATGAAATTGCTTGCAGGGTCAGGACATTTGAGAAAAAACACGTTTTATTATTAGCTCTCCCTTAGTTGTGAACATTTAGTGGTTGAGAGTAAGGCTGTCGCAATAATCTCAATATTGCAATACCGCGCTAATGACAAGCCAACCCCAGGGGATGGCAAGCAACCGCCACAACCGTGATGTTCACGCTATTTCTTTGTGAATTCTTTACAATGGGAGCGCCGCATACTTACGCTATGTTACAAACGTCAGCAGCGTGACGAGGCGCTGAGCGTCTTTTCTGCGCTGAGTGTTGCACGTTTGGTGTTCTTTTCTGGTTGCCTAAAGTTGAAAAATATTCAAGGATGGGGCCACAAGGATCAACCGTCACATCCTACATGTAGGCTTCAAGTAAAACAATGGAGGAGAAATTGATACACATACACCGGCGGGTCCGTCCTCTCTCCCTACATGCTTCAGCCTTCCCTTCATCCAGAGCGAGTACTCTACCTTGTGCCGACATTTACTTCTGTGGATATTCCGTATCATAGCAACCAGATGCAACCAAAGCGTCTCAGCTGGAAAATCGCTGCGCCTCATTGCCCTTCTGTGTTCTGAATTTAACAATAAACAAGTATTTAATTCGCTTTTAAACTGTAATCTTTGTCATTTAAAAAGCAACGATATACCTAATAATAGCCTAACGATAAAGCATATTTATATAGCACTAAAATCATGATAAATTTAGTAATTTGCAAAAAAAATGAAGGCAATAACATCGCTGTTGAGCCAAACATTATCACCGCAGGGGAAATTCCTTCACTGCGACAGCCCTAATTGAGATAAAAAAAAAGGATCTTTTAGAGGGGACATATCATGAAAAACTCACTTCTTTTTCAGTGCTTGTGCACATCCATTTGGGTATCTGGAGTACCTACCAACCCACAAACCTGGCTAGATCAGAAAACATGTGATTCAACAAGCCAATCAGATTTAGCTTCCCTTCCTATGTCACATGCAGGCTCATTAGAATATATCGCCCATGGCTTGATAACTACTTTTGCAAATGTGCAGCATATTTATCTCGCAAGCCAATCAGAGCAGACTGGTCTTTCTTAAAGAGACAGGCGCTAAAATGGAGCGTTTCAGACAGAGGGTGAATACAGGTTTATTCAGACAGACAGTATGAGAAAAATAATGCATTTTTTTTTTTACATTAAAGCATGTAAAAATGTTCTAGTAGAAACCCAAAATACAAGTATGAACCCGAAAATGAGCATAATATTTCCCCTTTAAATTATATCTTAATAGCATTCTTAGCGCTCACATTGAATACTCCACTACTGCAATGTCGCCATGACGCTGCTAAAATGTGTTCAAAAATGCTGCAGAGAGGCTTTTAGCTAAAGCAAAGAGACATGGCCACATCTCCCCTGTTTTTAGCATCTTGTCACTGGATGCCTGTTTCTCATTGATTTTTTTAGTCTTTGAATGACCTCGCAAACTTGTCTCTGAACTTAAGATCCCCCGTGACAAAACTCATCAGACTGGAGCCTCCTGACAGTTTCTGTGTCAAGGTTATAGACTAAAGGTGACCGTGCTGTTGCTGTCAGGGCTTCTTAGTTTATGAAGGAGCTTTCAGCACATAGTGGCATCTCAATTACGGCCTTTTTATCATCCCTTCATGCTTACTCTCTTTGCATCCCCGCAGCCTTGTCTGATCTCAGTATTTTGCATTTGTTATCCCCACGACTCCCTCTGTTTATTGAGGCGTTTAGGTTCGTCAGTCATCATAACCTTGACTAACAGATTACCCGTGGCCAAATGCGAACAATCTGATAGTTATTGTTCTTGACATGAACAATTTATGGTACAATTTAAACTGTAAAATCCCCTTGTGCATTTAAAAGATACATTTCAACAGCTATCATCACACCTACGCCACGTTGGAGCATAGCAATGCAATGGTGATGCAAAATAATCTCTGTGAAGGAAATTTCTCAATGCTATACCTGGTGCAATAAAGAGTAGGCTGAGACAGCATGAGGCTGGCCAAACGCTACGCACATTAAAATACCCACAATCATCTGGCAGCCTGTGATAAAAAAAAAAAAGAATAATACTTTGGTCTCGGTTGTGAGCTTACTTATAAGGAATGGAGCTTTTGATTTCTGTGCAGAAATGTGCTTTGAGTTACACTGAGTTACATAAGAAACATTGCAGTCCTCTGCATAGGCTATGTCTTAAAACAGTGTACTTGCTATATGACAATGAAGAGTTATAAACATGGCTTAACCTATGAACCTCCTACTGCACAGGAACTCACTTTACTGTTCACTTTACTTGCCAATATTTTTTCTCGATTGTTTAATCTGTAAAATGTCAAAATATACAGAAAAATCAGTGTCTTACTTTCCGAAACCCAAGGTGACATCTTCAAATTGTTTTGTTGTCTGGCCAACAGTCCAAAGATATTCAATTTATTATCGAAAGGGACAAACGAAAGCAGTACATCCTCACAAGTGAGAAGCCTGGGAAGGTTAGGCTTTTTTGCCAGAAAAAATTGCCTCTAATGGTAATTGTTTAAGCTCTACTGTCCACCACTACTCTCTCCCATACTATTTGACATTACAAGGTTTTCGAGTGTGGCCCAAGTAAACATGTCACGACACCAGAAATTTGGTAGTTGATACCGATAGTAGTGAAATTCCACAATTCTCGATAATTCCCAATTCTATACCACAGTAAAACAAAAGTTAATGATATAATTTACCTTCTTCCAATACTATACAATTTTTACTGAATAGAGCTTGAACGTATCATAATGTAACTCAACAGAACCTCCGTTAACATTAGCTGTTAGCTCCACTATTTAGCCAAGCAGGACTGCGCTGCCCACCGGCTGCTAACAGCTAATGTTACTAGCTCTCCTCCTGCCGATTTCAATGCGGATTTTTTTAAATAGTTTTCAGAATTTTGGCATCGCCTTGGTACCAAAGTTTCTGTTCTCTTGACATCCCTAGGCCCAAGTGTTATCTCAAGGCCAGTGCTATTCTCTGATGTAAACAGAAGTTAGGTAAAATATAGGGCTGTCAAAGTTCACGCGATAATAATGCATTAACACAATCGTTCTTTCGGTGGCTGTAGCGGGCTGTTTTTAAAGCTACCATGACATCATATGAAACTAGAAAACCTAAGGAATCCATTGGTACCAATCATGTCATACTAGCTTGTCGCGAAGGAGGCTAAATAACGCTCCAAGCTTACGCTAAATTTTGATGACTGGCATGGCCATTTTCAAAGGGGTCCCTTGACCTCTGTCCTCAAGATATTTGAATGGAAATGGGTTCTGTGGGTACCCACGAGTCTCTCCTTTACAAAAATGTCCACTTTATGATAATCACATGCAGTTTGGGGCAAGTCATAGTCAAGTCAGCACACTGACACACAGCACGACAGCTGTTGTTGCCTGTTGGGCTGCAGTTTTCCTTGTTATGATTTCAACATATTTTTTATGCTAAATACAGTACCTGTGAGGGTTTCTGGACAATATTTGTCATTGTTTTGTGTTGTTAATTGATTTCCAATAATAAATATATACATACATCTGCATAAAGCAGCATATTTGCCCACTCCCATGTTGATAAGAGTATTAAATACTTGACAAATCTCCCTCTAAGGTATATTTTGAATAGATCAAAAATAGAACAAACTCACAATCTACACAAGAGTGCATTGTGAGATTTTACCCTTGCTCTCGCATGTCTGATTATTTTTGCTTTTGTCATTTTGCGCTGTGATGGGAGCTCAGTCAGGGATATGTCAAAATTGCACTTAAATTTTGATCAAGATTCATTGCACACTGCCAAAGCCGTATCACACACACACCAGATTCACTGTTTTTTTCTTTATTAAATATTGTGCAGCCAGCAAGCACCAGGCTGTCGCAGAAAGACCACAAAAATGTGTGTGCTCTTTCCCGCCTCACTGGTTGGTTTATACCTCGACATCCCCGCACAGTTTCCCAGCAGTAAAAATGATCCGTGTTAAAGTTGGTGTCACCCTCGGGACACTTGGGACACACACAATTTAATCGGGGTCCATTAAAAAAAATCAAAAGACAATTAAAGCTCCTCTCTCCTCTTGACATCGCAGAAAGCCCTCAGGACCATCGGCTCCCAATAATCCCCCTCTCCATATCTTCAGCCAAAAACACTGGGTTACCGAGGCGACAGCTGTGTGCGTGGTCTTTTTTTTCAATGTGTATGACAAAAGTAGTGCCTGAAGCATCACATTCATAATTACAATGGAGGCAACTGTGACTGAGATGGTCAACGTGATGTGTTGGAGCAGAATAATGGCTGTTTATCTAACTGTGTTGGTCATTTCATAGAGATATGAAGGAAAACGGGACAACCATTTTTGGTGGGGGGGATCGTTTACAGGAGGTTATGCAACCATGGAGGGGTTTAATTAATCTTCTTCCTCCCTCTGCACACATCACACTTGACTGCAATTTGTGCTATGCACCTTGATTCATAATATATGCACCCACTGTCTTTGCCAATAAACATTTAAGCACTATTTCTCAACTTATCTGGATCAGAAGCAAAACCTACCACTCGTTGTCTGCAGCTTGGACAGCCTAAAATACCTCCTAAAGTCCTCGGCCAACATCAATCAAAAGTCCAATATTTAATGCTTTTTAGTGCCAGTTGATCAAATTAATGCACGACTGGAGCAATTATTCACTGAACAAACAGCGTTCTAAGAAGTTTCACAGTTTTAAATGAGGCCATAAGCCACAAGAGGCCATGATTTACTGTGACTTCACAACAGCTAAGGGGAGTTGTTAGGCACCATTTCAGGAGTGTGTATAATACAATATCAGACATTTTAGGAGTTTCTCAGGGCCTGTAGACATTCTGCCAGTCCTGATATGAAGCTTTAGGCTCTGAGAAGATTATGACGTTTGAGAGATTTTGGCTGTCAATCTTAAAAGGTCAGAGTAAACCCTGAAAGATTATACAATTAAAGGGGAACGCCACCTAAATTAAAAATTCCAATATGTTATTTCCATGGTCTAGGAAAGTTCAATCAATATGTGTGAACATGAGCTCCTCTCTCTCAAAGCCAGAAACCTGAGAATTAAGTCTCAAACTTGCAATGTCATAGGGTATAAAGTGTGGAGCTGATCCATAGACGATGAATGGGAGACTGATTTTGTGGACCAACAGAATGTTTGTTTTCTTTTTTATATCCAAATGAGCTTTATGCTATTGTAGTGTTGTCAGTTGTGAAACAGAAAATGTTCCCATATACTGAGAACGTTCCCCTGGGTGCTCTCAGTGTCATCTACAACGACTCTCCCCATTCATTGTCTATGGAGCGGTTCCACACTTTATACCCTATGACATCACAAATTTTAGTTTAAGCACTCTAGTTTTGGGATTTAGGAGAGAGTTGTTCATGTTTACTAATATTTTTTGGACTGTCTTAAAAAGTATTAATTTTGAAAATGGCCTTAGTTCTCCTTTAAAGGAACAGTGTGTAGCATTTCAGGGGATCTATTAGCAGAGATGGAATATAATATTCATAACTATGTTTTCATTAGTGTATAATCACCTGAAACTACGAATCAATGTGTTTTCGTTAGCTTAGAATGGGACAAACCAGACACTGGCTCTAGACAGAGCCTTTCACGTGTTCACGTTATCTGAAGTCCACCGTAGTTCTCCAACACGCTTGTGAAACTGCGGTAACTTGAGCCGCAGAGTGCAAAACCGTGGTACCGCCATCCGCCTTCTGAGATCCGTTGCTCCTAAAGTAGTGTTATAATGGTAAGGATGGCCTCTGAGAGAGGCGAACGGCGTTACCACGGTTTTGCACCCGGCGGCTCACGTTACTGCAGTCTTGGAAAGGGAGGAGTGAGCGGGTGGTACTCAGTTGGTTGCATCTGCAACCACACCGCTAGATGCCGCCAAATCCTACACACTGTACCTTTTAAGGAGATTAGGTGAAAATAAGCGAGAGCAAGGTGGCATTATGTTTTCTACAACCTCCAGTTACATATGGATTCAAATCTATGAAATCAAAATAATTCTATTCCATCAATAACTACAGTACAAACATGCAGATTTAATAGTGGGTCCAATCTGAAAAGCTTAAATTAAACACCTGTTCTGATCTGTGATTACTTGTTTTTTTTTGTTTCTAGAACCTGATTCTGCGATGCCGATTCCCTCCTCCCTTCCTCCCTGTGTGCTACAAACGGAGTGCGAGGAACAGAAGGTTAACATCTGCGGTGACAATGAATCCTGAGCAGGTATTGTTCAATGATGAATGCTCATGAACGTGTGCTAAGTTGTACAAAATGTTGCACAAATTCCTTCATATTTATGGATTTTCTACCCCCACAAAACACACTGCTTTTGACAAGCTTTTGTCTACAGCTACAAAAATATACTTTTAAATAATAAATCTAATAACAATGATAATCTAACAAGAACCATTCCAACGGTGTGACTGTGGCAGCTCCAACAGTCTTTCATCAAACAATATTCGATGATTTGCTCTGCACATAATGTACTTGTTGAAAATGTTTTATGCCGTTTTGGCAAGCAGCTTTAGTTCCTATATCACTGGGATGTGCATTCACATGAGATCGCTCTAGTCGGGAGTCCTCTGTCTCTGCCAAAATACAGTTAGACGAGTAATTTTTTTGTGGAGTTTTCACCTAACAAATTATCAGATATGGGAGAGAATTTGTACAGGATTAAGATCAGTGACAATCACAAGCAATGATCATAAATCAGTGGGCGTCTGGAGGTAACATTATTCCTATGTGAGTGGAGCTTCAGTGATTAATCTTACTGCACATAAATGGGGAAATGATGGGAGCTCACCAAGCCAGAGAATGAGTGAAGTAAGTAAAACTCTTGGGAGCAGTGATTGAATATGTTGAGCAAATCAGAGTCATGCAAAAGCACTCCACAACCTTTAAAATATTCAATTTCTTCACTTCGTCCCTACAAATTATGTTTTGGTTGTGCTGGATAAGTGGCGCGAGTGTGTGTCTGTTCCTCGCTGTCTGTATTAACCCAGCATGGCCTTCTCATTGTCCTGCCTTGTTCCACTTCTCTCCATCTTTGGGGCCACGCTGTAAATGTACCCCCTCAAAGCTCCTTGGTCATGACTGACATGATCATGGTCGAGGCTCCAATGTACTTAGAGGGCTCTGGTGATTACCTCCTGTCAGCTGTGATCAGTGTCATCATCAGACAGTATCTTGACACCGTAGTAGCCTCCTGTCCGCTGGAGCTGTGTGGTGGATTTCAGTCAGTGGCGGAATCAGGCTGTCTGAGGGGCAGGAGCGAAAAAAATAAAAAGGCCACAACTGCATGTTGTGGGTAGGGCACCAGCGTGCAGAACGTATTCTAGCATGTAGGGCAGCTTATATGGCACTGCATCATGTTTTCTAAATTTTAAGGTCACTCTGGAAGAAACTTCATCACGTTTTCTCCACTGGAAGGGCACCCTAGAGGGCACCTCATCACATTTTCTCCACTGGAAGGGCACCCTAGAGGGCACCTCATCACGTTTTTTCCACTGGAATGGCAACTTAGAGGGCACCTTATCACAATTTCTCCACTGGAAGGCCACCCTAGAGGGCACTTCATCATGTTTTCTCCACTGGAAGGGCACCCTAGAGAGCACTTCATCATGTTTTCTCCACTGGAAGGGCACCCTAGAGAGCACTTCATCATGTTTTCTCCACTGGAAGGGCACACTAGAGAGCACTTCATCATGTTTTCTCCACTGGAAGGGCACCCTAGAGGGCACTTTATCACATTTTCTCCACTGAAAGGCCACCCTAGAGGGCATTTCATCAAGTTTTTCTACTGGAAGGGCACCATAGAGGGCACTTCATCACGTCTTCTCCACTGGAAGGGCACCCTAGAGGGCACTTCATCACGTCTTCTCCACTGGAAGGCCACCCTAGAGGGAACTTCATCACGTCTTCTCCACTGGAAGGCCACCCTAGAGGGCACCTCATCACGTTTCTTCCACTGGAAGGGCACCATAGAGGGCACTTTATCACGTTTTCTCTACTGGAAGGGCACCCTAGAGGGCATTTCATCACGTTTTCTCTACTGGAAGGACACCATAGAGGGCAGTTCATCACGTTTTTTCCAATGGAAGGCCACCTCATCACGTTTTCTGTACTGGAAGGGTACCAAAGGGCACCTCATCACGTTTTTCTACTGGAAGGGCACCCTAGAGGGCACTTTTGCTACGAATTGTTTGAACACGGGGGCACCAAGGGGCCTTCTGTGCAGGACAGTGTGTGTGTGTGTGCGCGCTCTCACTGTTTTTGCAAACATGAAGAGTAGTGGAGGGTAACCCTATCATTTAGCATAAGTCATTTTCAAAGCATGTTGTAAACATTAACATTAATTCATGGGCCGAATATTTGCCTCCTGCAAAAAAAAAAAAAGACAGTGCTTTCCCTTAACAGTCTGGGAGACATTACCCTTGTTTATTTTGTAATCACTAGAGATACTTTGCATTTTACTGCATCATGCCTTAGTGTGCCTCGAGGAACAATATGGAAATGCTAATCCTCCCAACAATCTGCCTCTATCTTTGCTGCCCCGTTTTATTCGACTGCATCTGCATGCAGAATCCAAATAATAGCAATTCCAAACAGATCCTCTAATCACGCCACTTCAGATGTAGCAGGTTCACTATACGGCGAGACCACAGAAGCACAACATATCCATCTGCAACTCTCAGAAAAAGATAACACCTCCCTTCAACAAAATCTGCTCTCCCTGACACATTCCCTGCTGGTCTGGACAATAAATCTTGAGTTTGCTTCCCTTCCACAACGCAGCCATTTGCTGTGAAAAGGCTCTCTCTCTGCTGTGTACGTCTCAACAGATGAAGAAACTGGCTGAGAGAAAAGTCATTTACTTGTGGTCACACTCATGAGTCCAGAGAGCCGTCGCATTATCAGCCCTGTAGCTTGGCAGACTGAGAGATGGCAGGCGGCGGGGGGAAAGGCTACGAGGAGCCACAGATGACTGTGCATTACATCAAATGAGAGGTGTGGTAAACACATGAATATGTGATGCGTGCAGGGGAGGACCTCCTTAAAATGTGGCAGGCAAAAGGACAGAGTGAGAAAATGATCCTCAGAGTGTCTCAGACTTGTTATAGCCTTCATGGTGTCCAGTAATTAAGACTTAGAAGAGCATGGCCTCTGACATCGGCTGCTTGAAAAGCAGAAGAAGATGAAGCTGAAATTAATGCAGTACCATAAATTCTAATAAGTGTCTGCGTGCCAAGCCTGCCTGCTTTTTTAACCTGTGTGCACAAACCTTTTAAATATGCAGAACCAACAGGTTTGTTTGTTATGTCGTGTGGAAAAGTGCCAATTACCACACTGTGCACACAGATGCATCACGAATAATCATTTTTTAAGAGCACGGGTGCACAATCGGGGACCTTCTCCAACACTGAACCATTTGTTGCCCATTTCTCTCTCTTCCTGGGCGGCATACAAACAACAAAACAATGCAACAGTCATTGTGAGTGTCTGTGTTGACCCAATTTCCCCTGATTTTTAGCTGGGGAGGGAGTTGCATGCGCTTCTTCTCCCGCAACGGGGTGAGATGTTCGGGGAATATTTGAATTATTTAAGCTGTCGGGTCTGATGTTGTGGAAACATCATTCCAGTTGGACATTGCTCAGCATATGTGGCTGTTGACACACTGCATGGCATGCATGGTCACTGAGGGAGAGGAGGGGTGAGGAGATGAAGAGAGAGAGAGAGTGACGAGCACAAACAGATTTCTCAAGAAGGGATTATGTTTTTTAATGAGGCAGGCTTATGCTTCCTCATTATAGAGCAAAACACAAGTATATTGAGGTTAAATTATTAAGAGAAACAAATCTGTTAAGTGAAAAACGCGTGGATTTACTTCTGTCAACATAACAGAGAAAATTTGTGTCTTTTTGCATCAGTTAAACATATAAATCCGGAAACACATACATGGCATTTATTTTATTTTGTTTTATTTTATTAGCCAATGTTGTTGTGCGTTTGTGTGGAGACCCAGATGGCTGCCAGACCCTTCCTCGCTGTAAGGGGGGAGAGGGGGGGGGGGGGGGGGTTGGTTTGTTCCAAGGTTAAGTTAGCCTCTGCTCAACAGTCTTGTCACTGGTTGCGGTTGCTTGTTGTTTTTCTGACAGCGGTTTTCCAGCACGCTGGGTCAAAGCACGAGGCTGGAGTCCCAGTCCCAGATTTATTTGAGCAAGAAACGTCGCGCGCGCGCCGTCGTCTTAATTGCCCATTAACGGGAAAGTAACAACGGTGTCGCATTGTGACTGTCCTGAGAAGTCAAAGCCATTTAACAACCGCCATTGTCTCAACTGCATTCCCACACATGTGTTGCTTTAACAACACTTAATCCCTCCCTGCCTGACCACATCTCCATCACACCAGGCTGCAAACACCACAGCAACGCAGCGCCGCATCCTCGCATCAGCACCACTCCGGCATGCAAGAGGGAGAGAGACCTGTTAAACCATCAATTATACTGCGGTGCGCAAACAGCAGTTGTTGCATGTGAATGAAACATTGCCACGGAGCGCGTTTCCAATCATCTCCGGCTATTAATCCCGGCGCCGACATGTGCGCAAACCTAATAAATGACGTTATACATGAAACACATTTTAAAGAAAGAATGAGAATCTCACCACCAGCAGCAATAAAAGGATGTGATTCTTCTCTCTCCCGACTGGCTTTCCTCGGAGTTAATGAGCTTCTTCTGACGTTTGGTCCGACTGATTTCTCCCTCAGCTGTTATTGTCCACTGGGTTTTTTTTTCTTTTTTTCTTCTTCTTCCAGCGGTGAAATAATAGGCAAATCGGCGTCCTCTCGCAAAGCTCTGCCCTCTTCAAACTAACCTTCCCGCCCCCCTCCTTCTACCCATCTCAGATTGGCGCTGGTCAGGAGGGGCAAACCCCGAACCCGAGGGCTGCTGCTGCTGCTGCTGCTGCTGCTGCGTTAGAGGCGCTGATCTGTCACAAGGATCGATGCCCACATGGACATGCGGTGGACGTTTTTGCGCGTTAACCGACCAGCTTGTCAGTGGATGCTCGACAGCTGGAAGGGACTCTTTTTTTTTTTTCTTCCTCCCCTTTCCTCGTGCGTTATTGCACAACACGCTCCCAGGCGAGACACAGTATAGCACAGTGAGTGGGCCCACTTATTCAGCGGGGCTCCGCGCGGTCTGACGCAGGTGCCCAAGGTCCAACCGCTGGCTGACAGAGATGCCAAATCCTGCGAGCCGCCGCTGACAGTGATATAGCAATCTCTGTCTGAGTCATTGCAGTATATAGGAGGAAATGGGAGCAGATCATTCACCACTCTGTGACCTTGATGGGCTAATCAGAGCGAGGAGCCGGGAGAAGAAAAATGAGACATGTCTCCTTCCACTCAACATGTGCTCAAGGTGCCCTTGTGCAAGGCATGTAATGTCACCCCTAACCCCTGCTCACGCAGCGGCAAACAGTACAAGACTGTGCCTGCACTGTGTCAACTCCCAGGTGTGTTTGTGTGAGCAGCAAGCAGTCTCTGACCTGATTTTGTTCTCGGCTGTACAGCATCAAATATATTACAACTGGCAGAAACTGATACGAGTGTCCTGTCTGTCAGATTACAGCTCATATTTCTAATGAAATATTACAGCTCCGTGGATATGATAATTGCTGTAGACAATTTGCAACATGAATCTTTGGGATTTATTCCGAAGACTAATTCTGCAATTCCTTTTTTGCTGTCTACTGTCTTGTTAGATAGCACACATGTTGCTTCCATGTATTTTTTTGTGTGTGTTTTTTGGGGGGTTGAATAGTTCTTGGACAAACATGCAAATCTAAAATAGAGGTAAACTTTTTCAAACTTAAAGTGATGGCAAGTGAAGTGACAAGAGTGCTTCATAACAATTTACAAGATTGTTCTGTTAAAACCCCCATCTTTGATAAATAACGTTACAATTTTACACATTACGATGGCGTTCAAACTGCCCCTTAAAGTGGCAGTAGGCAGTATATTTTTGGCATCATTGGGCAAAAATTCCATAATAATCTTTCAGCATATTGTAATTCAAGTGTTCTGAGAGAAAACTAGACTTCTGCTCCTTCTCATGGCTCTGTTTTCAGGCTTTAAAAAATCTAGCCCGTGATGGAAGACTTTGACCAATCACAGGTGATTTCAGAGAGAGAGTGTTCCTATTGGCTGTGCTCCGGTCATGTGACTGGTGCTTGGCTTCCTTCAAGAGATTTCAACATGACTGCCGGGTCACAAACTTTCTCATTTTACAGCTAAACAGTGCACTACAAGATGATTCTGAAAACATTTGAGTTGAGAAATAGGCATTACAGTAACAGAATATTGATTCATATTTGATCAGCGCTGCTTAGTTTGACCGTTTGGTCGGAGTTTGCGAGTGATTGACAGCCGGCTCTCATAGACAGCAGATCCCAGGTCAGGACTGCTTGTTTTCCTCAGGTCTGTGAAATCTTGCAGATGCCGTTAGGAGCACCGGAGGACACGGAGGCACCTGTTTCATGTACTACTGTCACGATATAGCGACCGTTTTATAAAAATAACTTTTTTTTAATCATATTTGCTCCAATCTTGCCTACTTCAGTTTTAAATGTACAATATTACCAGTTACAGTTCTAGACCATTTAAATGGGGGGGCCAGGCTGGGGCCACATGTGATTTTAGGGTACCAACAATATTAATAATTACCTAAGGAGGTAAGAGTGGTCGTCCACTAATTAGAAGGTCATTGGTTTGATCCCTGAATGCTGCAGTCTACATATTGAAGTGTCCTTGTGCGAGATACTGAACCCCAAATTGCTGTAAGTGTGTGTGTGAATGTTTGTGGCTCCTAACAAACAGGTGGCACCTTTTATGGTAGCCTCTGCCACCCGAGGGGGGTCCAGGATTAATATTCAGGGGCTCTGACCGCCCCTGAATATTACTGCTAAATGTTACCCAGTAATAATAATAATATTGGTGCTCTGGATGCTCATGCAGTCCGACTTCTGTAGCGAGTTGTAAACCAAATAAACACTTAACGTTCATAAGTAATAAATGAGCAAGTTTTGCAGCCAAGCCCTCTGGGATTTAAGTTATATCAGCTCAGACGATGGCCAAACCTTCAGGTAACTCTAGTGAAATTGCAGCCACTTGTTTTGAATTAATTTAATACGATGGACAATAAAATAATTAAAGGATAGGTTTTTCTTTCTAACAGCCAGCAGGGGGCGACTCCTCTGGTTGCAAAAAGAAGTCTGATTGTATAGAAGTCTATGAGAAAATGACCCTACTTCTCACTTGATTTATTACCTCAGTAAAAATTGTAAACATGAGTTTATGTTGTTAATCGCTAGTTTCAAGTCTTCTTCAATACAGCATGATGTTCATTTAGTAAATTATGGTCTTATTTAGAGGGTATGCTTTAGGGCGTGGCTACATTGTGATTGACAGGTCGCTACCACAGCGTTGTCCATTCTGGGAGTTGTCCGTGTTTTCGTCTTAGAACTTTAACTCTTTCAAAGTGTGTTTTCAGTTCAGTAACATTTTAGTCGCCTAAAACTGTCTTATTCAGCATACAGTTGTACTTAGCTCCACCCTCTCGTGTCACTTCTGGTTGCAAAAAAACAAGATGGCGATGACCAAAAATGCCAATCTTGAGGCTTCAAAACCGTGGTTCACAAACTAATGGTTGATGTCACGGTGACTACGTCCTCTTCTTATATGCAATCTGTGCTTTAAACCAACATATTCTCATGCAACGGTTTACATATCTTATGAAAAAGTTATTCCTCCTTTTTCATTCATTTGCCTACAAATGTCTGACAACACGTGTCAATTTCCGCTCGTTACATCCGTACAGTATTTTCAAAATAAATTTCTGTCTTCACAGGAAACCACTTCCTTAGGTTTAGGCAACAAAAAACTTAGTTAGGTTTAGGAAAATATCGTGGTGTGGGTTAAAATAACGCCGGGAGTGGCGTTGCATAAGTACGGAAGTTCTGTCAGTGTTCTGTTCTCCTGACTGTTTATACTTTCAAACACACAATGAACCTCCCTTTTAAGTCCCAGTGACGTTTGTTTTAAATTGAATACAGCACTTGAACTGTCACCACCTATTGCACAGCTTTTCCTGAAGGGAAAGGGGGGAAGTGGGATTCCTCCCTGTGAGGTCCACCCAAAGGTTTCTTGCATCCTTGTCCCTAATTAAGTTGCCGTGGAAGGGTTTCCCCCTCGCTCTCACCGAGGGTATAAGGTTGAGGGTGCCATTTTCATTTATCATTTTCATTTATTGTTTTATTGTAAAGCCCTTTGAGGCAGTAATTGTAATTAGAGGCTGTAATAAACTTGATTTGCTGTGAGCTCCTGTGGGCGAGGAGAGGCAGAGGCGCCTGGCCAGCTCTGCCAAGGAATAGAGACACGGTTTGGGTGCCTGACTTTAGGCCCCGCGTGCTTATTTTAGGCCAAAAATCATCCACGCTCCCCAAAGCTAAACGGTTCCCTGCCTATATCATCAATGCCTCCTGCTGTGTACGCTGCCTTCTGGCTTATTTCTTTAATCTCTCCTCTTATTTGTTTTTTATGTGTAACCTCCCAGCACGTAAAACTCTATACTTGCAAATTTGGCCAGCTGAAAGCATGACATTTTACACCACATTTTTGCCTTCTTTAAGATATGTGGCTAAGCAGGAGCGGTACAATGAATCAGGGACAATGTGCCATTTCCACGCTTTCTACAGTTACCAAGTGCCTTGCAGTTAGCTCCCTTTCAATAATTTCTTGAGCCTGCATAATCATGTCCTCCAGCTAATAATTATAAACTCCAGAAAACTGACACTGAGATATATGTACGTCTCGGCTGCTTTTGTTAATTAGTCCCAGCTTGCGGACTAAGATGTGTTGGCTTTTGAAAAAACTGTATGCAGAAAAAGAGCCATAGTTAATTATCTAATGTAAAGAAAAAATGAATAATAGACTATATGGGAAAGACTTATGCTGGGTACACACTACACCAGAATCAAGCCGATTTTGGGCCCGATTCCCCCCTCGTCAGCAAAGCCCAGATTTTTCGATGGTTCTAAGGATTATCTTTCCACATATTCCTGTGGTGTGAGGTATATGTTGAGATTTTTTTTACATCCCCGATCGGCTCGGAAATCCATCCTGGCCGCACCGATTTCAAATCGTAAATATTAAGCATGTTCAATATTTACGATCGGATATCCTGTTGTGTGTGGGGAACCCCGAAGACAGCCGATGACGCAGTCACGTGGGAAAGAGCGATAGCCAATTGGGAACCAAGCTGACGGAAGCGGAAGGACAACCACTGCCGTAGTCATGGCGGCCGTGGCTAATGCATGAGCTAATGGGAAACGCGAAGCATAAAGTAGCAGTAAGATGGACCTCAGAAATGGAGGACCAACTTGTTGATTTGTGGCAACAACACGTGTGTTTATTTAACATGTCTCCATGACTTCATCCATCCATCCTTCGTGAATTTTCAGTACTAAGTAGTTAAAAAACTAACATTGCTAATTCTTTCTGTCGTCCGCCATGTTTGTTTACACTGAAGTCACGTTTGATTGTGAGATATTTTGCGAGATATCCGTATTTTTTGAGTCGGGTTCATGAATTTGTTAGTGTGTAGCGTGCTGGTCAAATCGTTGCTCTCCACACACTACAAGAACAAAACTGTTAAATCTAACATAACACGTCGTTATGTGTGGGCTCTCTCACATTTGCAACATCTGTTAAGATTTGAAAAATCTTTTGTTCTCGGCCAGCCTTTAGCAGCCGAAGTATTCTCAGCCCGATCAGCTGATCCATTTATGAAACCCGACCATTACTGCATCTCTCAGTCTGTCAGTTTTAGCACATCCCAGGATCCAAAACACTGTAATCTCTGAAGTCACATTGTTCGAGAAGCAGACTCGAGACTCAAAGATTGTCAGTTCAGTTTGGGTGTGAAGGAGAAATCTTTATCACTCGATAACATCTAGTCCTGGGGGTCACTCTGAATGAGAGGCTTAAGCCTCAAGAGGTGCCGCCGGCCAAAAGGTTTCACCCGGCGGCTCCGAGGTGTGAACACATGTATCTGAATGTCATGTTGCCGAGCAATCTCATTGTCACATCCAACCTTTCGCTTTGTGTTTTCTCCCCTTTATTCTTCTTTTCTCCGCGTCTAATGACTGTGACCTTTTTGACATTTTGTATTCCTGAAAATGAGGCTGCTGTTTTTCCAACATTTGTTATATCACATATTGAAAATTCAGCCAAGGGGCCTGCGTTCTGGTTGTTGTTGTGTGTGCGTGTGGCCGGGTCTGAGCCACAGGTGGGCTGATGAATAAATGCATGACGTTTTGAAGACTTGACGCCTTCTCTTTCATGAAGACGAAGCGGCGTGTCAGATTCTTGCAGATGGGCGCGTCGCGTCGTCAGATCAGATCAATGGGTGAATAACTACCCGCCGTGGAGCCCCCTTAAGACAGCTCTAAGTAGCTGCTTAAATTAATGAACAATCAATCCCATCACTATGCATATAACAATGTCATGTGCATGACGTGCTAAATGTATATATTTGCAGGCAACGCTCAAATCCAGGCAGGAAACACAAGTTATGCACGCCACATCAGCTGGCCATCAGCTTCTTCTAATTAGCGCTAATTACTGTCAGCATTTAATGCCAGGCAGTTCATTGAAGCTGTCAGCTCTTCATTTAAGCCATCAGCTCCTCTGTCATTCAGTGGCTCTGCCACGCTGCTCATTGTGTGGATTCGCCACCCCAGTCTCTTCTTGTTCTGGTTCCCTAGTAATCAAATCCACTTGCAGTGGTATGTTTCTGTGGGCCTGTCCCTCATAATAACTTGCATTCCGCATCTCAGCGATAATGCGTTTGCAGGGCTCTGCTCTGTGCACCGCCGGGCCGATTTCATCTCGACTTGTGTGGGTTCTGACAGGGAGAACCGCAGAGAGTCTGTGTCGCCAAATACAACTGCGTAAACATTTTTACTTCATGACAGAAATGTTTCTGATTGAAATGTGCACGTTTACCACCAGGGACTGAAATTAACTTTTTTTCACTGCCTGCCACTGTGGTAATTTTTTTGTCTGCCACTCATAAATTTTATCTGCTCCTTTTGAAATCTATGCACTAAATGAAGGAATAACATTTTAGATCTGATGTCATTCAATGTTGGATATATTTTACACAAAAAACATATGCACGGTAAATTACAGTGTTTGAATTACACTGTAGCTTCCGGGAGCCCTATTTTTTGCGGGTGGGAGGGTACTGTACAAAATACTGTACTTTGTTATTGTCATCTCTAGTGGTTATTTGCATAAAAACTCAATTCAAATTAGGAAATAAATGATTGTATTTTTTATATAAATATTTACTTTGATTAAAAAAAATCTTGGCATCAGCTGCTTAGAGCTAATGTTAGGAAGTTAAACAGGTCATAATTCACTCTCTATTATCTATCTTATATTGCTGTTAAAGCATCTACTTCAAACAACTGGATATATTCAAGTTTCTCACCAAGATTACATTTGACCACATCATGATAAAGTTAGAATTTACCTTCGCCTAATAGTCAGTTTTAATGAATGGCGCTTCGACGCACCATAATGTAACTCCATGGACCTTCTGTTAACGTTAGTATCTTCGTTATTTAGCCAAGCAGGACTGTGCTGCCCACCTGCTGCTAACAGGTAACGTTACTAACTCTCTCATGGAAGCATGAGATGCCAAGGAAACGGAAAACTATCCAACGTCTTCCCATCCCTAGCGTTTTCCCTGTCTGCCAAAGTGGTGGATGGCCTGATGATTTTACCTGCCACTGCCAACAATTTACCCACATTTGATGGGCGGCGGGTGCTAGAGCCAAACTTTGCATTTAAGTGTTGTATATTGATTTAGGAGAAGTCACAGTGTATAAAGGAAGTGCTGTGATCATCACAGAAAAATCAAGCATCACAAATCATTGTCAGCCATGCAATTAATCACCAAGTGCTTTGGGATTCAGCACGTAAACACTGTTAGCTTGATGCTAATTGCTTTTGAAAGATATTGTTGCTTGTTAACACGTCCTCACTCCATCCATCAATCTGTCCACCCTCTGCAACCGTTCGCCCTGTCTCCCAGAGTCTTCGTCCCTGCAGTAAACACATTGACAAAACAGGTCATTTTGGCAGTGTGCTCTGAAATGACCCAAGGTTGTTGAGGTCATGTACAGTATAGATCACCAACGTTTCAATTTAAAAGTATAACGACACCCCGACTGCTTCGCTTCATGCTGCACAAATGAAATCCCCTCAAAGCAATCTGCAATTGAGACCAAATTAGCTCCAAATAATCCCAGATGGGACTCTGGCATTTTCCACACAAGATGCATGGCTGCTCTGAGGACAAAAGGTGCTCCTGGCCAAACACGTTTCTCTACAGCGATGCTTCCCAATCCTGGTTGTTGGCACTCCGGGTACTGCTGATTTTCTATCCCATCACCTCGTTAATTGAAGCTCATTGCATTCTCTCGGTCTTTAATCAGCTCTTGATTAGATGGCTGGAATGAAAGCCAAGAACATATTTAAAGTGAAAACCCCTCCACGGTCGTCCCAGACGTATATATACACAGCGGGCCTTTTGAGACTAGGTGAGCACTGCTTGTCCCAGAAGTGTGTTGTAGCCTATTTGGCTGTCGAGCACAGAACACAAGTTTATATTTGTTCTCAAAAATAGTTCTCTGGAGATTGCACAGGTTTGTGCTACTGCATCAGACCGACTTAAGCTCCAGGTTGTGTATTTGTGCTGTTTATTTCACAAGGGACAACTTTTCTAACTTTGCAAAAATACTGTGAGGCTTAATATGAGCTCAACCCTTTCACTTAACAAAAAATATACCTTTTAATGTGTATGTGTAATTAATGTGTATATTTTATTCAAAGAGGACCTATTATGTTTATTTTCAGGTCCATACTTGTATTTTGGGTTTCTACTAGAACATGTTACATGCTTTAATGTCCCCCCCCCCCCGAGAAGCCCAGTCTGCTCTGATTGGTCAGCTGGCCCACTCTGTTGTGATTGGTCAACAGAAGCAAACTCTTCAGACTCCACTCCAGCTCGGCTCTAATTAGCTTTGTTTGAGGGTGTGCCAAACCAGCCGCTAGGCAGGTATTATGCAAATGTGGTACTTGGTGACATCACCACATTACTGAAGAAAAGGCGAGACTTTAAGCAAGGTGTTTCAGGCAGTTCAGGAGCAGTGTTTCTGTGGGGGAGAGTAACTCCCTTTGGGGTGGACTTCGGGCTTTGTAACTTTGCAGACCTTTTACATGCACAATAAGCTATAAAACACACTAAAGGAAAGGGAAAAAGCACAAAAGCATAATAGGTCCTCTTTAATTAGGTAGTTATGCCCTAATATAAAGAAACTTTTTCAAAACATATGCAGGTATACTTTACAGGTTGATCTTCCCACCACATTCAGAAGCTGTACTATATCTATACCTATAAACATAATTAGCATTAAATACCGTCAGTTACTTGGCTGTTGGTTTAATTCTTTCGATCTCTATAGATGCTATTAGGAATGTCTTTTCTCACATTTAATTACAGTAGCAGACCCATTTTAATAACTTATAGAAGTGGTGTCACTCCCACCATTTTATAGCTGAACAGTATCATTATCAGTAAATAACCATCTGCCTTCAAGACCAAAAAAATACAGATATGTATTTGGTAAACAATAAGTAAGAGAATCTGCTCAATTAAAAACTGGCATAAAGACAATGTTTCCTGTTTCATCTTCACATCTACCAGAATACTTGTCAAGTAATTCCATATCAAGTACAAATTAATAATAACCCTAAAACTGGAGCTTTAATTAAACTTAGCTCAGTCTTGTCTGTAGATCAGACTCTTGAATTTCCTCTGTGGTTGAGCAATCTTCCATCTCAGGAGACTTCTACTCTGACAGTAGAATCATTTGGAAAAATTGTTTTGTGTTAGCGGTCAATAAGGAGCTCTTTATGCTAATGAAGTACCTGAAAACTAACATATGCAAACACATATATTAGTTTATGCGCGCGGAAGGAGGTGCATGCTAAACTCAACAACCCAGCTGTATTCTAACCTTAACTTATAACTATCCTTACTAGCTACAGGCTCCTTACATGCATGCTAATAACTTATTTGAAGAGTTGGGTTTCTGAGATAGACAGCGTTTTTGTTAAGAACATACATAGACTAACTTATCAGAGTTAACCTGAATGCATCAGTTTTGGACAAATTTGTGTAGAGGTGTTCATGGTACTAACCATTCGTGAACTCTGGATTGATTCTCTTCATGAATTCGGCCAGCCGTCGTCATCTCTGTGTTTCTCTGCAGAGCATGTGCAGTTGTCAGAAGACCCCTCTCGCGATAGCAGGACTAACAGGTACGGGAGGCTAAATTACGAATCCTGCTATGGCGAAGGCATCACCCGCCCTACTCTTCCTCTGATTGGCTAGTACTCGTTGCCCTCGTTGGTTGGATTGGTTAGGTTTAGGCACGAGGATTGAGATTGGTTAGAGTTAGGGTAAGGATATCAGCCAATGGGAGGCAGAGTAGGGCTGGTCATGCCTTGGCCATAGTGTGATTCGTAATATCTAGTACGGGAGGCGTAGAGCGAGGGGAGATTGTTCACTAGTTAATCGATTGCGGATGGTGTCGTTCTCTCAGATGGAAAACAAAATACAAATAAAACGTGCTAAAACGGATCGCCAAATATAGTTTGACAGCCCGCCCAAGTAAAGTCTTTAGATGGAATCAATGTGATCACTATTGATCAATACTCCAAATCATCACCATATTATGTTGCACATGACTGGACATTTCTGCTACTTGCTCCCAATGTTTGGAACTATTTGACGTCTCTGTCGCCCGCCATTGACAAAAAAACTGATGATGTTTGAAAGATGTCATTGGGGGAAAACAAGATGTGCCCAAAGCCAAAAACATATTGAAATTCTTAGAAAGGATAATATTTCTAAGAATTTTCTTAAAATGTCACTACAAGCACAAACTGTTCCTGTACAAAGGAAACGTTGGAACAGGACCTCAGGGGGTGAAACTGTATAATGCTGCAGCTTTTACCCAGAACCCCTTATCTGTAGTCGCATCAATCTCTGCTGCTAACTCCCAGTTATCCTGAGTATTTAAGCTGCTGAAGTTAAATAGAATAATAAGGACATAATAAATAATGAACAATTAATGTAAATATTAAAGGAAAGAATTTAAGTAAAACCTTGACTCTGTAAGAATGCGATGGTTATAGTAATACAATGATGAATACTATCGACAGTGCTCATAAAATTCTAATAATGTTGGAAGAGGAGCTACATTATAGATGGCTCTTTTTGATACAAGGGACATTTATGAGATGTAATTCTCCTATTCTAATAATGTGATTTTGGATGAGCCGGGTGATGGAAAAAGATTTAAAATTCATGCTATTGTTTATTTTTTAAGCAGCGTTTTTGTCTTCACCGCACAGATCAAAGCAGGGAGATTAGGGGGATGACATGCAGCACGCATCCTGTGAGAAAAGTTTGCAAGGTATACACATTATACCACTGAGCCATCCGCATGCCAACTGTAAGGCCAGCAGTTACATAACATATGTCAAAATGTATTTTGTCTAACAGTGAGAGCACATAGAGGCTGTGTACAGGTTTTCATGTAGTGATGAACATGTTTAAAGCAGCAGTAGGCCGGATTGAAGCAAAAAATATATTTTTATAAATTGGTCACTATATTCTGACAGTAGTGCATGAGACAGGTAATCTGAAAAAATCATGTGCCTCTGTGTCCTCCGGTGCTCCTAGCGGCATCTGCAAGATTTCACAGACCGGAGGAAAACAACCAATCAGAGCCGAGCTCTGTCGTCTCTGAGCAGCTGTCAATCGCTCGCAAACTCTGATCAAACGCTCATACTAGGCAGCGCTGATCAAATATGAATCAATATTCTGTTACTGTAATGCCTATTTCTCACCTCAAATGTTTTCAGAAACATCTTGTAGTGTACTGTTTAGATGTAAAATGAGAAAGTTTGTGACCCGGCAGCCATGTTGAGATCAGTTGAAGAAATACCAAGCACCGCCCACCAGCTGGAGCAAACTTTCTCATTTTACAGTTTAACAGTACACTACAAGATGTTTCTGAAAACATTCGAGGCGAGAAATAAGCATTACAGTAACAAAATATTAACTCATATTTGATAAGCGCTGCCTAGTTTGATCGGAGTTTGAGAGCGATTGACAGCTGCCTTCATTGAATGAACAGCAAATAGGAACACTGTCTCTCTGAAATGACCTGTGATTGGCCAAAGTCTCCCGTCACGGGCTAGATTTTTTTAAAGCCTGAAAACAGAGCCAAGAGGAGGTGCAGAAGGCTAGGTTTGTCTCAGAACACTCGAATTACAATATGCTGAAAGGTTATTATGGAATTTTTGCCCAATGATGCCAAAAACATTCTGCCTACCATCGCTTTAATTAATATCTTTCTTTAACATAAGGTTTGATCTTTTATCAAGTAAAAAATAAATCACATAGTATCTATTTCTTAGATGTACATCCAGGCAGGCCCTGGTGGTTTGAGCTACATGTAGCATTACTGAAAAAGAACCTGTCTGTCAGTCTGCTCTATAGGCTTCAAAGAGTTTGCAGTTGTGATGTGGATATTACGAAGCAGAAACTGCTTTCAAGATTTTTTGGGATGGAGAAAACCTGAAAGAATGACTTCTGCCGGGGAACATTTCCTGCTTCAGTCAGACAGACATAACAACCATAGATCCTTGAATTAAGCTGTGAGCTGAAACCACAAATGTCTGTTATTAACCCATTTGTGCCCAAAGACTGTATTTAGTAGGATAAGGAAGACGCCACAACATTGGTTCTGTTAGGTCAAAAGTCTTGAAATTTGGTACGAACATACTTTGGGAAAGTATCACATGAAAAATAACACTCTAATTAATAGTCAAATACAGGATTTTTGAAAAATTAGGAAAAATGCTAACATTGTGTTAATTAAATGTTATCCATATGAAATATATATATATATTTTACACTGCATATGTGTGCATAACTTTGATATTCAACTTGCTATGAGTTCATAGATACCAAATACTTGATTGTGCTCCATAGTTTCTGAGATACAGCTGTTTTTTTTTTATCATATTGTATATAGTATTTGGGCACATGGGACTACTGTTTTTTCTTAAAATTTAAGAGTTTGAGTTTGAGCCTATTGCAAAAATAGTAGTCCCAGTAAATAGTAGTCCCATGTGCCCAAATACTAGACATAGTATGATAAGAACAACTCACTTTTCAGGTTTGAAAATGTCTTCACATTTGTGCTTATAGGCCAGCCCAGAGAACACTTCCACCGAGGGATATTACAAATTTCAGTTGCGGGCACAAATGGGTTAAACAAATTAAACATTATATAACTAGGTATGCAAAAGCCCTGCATGTTTATTGTACACATAAACTTTTGTTTGCACAAAATTACATAAAATCCTATGTTACTTGCATTTCTGCCCCTCATTCATGCCATTGATGAGGCTGCTAAAAGTAAAGTTTTTACTTAAATCTTAGAACTTAGTATTATATCCTTTTGTAAATCCCTTGTTGTAGACACAGTTTCCCATGTTAAGTACGGAAAATGTGATAAATTCAGAAGATGAAGAGGGAAAGAGGCTTATCTAGAAAGAGGAGAGACACAGCTGCGATACTGTATATCTAAGAGGATGTGAAGTTGCTCTTTCTGTAGATAGAGTTGGCACTGGCAGCGTAGCCATTTGCTGCAGAGCAGGGAAGTAGTAATTCAAAGTAAACCAACAGAAATGAATTATTGATGTGTTATGAGAGACAACCATACATCATTATGGCGTTTTAGGTGGAAAGAAAATAAGAAAGAATTATTGAGTAGGCACAAGTTAGGTCAGTCTGGGTACACAGGGGAATGGGAAATGAAAGCATGCAAACATCAACTTTCTGTCGTGCCAAAGAAAACAAACGCCGGCCCTTTAGACCCAAGTCCATCATTCAGCTTTCTGTTTACTTTGGAGAGCTCGCCGTGCCATAGGAAGATGGTAGTAAAAACGCTTTAGTGTCAAGCATATGGAAGTCAAAAGCATAAAGATAGTGGAAACACTCTGAGCCTGCAGCCAAGGCTGAACAGTGAACAGTTTACAGCTTGGAAAAATGTGGCCGGGGCTTTCATCAACAGCCAAAGGCATCTTCAGAGGCAGATTAAAAAAAAAAAAAAAAAAGTGCAACGAGCGGCTGTGGTAGAAGAGAAACGACTTTACTGTACAGTATCTGGGACCCAAAGTCTGAAAATTCACCTCAGGGGATACTCTAGGTGGCTTACAGCAGTTTGTGATATACAGCGATGGAAGGTTGCGGTTAGTAAAATGCAGTTACTGAAAAGGCCAGCCATTTTAATCTGATCCACTCCATCCCCATAGGTGTTTCTGCTTTTTATTCACAGTGATAAGGTTAACGTAAATCACTGGATCTTTGATTTTTGAGAAATTAAAAAATTATTGATTATATCCCATTTTCTGACAATCAATAAAGCCTGTCTAATGACTGGAATTGATCAACATGGCGGCAGAGAGAGGCTGACAAGACGGGTCATGACCTTTACGATCACTGAAGGATCTATGGTAATGAAAGGCCCTGAAGCAATTATCTTGTCAGCTCTGGGATTCTCTGTATGATCAATTGACCAATATGGCCTCATGTCTACAATCACCTTAAGTCTTCAGTAGCCTCCCGAATGTGTTGGACCTGTCAAAGCAAACAGTGCAATAATCAACACCGAGGAGTTCGGGTGACTTTAAGCCCCGATTCAAATGTCACAGCTCAGAGCACATCAGCACAGCCGCCGCGAGATCACAAGCAAGTGCTGGTTTGAGAAATATGTGTGTGTGTGTGTGTGTGTGTGTGTGTGTCACAGAGGTGTGCGTGGGTTTGACAGTAGCTGTGTGCAGTCAAGATGGCAGCAAGGACTCCAGTGAAGCATATTAAATCAACAAAAGCAACTCTGTGGTAGGTCTTAGTCATCCTGTGGTTTCTATCAGAACAGAAAGCAGAGCTATACTTGTGAGCAGTGGTCGTTGCCAATCAAGATCAGATTTTTGTTTTTATTATGGATTCATTTGTTGATTGTCTTATCTATACAATGTGAAAAATATTTTAAAAAAAAAATAAAATGAAAAAAATAATGTTACTTTTGGACAGAGCCAGGCTAGCTGTTTCCCCATTCCCAATCTTAGCGCTAAGCTAAGTTAGCCAGCTGGTGGTAACTTCATATTTACCAGACAGATGAGGGTGGTATCAATCTATTTTTGGCAGGCAAATAAGCATATTTCCTAAATGTCGAGCTATTCCTTCAATACGTTCTTAAAGATCTCCTCAGCATCAGCTTTTCTTTTTTTACATGTAGGTCCGCTGCTCAGCATGTCAGAATAAGATTTCTGTGTTTGAAGATCCACTATAAAGAACCAGAAAAAAAAACTGCTAAATTATACAAAGCCTCACATTGTTGCTGGAATTGTACAGATTGTGGTCTGATGTGAGTGCTTCTTTTGTTTTAGTGGATCACAATGTTTTCATTTCTCTGATTACAGTACTTCACAGCATGGAGATGCTCTGTTTACTGAGCGGAAAGATTGTAGCAAATAACACTGTCTGGTACCAACGAAGCACACTGGAACCATTATTCCTCTTTATACGCTCCCACAAGGGACAATTACCAGAAAACCATGTCAGGTTTTTCACACTGATACCGTACACATGGCCCGACATTTAAGGACTCGCCGTCCTCTGAATTTGATGAATGAGTATTTTGATAATGAGGTGGCTGTGCCGTCCCACTGCAGGACACTATTTTGAATAACGCATTTCAAATTGAACAAAATAACCCCATGTTTGCTCTGGGCACAAAGTGGCAGAGGAGTACTGTAGCAAGCTAGTCTGCCATAACTTTAATCCCCTACCACTGGGGCCATGGGGCTGTAATGTCAAGGTGAGAAATCTAGACTTGAATCCCGAAGACATCCACTACTAATGATCGGATTTTTCCTGGAAAATGTGTGTGGAGTAGGGGATGAATAACACTCTTCCTTAGAGGTTTCACAGTGGGGAATTTTGCCTGGGGCATGAATTCATGCAGTCAAGACTGGTTTTATTAACCCCCCACACTGGAAACAGAATTATATGATGAACAAAAAAAAAGAAAAAAAATTGAGCATTGACTCTTGTCGTCCACGTCTACCTGGCACTGTAGAGGTGCTCATTTTTACTTCTTGGGGTATTGTCATTGCGAGGGTTTTAAGGCTTCCCATACAGTAGAAAAGGAATTTGAGGCGGTAGCTCCCCCCGCTGACTCCTCCCACATTTGGACACTTTTGGGCAGGAACTGTCAGTCCAAATGCAGTTTACTGCTTGCTTCTATAATTTATGGTGTAGTTTAGGTTCACTTTAAAAAACAAATCAATGCCTGATCACAGTTTCAAAATAACAGGTCGCAATTGACAGGCTGCAATTGCTGTAATTATCAGCAGGTGGTATTGGTGACCATGCTGTTATTTTTTAGGTCACAGTTTTAGCCTCATGGATTGGTCTTTGCATCATTTTGGTCCAGACTGAAATATCTCAACAACTATTGGAGGGATTGCCATGACGTTTGGTACAGACATTCGTGTTTCCCTGAAGATGAATTGTAATCATTTATTTATCAATTCATTGATGCTGCCTACAGTCAGTGTGGATTGATACATACCATAGACTGTATAAAATATGGATGCAGTCTTTGTGACGTCACCGGTAGGTTTCGGAAGAACTGTTGTGAAGCTCAAAGTGGGTGGCTCCGGCTGACTCCGTCTTGGCAGTGACAACACAGCCCAACTCCTGGTTAATCCAAAAGTGCCCGGTACAGCACCCACCTGTAACTAAAAGCAGTCTCACACTTAATTATGCCTTCAACTAACTTTAATAACTTTAAGCCTTAGTATAATTTAAACAGGTTATATAAACCCGTCCCTCAATGCCTGTATCCTAATGCCATAATATGAAAACGGTAATATTCGCCTCACCGTGGAGCTCGTTTGGTTATCAGGCTAACGATATCATTCACTCTACAAGTTGAGAATGATGCTCCCGACACAAAGTAGAAATAAAACTTGTAAATGTATAGAAATAATGTTAGAGGAACCTCTATCCCCACCAGACAAGTAAGTTCAAACTTGTCTGATGGATGGATGGATGACAGCTGGATGGATAGATATAATAGAACCACTGTCCCACTCTTATAGTATATTCCCAACATAATCTTTCCGTTGTTCAGAGTAAGAACCGACATGTTGCAGTGCATTCCATCTGACAACATAAGTGCAGTAGCCTTGTCAGTGATGCTTCCCCAGCAGTGCAGATGGTGGAACAGTATAAATTGTGAGAGCTTGTCAAGGATCTTGCCACAACCAGCAGTACGGTTAGTGTGGTAGGGTATAAATTTTGATGGTGTGCTTGGACTGTTAGCTGCAAGTGCTTATTACCGCTGGCTCACATCTACAGGGAAGCTGTCTGTAATTCTGGACCACAGTAATGTACTTTTGGATGCACATTTAAAATAACTATCTTAATTATTAACAAAGAGTTATAGTTTGGTAGATTAAAAGATGATCTATTTTATTTTTTCAACAGTAATTTTGGACATTATTTAGCTTCTTTTTTTTTTTTATAGCCGAAAGTGAGAGGCGGAATTGATTGAGAGAGAAATGAGGCTGGTGTGCTGCTTTCATGGTACACGCTTTAGTGAGCTAAGCCAGCGGGACACCAATTCCAATCTCTGTTTTAATGATCAAGTGAAGACGGTGGTTCAATCCTTTCTCTTTCTCCTTTATTATCCCTCGCTGACCTCAAGAAAGCTATCATTGCTTTCATCTCTCCTCATCTAGATTAGTTGGTCTCATCCGCTCTCGGCCACAATTCACTCCACCTTCTGCAATTAGTGCAACATGCTGTACACTGTACTTTTAACCAATCGACTGAGTCCAGATCATATCATGCCCATGTAAGTCTCACTACACTAGTTTCTAGATTGCTTCAGAAAGTCCAATTCAGAGCATTTAATTCCTTATAAGCCTGTGTGCAACCTCTGATCTACTGGTAGAGACCCCGGGGTGTAAAGTTCCCCGCGGCTCTTGCAGCTTTGTATGCCTATGTATTATGCATTTAGATAATCAACACATGTAATGTCAGCCCCTCTTATCACTGATAATTGTCAACAGATGGTTTACTGGTCAATAACAGCATCTTTATCTCATATGAATCACATTCATTCAACAATTTTCTTGAACTGGTTTACAGTTCTCTTCATATTAGAACGTTTATATTGAACATAACAATATGCAAAGTATTCACTAGCATCATTTTTTCAATTGTTTATTCTTAAAGCTTGTGGAAACTACCAGCCCGTTCTCATTCCCAGGGCGTCAAATACCGACGCTTTGTCACGGCCGTCGGCGTGTGATGCCGCCGCACAAGGCTCCAGTATGAGACGCACCGGGCTGTCCATTAACTACAATGTAAGAAACAAAGAAACACACTGAGGGCGGGCGGGAGGGGGAGGAGTCGGACGGATCCAGCAAAAACACAAGGCTTTCATCCAGGAGTCCGCTGGTCGCATCACTTTCACGTTACGATCAGCTGTTTGTTTGTGTGCCGTGTTCACAACGTTCAGTTTCATTTTCAGTTAATAAATGTAGTAGTTTTCAGCCCAACCGTGTAGTTTTTCCTAAACCTAACTATAGTGGTTTTGTTGCCAAAACCTTAAGAAATGTCAAGGGGCGTGACAAAGCGGCAATATGTGACGAGTTGGGATGAGAACGGGTTGAAACTACCGATTAAGCAGTGCACATGCCTAGTGCCTACGTTTACCCATAATGCAACTCAACCGATGACAGTTTTGATCGGAGATTTGGGTGTGTTACGCTAGTAGTGGCTGATGTGGCCTTGAGCTGCTAGCCTCGAACAGAGATGAGGAGCGGGCTACAGAGGTCTGTTAGCTCACTTCTTTCTACCTCCACACCCACAGGTTTCATTCATTTTCAAACTTGTAGCCCAAACTGACTTGGCTCAAGTGACTTGAGGCGAGTTGTCAGACTTCACACAGCTCCTTCTGGAGCCACAAAAGGCTTTATACTGCTTCTTTTTTTTTTTTTTTTTAAACATATGCAGTGGTACTTCCTGAGACTTGTAAACGGATTATCAGTGGAGGTACCCTCTAAGATTAGGACACTACATCTTGGTTAAAGGAACAGTGTGTAACAATTAGGGGGATCTATTAGCAGAAATGGAATATAATATTGATAAGTATGTTTTCTTTAGTGTATATCCACCTGAAAATAACAATTGTTTTGTTTTCGATACCCTAGAATGAGCCGTTTATATTTACATACAGAGTGGGTCTTCTTCATGGAGCCGGCCGCCATGTTTCTACAGTAGTCCAGAATCGACAAACCAAACATGGCTCTAGATAGGGCCATTTGCGTTTTCACATTTTTGCGTCGGCCACCGTAGTTCTCCTAAACACTTGGTACACGGGAGAAGCTTCAGTTGGTTGCAATCTGCAACCTCACCACTACATGCCGCCAAATCCTACACACTGCACCTTTAAGGTTAGGGAAAGACTGTACCCAAGGAACGTTTGAGTGGTGATTACTAGTGACAAACACAGAATACTTGCATCAGAACAACATTTTGGAGACAGGGTTGATAACCCAAGGTATGAACTCTCTACACTAAAATATTTACCTCTTGACTTCTACTTTCCAATACGCACTGTGGAGTTGCTGAGCATCGACTTGCTCATCTGGAGTCCAACCACGGTCTGGTGTTATCCCAGGAACAGTGAGCACAGCTTTACAAGGCAGGAAGAAGCTGCTGAAAATCAAATTCCGACTCCACACCTCGTATCTGCAACAGGATCACGTAAAGTGTGTTTTCATCAAAAAAGTAAACCTCCCATAGTTTTCATCACAAGACTGGATTAGGCCCAGCTATGCATGCACGGCTCTCCCAGCAGCATTACCGAAGCACCTGCCAAATGTTTTTATCACAGCTGATTGTAAGAATACATGTTGGGCATTTCCTTTTTATCTAAGTGGAACAACCCCTCAGCCTGCCAACAGCTGAACTCAGGAGAGGGGCTTGCTTTTTGCTGAAAATAAACAGCGAGACTGTGAAGAATTTCCATCAGATGTATTACAACAACATTTTTTGGCAGTGATTAATATTGATAATATTCAGTTAGGGATTTAATGCACTTAGTGACAGGGGCATACTGTACAAGAGATAGTGTGTGTGTGTAAGAAAATGGTACTTCAAAATACATTCATGTAATATTAATGAGATTTATTTCTGAATTAATTCTTCTTTTTTAGCTCTTTATACTGTTAGCTTCATTTTCTTTTTAGTTTTCAAGCACTTTTTTTATTGCATTCTTTCACAAAATGCTCCATATCAAATAATGTTTGATTTGATTTGAGCTATAAGGCCATGTGCAGGTTTTAGTCACCCACCAAAACATGAATATTCAGCCTTACGTGCTGAAAGACTTAGTTTCACGGGTTCGTGTAAGCTCAAGATTTCACCATGATTTACACAGGTCCGTAGATGTAAGAAACACAGAATGAGAAAGATTAATCAGGCAAATAATATTATTTTTATGACTTAATGGCATTCTTGGTTACGCAATTACCCCTGCACCCCCTTAATCATATGCTGAGCTGTAATGTTGGGGATTAGCCTTGCCCTATTTTTCCTTCTCACACTACAGTACAGAAGCTCTTCTACCTCTTCATACATCTCCCTATTCCTTCCTCATCCTGTTCCTTTTTTTCCTCTTTATTACTGTATCCCAACCCTCAACGATCTTGCAGGAGCCTAACACACATGATAATTTAATCGTGGTGCTGGTGCAGCTTTAATACTATAAGCTGTGATGGGAAGCGCTGCAAAGCGGCAAAGCTGAAGGTGTGTGTGTGCCCTTCTTTCGCTGGTATTTCTCTTCTACAACTCTACTATGTTTCTAGTCCTTTATTATGCTGATATTTTACGCTCACATGACCCGTTTTGCTTGTAACACAGTATATAATGTTTCACTGTTTGTAAAGCTCTCACTCATCGTAGTACCGTGTCCGCTCAGATGGATTGGCCGGTCCTGTACCATCAGTGACTGTTTCATTGGTACAACTTAATCCAGTGGTTCCCAACCTTAGGGGGGCGCCAAAGATCACAGGGGGTGCGCCAGGATTTTCATATACTCTCTAACTAAAACCATACTAACACACTTACTGGATAATATATGCAAAAGTCTGCATATAGAACTATAGACAGAGGTAAAGATATATTTTTTTTTGCACAGTTGCAGATAAATATTATGTTACAAAATAATATTATTAGTATTAGATTACAGTGGTGGCTGCGTAGAATTGTTTCTGACTCGTGTGGTCCAAATATTTCCAATAACTCCAGAGCGTTGTAAGGTCCAAAAGTCAAAATGTATTGAAAAAAAGACAGATGTAATAATTTCCAAAATTCACTTTTTTATCAAACAAAATATTCAATCCATATTTGTTGGTGTTTCGCCTTTCAAAACGTTTTCACTGCGGTCAAAAAACAATTTGCTCTCCCGCTTGCCGCACACAAAGGGTGGCCCACACAGTCTAGCAGCAATCTAACAGCACCATAAATTACATTTATTTAACCACAATAACAAAAAATCTATTTCGGCTCTAACACTGTTATAGAAAATGAATTAAGTTGTTACAAAAACAAAAAGATCATATTATGTTTCTGCATGCGCTTGGCGAATCTGTCAAGACTTCATCACTTAATTTATGTTGACGAAAGTGCCGAGTTATATTCATTAAATAAAGTTGATTTAATAAAAAAAAGACTAACTCATTTAATACACTGAATCACCTTATTCAAATTGGGGATTTTGTTCGAGGGATTGTAATTATTTTTAGGGGTGATGACTTTGGGGGGGGGAATAGGTTGGGAACCACTGCCTTAATCTGTTGTGGCATTCTGGGTCTGTCGCCTTGTTATTTGTGCTCTTGTAGCACCAGAGCAGCACTCTGTGAACTCGCTGCCTATGAGCTACAGTAATTGTCTTTGCTATCAGCACCTAACATCCAAAATGAATTAGGGAAACAGCTTTTGTGCAGTCTGTTCCCCTCTCTCTTTTGGACAGCTTGGGTGACAGGAACTTCTTGCACCGTCTCTCTCCCAGTTTTTGAGACAGCAGTATGATGGATATTCTTGTGCTCTGTGCAGTGTTATGATACATTCACCAATACTTTGAAATCTGTATTCATTTCATCTGCTGGTGGTCATTGCATCCTGATTTAAATGTACGTGGTTAATGTAAGACTTAGTCATATATTGTCAATTAACCAATTAGTCTGTTGATAGAAATTCAGTGGCAACTATTTTGATAATTAATTTCAGTGATTTTTCAACAGAAATACCCATACCAAATACCACCAAGCTTATTCTAGCCCCTCGCAAGGTTTGCTGCTTTTCTCTCTTTTATATCAATTAGTGGCATTTAACGCCACTAATTTCTTTAACGGATTAACACAACTTGCGATTTTTAGGTTGTAGCCGGCTCAGTATTAAAACCAGAGTGAAGATACTGGCAATAACGCTCCAAACTTGCGCTAAATTTTGGTGAAGAAAAACTGGCACGGCCATTTTCAAAGGTGTCCCTTGACCTCTGATCTCAAGATATGTGAATGAAAATGGGTTCTATGGGTACCCACGAGTCTCCCCTTTACAGACATGCCCACTTTATGATAATCACATGCAGTTTTGGATGAAGTCATAGTCAAGTGAGCACACTGACACACTGACAGCTGTTGTTGACTGTTGGGCTGCAGTTTGCCATGTTACGATTTGAGCATATTTTTTTTTATGCTACTTGCAGTACCTGTGAGGGTTTCAGGACAATATTTGTCATTGTTTTGTGTTGTTAATGGATTTCCAATAATAAATATATACATAAATTTGCATAAAGCAAGCATATTTGCCCACTCCCATGTCGATAAGAGTATTAAATACTTGACAAAACTCCCTTTAAAGTCCATTTTTGAACTGATAAAAAAATGTGATTAATTTGCGATTAATCGCGATTAAATATTTTAATGAATTGACAGCCCTAATAAATTAATTTGGTGATTTTGAGGTCAAAAGACATAAAAACCTGTCTACATTTGGTAATGAAGTGAGAGCTTATTAGACGTGACGATTACATCCGTTGTTTCAACAACATTCTAATGAAAGAAATTTATTTTTTGAAGTCTCATCAACTTTCACTTTTCAACCACATTTTGCAACATTTTTCCTCTAGACCTGACTGAACTCATGACATCATCTGAGGTAAAATAACAGGATTTGTATTAGCCTGTTGTTAAATGATGTCACCAGTTCAGATAGGGAATGTTATAAATAGGACTGTAAAAGATAAAATCTGTCGACCCGGCTCCCTTAGATGGAATGCCGCCGACCTCCCCCACATCTTCGGAGGTCAACAACCTGAGTTGCCAACGGTCCCCAGAGCTTCCCCCTCTGGGGAGGTAGCGGTTGGCGTCCAATAATGAGGCTCTAATGAAAATAATTAGTCAGTTGCGGCCCGATTTGTTGTGCTGCTTGCCAACCACCTGCAGACCTGTAGCAGAGCTGCTGAGATGCTGCAGCTTGTTAATGTGGCAGTGCTCAGTGCTTCTGCTCAGGATACGACGGATGATGTCCTCACTGCTGAATATTTCCAACAGGTTGCCGCAGTCTCTCAAAGCTCTTTCCCTTCTCATTACTCGCTCCATAACATAGCAAACCGCAAGTTATAAACCATGCTTTCCTCTTTTTTGTCATTTGGTCAGCAGGTATCACTGATCGTTACCATGGAAACATGGCAGTTCAGAGATAAGCTGGGTGTAGGGTTACGGCTTAAAACCAGTCATGCTTTATTCTTGTTTATTTATGTTTAATGTTTGTATCATTCGTAGTAGGACACATAATGGTACACTTTATAATAACCATCATTTATAAATGGTAAATTGATAGTTAATTAAACTTCCTTAACAGTTATTTTACTGTTAACAAACAATGAAATTCATAAATAATGTTTACTAATGATTCGTAATGGTATGATTTCTGTTATTGTATCATTAGTTTGTGTAATATGAAATAATTCGTTTATAAATGATATATTGTATCATAGTTGATAAGAGACAATAACAATTACGTTTTGATTACGTTAGTAAACTCTTTACTTACAGTTTATTGTTGCACACATTATAACATTTATACACTATATTAAGTATTTGTTAGTGATCACCAAATGAGTTGTAAACTTTTAAGAATAAGTTTGTAAAATATCTATAAACATTACATAGATAGATGGACCAGAAAACAATTATTAATCATTGACAAAGTATTAACTATCTAAATAATGTTTATAGATGATTTGCGAAGTATTTATTAACCGTTTAACAAGGTTTTATAATCATCAGTTGTAACATTATAATAGCCATCCAAATAATCTTTATAGCCCTTTAACAAACCAGTTATTAACCATAAACAAAATGTATATATGTAATGTTTATAAATGTTTTTAAGAACAATTTCTTTAAAGTTTACAAAGAATATCTTAATCATTAACAAATATATAATATGTTTAATTAACTATCAATTTACTATTCATAAATGATGGTGATTATAAAGTGATACCCACATAATCTATACTTGAGAGTGTCTAGCTCGGCTTCTCTTTAGCTGTAGATGTTCGTGACTTCAGCTAATGTGTCTGAATACAGCGGTCACCTTTTTTACTGTCTGCCTTGCTGTGAAATATCACGATGTTACTGTCGTGACTGTCATAAAATGTTAGGTAATGTTTTTTTTTAATAAGGAGTGCTTTAAAGTAGCTTATTTTGCACAGGGTTTGTCATGTAGACAAGTAGCTGGCTGCACATGCAGACTGACTCCCTGGTGTTACATGAACTGTATATCGATATGTCATGCACGTCATGTACGTAGCCTCTTTTCCACTTTAGGGACAAGGGGCCTTGATGTTAACAGGCAATGCTGGACAGACTATCTGCTGGATTCGGGTGCAATGTGACCTTGGCCATGTCTGGAATAGTGATACAGGAGGGGAGAACTGACAGTGAATGTAAATCACGTAGCCCTTTAGCTGATTAGAGTGCCTTATGCAGCCTAACAGGACAAAATATGGAGGACCACCCACGTCCATGGGTGCAAAAAGTGCCACAAATAATGCATCCGCCTACCAAGAAGAGGTCTCGAGAGAGAATGACAGGTTTATGCGCTGATTTTAAATGGTGTGCGTCCTTCGTAAAGAGAGCGAGTGCAGAGTGCACTCCGTCTGACTTGCCATCATAACCAATATGACAAACCGAGGCTACGGCTGGGAATACCAAATGGTGAAAAAGGACAGGCTTTTATCACAGACATACAGCAGAAATGTGAGGGAGTAGACGACGACGGCGGCAGAAGAAGTGTTTGGATGGGTGTGCTGTGGCTTGTACCCGTCTCTAAAAACGTCCTCATACATAAAGGCCCCAGGGAAATTAGAGTGATGTGAGAAGCTACGAGGTGGCTTTTTTGCAGTGTAAGCTGTGGGAGGTGTTGTGTGAATAGTTGCATTCTCTGAGATGAGTGGGCTCTAGTGAATCTGGCTGCATTGAAACAGTTGTTTAGACTCGCTCTTCACCATGAAAGTAATTCTGTGAGTGTTTTTTTTTGCAGTCATGATCAATTGCAGAGACGGTAAGCTAAAGTGACTAGAACCAATACGTGTAATACCGCTGCTGCTCTTTGTGTATCCGTCTAAAGAACCACAGCTTAAATGAGAGACCTAAAATGTGGCCCAACTCTTTAACCATGACCCAGGAGCTCTCTGCAAAATGAAGAACAGTTCAGTGAAGTCATATTTATTTCCCCCGAAGCCAGCTCAGTGAAGTCATGAATCACAATCGCTATTCAAATCAGAGGTTTGTCTCCAGTCAGTGCACACAGTAAGCTTCTGGAGTAAATCATATCTTACACAAAGGGATAGTCTCAGATTTAAGATTCTCTAACATCTCAATGTAGGTTTATTTGTTCTCTGCATAATTTCTTTCAGCCGATTAGGCTGTTGTCGGGCTGTTAAATAGGCATTATCGGTCGCTATAAGCACCATAGATATAGGTCAGTAGGGGCCTACACCCAATATAAGGTTTTATCATCTATTCACTAGAACATGACACAAACACAGGACTTTCACCCAGGAGACCGGAGTTTACGTGTGAAACCAGTAACTTCGAACTTTCAACTTTCAACAACTTTCTTTGTGTTCACAAGCGTTTCACTTTCACGTTTGAAAGATAGTTATTTTAAGCCAAAAACGTTAAGTTTTGTGTTCGCCTATTAATGCCTAATAGGCATTAACGTAACATAATATTGATTCATATTTGATCAGCGCTGCCTAGTTTGACTGTTTGGTCGGAGTTCACGAGTGATTGACAGCCGGCTCTCATAGACAGTAGATGGACAGCAGACCTCAGATCAGCTCTGACTGCTTGTTTTACTCCGGTCTGTTTAATCTTGCAGATGCTGTTAGGAGCACCAGAGGACACAGAGGCACATGATTTTTTTCAGGTTTCCTGTTTCATGTACTACTGTCGGGATACAGCGACCGTTTTATAAAAATAACTTTTTTTAATCATATCTGCTCCAATCTCACCTACATCAGCTTTAATACAGTTACTTTTACTGAAGTAAAGTATCGGAATACGTCTTCCAACACACCTCCAAAGGTTTGCCATCTTATTCGTTTACCGCATCATATTTGACAAATTGTGCAAACAAAACCAAATCCCAAATTTAATTCAATGCTTTCTCTTTGATATGTCGATCACGATGTAGCCTTTAGCACGGGACAGAAGAGTTTTTTTTCATCTGTTTTCTAAGAACAGGATCAAAGTTTGTTTTTTGGTGTGAAAAAACCTTCACCTTCTTTTTTATTTTTAGGGTTCTTTGTGCCCAGTGTTACTAGGAAGGCCAAGCGTTGCTAATTTTATCGTGCTGAAAATAAAGATGAAAGAGATCACGAGCAGCTTCTGTCTGATATCATGAAGGAGTGGAGCGAAACCTCGACATACAGACGATTAGAACACGTATGCTAGGGGTTATCAGGTTAGCAGAGTGGTACACCTAACTTTGTGCAATCTAATAATGACAACTGTGCTCTTTAATTCCAATGCTCTTGTAACATCATCTCTCACACTCTTTACTTGTAATACTTTCAAACATCACCCACAAATGATCTCCGTGTGACACAAAAGACATCTTTTTAAAAATGTGTTTTTAACTTTAGTCATCAGAGGCTCATTTCATGTCCCTCTAACTTCATTTTTTCACAAATAAAAATATATATTTTTTTTCATTGTGCATCAGATTTAATGCATTTTGCTCATAAAATGTGAAAAGGTAGGACATCTCAGATTTCAAAGTCAAGGAGGACAAAATACTCACATTTCACTTGTTTATTTGGCTCACAGACTTGACTTTGAAATCTGGGATGTGCTACCTTTTCACATTTATTTTGAAATATGCTCATTGGACTTTGTATTTAGCACTCCTCCGTGACTCCCATTGTTGAAGCACAACCTCCTTTTCAAAGAATGACTACGAATAACTAATGTGCTGATTATGAGATGTTCGTTACTGTTTTTTTAAAGCCCCAGAAAAACTTGGTTTCAAATTCTAAGGATTTCTCTATAACATTGAATAACTCAATAAGCAAAATCCTGTATTATATATTAAGAGTTTCAACATAACATATGAAAAACTCACTTTTTCAGTACTACCACAGTTCCAGTACCTGCCAGAATCAGTTACTTAAATATTATCATATTGTGTCAGTCTTCTTATTAATAAAGCCTTTTCTCATCTCTCCCTCTCAGAGAGGTCAGAGGTCAGGGTCGGCTACAGTCTCGTCCCTCAACTGGTGGTTTTCCAAATGCAACGTAAAATAGGGAATTGAAACAGTAAAAAAGCTTGAATTTAAAGAGCTATGAATTCTTTAACACTTAAAAGAGGACCTATTATGCTTATTTTCAGGTGCATACTTGTGATTTTGGTTTTATACTAGAACATGTTTGCATGCTTTAATGTTCAAAAAACGCTTTATATCCACCCCTTTCGAAAAGCCGAGTGTAATCTGATTGGTCAGCTGGCCCACCATGTTGTGATTGGTCAACCGAACCAAACACTTTGGACTCTGCTCCAGCTCCGCGCTAACTTGCTTACTTTGATTCAGGATGTGCCAAACTAGCCGTTATGCAAATGTGTTACATCACTATGTTACGGAAGAAAAGGCAGGACTTCAAGCAAGGCATTTCAGGCAGTTCAGGAGCAGTGTTTCTGTTGGGGAGAGTAACTCCCTTTAGTGTGGACTTTGGGCTTTGTAACTTGCAGACCTTTTACATGCACAAAAAATATATATGAAACACTAAAGGAAAGAAAAAGCACAAAAGCATTATAGGTCCCCTTTAATGTTTTATACACCAAATTTTGAACATCTAATTTTTTTGTACCACAAAATTAAAGAAGACAGTTAAATAAAGCAACACAACATCATTAGGAAGGATACTTGGCCGCTAACTGTAGCATTTGTGTCTTCAATGGTGGCAGAATGAATCTACTCAGCAGCTTTAATCAGAGCTGTGGGTGGAGGTGAGATAATAACAGGGGCCATGCGAGGGCCAACACAAATCCCTCACGGAGGAGTCGATCCATATGTAGGAAAGAGTAATAGTTTTAGGAGGAACCGTGCCAATAATGAAAAGTCTAATAACTCTCACGTTGGTTGTCTGTGTGCGGGTTATAAAATCCCCCAGACCATCATTGAGGAGGAAGGACACAGGTTTGAGACACCATCCAGAGGACCAGAGTGGTATTACAGGTAGAGAGCACAAACGTGTGCAGGAGTACAATTTCTTTCCCTTCATTCATCTGCGAGAAGGCTTCCTGAATCACAGCAGTGGTCACCAGATGGTGCTGCACAGGCAGGTTTGATCCATGTGATGCTCGTCCAGGCAGGCGGATGGAGGAATGAGGAAGTGGAGGCTTCTTATCATGATAATCATCATAACTCTGGTGTCTGGCGTGCGGACAAGGGACTGATGGCAGCTATAAATCCGGCACAAGAGAAAAGAGGCTATTATATATGCTGCGGAGGAGAGTGATGCTTTGCACTTTAGAAATTAGAGAGGTCTAGCGGGACAATGTGCCTTACTTGTTAATGGAAAAGCCTTATCATCACTACAGACTATTCTTGCTCATGGAAGTTGTTGCGTGGTGCCGGATGGATGGACTGTTGCTAGGACTGCATCTAAGATGGAAAATGCTTATCAAGAGATTCATTTATTTTTTAAAGTGTCATCAAACATTTTATTAAGGCTCTTAAAATGCTGCTAAAGACAATTAACAAGATGGTAAGTCAAGAAGGAAAAGAAAACTAAAAGCGTAACACCCTAATCAAAATAATCATAGTAATACAGAATTTCTTAATTTAAAGCGATTTTTAACGCCACAATATAAAACAATCTACTAAAAGTCCTGCATTTAGATATGTAACAGCATAAAAGTAAAAAGGTAAAATGAACTTAAGGATCAAAACTAAAAGTGGTCTTTCTGAAGAATGATGGTCCTTCTGTTAAATTATTAATGTGTGAACATGAACGCAGCAACTTAAAGGCGACATATATCGTGCTCATTTCCAGGTTCATACTTGTATTTAGGGTTTCTACTAGAACATGTTTACATGCTTAAATGTTGAAAAAACTCATTATTTTTCTCATACTGTCTGTCTGAATATACGTGTATTCACCCTCTGTCTGAAACGCTCTGTTTTAGCGCCTGTCTCTTTAAAGTGGCAATCCGTAAGATTTCAGTCCTGGTTGATTTGGCGACACCCTGTTTACTGGTTGTAACAGCAAATGCAGTTTAATAGTACCGGTCCCAGAATATTGGGGAAAACTATTAGTGTTTTGATAAAGAACTCAGGAAATAACTGGCCTTTTTCCATCATTCTGTGAGCAATCGTGATCTGATTTTGTACCGCACACGGCATGAGTCTGCGAACAGGTTACCTCGCTGAGAAGTTGGAGATGTGCAGCTCTTCTAACTATCTAACAGCTAAATGTGTCTGGTAGTTCTTGTTGCATTCACGCGTTCACGCGCAAATTCGTTTTAACGCCACTAATTTCTTTAACGCATTAACGCAACTTGCAATTTTCAGGTTGTAGCGGGCTCAGTTGTAAAGCTAGAGTGAAGATACTGGTATCATATGAAACCTGAAGAATCCATTGGTACCAACCATGGCATACTAGCTTGTCGCGAATGAGGTTAAATAACGCTACAAAGTTACTCTAAATTTGTCGAGGAAAAACTGGCATGACCATTTTCAAAGGGGTCCCTTGACCTCTGTCCTCAGTATATGTTAATGAAAATGGGTTCTATGGGTACCCACGAGTCTCCCCTTTACAGACATGCCCACTTTATGATAATCACATGCAGTTTTAGGCAAGTCATAGTCAAGTCAGCACACTGACACACTGACAGCTGTTGTTGCCTGTTGGGCTGCAGTTTGTCATGTTATGATTTGAGCATATTTTTTATGCTAAATGCAGTACCTGTGAGGGTTTCTGGACAATATTTGTCATTGTTTTGTGTTAATTGATTTCCAATAAGAATTATATACATACATTTGCATACAGTAAGCATATTTGTCCACTCCCATGTTGATAAGAGTATTAAATACTTGACAGATCTCCCTTTAAGATACATTTTGAACGGATCCCTCAAAGTCATAGTGAAGTTAATTAAAAATTAGACTTTCATGCAAAACTTTGCTAAATGCACTGTCCACTGCTGATCTTTTGCCATTCGATTTCATGCACTAGAAGCTGCAGTGTCAGATGTTCAGGGCATTGTGGATGTTGGTGTAAATAATGTTATATGAGATGATAGATGCCAAACAGCAGGGGAGCTCAGGACATTTTCCAGAAGCCCAGAGGTTGGCACTCGGACGAGCGGTGGGCAGGAAAACGGGAGCAGCAGATGGGGTGTCCCATTAGCAGTTGTCCTGTTAGCTCGGGCCAGCTGCCACTCTCCGGGCCTCTCTCTGGGCTCTCTTCTCCCCTGAGTCAACTGAATAAACCCAGTTTGATTTTAGGTTTGTTGATTTGATGGCTCACTAGTGAACACAAACCTTGTTCACATGAAGCTGCATGTACGAAGCAGACGAGGTAGTAGAAGAGTCTAGAGTGTCATTTCAGCAGTCATTAAGAAACGATTCACAGTTTGTTTCATTTTAACCTAACACCAGACTGTCTTCTCTCATTCAAAGTTTCAATCCTGTTTCACCTCCGATCACTCCCAACATCATTAATGAGTGTCGTCAAAGGTGTGCTCTGTTGCACCTGTAACCCCACCCACCGCTGATGTCCCAGCGTCCTCGAGTCCACCTGTACATCACAGGAGCAAAGTGAGGAAAAATTCCAGGGGGTGTTATGTTACCGTTTAACGAGTTTGAACCTGCAGGTTTTTCCCCATCATGCACATGAACACGTAACAACTGTTAGACGTACATTACATATTCTCTATATCTACTAAACTTGAACTTTGGTGCTGTTTCACCACCACCCCCAAATTAATTAACGTTTTCCCAGCTGTGAGCAGCTCCTCAGTTTCCTTTTTGCATTGCATTTTGGGAGAATAGTGTGCATCGACAGCACAAAATCGACCAGATTTAGTCTGTTACTGTTTTGAGCATGCTTCATCTTGTCACTTTTCACACTTCATACTCAAAACCTGCAAAGAATCTGTACGTAGTGAGCGAATGGGGCAACGTATCCTCATACAACGTATGATATCTTACAAAAGGTTATTCCTCATTTTCTGTGCTTTTTCCTACGAATGTCCAGCAACTCGTGTCAGTACATGCATGCAGTCTTTTCAAAATAAACTTCCGTCTTCACGGGAAACAACTTGGTTCGGTTTAGGCAACAAAACTACTTAGTTAGGTTTAGGAAATGATCATGATTTGGGTTAAAATAACTCTGGAAGTGGCATAATGTAAGAAGGGAAGTCATGTGACAAATACATCAATGTTGACGTCTGGTTTCACTTGGGGTACGAACACCGGTCTCCTGGGTGAAAGTTCAATGTTTTTGACCCACCCATCCACCGTGACCTCCTCACTACGCGGTGTTGGTCGCTTTTCAATTACTTTTCATCGGTATAGCTACGAACGGTGTATGAGAACAGCATGAATAGGGATGGGCAATAGTGAGCCGAAGTCCCGCCCCTTCCGGTGGACCACCATGGGACCTTATTTTGGAAAAAATATGAACGGTAGTCAACTTAGAGGGATAAATATTTTTTTGATCCCGTTTGAATTGCGCCATGAATCACACATATGATATGTGTCAATTTATAACATAATTTTGCAAGTCCAGAAAGTTTCAGTTTGTTGTAAAACTGTTGAAGTGTACGACTGTGAAAATACGTAATTAGAAAGACTACACACCCAAAAGTCGCGTAAGTGACGTCTCGCTCTCTCTGAAGCTACGATGCCTGTGTGTTTCGTACGTAGATTTTGTTGTCATAATGATAAAACTGATGATGATTATTATTATGTTTCTATTGATGATAATAGCAATAACAATAATAATTATTATTATTATTATTGTTGTTGTTATAATAATAATGGTGATAATAATATAAGAGGAAGATAACAGATAGAAAGAAAGAATAAGAATGAGGTACTGCCAGTGTATATGTGGTCATTGTGGCTAGTAAAGTCAGCAGCTCCTCACATTGTTCTTCTGTTGCTTAAATAACGACAAATGGTAATGATGGGATTTCCTCACCCAGACAAGCAGGCTATGTCTATCACTCACTCTGCTCCACCATTTGACAGACAGGCATGGTTACATGGTCCCTTCACACCATTTCGTTCACCGATCAAACACACACATGCACTTCTGTACACACGTGTCCCAATTTTTCCACAACCTTTCTTCTTCACTCATCTTGTCTTTTTTTTTTTTTTAAATAGCTCTTTGTTCTCTGCCCATGTCTATTTTTATCCCAGCGTTCACGGGAGGAGTCAGAGAAATGACGAGGCTTGGGAGACTTGCTCATCTCCATGGCAACTATATATTGCAAGCCTTCATTGTCTAACGTAGCCTTTTCTTCTGCGTTCTATACCTTTTGTCGCCCTCGTCTTATTATCGGATCTGTTCAGGTCCTCCTCTACGGAGGTTCTTTTTTTCCCATGCATGCCTCCTCTCCTGGCTCCTCATCTCTCTCCACGCCGTCCACCCCTCACCAGCCCCCCCCCCCTCCGCCCCCCCAGGAGCGGATTGAGCTGTCTTTTCCTCTCTGAACCAATGGGCGTGCTGTTGTAGAGTAATTCTCTGCTAACCCACGCCTCACTCATGAGACACAGCTTGGATGCCGTTCGTTTTGCCACCACTGTGAGGCCCACTTTCAGGAGACCGGAAATCTCTGTGGGCTTTGTTCGGTTCAAGGGGGTTTCCCCATTTTTTCCCCCCCTTTACTGAATCCTGCTGAGAAATGCAAATGTACTGGCATCTTCCCCAGTCAATAACTGCAGTATGGCACCCTCTTTTGAAACACATGCTGTACTACTGGCCTTGTTTATGATTTGATTAGGAGAGGACGTTCATCACTCTTAAGTTCACTATGCTTTTTATACACCACCTGGAAATATAATATATTTAAATCCTTTGATGGATGCAGTATTTTGTTTATTAAATGTTTCCAATTAGAGCTGTATCTTCTGAATTGTTTTGCCATTTGAAATCCTGTCACTAAGTGCACTATGTTAAGCAGCGCAAACAAACCAGCATCCGCATTATTCCATCACGGATTTTCCGCCCATTAGTCATCTCTTCATCAAAATATTTCCAACCATTCTAGCTCACTGAAACAGGACACACATTCAAGCCCTCATGCGGGACTCCTTCTCGTCACGTGGCTAGGCAACACAAACATATGCTGTCAGTGGAAAGCTTCTGTGTTCAGTGGCATTAGAAGCACACAAACACACACATAGAGAGAGAAGTACAGTCATAGGAGCTATAATGGTGGCAACATGAAAGAGGGGTGGGGGCTTCTGAGGAGGCGCTCCAATGAAACATAAGCAGGAGACAGAAATATACCACGGAGGCGAGGAGCAGACTGGATGCACAGCCTCATATTTAATACAGCGCTGCACACCATTAAAGGCTAAAAGAATATGCTCGCGCCCAGACTAACAATGCCAGGTGAGATAATGAAGTTAATTACGTGTTGCCTTTTGTGCCAGTCCACGAGCGCCGACAGATGCCAGTAGCCCTGAGGAGCTAAGTGCTCACCCATGGTCCTCCAGATTGCCCCTAAAAGAAATCCTTTCACCGGTCCGCCCGTTCCCTATGGCAACGGTCGGCCCCCTGTGCGTCACCTGCCAGCGAGGGAGCAGGTGGACCCAGCGGGGCCAGGTGGAGGCTTCACCTGTCACGCTTCCAGAGCCGTCCCACGCACGCCAACAACACAAACACAAACGGAGGCGCAAATAGCCCAAACCTGCAATATTTCGAGCCGGGTTTCATTATGCGAAACACATGGAACCTGCTGCACACACACCAACACATGTAAACATGCAGGCATTTATAAATAGGCCTGTTAGCATGTGTTTAGAGCACACACAGAATGCAATAACACAGGCTATAGGTGCTGATTTATAGGGGAACTATACACTATATTGTACACTCCAAAAACACGAGAACTATTAAATAGTATTAAATAGTTGACAAATCTCCCTTTAAGGTACATTTTGAACAGATAGAAAATGCGTGATTCATTTGTGATTAATCGCGATTAACTACGGACAATCATGTGATTAATCGCGATTATATATTTTAATCGATTGACAGCCCTAGTCCTTATGCTCTATTTTTCATCATAACAAGAGCTATTTATTTGCAACCGTCTTCATTATGGGTTTACTGACAGTAGGCTAAGTACTTCTGTTGTGCATTAATGTGTACACATTTAGATCTTAGTTGTAACGTTCTACATTCAGCTGAAGAAGAAGTAGTATCACTCCAGAGAGTGCACTGTTAATAATCAGACAGAGTGCTCTGCATGAGCAATAGAAGGGTTTGCGTGAGGGCTGCGTGTGACCCTTGACGTGAAGTGAGTGACAATCAGGCAATCCACCACAGTATCTAAGGTCACAGCCCCCCACCCTGAAATACAGCGAAATCAATACTGGCAATGAGATGCGGTGTGACGAGTGGTCTATCAATACCCCAGGGCAGAAGGAGGTAGATTCATAAATCATCCAGTCTTTCGGGTTCTGATTGTACAAGAGCACCTACCATGGCAGGACAGGAGGGCATGTCAGCAGTTTACTGTTTTATCCAAACAAAAACGAAGCAGAAATGATAATAAAAGTTTATGAAACTGCTACATTTATTAATGTAGCAGAGATCTATGTTAAACAGATTGTGTTATTTTCCCCTTTGCACATGCAATATTTCAGGAATGAAACCAATATGCTGAATGGAGAAAATACAACATTACCACTGTAAGCCTTTTTTTTTACACAACTTGACAAATAGATTGATGATTTTGAACAGAGGAACGACAATGATGGAACACGCCATGATATTAAACTACTGGTCCAATGAACAGTACTTGATGTGTTGGCATTGACAACTGAAATCAATTCCAAATGCCATTAAAATTATATGTTTTCTTCTTTTTCATTCCTCGGCCTTGGCTTGCTATCCCTCAGCGGTAATGGCGTGATAAATGTGCAGGGAGAGAGTCGCACGCCACTTCTGGGCTGACAGCGTGGGGCGAATGATGTAGTGGCTCCTAATGCTCTTTACCAGAAAAGAAGCAATAGCTTTACTGGACCACTACTGAACTAACCACAAGATGTCAAGGGTTACTGATTGGAATCACATCTCTATCTATCTGCTTCCTCCTCATCTTAAAGGCTGTCCATGCGCCGGCACAGGAGGCTGTTAGACGCGAGTGGTGACATGTGATGTCACACTTTGTCGCCTGCTCACTGTGTACATCATATCCCCCCTAAAGTGGTGAATATCTGTGCAAGGGCACCGGGGTCTGACCTCTGGTTCCACTGTTACCCTCGGTTGCGAAATCAATGAAGCGCGTGCGCAAAAGGGCTCCCTTAGGACAGTCCACATCTGCACAAATCAGCACTGTTTTGTCACCACCATTTTTTCTCAGCTCTGTCAGATGAGATCAGAAGGCACAAATGTGCCACATTTTTACGCACCTACACTGGATCTTCACACACAAATAATCATATGATACCCAGGGGACGGGGGATGCTGGCCATACTTAACACGTCTCAAAAAAATATATAAAAAAAATGAGAGAAGCAGGTTAGATTGTTGTTATTATTGTATCGTGAATAAAGACAGGCTGCAGTATAATAAACATTTATCATGTTGTCAAATCACAATCGGGGATGCACCGATTTATCGGCCAAACATCGGCATCGGACGATATTCGCCTTGTTGACTGCCATCGGCCTATCGGCAAATAAGATGAAATGTTGGGTTGGTTATTTGCGGTCGGTGTTTTGGAGAAGAAGCCACTGGGTGGACACTACTCTGACAGCGGGAGTATTACACTGTCTCTGAGAAAGATCAGCGACAAGAATGTTGTTATGTTCAATGACAAATTAAGCAGCAAAACAACGGCTTTCAAGATTTATTAAAACAATCACTATGGTCTGGATGGGAACGAACCTCCTGTGTGCGTAACATGTCACTAGAAGCCTGTCAGTCCAACGAGGGTGACGCAGCAGCACCTAGTACGTTACAGTTGGAACATCCTCCATGCCATGCAGTCCGTCTCCCATTCCGGGATCCAGTCCCGGTTGAGCAGAGTGAAACAGCACGTCAGGGCCGCCGCAGCGGCTTCGCTGTGGGTTCGTCCCGAGCCCCCAGGAAGATCGCTGGGCTGTGAAGCAAATTTTCGTAGTGGCCAAACGGTGGAACTATAACTTCTGTGTCCGTCACGTGCTGCCATTGGGCCCAAAAATTTTTTTTCCCATAGACTCCCATTGGGAAAGAGATGCCTGTAACTCGTCGGATAATTCTTTTTGAGGTAAATTAACTTCCCACTATGAACACTTGAATAGCTCTTATTTAAATAATTTGGTCCTAAAAGTTTCCCTGGCACAAAAGGAGAATAAATAACAGCAAAAACTATATAAACAAAAACATCGGTATCTGCTATCGGCCAAATTGTTATTTTAAACATCGGTATCGGACCAGAATTTTGCAATTGGTGCATCCCTAATCACAATGTATATGTAATATGGCTGACTAAAATAATGAAAATCTGATCTTTCTCTACCCAAACCTTCCCCAATACCAGAACCTGCACTTTGCAATTTCCCCCAAATCTCTGTTTTCTCTATATTCTCTCTCATGCTTCACAATCCGTTTGCTTCCCAGGCCCTTTTAGTTGGCTCTGGTCTTGTCTTTGCTTGATGCTGTACAGTATATGAGTTTCTCCCCTCGGGTCTCTTAGACATGCAGAATACTGAGCTGTGCACATTTAGGTTGACAGATTAGTTTACATTTGGTTTGACACCACAAGAGAAGGCCTCGGCTTGCCTGCGGTGATGGCCGCTGCTTTCTGGGTTGGTTTAGTGTGAAAGCATGGCCTGCCGGGGGGAAATATGGAGGTCCAAAATCCTGACCCAGTAGGACCTGCCCAGGAGTTCACAGCCCTGTGCCTTTGGAGTAGGAGGTGAATCATCTATATGGGAATCCATATATACCAAGTAAAGCAGAAAGAAGCCCTGGGGAAGATTCTGTTTCTAAATTAGTGGCCACTGAAGGCTGCATTACGGAAGAATGCATAATCAGGCTTCAAGTGCGCTTAATTCAACACTGACCATCTCAGAGAGAGAGAGAGAGAGAGAGAGAGAGAGAGAAAACAAGTCAGTCAGTCATGTGCTTATTTGTAATATTGACTGCAATTATTGTATATACATTGTAAGCTTAATTATGCCGTAAAGTAATTTATAGCTGATTGAGTCAGATGCTTGCGATATGAATTCACATTATATGATTTTAATCATTAGAACTAGGTTTAAATAATAGTCTTTTTTTTTCCATTTTTCAGACAGTGATGAACATATCAGACTAGTACAGTATGTGCTGCTTATAACTGATTAATTCATTACCGTCTATGTGAGGTCACCTATCTAAAAGTGTAGCGCAGCTGCTTTGAGATGGCTCAGGTCCCCTGGCTGAACCCCACCACACAAACAGACACGTGCACACGGACATAAAGACACGCAAACACTAACAGAAACAGACACACACACCTCCTTTCCCCCAGAGTGGGCTCCGCAGCTGTTCCTGTTGGGAGTCTGCATGATTTGGATCACTATAGGGCCACAACAAATCTCCGCGATTGGAGGAAAAATAGATGCCTCAAGGAAGATGAGTGTGAATGAAAACAAATGTCAGATATTTAACAAATTATATTCCATATAAAGGGAGATCACACTTGTGCATTTGCAGTGATGCCTTTGGAAATCTTGCAATTCACCCAATAAGCCCTTAAGCAAGGCATTTGACCCTGAGTTGCTCCACTGGAGATCCCTGGTGGCCAATGCATTAGATTCTGGCAGTACTTGGGTGCTCCCTGCTGCGACTGCGTGTGACTGTATGAAGCTGGGCATCTCTAAAAAATATCTCAACTCACCTATCCTATCCTTAGTAAGTTAAGTAAAAAAGAAAATATTAATTCCAGGAAACCTCAACAATAGGTCAACCTAAATGTTTATTTTATTATTAGACGTCTTATTTATAAAGTGATTACATCCAGAGTCCTGTAGACAGAACCAAAAAAGGTTCAAACACAATTAATAATTTAAATGAAACAAATGTGTGTAGTTTTGTTGACACCGTAGTTCTGAATGTACTCTTGTCCAAGCTGTTGGTGCAGATTCTGTGCTCAGTGTTTGGGTGGCTTTGGAGTACGGGGGTGGGGGATGGTTCATCCCAGCATGCATTTGGTAGAAGGCATCGGGGCACCGGTACTGGTAGCTAGTCCATCATAGAGCTTCATCAAAGTACATTCGTAAATATACTCTTGTACTTATAGTAGCGTACAACTTGTAATTGCTTTTCCTTTCTATGCAGATGATATTCCGCTATATCTTCCTGAAAGGTTCTAGGAAATTGAGGGTTTTTACGCAATTACAAAATTTAAAAATTAGATCAGTCTTGTCTTTTTTGGGCTATAAATACATACTTTCTATAGGGCTGTCAATTGATTAGAATATTTAATCGCAATTACGATAAATTTCACATTTTTTACCTATTCAAAATGGAACTTAAAGGGAGATTTGTCAAGTATTTAATAATCTTATCAACATGGGAGTGGGCAAATATGCTTGCTTTATGCAAATGTATGTATATATTTATTATTGGAAATCAATTAAAGGGACTATATGTAAGAATCAGAAATTGCTTGTTAACAGCGACACCTGTGGCCGCAATGTCAACGAAAGTCGGCGTCCTGTTGCTCGCGCTCGCGCTTGCGCTTCTGCTCGCTCTACATAGACATGAACGAGCACCGGTCTAAACAGTGAGGCGACACACGTCAGCTAACACACAATATCACTCTATATTTCACCTGCTTGGCAGTAATGTTAGCTGACCAGAGGAGGGTCTCTCCATGAATCAATGCTGATCCTAGTGTTGACTTTTCCTGCTTCAACCTGCCGACCCGGAGGGAACGGGGGGGGGGAGACACCGACACCCGGTCGGAACGATAACGTAACTCTCTGCGGAGCCCCGTCACGTCACAAGACACGGGAAACCTCTGTTGGTCTGGAGGAGCTGCAGCATTTATTTCTGCACAAACGTCCACTGCACATTCACTAGATATTCTCAGAGCTAAACTAACTCTTCTGCAGTGTGTAGTGTGCGCGCGTTCACGTGGAGTTGGAGCGAGCAGAGCGGGTGAGAACGAGCGCGGTGTGCAAACAGGCAGAAGCAGACAGCAGGAGCAGAGCTGCTGCGCGCTCGCGTACCCACACGCGAGCGCGCATTGGACACCGACCCGGTATGATTTATACGCGTGATAAGTTACATATAGTCCCTTTAACAACACAAAACAATGAAAAATATTGTCCAGAAACCCTCACAGGTACTGCATTTAGCATAAAAAATATGCTCAAATCATAAAATAGCAAACATAAGCCCAACAGGCAACAACAGCTGTCAGTGTGTCAGTGCGCTGACTTGACTTGCCCCAAACTGCATGTGATTATCATAAAGTGGGCATGTCTGTAAAGGGGAGACTCGTGGGTAACCATAGAACCCATTTTCATTCACATATTTTGAGGTCAGAGGTCAAGGGACCCCTTTGAAAATGGCCGTGCCAGTTTTTCCTCGCCAAAATTTAGCGCAAGTTTGGAGCGTTATTTAGCCTCCTTAACGACAAGCTAATATGACATGGATGGTACCAATGGATTCCTTAAGTTTCATGTAATGCCAATATCTTTACTCTAGCTTTAAAACTGAGCCTGCTACAACCTCCGAAATCACAAGTTGCGTTAATGTGTTAAAGAAATTAGTGGCGTGAAAACGAATTTGCATTAACGTGTTACTATCGTGTTAACTTTAACAGCCCTAATTTGAAATAAATTCTACGCTGGGATTGTACTCACATTCCTTTTGGGCTTACTGCTCAATAGTGCCCCACTGCTCATACTGGGAGTAAAAGCTAAAGTTATCATGCCTCGCAGACAAATAGCATGTCCCAATTCCATACTACATTACTTATTCTGAGCAGATTTTGATTATGTACTGTGTTCACTAACAAAATTAAGTATATTCAAAACAGACCGAATGCATTCTTGAGTGTGTTGTTGATGTGTTGACAATGAAATGCACAAAGGAAATGGAGGATCTGCTCACAGCTGTATAAAGTTGTATAAGTTGTGAATGGTGGTGAGACAGCTCCATGCATTATGTATTGTATAATTTTCTGTTTGTATCAAATGGAAAAGTATGTTTTTTTAATGCTAACTGCTAAAAGAGTATACTATGATGACTAATATGGAGTACAAACTGTTTTGAATCAGTATGTAGGATTTTGCACACACCAATAGTTTCATATGAATTATATTGTTTTATTACACGGCTGTGTTGAATACTCGAATCTGATTGGTCAATCACGGCGTTCTGCGGTCTGTTATTTCTGTATTACAGACCGTTGCTATGTATAACAGACCGTTGCTATGTATAACAGACCGTTGCTATGGGCACGGCTCTGATGTCGGACTCTGGAGGACCGTTTTTGCGTCAAAATATTGATTTCTTCAGTAAGTAGCCGTGTAATAAGCGAGATAATGTACAGCTAGCGGGTCTTTGTTGTGAAAGAATCCCCTTCAGGTCTATGAGAGTCCACCGCAGCATCGCCCTGTAGGGGATTCTTTCACAACAATGACCGGCTCGCTGTACATTATCCCTTACGAATAAACTGGCTAATGGCCAGCAAGACAAGGCACATTATATTATTGATGTATTTAAAGCAAAGCCATTGGTAAATAATGTACTGTAGGTCTTAAATTATAGTTAAAATTAGGATATATAATGAATCAGTATAAACATCGTTGTATTAATTATGGTAATTAATTTCATAATAAGTATATTATTGTCATTACTGACATGAAATGGTGCAGTTTTTAAGGAAAAGAAGGGAAGGGTTTAACATCCAGACTCTCCCTCACCCGGTGTATCCATGTATTGATCTCATCACAATCAGTGAGGCCAATGAGGCGTGAACAGTACAGTGGTTGCTGATTGCTTGCGACTGAAACGACATTGACCTCAGGTCATTTCACACTTCTGTTACATATTGTGAAGAATATACAATGTTTCACTCAACCCCAAATGTCACGAGTCATCATTTTGATTTTTTTTTTTGTATCTGTATTTCAGAGATAAATGTTGGAAACAATAAGTTATAAACCCTATAGTCACACACAGTGCCTTTCTCAGCCTAGTCGGACAAAACGAAATGCGTCTTGCGAAAGTTGGCAATTTCAAAGTCTTAATTCCATTAGCAAGGGCAAAAGCTGCAAAGTGACAACATCCCATTCATTATCTATGCAGATGAACAGAGAGGGAAGACAGCAAGAAATCTATAGAAAATTGTCAACAACAGAATTGAAAGTGGCAATATGCCACTACGACTATGCATATGTTGGTGTCAAACACAAGAGCTCTTGGCATAGTTAGCATAGTGTCAAATGGGCAGACAATGCTGGCCTCGGTTGCTTCGCTGCTATTTCTATCATCCAATTATGCCAGGATAGATTAAGTGATGGATCTGGATACTTGGATTGTGATTTGATGAGCCAGATGATGTGCTTTAGTGGTTTGGCTTATACTGTATATTGATCTGAATTGTATGGATGCCATCCAGTCACGCTGCTTACATGAGCAATGTAAAATAAATGACAAAAGGTAGGGGCACTGTATAGTGAATAGATTTGTAGCCATGCTAGTGGCTCCAGTCTCCTCTCTGCTTGTAGGATTTCAGTTGGAAGAGGGCACCTGGTAGTAAATTCATCACTTCTGGGATATGAGTGGCCATCACTCAGTCAAAAGCTTGCATGATGGGTAAAAAAAAAAGAGTCCCCCTGCATGTTTGTTAATGTGCGCTCTGCTACATCTATTGAATGATCAGATGTGTTGGCCAGGTTACAGACCTCCCCTTGTGAAGATGTGTGTAAGCAGGAGAGACAGTGAGATGCTTCCAAATAATTCATTTGTAGTGCACGGACTGTGGTCCACTGAACGAGGCCATTCACTACCCATCTTACAGGCAGAGTGACATTGGCCCAATTCCAAACCACCCCCTACACCCTCTCCCAGCCCACTTCCACTCTGTTTACATGTTCGCATGGAGGGTCCGCCATATTAAGTGCCATTCCAAACCAATTAGCGGGGAGTGGAAGTGGGTTATAAAACCCACCAAAGGCGAGCCTGCATCGATGCCGACTTAACAAGCTGCCCTTACTGACGACGTGCACCGCCGTTGTGTGTTGGTCATGGAACACGCTCCAGTGTAAGTTCCGTGCGACTACTGGTACAAACATTTACTCGTAAACTGCTCAAACTAAGATAGACATTTAATTTATTCTATTTCATTGCCATACAGACATCAACTTAAAGTAAATAGATTGTATTTAGGATCAAACATAGTCTTGTCAAGTCTAGAAAATGGTAGACATGTTCATTTGATTGTAAAGTGTTATTTTATTTTGTACCCCTATCAGCAGCTATAACCCCATAATTTATTATATATTCAACTGTGCAATACTGACTCAACAGTACAGTAATTTAGTGCAATAATTCATCTGTGCAATAATCTGGTTTACTCTGGCATTCACACTGCATTTATTTATACAGTATATTTAAAATAATATTCATATTTATTTATATTATTCTTGCATTTTTACACACTTAATGATAGATCCTATTTTTCATCATTATTATGCACTGTTATGCATATTTCTTATTTATATTTTTTATGATTTCTCTATGTTTATGCAGTATATATATATACTGTATATATATATAAATATATTTTTTTTATATACATAATTTCCCCCCGGGGATCAAGAAAGTATGTCATGTTTATTTATTTCCTTTGACGAGAGAGGGAAGTTCGCCCCGAAGTGGCCGCTGTATTTATACCCTACACCTTAAAGAAAGGGGCTTCATTGGGCTGAGAGTGTGACTACAAACGGAGTTCAATCCGTCACGGTGTGGGAGGGTGTAGGGACCGGATTGGAATTGGGCCAGTGTCTGAAGGAGGCATCTTCTGTCACCACTACACCCCATGTCAAAAGATTTGAGTTTCTCTAAATCTGTTTTTGTATGTGAATATAAGGATTCCAGACAAAATTGTTTTTGGCACCAAAAATATCAGCAGCACTGTATTCCTGCCAGGAAAACTATTCTGATCTCCGGTTTCTCCAGCATGGGGGATTTCCTCTTTGAAAGTGACGCCGGTGCCATTCCTGCTGCTGATGGGATCACACGGCTGAAATATGAGAGAGATGCGGCATATTGTAGTACACCACGGCGGCCCACTACCTGTGTGATTTAAGATAGTGGCGTCCAGGACGTCAGCAATGGCACTTGCTGATAAATGGTGCGATTTATACCCATAGACAGATTACGAGATGATGGGCCTGGGTGCAGATGCCTAAAAGGATCCCCGCCCTGCCTGATCATAATGGTGTCATGATGGCTTCTGTGTTGTGTGGTCTTCAATATGAAGATGCTTTTCAGACTCTGCAGAAATGTTGAACAATTTTCAATGGGCCTCATGTACAGTAAGAACCACTCATACGAACAGATTTGTTCTTTTTTTTTAACATATTTTATTTATGAAGATTTTTCCTTTTTACAATACAAAAAACAAAAGCAGACAAATAGACATGACAGAATTGAACAAAATAAAACAAAACAAACTGCCAGCTAACAGAAAAAGTGCATGTCAATCCATACAACGAATGAAATGTCCACAAGTGGATTGAGGGTCAGAAATAGTCCAGAAAGAGTCCATGGAACTAAGACCAAGTGAGATCAAGGAAGGCCCAAGACGAAGGCCAGAAAACTGAAATCCTGCTGGATTAAAGCACAATGCAATACAGTACAATACAGTACAGTACATTTCAATACAATTAGTTCCCAGGTTGACAGCTCTCTCTCCTAATGTGTTCAATAAAGGGTCCCTAGATCTTGAGAAACTTGGGATGGGCATTGGACAATGCTTACCGAATCTCTTCAAGGTATGGGCAAGAAACTATGTCATTTAGACATTTTTCAAAGCGAGGAGGGGAAACTGATTCCAACTCTCTCAGGATAACCCTTTTTGCTATGACCATACCAATCATGAGGGCTTGTTGTAATGCTGGGGGAAGAGTCAAAGAGTAATCGGAGTAACCCAATAAAACAGATTTGTTCTTTAGTGGCTTGTACGAGTGATTTAGGAGAACTTGTCGCATTCACCAATTTTTTTCTCATATTTTGAATTTTCTCTCAGGCACGAACACATTTTACGAGTGGTTCAGACCTGTTTTAGGAGTCATGGTCAATTAGTCTGCTGTTATCCAAACCTAAGTTTTTCACTAATGGTTTGAATATTTCATTACTTTGAGGCAATTTTGAGTTTGAAAATCCTATATGAATTACACTTAATAATTATATTGACATTATCCTGTTTGACTGGATGATGAGGAATTCTACGAGAAGCCTATTCATATAGCCTAACAATCTCATCATTAATTTAAATTGGCTATTGTATAACACTACAATATCAATATGAATGTCTCAAACTGCAAAACGACTTAAATTACGCACTAAATGAAGGTTAATTTCTCTCTGTATATGAAGGTCAACGGGAAGTGTAAGCAGGCGGGAGCAGGAGCTTTTGCTGAATCTGACATGGCACACTCCTACGAGCCCACGGTACGAAAAAGTAAGAGAAAGTTAAGACAAGAATATGAAAATGTTCTTGCATGAGGCCCAATTAATACTTAATATTAATACTTGCCTGGACTCCTGGCTGTGATTTAACTTAAGCATGTTCACATCAGTAACAGTAAAAACACAATGAAATAGATTAATATAATCAGTTGGGTTTATTAGCAGTTCATATTCTTATGCTGGTATAGATCAGCTAAGGATAGCCAACTAAGCTTTGACAGCGATTACAGTTAACCTGGACCGGTGGCCCCCGGGCTGTCATATTTGTTATGGACTTCATCCATTGCTGGCTGAATAGTACTCTTGACTCCACTGCACTCCAAAAGACACGGTGGTGGTTATTGTGGGTCATTGTACATAAGCCATCTGCAACAGTGGCCCACCACTGTCTCTGCTACTCCCCCACCCATTAAATATTATTACATTAAACAGGTTCTGGATTACAATGACCATCCAGGGCTCGGTGTTCCTCTCCTGTGACCGACCTTTGGTACAGGTCAGCCAGTAACATAATGTACAATAGCTAGTCTGGAGTGCAGCGGCTAAGCTCATTGTTCTGGCTCTGAGTGTGTGGGCACAGTAATTTATCTGTCCAGCGGAGTGGCTGAGGAGTTACAAAGGCCTTCCTAAGAAGCGTTGGTTTGCCTGCTACCAGACGGTTGGCCTTGGGGGGGGGGCAAGTGGTTAGCCTGCCTGGTTTCTGTAGGAAGCTCCAGAGTCTCCGTCTCATCGAAATCTCAGCCAAGGAAGGCTTAACTGCATTCTTGGGAGTGCCCAAGGATGGGTTTAGCTTGCTGGCAAGGTCGGGAAAAACAGGAATAATTGTAATTGAGAAGGGAAAATGTTGGTGTCTTCTAGCCATCTGTGGAGGTGCACCAATAGAGCAGCCAGCAAGGCCACACGGAGGCACATGAAGGCAGGTTGGACTGTAGACTAAGATGTGATTAATAGCTTCAGCCCTGAAAACTGGCAAGGTTGGAGCCTGTAGCAGAACTGAAGCAACATGATAAAGTTGAATTATTAGGCCCTTGAGATGATATTTGAGATTCTAGTGGATTTTCCCATGTAGGCCCACAGCTAGGTATCAATGGGTATATGTACAGCTAGCTGCAGCCCTGAAACATGGGCATTTTGGTAGAAACTGGTAGGTGTGTCAACAGAAGTGGACGTGTGGACAGAAGTGGGCATGTTAGCAGATCGGCTGTGATTGGCTGTTTGGTTTAGGCAAGGGTTTGAAGGTCAGCAGGCTGCTGTGTCTGAAGAAATGCTCTGAACCATCACATGTGCTGCACATTACCGTTCCATAAAACCGCACAATTACTCCAGTTTTCATTGATTAACATTATTTAACTAAAGTATCTATGCAACAACCTTAATGGTTGCCAGGTTGCCATTGGCAACCATTTTGAGAAATTGGCAACCAATTCTCCAATTCAAATTGATTCAACTGACAAAGAACCAGATGAATCTGAATGAAAAACAAAAAAGACATTTCTGAAGTTGGGAGGCGAATTATCCCAGCATCTTTGAGCTAGACGGAAAATTATACTGCAAAGCATGAACAACACCTCAATAGGTGACACATCAACGGCGACGTATAACTGCATAGTTTCTAATTACGTACACGAAATATAAAGTTGTCATGAATTATCTAGCGATTCACAAAAGGAAAGCAAAGATTAGAAAACAGTCAGAAAAATTAAACGTAATTTGGTTTAGCAGAAACAGGTCTTTTTTTAATTTCCTATCACGTAGTGACCCCTCAGATTTTTTTTGTAGATGTCCTGCCTCCCAGGTTGGGAACCACTGTCATATAATTTAACAAGTGGTGATGGTTGGTAAATAATCACGTCGTCATTGCAACACTAACATTCTTGTAAAACCGTTGAGTATGGGCTCAACACTTAAAGTTCAATTTGCACAGAGAATAGAGAGAATAGAAACATTTCTGTCTTAGTGGTATACTCAGGCTGTTAATAGAAGTAAAATAATGCATATATATCTGTACATATTATATCACCAGGAACATGCAGTACATGTTCCTACCAGTCAGAAATCATTGGTACAATACAGGAAGCATTTGACATTTTTGGATGATTTAGGTTTAGGACATGGTGTCATCAGAACATTTAAACTAAATCATTCTTGTAACTGAATTTAGGTGACAGTGAAAGGTGATGAGAATCATCAGCATAAGAACTCTAAGGCCCAAAACAAATATAGAAATAAAGAATATGGAAGAAAACATTTTATTTTTAGGATCTGGAGTGTTGTTTGTTCACCTACTGTGTGTGTAGTGCTTTTTTCACTGTGTGATTTCTCATTTAGCACTTAATAGTGTCGACTTTAAATTCACAAAATAATGTTGACACACACATAGTTACCGGAGGTATCCTTTACATATAATAAATGTACCGACTGCTTCAGTGAAGCAAAAAAAAAGAAACTGCCAAGACAGCACTTTTCCTTCCAGATGCTACAGACCAGCTGCATAAAAAGAAGTAGATAGCTTTTACACCCACTGAAATATAAGCCATCAATTTCACTGACATTTCATTTCACTGGAACATTGTCACAGCTTTATTTGAATTCCTCAGCTTTATTAATTCGGCGAACACATTTTCGTTGGAAAGTAAAAATTATGTTAATTTCAGGATTGTGTGCCACACGTCCAGATATTTATAATGAAAGAAGGGTGGCGATAACACAGAGGCTCAAGGTCAGCACACAAGCGGAGCTGATTCAAAAGCGAATATCAGGTTAAATAATGTCTGCAATAAATAACAGCTCCACATTACTGTAAAGGGGTAATAACTAAGATTTTACTGCCCCATCGCACAAAATGACCATAATATATCTGCGGTGGGTTGATAGGATTATTGATCAATACAAGTGAATCAACACAACTCACCAGGTGCAGAGATTTCCTCTCTATTTTGGAAGTGTTCATTGGAATCTCAAGACATTTCCTCCCTCCTGCTTACTTCCATTTCACCTGCTTCAAGATGGAGGACGGTGTTATGAGCAACCGACCGGCATCACAAGACATTTTGTTCTCCAACCAGAAATAGTGCCTTTCTTCGTGTTACTGTATATTACCTAATCATTATATTTTCTTTTGCAACTCCACCTCCCAGGTGGTTCAAGTGTCTCAGAAATAATTGGGAATTCTGAATGTGGCTTTATGTCAGCCACAACAGCTGGTAGTCGTTATTCTGGAGGTGTGGGTGATGGAGACTTGTGACCCGGGGACATTGGTGAGAACCTCCTGCTTGCTGAAAGACGGTGTGACAAGCCACAGCAACTTCTAAAGCTGATTTCCTAATGTAATCAGAGAAGTTTTTTTGTGTCAGTCTGACATCTAAGGCGCTAAATGCTTAATCATCGCAGTTGTTTCAACAGTGAGTTTGATGTGTGATCTTCCTTTTTAATGAATACTGATAAAGAATCTCTGATTGTTACTCTCTCGTTTGAGATTTGAAAGTCCCTTTCAATTCAAAAGTTTAACATACAACAACAGCAATAAATACAAATTGCACAGTTTTGTCATCGACCTTCACATTTTATTTTGTCAAAAAATCAAACACAAACGTTAAGATTTTAGACTGAAAAGGCCTACTGTAAGAAATGCTCCTTTAATATCTTACCTGCATGTCACTGCTAAGCCTGGCGTGTAATGTCTGGCTATAAAAAAAATGATAGTGTCCATCCATGGCTCATTTAGCAAATAAGATAATATCTCTTCACGCACCTGCCTGACAGAGTCACACAGCCTCCCACTAATTCGCTTTATGACTTACTTCTCTGTGCCTGCGTGATAAGCTATGATAGTCACCTAATCTTGTAACTTCTTGGCAGCTGTGAGCTATCTCATCAATTAAAAAACTCCCAGTGGAGGATTGGATCCCGAAAGGAATTGCTAAAAAATTATTATCCAATTATGATCTGCTTACAGCTGTGTAATTATACTTGACCACAGTTCATCCTGCTGTGTCACGAGGGGATTGCTGAAGTCCATCTTCTTTTTAATTAACCTGGATGAATGTGGCTCAAAAACTTAACAGAATGGGCCGATGCGTCGGTCTCAGCTCAAATTATGAATCGACTGATCCCGTGTGAGCCCCAGCCTGTGACACTCCCTGACTAATTATAGCCGGTGTTTGTTGATTTCTGAAAATAGCTTGAATTCATTTCTGTCAAGTGAATGTTAACGCTTGACGGGATCGTATTCATCTCTGCCTGTTTGAATTCATTTTCACGTTTCACTTTGATTGCATTGTCAACAGGGAACAAATGAAAAGCATCTTCACAGACTCTTTTAAAGGTGGTTTTAAGCAAATGTCCTTTTCTGCAGGGGATTCTAAAAGGGGACATATCATGAAAGACTCTCTTTTTCAGTTCTTGTGCATAGGGCTGGGACGATACACCTATCTCCTGATTCGATATGTATCATGATTTTTAAGTATTTATTGTGATTTTTGTTAACTTTTTTTAACACTATACCATGGGAAAAAGTTGAATCATACACTTCTAGGGACTTTTGATTTAAAAGATATCTAAATTAAAATCTACATTAAAATATGTGATTTTCAGAGATGTCCTGAAGTCAAATATTTCAGTCATTGTCAGACATTATTTATTAAATTTTTTCCAGTAACCCAAAAATAAAATAATAGACATTTTCCTCACAAATTAGTTGTATTTTCTTTTTAATTCATAAGGAACATGTAATATGTTATACTTCTGGTGAATATAATCCAATCAATCTTATTTCTATATATGTATTTTTTGTATATACAGTTCCCTTTGCTAACACCTTATTTTGAAAACTGGACGTAGTCACACGCGTATACTTCTACTAACGTCAGCTCCGTTCTCTTTATACATCCGTGGTCAGCTCCATCGGGGCCGTTTGAATGCATTTAACGTAAATGTCAGAATATGGGAGCTCTACAGTTGTAGCGTCGGCCGATTTGACCACGGAGATGCGAGTGACGGCTGGCTTGACCGACATTACAGCAATACGATAACGTTTCCTGTTATGACAGAGTTAGCATGCCGCTTTAGCCATCATGTTTAGCTCTGCTTTTCCTGCAATGTATGAAACCCAAAGTGTTTCCATACTTTACTGGATGTGTAGTTTTTACCACTTTGGATTTAAAATGTGAGGGTGCAGGTCGTATCCACGCGGACCCTCCGCCATTTTGTACTTCCTTGTTGCCGCCAGCTGCGGTTTGTTCTGGTTGACGGATACAGAACGGATATGACGTCACGTTACTCAGACAACAACTATAAAAGCGGTAACTCCCTTCTACCTCCGCATAGACTCAAATGAAGCAATTGTATCGATTTCTTTTTCCCATCCCTAAACATGTTCTGGTAGAAACCCCAAATACAAGTATGAACCTGAAATGAGCATGATACTGTATGTCCCCTTTAACCCAGATTACAAAGGACACAGTAACTCAAAATGAAAAATATGAAAATAATAGAATGAACTGACACAAATGAATGAAGACCGTCTTATCTTCTTACAGCTGCACTGCTTTACATGACCACTTTGCTTTTTACGTGAAGCATGAAGAATTGTGTGGTTGCCATATATATTATATGGCAACCACACAATTCTTCATGCTTTGGAGTATGTACCTAAAAAAAACGGAGCATATACTACACACTCTACATCCAGCTTAATGGACAGGACACATGCTGATGGAATGTGGTTCAGTTCCTGGGAGAATTCCCTGCACTTATTTCTGATTGGAGGAGGAGAAAAAAACAAGTGAATGAGAACCTTTTAGTCCAGAATGGACAGAAAGCAACAAAAAATAGTGTTTTAATGTTTCTGCTTGCCCTGTTTATTTATCTTTTTCTCTTTGTTTGTCTGTTTACTGAACACTCCATCCGCGCTGTGTGCTTTCTGCACCTACAGCTCCTTGCATCACTATGCTAACTCCTCTTTATGGGCCTAAAAGCTTTTCTATGCACCTCAAAATATTTATGAATCTAAATACAGTTATTTTGCTTCAGCAACTGAGTGCCGGCAGTGAATGCTGCAGAATCCGACCTATAGAGTCATATTTGCAGACTCAAGCATAAAAGTCCATTTGGGCAGAGACTATTGACTTGCTATTGGGAGGATGGCTAATGGCACTAAAAGAACATGTTTTTGTGCTGGGAATGGATTAGGTTATCCCACCAGCTCACGGTGTACTTTGCCACCTATTTTGAAAGGATTGTATAATCTTAAGGGACAAATAATTATTGCATGTACATGTGCACAATGTGTGTGTGTGTGCAGCCATGCATGGTTTTGTATATTTGTACATTTTTTATATATTTTAGAGCGTAACAAGCATCACGGCCCTCAATCTATCCTCCGTTCTCAGCTCAACCGCGAGGCACATTGCCTTAGGTCTGTTCATATTGTGAATTAATTATTCTCTGCTGGAATTGTGTTAGAGCGTGCGTGTGTGTGCGCGCACATGTGTGTTTTAGTGGCTGTGTGCGTGCACTTTGTTATTGCAAAGGAAATGACAGAGCATGGTATTATTTCCCATCTACCACATCCAGACCTCATATTTTTGAATGCATTAACTCCGTGGCTACTGCAAATGCATCTCCAATGCCAATCACATTCCTTTTGAATTTCAAAGATGGAGAGAGAGAGTGATGGAGGAGGACCGGGGGGGGGGGGGTGAGGGTGGAAGGTGGCTACTCCTCACTCCTTTGTGGCTCCGTGCTTGTTAAAAAAAAAAAAAAAATCTTAAATGCAGCTATGTGCACTGGAAAGCCTCTGCTTGCTGAATTTTAAAATACCTTTGGCACCATTGTTTTTTTTTTTCTCCCTCCTGTGTGTATACAAGCTGCAAGCAGTCACGCAGCTGTTTCCATGGCAATATCTATCTGTGTGAGGAATTCATTAACCCTTTCTCACAGGAGTTCCGTGCAGAAATCCCACGTAGAATACAGATAGGGAAAAGAGGAAGGGATGCTACGATGCTATTTTTGACAGTATACTACTATTTATGAAATGCTACATATTTTTGGTGCGTAGTGGTGAATCCGTGTGTTTGCTCTGGTGTTGACATTCATTGTTTCCGTGTTATGGAGACAACTGAAGGGCTGTTGCATCAGGCTTTGACATTTGAATTTAAGGAAAACTGAAATGAGGACAATTTGAATGCAAATAAGGGAATTACATGAGTTACCCTTTTGCCAAAGGAATAAGAAAAATGACCAAATGGAGCCTCTACAGCTTTAAGGGAGAAATATATTGATACTGTGTTTGATAAAACATAAATCAATGGCATGCTGAAACCCACCTAGCTGAAAGACATGTGTAATATAAAAGATACATGGAGTATAAAAAACGACGAGGAATCAATGACAAACACATGTACCTACTCACACATGCAAAGACAAACAAGCACACTTACATACGCTCGCTCTCAAGAGGGAGAAGAGAGGTAACGCCGTTACCGACTAAAGACTTTGCCCGACGACGTATGCATCGCAGATGCGCTGCTTTGGTATTGATGAACCATTGAGAAGATTAACCTCACGTCAGACCTTTACAAACACCTAATTAATTATTTTGATTGTATCGATAAAAGGCCACAAGGGTTCGGTTAAATATGTGCCCCCCCCCCCCAATGTTCCATAAATGAAACACACTGAGAGTTTCAAAGGGACATGGGTGAGGTATGGGACGGAATTACAGATCAGAATTAGTGTTTGTCCTCCATCAATAGCTGTTTAGCATCAAGTGTTGCGCCTCGCCCATGCTAATTTTTGGAGCCATGTGACTGTTTGAGATCAGCATTCCTCCGGTGGAGGGGACACATGAGTGTTTCAGGTCAGTTAGTTGTGTGGCGCCTGCAGGGGGACGAGCCCTTAGTTTTCTCAGGTAGAATGTGTGTTAAAGCGGCAGTAAGCAGAATATTTTTGGCAACATTGGGCAAAAACTCCACATGACCTTTCAGCATATTGTAATTCAAGTGTTCTGAGAGAAAACTAGACTTCTGCACCTCCTCATGGCTCTGTTTTCAGGCTTTAAAAAATCTTTTAGCCAATCACAGGTCATTTCAGAGAGAGAGAGCGTTCCTATTGGCTGTTCATTCAATGGAGGCAGCTGTCAATAACTTGCAAACTCCGATCAAACGGTCAAACTAGGGAGCGCTGATCAAATATGAATCAATATTCTGGTACTGCAATGCCTATTTCTCACCTCAAATGTTTTCAGAAACATCTTATAGTGTACTGTTTAGCTGTAAAATGAGAAAGTCTGTTCCAGCTGGTGGGCGGTGCTTGGTATTTCCTCAACTGATCTCAACATTGCTGCCGGGTCAAAAACTCTCATTTTACAGCTAAACAGTACACTACAAGATGTTTCTGAAAGAATTTGAGGTGAGAAATAGAAATTATAGTAACAGAATATTGATTCATATTTGATCAGTTTAATCAGCCTAGTTTGACCGTTTGATCGAAGTTCACGAGTGATTGACAGCTGCTCAGAGACGGCAGGCTCCAGCTCGGCTCTGATTGGTTGTTTTCCTCCGGTCTGTGAAATCCTGCAGATGCCATTAGGAGCACCAGAGGACACAGAGGCACATGATTCTTTTCAGATTACCTGTCTCATGTACTACTGTCAGGACATAGTGACCGTTTTATAAAAATAACTTTTTTTAATCATATTTGCTCCAATTCTACCTACTGCTGCTTTAAGCTGGCTGTGGACACACATTACATGTAATTGCACAAAATACAAAGAGGGTGGTGTGACACATCTAACCTTTGCTCAGTCTGATTAGTATTGTTCAAACCCCCCCTGAGGACAAGCACCTCATGCCATCATTATTGATCATTTTTAAAATATGTATTACATTTTCCCTGCCTTTCTTCAAGGGCCACCACTTCCTTGTTTACGGTCAATCAGAAGAACATGTTCGTGAATTCCCAATTATGTTCGAACATTGGTACATTGCTGTGAGCAATTTAACGTCAGAATTGAACAATCGAGCATGAAACCAATTATGTTGAAGCTGAATGTCTGTCATTTTTATGACCATGTTTAAAGGTACAGTGTGTAGGATTTGGCGGCCTCTAGCGGTGTGGTTGCAGATTGCAACCAACTGAGTACCCCTCCACTAACTCCTCCCTTTCCAAGACTGCGGTAACGTGAGCCGCCGAGTACAAAACCATGGTAACGCCACTCGCCTCGCTCAGAGGCCATCCTTACCATAATAACACAACTTTAGGAGCAACAGAGGGCAGACGGTGGCTGGTGGTACCACGGTTTTACACTCTGCAGCTCACTTTATCGCAGTTTCACAAGCGTGTCGGAGAACTACGGTGGCCTTCAGGTAACGTAAAAATGTAAAAAGCTCTCTCCAGAGTCAGTGTTTGGTTTGTCCATTCTGGGTTACAGTAGAAACATGGCGTAGTAACATGGCGCACTCCGTGAAGAGGACCCGCTCCCTATGTAGATATGAAGGGCTCTTTCTACGCTAATGAAAACATGATTCTTAGTTTGAATGAAAACAAAGTTATGAATATTATATTCCATTTCTGTTAATGGATCCACTGAAATATTACATACTGTTCCTTTAATAATCCAGAGTGGATGTCATTCAGTCATAAATCATATACAGGATTTCCATCTGCCATCCTGAAGTACACCCCATACAGTATAATGATCAACAGTGGATATTATTCATGTGATGCATCAGTCTGGCTTGTTTACATGATTTCCTGCAGAAACCTGAGATGGACAAAGTAGAAGCATTAGCATGCATTTTCCTCCTCTCTTGTGTGCTTTCTATGGTTCGAGTGTAAACAGCGCTCCTCACAAATATTTGGAACATTGTGGTGCAGTTCAGCCTCGACGAGCAACGCGCTGCACTTTGATTGGGCTTTCTGCGGTAGCATAGCAACAATTGCCTGGTAGCCTGCTTCGAGGTGGTGCTTCAGAGCCGCGTGCCGTGTGTTTTCAAAGCCTCCAATCTCGTCACTGCGGTCAATGAATGGCGTGATGTACATTGAAGTCGAACCTTCATTTTCTCAAAGCTTGTCAGGTGCACTGTTACACGGTGGAGAGGGGGGTGAGCTCTTGCAGTGCTGATTTGACCTGCCGGTGTGATCACAGTGTTAGATTCCATGGTGAACAGTGGATAATCATGAAGTTTAGTCATACAGTGCATACATACAGTACCTCTATACAGATTAAAGCTGATTTAATTTGTAGTTTTAACTTGACTCTGACTTTACAGTCAATTAGGTCATGAGTGAGGAGGTCAACTAAGCTCCCAATTTGAGAGGGGTTTAGCTTGTGTTTGGCCATGGTAACCGACAGAACTGAAAACACCTGTGGATCATAGAACGCTGCTGGCAGACTATGCGTCTCAATCATAGACTGTACATAAGATGGACGATGTGTCTCCACTTCCTCCCAATGTACAAAAGTGAAGCCAAAATATTCCGGATACGGGATACATCACCGTGATAAGAACTAACTAAAATGACAGAAACATCTTTGGGAAAAACTTAAACTTTTTAGTTTGGCCCATGTCCCATCCGCTAACATTGAGGGGGCGGGCTTTATGACCTATGCTGCAGCCAGCCACCAGGGGGCGATAAAGATGTTTTGGCTTCACTTTTGAGAAGCTGTCATGTCTTCCATCTCCAGGACAGTTTGCATTGTTGTGGTGAAGTCACATCGCTCAATCCTCCATCTAGATGGGCTTGTCCAGGGGCTGGCCTGAAATCTGATTGGCCACCCCAGGTGCCACCCCATTATCCTTAACTGTGATTGGTTATCTGCCCAGTCAGAGGCGGGACCTTAGTTGGAACCAACTATATGACGAGTAAACTGGATTTTCGTTTATAGGTGCAATCAGTGGGCAACCTCCTGGTCTGAAAAGTGCCTTACACCTGCATTCTTTCTAATAGCCAGCAGGGGGCGACTCCTCTGGTTGCAAAAAGAAGGCTGATTTTATAGAAGTCTATGAGAAAATGACCCTACTTCTCATTTATTACCTCAGTAAACATTGTAAACATGAGTTTATGGTTTCAGTTGCTAGTTTCAAGTCTTCTTCAATACAGCATGATGTTCATTTAGTAAATTATGGTCCCATTTAGAGGAGTCAAATAGACCATAAAGCAGGGTATGCTTCAGGGCGTGGCTACCTTGTGATTGACAGGTCACTACTACGGTGTTGTCCGGTCTGGGAGTTGTCCGCGTTTTCGTCTTAGAATGTTAACTCTTTCACAGTGTGTTTTCAGTTCATGACAGTTAATTGTTAGTCGCCTAAAAATGTCTTATTCATCGTTCGGTTGTACTTCTGGTTGCAAAAAAACAAGATGGCGACGGCCAAAAATGCCGAACTCGAGACTTCAAAACGGCAGTCCAGAAACCAATGGGTTTGGTGACTATATCCACTTCTTATATACAGTCCATGGGTGCAATTCAGTCTAAAACCTGAGAGGTAACAATTGGCCGGAGTAGCCCCTAGCCTGCCAAAAGCCAAGAATAAGAATTTGGTTTGATTTGCAGCCGAGCAGATGAAGTATGTAAGATTTATATTAAATTTGCATGTGATTGGTAGGTCTAGTTATCTTTTAAATCACAATTTTAACAGAGGAATGTAAGAAACTGTGAGATACTGTAATGTAATTGAAGTAGATGTGAGTGGGCCACCCCAGTCAAAAAAGTCTGGACTAGTTTAGTCCAGGCAAGTCAAGGCTTGGTAACACAATACAGTAAAGACACAGGTCATCAAGTTCAGACTTGACTCATGCCGATATTGCAGTCTCTGTCTCTCCAGGGAGGTCTCCTGCTCTGCTTTTACAAACCAAGGTGAGACAGCTGTGATACCAGATTTGATTCAACCAGTAAAGGAGAGCCATCTCACAGTGAGATTGACCAAACATGAACTAGAGCTGTCATTTCACCTCATAGTTACAGACTGCGTTGCCTCAAATGAAACTTAACTCTTTCATGGGAAGCCTTGATTGTGTTCTCTAATCAAAGGGAGTACACCAAAGTCCCACAACACATTAAGCAAACCCTCATTAAGTCAGCCCCTTTTATAAAACACATATATTCACTTATGTCACACACTGTTGGTGAAGTTGCGTGAAGAAAGGATGAAACATCTCCGAACACGTCAGTTAAATATATCATCCGTTACTTTAGCCGATTGGGGTGGTTGACAGATATGAACAGCAAGAGGAACAGGGAGTGACTGGAAGGCACCAATGCATTAACCATGTGATACTATTTATATCGTAGGAGCATGGGGTGACCCAGTAACTCACATGTGTTATGCAACATATGAATGGAGCAAAAAAGAGCATGGTACATCTCAGGGGCTTGGATCTCCTTGTCATAGATGCCAATTAAAGTTAATTGCAGTAATCAGGGAATGTTGTGAATGGAAGCACTATTGTGAGCGAGGCCGACTACGACGGAAAACAGGGACTTGAGCATGGATCCATCTAGCATGGTGCCACTAACTCCACTGTAATAACACTACTCTGGCTCTCACTATCATAACCAATGGGAGATGGCCTGTCTTCAAAGAATACATATATGGACAAGTCTGCCTTTTCAGCAATTATCCAGCACACAATTACTGTTGCCTTGGCACCTATGCATGAATAGACTGATTAAAAAACGAGAGTACGTCAAGCTAGTTTATTCTCAAATTGCCTGGTGAATAATTTGCATTTAAATCACTGAATCCCATTTTGAAAACCAGACTGGTACTAGTTAAGTATCTACCACGGACTCAAAGGGGAAAGCCCACTGAATTACTAGTTTTACGCGGTTACAAAGGGACAGTATTTCTCTCCATTTAGGGACTGTATGGAAATTATTGGAGGGGTGTTTCACTTCTTAAAAAAAATAAGACACTCTCCGTGGTTATTAATATTTCTTTGGATCCTCCCTTTGACTTAGAAAAAGGTTCAGCATCCTCCCCCATAATTTCTCCAGTGTAATATTTTTGCTTTATCAATTTGTAGAACAGTTTGGGTTGTGTTGAAGCGGCATTATATTATAGGTTAGATAATATAATGCTTTATTTTCATAAATGCAGAATAAAGTGAAGGCGACTGTTGGCTAGTGAAAAAAGGTCTCACTCTTTAGAGAGATAATGTTCAATCCCTACAAACCCTAAAGATCCACATCTATTATTGGTCGGACTAGCTACTAGAAAATAAAGTCCTGATACTGAGATGAGATTGTTGTCCCTGCATATGGCAAAATGCACCTTTATTATCCATTGAGCCCACAAAAGGCTGTTGTTGATTTCAACTATTTTGGTGATTTGATCTATTCAATCCATTTTTACAGCAAATCCCACAAGAAAAGGATGACATAAAATGTAAATCTGGGGCATGGAAAAATTAAAGACCCTCTCTTGTTCTACCAAAAAAAAATTCACATCACCCTCCTTTCAGCTGTGAGGACAATTATTAGTTCATTCAGTGTTACAAATTAAAAAATTTTGTATGATCACTTAAGGTCATTTCCTTAGTGGCTGTAGACGGTTAAACTTCAGACAAGAATACTGTGCTGTCTCTGAAAACCACTTTAAAATCAGATTATAACTTTAGACTAACATTCAACAAGTACAAAGCAGACCAGTTTGCAGGCAAACTATTTTGCACAAATAGTCTTTAAAGAACTCAACTGATTTAGTTGTACTAAAAAAATTTAAAGGTGCAGTGTGGAGAATTTGATGGCATCTAGGGGCGAAGTTGCAGATTGCAACCAACTGAAACTTCTGTGTGCAAAGCGTGTAGGAGAACTGCGGTGGCCGATGCGAAAACGTGAATGGTCCTATCCAGAGCCAGTGATTGGTTTGTCTGTTCTGGGCTACTGTAGAAACATGGTGGCCGGCGGGACACGAATGAACAGCTGATTGTAAAGTGACGCACGGGACACAAATAGCAGTCTCCTGGATGAAAGCCTTGTGTTTGCTGGACCCATCCACCTCCCCTCCCGCTCTCCTGGTGTGTCTCTTTCGCTCACATCACTACACTCCCGGCGCACTTTCTTGAAGCGTTTACTCTTGCCGCCGATGGGTTTATATTATAGTTAATAGAACGCCCGGTGCGTTTCATACCGGCGCTAAGGGTGCCTTGTGCGGCAGTACCGAACGCCGACGGCCGTGACAAAGTCTCTGTATTCAACGCCCTTGGAATGAGAACGGGTTCTCTCTATATGTAGATATAAACGACTCATTCTTAGCCAACGAAAACACAACAATTCTCAGTTTCAGGTGATTATACACTAAAGAAAACATAGTGATTAATATCATATTCCATTTCTACCAACAGATCCCACGAAATGTTACACACTGTTCCTTTAACTCTAAGTCCACTTAATAGCTTTTTCCAAAGCTTTAACCGCATGTCATGGTCTTCTTCGACTAGTAAGTTTTTGTTTTTTTTGTCAAACAATTAATGTCACAACTGAACTTTCTCACTCAATTTACCGATTTAGTTTTTTAATACTTTGCCACAGATTTACAGCCATCAAACTATGACAGCTTGTATTCACTGCTGTGATGCAACAAGTATGAACTGTGAAAGCCAATCTGTGTCTTGCAGATCATGCTATGCTAATTGCTCACCCTTGGGTGCCAGGTCATGGTCAGTCAGTCGGGGTATTGCTCTTTGATGTACAGTAATGCAATGCCATTTCATTTTAAAAAATGTCCACATTATGTCAGTCTCATGATCGGGGGATTGAATAGTGCAGTTTGTAGGCCATGTCTCCTCTAAACCTCGAGCACAGAGAAAACAAAATGTAGAATTATTCTACTTTTTTGTTTTACGTTGACACTGTAATAAGGGTGACATTATTGTCCAAACCACAAAACATCACTCTAATTGTCATTTTTCCTTCTTTGCCTAATCATATTCTTTTTGTTCAGTGTTGTGACATCACCTATGGGAGGGACAAACTGCATTTTCGTCATTTCTGGGTATGGAAGACAGCAGAGAATATGCAAAAGCAACAAATACCTGTTGAGTATAAACATGTTTAAAAAGAAAATCCGAGGCTATGGACTGATTGATTCATCACAGTGGCCCTGACAGCAATAGTGATGAGGATGATGATGAGGAGTCGGACAATGATGATGGAGCAAAAGTAGTGCGTTATCCATGACATGCCACATTTCTTTTACATGCATTACTGTAGGCTAAATGGCGTCCCCCCCCCACCCCCCCACCATCACCTCCCTATCATAACAGAAATGGCTCCATGCTACATCAGTTGCTGTATCTGCTTTTGTCCCACTGACACCCCAGCGGTGGTGACAGCATCGGGTCTACTCCTTTAAATGAGCCTTTGCGCATAGCCTTCGAATCACCACCACAACTGCATCAGTGCTGGCTGGGGTTGCTTAGCAACTGGACAGCACAGAGATCCCTGAAGAAAACCTCCTCCTCTGTATAAAACACAAGCTCGTGTGTGATTCTTGAATTGTGATGTGCGCGTTAGCCAATTTCCAGCAAGGATGTTTATGTTTCACATCCCCAAAAAAAGAGCGACTCCTGGTGCGTAATAAGAAATATTAAATAAATAAAAAAATAATAATAAAAATATTGCGCGTGTTCATGTGTGGGTGCGTGTCTCTTTTTTTTTTTTTTTTTTGGCAAAGTGGAAGAAATGCACGAAAACGCACTGGCACACACTCCCAGCATCCTAATGGGTTTCAGAGAGAATAGACAGCGCATGAACAGGCTGTCGCTAAGGAATTCACCTTAGGTGTCCCCCCCTTCTTCTTCTCTCCCCCCAGTAGGATAGGACATCATTTTAATTTCAACTAAAAAAAAAAAAATCGAAAGAAGACATCCTCATCATGTCTCATCGGACTGTTGCATGTCTGTCATTTGCTCAGTGTTTCGAGGAGAAGCAGAGCGCACCACATTAACGTGTTGAAACGCCATTTAACGTCGGACAGCGGAGGCAAGTGGACTTTTTCAAATAGCATCTGAGATATGATACCGTGATATGCATTGGCGTATAAGGGGGCCATCCATATTTCTCGGCATCTAATTTTTTTTCTTCCACCAGAGGAGTGATATAGCCCTGCTCTGACGTCTGCATCAGATATTACCCAGTGCTTTTTCAATGTGCATTTTCCCCTCAGTGACTTTGCGCTGATCTACATCATCATCAGCAGCAGCAACGGGGGGGACTAAAAAAAAAAAAAAAAAAAACAGGGAATGAAGATTTTCTTTTTTTTGAAACCCACCGCTCCCCTTCAGCCGATTTCCAGCTCAAACAAATATCTTTTAACAACATCGCGGCGGTGTGTGGAATAGTCTGGCGCCGGAGCATCGCTGGAACCATGCCTCTTCTGCAGATTTGGACTGGGAAATTTCATCCGCCGATTTGATCGTCGAGAGGCTGCCGCTCACTCATTCATGCCAGTGTTTGTTTTTTTAAAGGGAAGAATACTTGTCATCACTTTTAAAAGTATTGTGTATGCTGTTTTTTGAGCAAGATGTCTGATCTTCTGGTGTTGGTCGAGGGGCTCTGTGACCCGCACGGATTTCCATAGCCGGGGAAAACAGCGGGGGCCAATTACCACATTCTTTTTTTTTATTTTTAAAAAAGATTTTAATGAAGACATCGCATGTAGATGTAGTTTATTCGACCTTTTTTTAATAAAAAGGCAATTATTTTTTTTTAATTGCCAGTTTTTACTTTCCTGGAGGACCACTGGACTGGTTGGATTATAGAAACTATATCTAAGGATTTGTGGAGATGTTGGGTCGTCAAGAAGATAAATTATGTGGAATTTTCTCTGCTCTGGCGGCTTTGTCCTTCTTCTGCTTTGCTCAAAGGTGAGAAAACGTCGCTCGGAGGAATAATAATAATGATAAAAAGCTCTCACACCAATAGACCTGATTATCGCTCAATAAAAGGCTGAGATGTGGCAAATCGCATTAACGGGGTACCCGGGCCTACTTATTAAGGGGCATTGCTGCCGATATATGCTCTATTAGACGGAGCTGTGGCGCGCGCGAGCGTAAAAACATGCGCGTGCACGGCATCGAGCCCTATTGTGAAACGTAACCTACTCCCGATATCAAAATGTGGGGGGGGGGGGGGGGGCTATACATATTGGAAAGGGCGACTTCCAGTATGAAAAGGACAGCCCTCACTGTAATGATTAACTGATAGGATCGATCGATTGATTACCCCAGGGTTAAGCAGCCAGATGTGTGAGTCTCCACTGCTGCTGGAGCAACACTGTCTGAAAGCCCACTCATTGCATTCATCTCTATAAACGCGCACTAATATTCCTATTCGCATAATCTTCTTAATTGCCCATTTTATTGATTGGAACCAAATCGATTTAAAATCGAAAAAAATCATCCCAGCAGCAGGTCATCATCTGCTGTTGCTTCCCCAGACAGGAGGCAGAGTGTGAGATTTAACGTTTCAATAAGATGTTTACAGTATGATTAACTGCACAGGCCTTTATGAGCATCATCACAGTCCCAATCTCCAGATCAATTCCTTTATTGTTTTGCTGTTAAAGGCTCCGTATCCCTCGTGGCCTCCGACTTGGCTGCAGTAACCTGAGATCTAGGTGCTCATTGAGAACCGGGTTGCACTATTTTCAATTTTGATCCCTTTATAATAATAACAAGCGAAAGGGGCGTATGTGTCTCAGGTGTCATTGATATCCCCCTCATAATGATGCACTCAGGTGTCAAACCCACAAGCCCTGTAAGCGGCCAGCTTGATGAACAGCTGCACTACCTATGAGCTAATTGAACAGTGCTTCCCTGACTGAGCCCAGGGCTATAGTGCTCCTATCAGGGGAGCAATTTTAACCCACTTCCTCCCCTCGTCTTCCCCCAACCACCCTACGCTCATTCCACACCCTCTCCCCGTAACAAGGAACCTCAGCTGGAGAGCCGGTCTCGGTCAGGTGATGCAGGTCATGGCACCAATGTTATAAGTGTCAGTCAGACTAGTGCGGACTATGCGCTCCTCCTGGGGATATAGTCTGTCTCCAGTCCAGGCTCAGACCGACGAAGACTCCGACAGCATGATGGGAGGCCGTGTTATAACACTGAGCTTATTTAAACACCACGAATAAGACTGGGCTCCTACCTGATACGTGTACGAAAAAAAAACTGTGACATTGTTACTTTTAAAGCCACTTTTTTGCATCAATAAAATGCTTGACAGGTGTATCATCATCACAGCCCCTCAACTGTTTAGATGAATATACTGCAGGTGTGGTAACAAGGGGGAAAATGCAAACACAAGACACATTTTTTAACCTTCCCCATGACAACAAAACTCAGTCAGCATGCTTTTAATATGTGTCTGACATCTGTTTCAAATGTTTCATGTGCACATATATTACACTGTATATTACAGACGTCTGTGAAGTGAATATCATGCCTTATTTCAGATATGTAACAACAAAAGACAAACAATACCAGGAACTAAAAGCAAAACAAGACAAAAAAGAGACAAGCAAACACACAAAAACATTAATAATAAAGATCATAAATAAACCCACATACGACGCCCTGATTTGTCTGACAACTGACTGCAACATACAGCAAAAAATACATCTACTTTAAAAAATTGTGTTGCAGTGTGAATGTTTATTCTTACTAGTGACAGCCCAGAATGCAAAATTTCAACTGAAGTTCACTAAAATTGTGATTGAAATAGACAAAATATGAAGAAATTTGGATGCATGGATGAATTTGTTGTTTAACGCAGCCTCTTTCCCCTTTGTCAAAGCCTCACCACGTTGACGTACCTCCTCCAAGGTGGCGTTCATGTCATTAATGTTGAGAACAGAGAGTACGTGCAGTGACCATTTATCGTACAGTACTGTGGGTGTGCTGTAGAGAAACAAAATGTCCATGACAAAAGTATTAGACCGTCTGTTTTTGCTGCTTAAAATGGCTCTTACACTTGTGGTTTGTGCCCTCAGCTCTTCCACTGGAAGCACCGGAATGTCTGTGGCCAAGACCACCGTGGACAAGTTGCTGAAGGGATATGACATCCGTTTAAGGCCTGATTTTGGAGGTACGTGTTGCGGCCACATCTGTTTTTGGGGGGTCTCTGTTTTCTCGAGGGTATGAGCGTGTGTGCAGAGTGATATTCACGAGTCACTCCTCCTGAAATCTGTCGAAGAGTCGGCCCGTGGCAAAATATAGGCAACGGCTTTGATGTGACTGCTACCATGTCATTACTATGCATCTATTCACATATCGAAGATGGCTGCTCCTCGAGAAGTAGGGCACACACTGAGAAGAGCAGTCAGTCAGACCAGGGATAGTGAATGTATTGATTTTTAATACTTTTCCGATTGGAGGTGTTTTTATGGCGTCTTTGTGTTAAAATTCTGAGCGTTTGATTCGCAGATGAGGGAAAACACTTTTGCCCCATTAACTTTTATTGGAAATTGTGCATCTTTTAACATCCGCTCTTTAGAATAATGGTTATTTTGATAATTGCTGAAAATAGAAGGCTTGGGGGACGAGTCATTAGCGTGTGTCATTTGGGTTGATTGTTTTACTGAAACTATTTAACCACAATAGATGTTAAGCAGTATAAAAATAGTTGGATTTTTTTAACAGCACGCTAGCCTATTGCTAATAGCTAATGATCGGGCTACTTTAATGTCAAATTATGAGTCTGGAGAAAAAACATTTTTTGCAAATGAAGTATGGCACCCGTACCTACTATGTATATAGGATGAGGATGTTTCCTGTTTCATCGTTCTGACATGAACATCTGGGGCCTGGTCCTCACTGAAGACGTCAGGACTCGACGCTGACTGACAACCTCAGCAATGGCTCTAATTGAACACACTACATGATCGTACCTATTCATTTCAGCACCATGCTGTACACGTGTATTCCAAAAGTTTGTATTCAGAAAAGCTTCTGGCTGCATCCAAAAACAAAGAACAAAGAGGCTTTTTTTTTTTTTTACTTCTGGGGCATGTTAGCGGAGTGTGATGTTGATTTAATGAGAGCGAGTAACACAATAGAACGTCTGTCGACACTTTAATTTGCTCCAGCTCTAGTGTGTCATGGCCAAAATATCTACAGTATGTAGAGGAAATATATCAACATGCTGAAAAACCCCATGCTTGCAAAAATTCACGCTCATCCCTTGTTTAGCCACAATTACTAGTCAGAAATAACAGACGTGACATTCAATTTATTGAAAAAAATTGTATTTAATGAATGGTAGGTAGAGATAATGTGGCATGACTCACCTACAAAATATCTGAATGTGCTATAGGCTATATATAAAAAGTAGGGTTGTCAGTCGATTAAAATGTTTAATCGCAAGTTCATTTTTTATCTGTTCAAAATGTACCTTAAAGAGAAATTTGTCAAATATTCGATACTCCTATCAACATGGGAGTGGGCAAATGTGCTTGCTTTGTGCAAATGTGTGTATATATTTATTATTGGAAATCAATTAACAACACAAAACAATGACAAATATTGTCCAGAAACCCTCACAGGTACTGCATTTAGCATACAAAAATATGCTCAAATCATAACATGAGAAATTGCAGCCCAACAGGCAACAACAGCTGTCAGTGTGTCAGTGTGCTGACTTGACTACGACTTGCCCCAAAACTGCATGTGATTATCATAAAGTGGGCAAGTCTATAAAGGGGAGACTCGTGGGTACCCACAGGACCCATTTTCATTCACCTATCTTGAGGTCAGAGGTCAAGGGACCCGTTTTGGAAATGGCCATGACAGTTTCTCCTCGCCAAAATTTAGCGTAACTTTGGAGCGTTATTTAACCTCCTTCACGACAAGCTAGTATGACATGGTTGGTACCAATGGATTCTTTAGGTTTTTCTAGTTTCATATGATGCCAGTATCTTCTAGCTTTAAAACTGACCCCGCTACAACATTCGAAAGATCGAATAGCGGCCGGGCCTGACGGATTTTTAAGAGGTTAATTAAAGATCGCAAGATGCGTTAAAGAAATTAGTGGCGTTATTATTGCGTTAACTTTGAAAGCCCTTGTAAAAAAGATGGACTACATTAAACAAAATCATGCAATGATTACATGATACATGATGATGTTCATTGCCTCAAGAACTTCACATATTTAATTCACTGTGGCAGGTTGTCTTTTTTCTGTAATGCTAAATATCATTTTTAGAATATTCCGTATGTTTTAAACGTAGATAAATTAACATTTTGTAGACAGAATTTGGCTGATCATAATTCTATTTAACAGATACAATCTAATGTGTGACTATTAAGTATTAGTACTATTCCCCTGTATCTTTTTTTAAATAGGCTGCAGGCAGCAGCTTGTCAGTCATGCGTCTCCATCCCACTTGATGAGAATGAGAGCAAGCAGTGAAAAACATATAGCAGGTGTGCCTCCTCATATAACCTTCCTCTGGTTGGCTGCTCTGCCAAAAACAGATGCTCTGATGAAGGCTTATGTGCCAAAATGCGTTAGCCTGATGTTAGCCATTGTAAAAAAATATGTTATAGTTGAGGTTACGTCTTCGTTCTGTGTTTTGGAGCGCTGCCATTCCAGAGCTGTTTCATAGATTCACAGTGGAAGGAAATGAGAGCGAGCAGCAAAGAAATGTCTCATTCACAACTGTTTCAGACAGTTGAATCAACCGTATGATGCTCAACAGTAGTACAACAACATTTCAATTTTAAGGATTTTCAATTTGCAGCCGATTTCAGTCGGGGAATTATCATCAGCATGCTTCTATAACATATTCGCGCCTTACTCTGCCCCACTAAAGGCATTTCAAGTAGCGCCTTCATGACAGTTGGCAGCAATTTTAACTAATCTAAATGACTTTAAAGGCTTTATTGTTTTCCTCACCAGCAACAGTGTCGTCGCTCACTAGTTCTACAAGTCAATGCGACTAAATGTGACCGAGAACTGCTCAAATTTTAGGGCACATTTTTGTCGATAAATACTTCACTAAAAACAGCTGGCAGATATGAAAAAAATATTTACATTTTTTATAAAATCACACAATTTAAAACAAACTGCGACAATTCACATCTTGTCCACAATGAATTATGTAACTATGCATTAATTATGAGCATAGGATTAAGGGTAAAAAAGGCATATACATGTATGTTGTATATTTCTGTGTATACTTCTCAGTGTAAACAAAATATTGGCACAGTTTATCGTGATTAATCACAAATTAGTCGCACATTTTGTATCCGTTCAAAATGTACCTTAATGGAGATTTGTCAAGTATTTAATACTCTTATCAACTTGGGAGTGGGCAAGTATGCTTGCTTTATGCAAATGTATGTATATATTTATTATTGGAAATCAATTAACAACACAAAACAATGACAAATATTGTCCAGAAACCCTCATAGGTACTGCATTTAGTATAAAAATATATTCAAATCATAACATGGCAAACTCAACAGCTGTCAGTGTGTCAGTTTGCTGACTTGACTATGACTTACCCCAAACTGCATGTGATTATCATAAAGTGGGCGTATCTGTAAAGGGGAGACTCGTTGGTACCCATAGAACCCATTTTCATTCACCTATCTTGAGGTCAGAGGTCAAGGGACCCCTTTGAAAATGGCCGTGCCAGTTTTTCCCCGCCAAAATTTAGCATAAGTTTGGAGCGTTATTTAGCCTCCTTCGCGACAAACTAGTATGACATGGTTGGTACCAATGGATTCCTCAGGTTTTGTAGTTTGCTTCACTCTAACTTTAAAACTGGACCTGCTACAACCTAAAAATCGCAAGTTATGTTAATGCGTTAAAGAAATTAGTGGCGGTAAAACTAATTTGTGTTAACGCGTTATTATCGCGTTAACTTTGACAGCCCTAGTTGATACATTTTTGACTAAAAACAGTCGGCAGATATGAAAGAAATAATAAAAAAAAAATTATGAAATCACTCCCAACAGTTCAAAACGCACAACTTGTCCACAATGAATTATGAAACTATGCATTAATTATGAGCATAAGATTGTGTAAATGATGCATATATGCTGTATATTTCTGTGTAAACTTCTGTAAATACTTGAAATATTGGCCCAATTGCTATTTGTATCATTTCATCATTGTGTAATGCTTCAAATACGCATTTTTCATATCAAAGAAGCAACTAATGTTTTAACACAAATCATGCAATAGTACCACTTTGTATCACTTACATGAGTTCTATGCAAAAAAGTGAAGACATGAAAGAGGAATTGTTTGAATTCTGATTCTAGATTGAATTATTTTTTTGTATTATACTTCATTATTGGCAGGTTTGAACATTTTTAGAGCTACCTTGACTTGAAGATGATTTCTACTTCAGTGTTGGTTGCTTAAATATTTTGTTGGCTGTAGCCCGCTATTGTCTTGCTGCAGCCTGTGAATGCACTGGAGTGGGTAGAGCAAGTTTTAAAGAGTGAGTATCCCAGGCAGAGAGTAGCTGTGCTTTACCCTCAGGCTGCTGTAGTCCATCATGTCTTGATATTTCCAACATCAGTCAGCTACTTCTGTCGTGACACACACACTGCTGACGACCTTCAGCTCTCAAGATCCAACAAAGAGGGTTTTAATTTGGCACAACTCTGGACACTGACTGTGGCTCCCAACGGCCTGGCCGACACCCATATTTAAAAGAAAAAACTAACTCAAAGGTGTACATCGATGGAGAAAGACTAGTTTGAATGGTCAGAAAGAGGTTGCCAAGAGTGACGCCAAAGGATTTTACTAATGCGTTGTGGTCTAACCACCAGTATATACAGATGAAAAGCCCACTCTGCAGCCACTCTATTCAGACCCTGCCCTCTTCTCCTCATTGATCTGGGAGCCAAACTGGGATTCAAGAAATGGAACACACACCCAAATGGCAGCTATCCCAGCATTGATGAATTGAATTTTCTTTTTTGTAATTATAGTTATTATTATTTAATTTGCAGAAAAACTTGTGATATTTTCCCTCGACTAATGCATCAGTTGCAAATGGTGTACAGTATGTATCTCTTCTCTTTCATTATCTGCTTGTTGGGATTATAGCCCTTAGATGTAACCTCCTAACAAATTGCCCATGGCCATAGAGCTGAATCATAGACCACAACCCCCACGTAACCTGAACAATGCGTTACGTATATTTATATTCAGCCAAGTAACCAGAGCATAGCAGACCAGGCAAAGAAAGTATAATATTTTGAGGATAGCACCAATGTTTTTTTTTTTTTTAATACTGCTATTACAACTACTTAATCCAATACCTGAAATGAAAGATGTGTTTTGTTAGGAGAAATTTCACATTTGCATTACACTCTGCATTTGTCATCAACATTAGGTCCCTGTCTTCAATCTTCACTTTTGGAACGTATGTCGTGTCACTGTTTAGGGTGGAAATCCATTTATAGACAAAAATTGACTTGTTGATCGTGTCACTTCAGCCGGTGGCATTTCAGCAGTGCCTGTTACCAGTATGTACATACGGTAAGTAGCACTTTCATGACGCCCATGTCTAATGTATTATAAACATACAAATAATGCATTATAATCTACTTATAGCACTGTATTATTATACTTATAATAACACATGCAACAATAATAACACATTATAAAGGATTTTATGCCTTATAAGGTCAATTATAATGCTTCATAATTGCAGGTCACTCACTGGCATTTTATTTACAAAGATCATAGTGTTTTATAACTCCCATAGTTGTAATACGTTATACTCTTTTTATAATGCATTATAATCACTGTTATAATATTCCTACACCTCAGGAATTTCATTACTTCACTAAAAGCACCCAATAACCACTTAGAATAATCACATTATAATGCATTATATGAAAGCATAAATGCAATGTTAATTTTTATAAAGCATTGTGCATATGTGTGAGTGCTTATAACTATAATTATACAGTGCTATAAGCAGATTACAACGCATTATAAGTATGTTTATAAGGCATTATAGACATGGGCGTCATAGGAAGTGCTACAAGTAGACCTTGCATGTCTCTGCATCAAATTGTATCTCGGTCGAGTTGTCTGCCACTACAATAATGCCACCACTGAAAATGCTGCCGCTGCTGGACAACACAGCCCAACTTGATATATACGAACAAACGTATGGCACGGTTTCTCTGACCCACGCTCAGCATACATGTTGCACGGTGGGATGTTATGCTCTATGATTAGGTTTTCACAAAAGTCCCATAAAATGTATCTGAATGCATTAATTAAGTGGAGTAATGAAATACATGACCTAGCTAAATCAGTTTCATAAGAGGCCCATTTAATTATTAACCAGTCTCTCAATACATTTATAAATATGGTGTTACTTTGTACGTATACTGAGCATCCCACTGAGCATTTTAATCACGCCTAGCAATATTGTTACCTGTAACACGACGTTTCAAGTTCTTCTCCAGACAAATTGTGCATTTATTCCACCGACAGTGCACAGCTATTGTCTTCTCTGCTCATTACTGCATGAAAAGACTCCTGGAACACTTGTTGTTCCCCCCCAGACAGCATACGCAGTTGGCTTTGTTTCCAGAATTAAAAAATCCAGCCTTTTGCCATGAAGCAGATGCCAATCATTGGATAGCTTGTTTGATAGTCTTTTACTTGTGCCACTTACTTAAAGGTCATGTGTATGTCTTTATCCGTTTCTGCATCTGATCTAGAAAGAGATTATTTCTTTGCGTGTGCACTTCTGCTGCCAGGGGTCGTGGACGGTGCGGTCAGGAAAGAGGGCGGGGTGATCTGACCTTGCTTCTGTCGCTATTATTGAGTTGCACATGGGAACTTGGATCATGTAGAGTACAGTAATGGGTCACCGGTGTGCGGACTTCTTGCTCGGTATTCTACCGAGAGAAATTCACCGTATTATCTCAATATTAAAGAAAAAGAAAAAAAAAAACTGTGTCGCCGTCCAGTCAGTTGGAAGAGATAACAGGACCCGGCTCGGCTCTCACCTCGGTCACACATTCGTCCTTCTGGAGGACATATTTCATATCAAGCTGTCATCGTCACGGGAATGGGTTTTATGATCTCAGCTTCCACAATTAACAAAGCATGAAGGGTGACATATCACAAATGCTGTGAACATGCCATTCTTCCTGCTGAGCGTTAACCAAGTGCTGGACATGTCTGGACTACAAAGAACCAAATCTGTTAAAACTCTTATTCATCTACACTCAGCACTACAGAATCTTATAGATACGTAGTAATATGTGCTGCGGGATCTTTTTTTTTATAAGAAGACTATATAGCTGGCACAAGGCAAAATTTGTGTTCAAATACAAGTGCTGATGCCCCCCTCCCACCCCCCACTAAATATAGTTGACAAATGTCCAGGGGTGTTCTGAGGCAAGCACTTTTGACATGGTGACTTTGGGATGAGCTTGTAGTCATAGAGAGAATGTATGCTGTAGAATACCAGACTACACTCAAGTCATATAATAGTACATTGATGTACGCAGGACAAATGTATACAATGTATATAACATAAATCCTTTTTTCTGGCATGAATATGCCACCTGAATTTGATTTGAATTAGAAGATTTAAAACTGCTAATGAACATCATTATTTGCATCATTAAAGCTTCAGTAGGCAGAATATTTTAGTCATCATTTGGCAAAGATTCCATAATAACCTTTCAGCATATTGTAATTCAAGTGTTCTGAGAGAAAACTAGACTTCTGCATCTCCTCATGGCTCTGTTTTCAGTCTTTAAAAAAATCTATCCCGTAAAGGGAGACTTTGGCCAATCACTGCTCATTTCAGCGAGACAGCGTTCCTATTGGCTGTTCATTCACCGGAGGCAGCTGTCAGTCACTCGCAAACTCCGATCGAACGGTCAAACTAGGCAGCGCTGATCAAATATGAATCAATATTCTGTTACTCTAATGCCGATTTCTCGTGTAAAACATATTGTAGGGTAGTGTTTAGCTGTAAAATGAGAAAGTTTGCTCCGGCTGGTTGGTGGTGCTTGGTATTTTAGTACACTAAAATATGTTTCTGAAAACATTATACGCGAGAAATAGGCATTACAGTAACAGAATATTGATTCATATTTGATCAGCACTAGTTTCACCGTTTGATCAGAGTTCGCGAGTGATTGACAGCTGCTCAGAGACGGCAAGGCTCCAGCTCGGCTCTGATTGGTTGTTTTCCTCCAGTCTGTGAACTCTGGCAGATGCCATTAGGAGCATCGAAGGACACCGGAGGCACATGATTTTTTTCAGGTTACCTGTCTCATGCACTACTGTCAGGATATAGTGACAGCGTTTTATAAAAATAACTTTGTTTAATCATATTTGCTCCAATTCTACCCACTGCTGCTTTAAGTGGGAGGTGCTACATAAAAAATGTGCACGTTTCTTCTCCCTATGATCAATGTACGGCACATACCACAGTGTTTAATGTGATTACTGCAAGTTGCACCACATGCAACATTACAGGGGGAAATCACTCAGCCATGGGTTTGAAGCTCTTTCACTGATTAAAGTACACATTTATCTTCTCCTCTTCATTACGTAGCCAAGCCAGAGAAAAACTAAGTTAGCTGGTTGGGTAGGTTTTTAATAGGGCTGCCCCCCCTCTTAGTTGGTTAGTTGACTAATCGGTCGTTTTGGTCTTAGTTGACTAAGATTTCTTTAGTTAATTGGTCATTTTTTAAGGTTTTTTCAAACTGAATGACTTATTTCCAACAAACTTAAGAGCACATCTCTGGTAAACACAACATTTAAAGTGGTGCTTTTGTGTGATTCTTTGTGGAGTTTTACAGATCTTTCGATTAAATAAACTAAACGATTAGTCGACAAAATCGTATGAGAATTTCTTTGGTTTTTAATGACTAACTAGGTAATCTGCTTGGTGGCAAGTCAGCATTGACCAAACTGCAACTAAACCGATGAGTTGTTTAATTTGGACTCTGACTACTATAAAAATTGAAACATGGACTGCGCAAACCACGACGATGCAGTGGATAATAATTCCACTTCAGTCAGCAGTCATGATTGCTCTAGAAGTCATATTTGTATATTGTATGTAATGTTTTTCATACTATTCAGCTTCTTTGCAGTGGTTGTTGATTATGTCAGCATTTACATTGTCTTTCTCTCTGCCCTATACTGAACATGGAAAATAATTTAGATTATCAGCACAAATACAGTTCTCTGATGCTTTCCTAAGCTACTCTCCTTCCTTACTTTGTCCTTGTCTGGCGTAATAAACAGCGATACGGGCTTAGTGTGTATTAAATGGTATTCTGTCAGTTGTGCGGCAGAGGGAAAATGAATTTCGCCGAGCATACTGTAGATGTGCATAAACAGGATGACAAAGAAACTGGAGAGCCTGTAAATGTCTAACAGAAGGTGCTGTACTGGGGGTGATTTATGAAGTGTTGTCAATTGTTGTAGATAGCCCTGCAGATTTTAGAAATCCATGTGACTGCTCAAAAGTGGAAAATCTGTTCTGTGATTATGTTGGATAACTTTAAATAAAGGGCTTCAGAGGTGCATGTGGAGATGCAAAATGTTTCTGTACAGGATGTATTAATGAAGTTCACTTGTGTACCTTTTAGGCAAAAAAGGATGGGAAAGAATGTGTGCTATCCTTGGACCGTAGTGTCACACATGGATATAGCCACAGAGTCCTATCCACTGTCAATTCAATGCCTTCTTTTGTACTGTTGATCAAGACATTAGATGTCGACGTTACCCCAAATCTAAAAACATAAGACATATTATAAAAAGAAATTCTGTAAATATGCAATGAGTGGACAAAAGAGCTGATCCCAGCTGACTTTGGGCAAAGGCGGAGTTCACCCTGGACAGGTCGCCATCACAGGGCTGACAGATAGAGACAGACAACCATTCACGCTCACATTCACACCTATACGGGCAATTAAGAATCAACAATTAACCTAACCTACATATCTTTGGACTGTGGGAGGAAGCCAGAGAACCCGGAGAACACCCACGCTGACACGGGGAGAACATGCAAACTCCACAGTCTTGTTTTCTACTTGGGAACAGAACTCTGTTATATTATATATTCAACTCTTTATTTCAATTACATGTGATATTTAGACTTATTAAGCTTCACCAACATTGTGCAACCTGTGTTTTAAGTTCATGAAAGTTAATTGTAACATTTTGGTTGCCAAAAAATGGCGCATTCAGTGTTCGGTTGCACTTAGCTCCATCTTCTCGTGTCACTTCTGGTTGCAAAAAAACAAGATGGCGACGGCCAAAAACCAAGATGGCGACGGCCAAAAATGCCAAACTCAAGGCTTCAAAACGGCAGTCCACAAACCAATGGGTGACATCACGGTGACTACGTCCACTTCTTATATACAGTCTATGATTTTAAAGGCCCTATTGGTTAGGTTTGGTTCTGCACAAATTCTACATATACACTACATATTAAATGGTCCATGTATATGCTGGACTATGAAACTGCACGTATTGGCAACCTCAGCTCATGCGTTAATACCTCTAACGTACAGTACGTTGAAAGTCCTGTTGCTTCTATAGCAGCTCATAACGCCGTATTCATACTTCTCCACAACAGCACAGCTATCTGTCAGGGCCCTGAGCATTTATCACAATGCACTGTAGAGGAATTTGACATGAGCCTTTAATGGTTCCAACTGAAGGAGCATTAGCGTATATTTTGCAGTTTAACGATCCCGAACATTAAAAAGCATCAATAGGTGCCAGGAGCACGGGGATGTGAGAGCCTGACTCTATCTGCGAGGCAGCTTGTGGCTGTAACTGTAAGCACCTGATCCCCAGCTATATAGGCGGCATTCGTTTTTACCACTCTGCTGCAGCTCGGTGCCAGTTCATCCTGTCATCAAAGTATGGTCACCTGCCCCTGTCTGCCTCACGCAGCCTGCGTTTTACTGATCTCATTTCCCATTGACCCAAATGAGCCCCAGCTGCAGCGTGATCTTGTTTGTAATGGAAAAGCAGTAAATGTAGCCATGAAACTGCAGATCAGTTGCAGTGAGACGGGTGAGTAGAATAGACACTTAATTGACCGAATATGAACGGGAGAGCCCGGACATACGGGTAAAAGAAGGGGCTGCAGCACTTTGTATTCAGTTTCTAATGTACTGAACTGTATGTAATGTGAGTGTAATTGATCCTAGGCTACACTTCGTATCCTACGAGATAACAGACTAAATGCTCTTCACACACTGTATGCGTGCAGCTATTTTACATAAATCACTTCCCACACGATAGTTTTACCCTCTGCGAACATGACCGCTGATTGATGCGTGCAGGACATCGGCTGCAACCTGCGTTTTGGCGGCCACAGCCATTAAGTGATGTATGGCGGCAGTTCTTCCCAAGACCGGTGGACACTTTTGCAATACTGAGGACAATCTCTTAGTCTGTGCGCTGCCACATGTCAGATGGCGGACCGCTTTGCATACGGGGCTGATAGCACGGGCCGTCGTAACTCAGACTCAAAGTAATGCCTATTCAGCGCAAAAACAGGAGTGTGTTGTCAGAATCCCAGGATGGATGTTGGGGCATGAACAAGTGGTATCTATCCTGATGAAGAGAGAACGCCCAGTGATTTATTTCAGAGGAAACACGGGAAAAAATGCTCGAGCTGGGCGCTTTTCCCTTTTCCCTTCACTTAGATTTTCTATTTGAATTAAATGAGGTGTGTATGTAGGCAGGCAGAGGGGGGCAAGGGTGGTGAGAGATAGCATGCAGGAGAAAGGACATACTTCATCTTCCAATTCAAAGTGTTGTTTTCAGCAACTTTGAAATGGCGGCAAAAAAATGCTGATAGAATTGCACCAGAATGTATCGCAGCGGACTGCAAAGTACAAAAACCCTAGGTCAGACATTGGGAAAGCATCCTGCATGCTGGGCTCCCCCCCCCCCCCGTTTCCACTCTCCTCTTAAGGTCCCCAGTGACTCACTTTTTGAACCTGCAGTGATTGATGGGAGGTGTGCCCTTGACAGGGCCGGGATAGGCTGGCCAAGGGCAAGATGCAGCTATCCAATTGTTTTCACATAGATAAACAAGGAAAGAAATGTAATTTACAGCATCTGGAGATAGATGTGGTCGTCCTTACTACCGGGAAGCACGCTTAAAAGCCCATCTCATTATTGAACTACAACAGCCGGCCGGATAAAACGGGTTCCCACATAAAAATGATGTGTGCGTCATGCAGGGCTGGAGGAAAAAACAAGATGGGAGAGAGTAGATGTTGAAGTCGACAATATGAGAGAAACATTAAAGATATAAAAGCTAGACTTTATGGTTCCAAATATGCTTAAGGTCGGAGATCTTAATACTAATTGACCTTTGTAGTCGCATCCTTTCTGATGTTTGGCCTACTATGTCTACCAGTATCTATCTACAATATCTACTATCTATTCTGATTTTACAGCAGGGTGGAGATAAGTTCTACCACTCTTGTGAGTATGTGATGGCTCAGCATGTACAAGAACATTTCTCAAACAGGAAAAGATTAACTGTTTACAGTTTTTTACAGAGCTACGGTGACCTTCAGGTAACGTAATAACACGGAATGCGCTCTTTAGAGTCAGTGTTTGGTTTGTCCATTCTGGGCTACTGTAGAAACATGGTGGAGCAACATGGTGGACTCCATGAAGAGGACCCGCTCCCTATGTAGATATTTCTACTAATAGATCCCCTAAAATGTTATACACTGTTCCTTAAAGGACATAAAAAATTCAGGACATCTCCCACAAACAAAAAGTAGCTCTAGTCAAAAGTTTGGTGACCATTCTAATTCAGTGCACAATATAGGGCTGTCCTCGACCAAAGAAATTCTTAGTCGACAAACAGTTAGATGATTCTGTCGACTAATCGATAAGTTGATGTAATCGACAGATCTGTAAATCTTGTGTTTACCAGAGATGTGCTCATAAGTTTCTTTGAAATAAGTCATTCAGCATGAAAAAGCATAAAAAATAACTAATGGACTAAAGACATCTTAGTCGACTAAGACCAAAACGACAGATTAGTCGACTAATCGACTGCGAGGGGGCAGCCCTAGCACAAGGTTTATTGATCTGCGGGTAACCATAGCAACAGCACTTCTGCGTTGTACTGCGTAGACCACGGTATAATCATGATAATGCACTCTGAGGTGCTCCAATATAGAAAATATCCTAGACACCATTTTGTGTTTTATTACTTGCATGCAATGTTCTGCATCAATAATTATCCACGTAGTCCACGCAGTTTTACAGTCGTCGCAAAAACTTCATCCAAATATTAGTACTTAAGTTAATGTATTGGGACACTGAGGGGCTGTCATATTGATTTTGCATAGATCCTTACCTTGACTCACATACAGCACATTTTTTTGTACGTATATGATCATTTCCACGTAGCCACCCTGCAACAACTACTGTGTTACAATCATTAACTCAGAACAAAGCTGAAAATATTGAGCTTTGTCATCGCAGTGTTGGCTGTTTGTTGGCACTGTTTTTTAAGTGCATGCTTTCAAAAGATGATCCATTATTCAATCCCTTATTTTTGTCGGGTGGGTACATTGACGTCGCGGGTACAGCGACTGCTCTTATTGAGTCATCAGCTTCAATCGAAGACCTCTATGTTAACATTTATTACTTAAACATGTTACTGTGTCAGCCACACCTTTTCTACTGATGTGGTTCATAATCAGATGGCCTGTAGATGGTCTCCATATATAGTTGGGCATTCCGTCCTTTTCACAGCAAACCTGCTGTATATGTCATACATATATTCATCTTTAAAGTCAAATGTCTAAGGACTACCGTACTAGCTGCAAAGTGCTCATTTAGTTTATAATTTATACGACTGGTCTCCATTAAAAGCATCTGGAATAGATCCGTCCATTTTGCCCATAAGGCCACATGCCTGTACAGTTCAAATATAGAAGTACGTATCAACTGACTGATGAGCTAAACTGTCTTCCTCTAGTCGCACAACACACCTTCTCTATTCCTTTCCGTCTCCATCCTTTGTGTCTTTGAACACACACCACTGTCACTTCTCCTTTTTGATTCCACTTTTTTCTTCATTTGGTCTGCGCCAGTTTATTTTGTTTTCCTGACTTTACATTTATGCGGTTTGTTTTTGATCTACTATCTTTTCCTTGTTTTTGAGTCTGTCATTTAGAGTCTGTTATCCAGCTCTGTTGACTTTTGTTTGTCACGTTGTTGTTTTTTTCATTGTTTTGTTTGAGGTGAGATTTTTTTTTTTCTGTTTCTTTTTTTATCTCACCTGCACAATGTGACTTTCTCTGTTCCTTTGGTGTATCATCATTTCATGTGCAAATAAATTAACTCTAAACTCTAGGTGGCAGTGCAGGAGAAGCAAAGGATATTAGTCAGATTCATATAAAAGATAAGTCTAATACGTGATGCTTTTCATAACTCTTGTATACTCCTGCACTGGTCAAGGGACTATGACATGTTAGTAGGGCTGCACGATTATGGCCAAAATGATAATCCCGATTATTTTGATCAATATTGAGATCACGATTATTTACATTCTACATTCCAACCGTCATAAATTCCAAATGTTATACTTTTACTTTGTTATGGTCATCTATAGTGGTTATTTGCATAAAAACACGCAATTGATAAGGAAATAAATTATTGTATTTTTACTCAAATATTTGCTTTGATTAAACAAATCTTGGCATTAGTAGTTCTAATTGTATATTAGAAGCTACTTAGAGCTAGTGTTAGGAAGTTAAACAGGTCATAATTCCCTCTATCTATTTTATATTATTATGAAAACATATCCTTCAAACTAGTGTATATAATCAAATTTCTCACCAATAACTACATTTTACAAGATTACACTTGAACGCATCATGATAGGGTTATAATTTACCATTGCCCAATATTCATTTTTACTGAGTAGAGCTTGAATGCATCATAATGTGCTCCGTGCAGATGAGCCGGTCACTGTGATTACTCTGAGCATCATCATGGGAATGAATTAAAATATAATAAGTTTCTGTTTAAGTTAGTTGTTCCAATTGTTTTTAAGGCTGTTCCTCCACTGCTTATTCTGGACTTACAGATGTTACAAATTTGTAGCTTTAAAACCATCATGTGGCAACGAAAACCGGCCAGCTTCGGTCAGCTACTGACTGACGGTGCATCTCTAGCTGTTAGTTTAGGAAGCGCTTGATTTATACAGCAGAGTTTTCTATGAGCGGAGCATTTTAAACGTCAATTTCGCAGTCGATCATGTTCATTTAATTGTGGGAAGCCAAAATTGTGATCGCAATTAATAATCAATTAATGTGCAGCACTACTTGTCAGTAATATTTATTTTGTCGTTTTTCTTGGCATTTTGTAATTTTCATTTTGGCCATTTCTTTATGGCAGGACTATGTAGATATGGTATGTTTTATGTAAAAGCAACACCTAGAATCCAGTTTTATAATGTCTGTCGTCATGGCATTAGAGAGACGACAGGCAATGAGGGGAAATATATGAGGGGATGACATGCTATGGTCCCCGGCCAGACGCGAAGCAAGGACGTTGCGATTCATCGTCGGCGCCTTAACCCCTAAGCTTCCAGGACGCCCCTAATATTTCACATTTTATGGTCTACGGTTGTCCTCTTAAAATGCTCATTGGTCGCTGTAATCGTCATAAGAGCTTGAACGGGCGAGTAAAAAGAATCAGGGGTAATAAAAACGTATTTGTCAAAGTGGCAGCCGACAACATGATCCCCTGTTCCCTCGCATGCAGTGTACTGGCCACGAATTAATGTATTAATAAAGAATTAATTCATGAATCCTGCTCTCTTGAGACACATTAGCCATGATCGTTGAGGAGGATCTACACATAATTACCGCAGGTTAATGTAATTATGCAGGACTTACCATTACACGGCATGCCACTGAAGTAACTGGGATTTACTGCACATGTAGGGTTACTCAGGAGATTAGCTTTGAAGGAGACAGAGACTAATGCCTAAAAATCTTTACCTTTCCCACTTGGTCATACTGTAAAATGCTCACTAAAATCATAAAGGGACATGGAAACATTGGCATTGATTAAAACTATCAATGTGTGACTTGCTGAATAAATTAGGTCTATAAGTAAATAAATTATAAGTTGGACCATAAATGAATCTTCTTCAGACAATATGTTTCCTAATGGCTTCAGGGTAAATCCTGCAATGAGCACACGTTGTCCTCAAATGCCCACACTGTCCATCAGTATGCTGCCTTTTTAAAATCAACTTATAAATAAATTAACCTTCAAGAGTCTACATTTCTTTTCATTTTAAATTTTATTGATTTCCCTCCGTTCAAATCATTTCTCTGTCTTCACTAAAGACATCTCACTGTTCGACCTAAGCTTTAAAGAGAGTGGGCAGGCATTTTAGATATTTCCACAAAATGGATTAATAATTTGGCATCTCATTCATTACAATTAAACTGAACATTTACTTTATAATTTTAACACTACAGGTGAATACGGTAAAAAAATTTAACTCATAAACGTTCCCAGTTGATTTCTGACATTAAGAAACTTTTTTTTGTATTACAAGTTGTCTGAAAATGTATGTTTAAATATAGAAATGAGGCATTATCATATTAAATATGTGCTAATTTGCTTAAATGTCCAGAACAGATATCTGATCAGTGGTTAAAGCCAGGTTCAAAATTCTTGTTTTATTTTGTTGACATATTAGAGTCAAAGGTTTTTACAGAGTGAATTTTGGATATCTCTTTTTATCACTCCATAAATCAGAAAATACTGCCAACAGTCATAAAATATCCGTTTTCACCATGTTTTTAGGAATAAAATGCTCTATAAATCAGGCTATGAATGATATATGAAAAAAAAACCTACAGTAAAAACCTTCATAACATAGATAGGAATGAAACCGGAAAGTTTGGTGTGTGTATGTGCTGCTGAAATGGAGATTTCCGGCTCAGAGTCTGAGAAAAAAAATATTTTGAGCAAATGGCCTTTAAAGATGTGTGTTGTAAAATTCCATCCATTTTGCAAGACACTACAGGGGAATAGGGTAAAAAAAATAAAATAATATATATCACCGTGAAACTTCCCCAGTTGATGACTGACATTAAGGCAATTATTTTTTGTATTACAAGTTTTCTGAAATATTATGTTTAAATATGCAAATGAGGCATTATCTGATGCTAACTTTTGGTGAATTTAGGAGAAATCTACAGATATAAATAGATAAAGTAGTAAAATAAACACCTAAATGTGTATTTTGAATGTTTTCCTTCCACTAGTCTGAAAGAAGACATGTTATGGAAGCATAATAGCTCAAAATCCTTGGGTGTTTTCCCCTTAAACATTATTTTATATACCTGACTAAACTAAAATCAAACTAAACCATGTACTGTATTTCACTCTTTATCCCTTTGGAGTACTTTAATAATGTTCCTCACGGGATTGTAATTTATGAGATGGAAAGGCAGCCGGTAATATGTGCGGTGTTTCATAATTCACTGACAAAATCTGTGTATGCAAGTAGGAAGCGTTGTTCACATGCAGCTTCTGAGTGCGGAATCTAAGTAGGTTTCATATATCAGGTTGGAGGTTTGTGACAGGATAGGACGATAAGATGAGGCCACCTTTACTTATCCCCTGTCTCTCTGGCTTCCTGTGATGTACTGCCTCTGCTCTCCTGTTTTACCTCATCATTTTCTTTTTGCTTCTCTTCTGTCCTTTTTCACCCGTCGTGCCAGAGCTGCTTTAATGATTTCCCTTCATTCTCCAGCTATCACTAATCTTACTTCGCTGTTTCTTTTACATACAGCAGCTGCCGTAACAGCCCGCTGTATATTCATAGCTGTTCAGTGGTGTTAGAAATGTAACAGTTTGGTTTTTATCCTCAGATTATGGCGGAAGATGCAATGATGCCATGGAACTTTTATTTACATACAGATTAAGATCCCATTTTCAAGGGAGAGCTGAGTTCATGTAAAAAAATGATACAGGGTACCGAAGAACATGGGGACATGTCTGTAAAGGGGAGACTCGTGGGTACCCATAGAACCCATTTTCATTTACATCTTGAGGTCAGAGGTCAAGGGACCCCTTTGAAAATGACCATGCAGGTTTTTCTTGCCGAAATTTAGCGCAAGTTTGGAGCGTTATTTAACCTCTTTCACGACAAGCTAGTTTGACATGGTTGATACCAATGGATTCCTTAGGTTTTTTAATTTCATATGATGTCAGTATCTTCACTATAGCTTTAAAACTGAGCCTGCTACAACCTCCGAAAGATCGATTGCCCTTAAAGAAATTAGTGGCATTAAAACGAATTTGCGTTAATTCATTACGATCGCGTTAACTTTGACAGCCCTATGAAAAATATACAGTATCATTCACTATTACATGCATGTGATATTTTGTTCAAGGTAGGACCAACAGTACTGAAAGCATCGGGAGGGCAATGATCTTATAGGCTCAAAGGCGAATATAAAGTGACACGATCAATTTGAAGCATTTTATTAAAGGCAGGTAGTTTTGTGTTTTCTGAAAAGCAACACTCGTGATTTTATGACTTGATTGATATGGAAAGTGTCCAGGTCAAATGACTGAAGTTGGAAATATATGACGCGATTAATTAGGCCTCAAGAAAAACATTAGGCAGAGCTGCAGAATGAATTGCCGTGTCAAGTCAGTAGGTCTCCTGCTGGCCTGTTGGCCAATAAAACTGAACAGCAAGGCTTAGATCAAATCACACATGGGGACGCTATGCTGAAATTATTAAACAATAAGAGTGTTGTCCCTTTTATTTCTAGACTGAAGAGTGTATATCTTTTTTAATTAGGTTTTGACCACTGTCAGACTAGTCGTAACCAAAACATCTCAGCATGTTTGTCACCATCTTTGCATCATCAGTCATATAAAAACCTTAATGCTGTACTGCATGCAGCACACAATAAAAGCTAACTCCACATATGTTCAAGTAAAAGGGGAACTACGCCCATTTTCAAAATTCATATATGTTATTCCTATGGTCTAAGACAGTCCAAAAACACGAGTAAACATGAACAACTCTCTCCCAAATCCAAAAACTAGAGTGCTAAAACTCAAACTTGTGATGTCAAGTGTAAATATAAGATTCTACTTTGCTAGGTGTAATATATTACTATATAGGCCAATATTACTATATTATATATACATCTTTCTTTTTGTACGCTACAATAGACACACATCATATTACATATTAATCAAAATGTCTTAGCCTGGTTTGTATAGAGCAGATATCTGATCATTGGTTAAAGCCAGGTTCAAAATTCTTGTTTCATTTTGTTGACATATTAGAGTCAAAGGTTTTTACAGAGGGAATTTTGGATATCTCTTTTTATCACTCCATAAATCAGAAAATACTGCCAACAGTCATAAAATATCCATTTTCACCATGTTTTTAGGAATAAACTGTTCTATAAATCAGGCTGTGTATGATATATGAACTTTGTACTTTGTATAGTTGAATATCTATGTTAGTGTTTATTATTATATGTTGTTGGGGACAACATTGACTTTGATTGTTGAATGTCCATATATGAGAAATACACAAACACTGTTGCATTATTGTACAAATGACAGTGTACAGGTAATATTTCCAGTTTTGTACCTTTTATACTGCCACGCAGCAAGCAAGCATTTTGTTTTGAAACGGTTACCAGGGAGCACTGTGGAGGAGAGACGATTACACGACTTTTACATTTTTTTTAAAATATTTATTAAGACCACATGGTGGCTCGCGGTTAGCGCTGTCGCCTCACAGCGAGAAGGTCGCGGGTTCCAATCTGCCAATATGTTCAAGACTGTGATCTTTCTGTGTGCAGTTTACATGCTCGCTCCAAGTCTGAGTGGGTTTCCTCCGGCTGCTCCAGTTTCCTCCCACAGTCCAAAGATGTGCAGGTTAGGTCAACTGGAAACTCTGCATTGCCCGAAGGTGTGAATGTGTTTGTCAGTCTATATGCGTGTTAGCCCTGTGATAGACTGGTGACCTGTCCAGGGTGTACTCTCCGTGCCCAGTGCATGCTGGGATATAGGCTCCAGCACCTCGCAACCCTGAAGAAGAGCTTGTAGAAAATGGAAGAATATGTAATAAATTATAAAATAAATATATAACATGAAATTATTACATTTCATCTGTGGCTGTAAAGAAATATAAGAGCTTACATGCCTGACCTAACTATATGTTACTTCTGAAACTGCATTTAAAACTATTTTCTTTTTTAGAGGTGAAGTTGAAAATGTTTTACTTTTTACTGATTTCTGAATTCTGAATTAAACACAGCGCAACACAAGTATTCTGTTAACGTTTAGGGATATTTAAGGTCTTGAGGGTGCAGCATGAATAAATTCAGCCAGCTAAGGCAGTAGCTCCCTTTGGTGACCTATATAGCTTCATTCATAAAGACACTCTACATTCACAACCTTGTGGACGAACGTGTCAAAACTGTGGAACTACCTCCCTCTCAATTTACTCTCAATGTATGCAATCCACTACCACCACCTAGTTTTTTTAGTCTGATATTATTGATGTCTACCTGTGATGATGACTTACAATATGTTCAATGTTTGTAACCAGCCTTTAGGTGCCACATACTCAGATTTCTGTCATTTTTATATATAATTGCCAACCATCTTTTAGGGTATTAGGAAGTGTTCACAAACCCGTAGCTCACACTACCCTAAGTTAATGGTAAAGATGTTAAGAGCACCTGATTCAACTGTTATCAGCATATTAAATGTGCGTTATCAACCGCTATAAGCCTAATAGATGTGGGTCAGTAGGGGCCTACTACACTTACTACATTGTAAAAGTGAAAGTGAAACCTAAAAGCAAAACAGCTTGTTTAGGTTTAGGCAACAACACTACAACGTCTCTAGGTGTAAGGCCCAAACACACCAAACAGACATCAGAGAACTAGCGGCGACGAGGGCCGCCTGTTGCTTCGCCTCATGTCGCCCGTGTCTTGGCCAAAATGTTGCAATCCGAACGCACCGCAAAGTCTTCAGCCGACGGCCGACTACTACGTATGTCCTGCACCTGTGTTAGAGGAAATAACTCTCCATACCGCTCGCTACCAGCAGGTGGCGGTAGTCTGTATTCGTCATTGAAAAAGGGAAACCGGAAGACAGAGACGTTTGCCGACCATTTCCACACCACTCTCACTCACTACTTAGCTTCATTCCAGATGGCCAATATTGTTGTGAAGATATCGGTGTATTGGAATGATAAAATGAGAAGAGCCTTCTCTGTTTTTCCTCTTGACTTTACTCGTTTACTTGCTTTCCTCACGACCGTTTCTCTTCTCGTGCAGTGATTCGCTTACGCTGCAATCAGAGGGATTTCTCTCACGGACGAGCTCCGTCGCCGATTCAACATGCTGAATCGGCCAAAAAGTTTCCACCACGGGCAGACTAGAGCCAACGGTGCGGGACAGACTGCAAAAACTAGACCGACAGATTCTCACCCATGGCCCCAGACTGGCAACACGCAACAAAACCACTTAGTTAGTTTATGGAAAAAGATCGTTTTTTGGCTTAAAATAACTATGTTTGAAAAGTGAAACTTAAGGTTGTGAACACAAAGACAACTACATGTTGTTGGTTTCACACGGGATGCAAACCCCGGTCTCCTGAGTGAAAGTACTGCCCCCGACCTCCACCCCATATAGGGTTTCACACTGTCTATACTACAGTGCCTGAATTGCGCTTTTGCTCCCGTCATAATTAATACGGTCTCCAGAGGTCGCTGTCATCTTCTTTTATTCCTGCTTTCGGTGATCACCCATATGAATCGATGATAAAAATCTATTTGTTGGTGTAGCAGGCCCCTACTGACCCTAATCTATGAGGCTTCTAACCACTGATAATGCCCATTTAATGACCTGATAACAGTCCAACCGGCTGTTAAGCGTGTCAGAGTTTGGCTGTAACGTTCATACATCGGTAGATCTCAAACTTTTAACTTTCACACAGAGCTCAATGGGAATATTTTAAGAGTCTAAACTCGACGATAAATTCTTCATAGCCAAGCGTAGATGTGTTTTCCTGAGTGATCAAATAAATCCATTACCAATGTAAAATAATGGAGTTGAATTCAGTAGACCTGCCATAAACAATGTGTTCGTGATCATTACTCTTTAGATCTTCTGTATTTGTGCACAGTCGGTGCTTATTAAAGCGTCCCTTTGCTTCTGTAAGCCTTTTCTGCATTCTCTGCAGTTGTATTGGTTGCTCTCTGCCGCGATGGGAATAATTGACGAGGCCGATGTGTTAAATGCAGGGGAAGAATTCTGTTGCGACGTAACATGTTGTTCCATTTGTTAATTTCTTGAGAAAAGGGCTTCATGAGGGCAGTAGCCATTGAAAACAAAAGCAAACACAGACTCGACTGGATAAATCATCATGCTTCTCTTGCAACACTGTAGGGAAAATGCTGCACAGTTGCTATGGAACCCTCTGTTGCTAGGCAATGGGTTGATTATCAGAGGTTTTTTTTTTTTATATAAGAGGCAGAGTGGTGTTTTCTTTGCTGTCCACCAAATTTGCTTTCAGAACTGACAGGTTTTTTTTACAACTGACAGGATCTGTGGAATAACATGACAACGCTATCCACGATTCGAATGCAATTTATCCAGTTTGATGTGTTCATACTCTCTGGACTGGAATTTGTGGCATACTGAATATTCAAACTCTCCATATTTACATGAAATGTAAACATCATGAAAGGTTTCACTGGTAAACATTGATGTTGGGGAGAAGAAGTGCTTCTCCTTCCTATGTATACCACACGAAACCATATCTGTGACTGTCTAGCTTCCTTAAGGAGCGCCTTTAATCAGATTTCATCACGTACTGATGCTGTATGGGCTGCAACGAGATGTCTTCTCGTCTGCTGGAAACTCGTTTTTCCTGGCACAAGTACAGAATCAACCCAGATATGCCAAAAGATTTAACTCAGCCCCTAATCTCAGCACCTGTTTGCTGGTAATTTATGCTGCTCCATTTATTAAAATATCCCATTTATAAGCAGTGCAGATAGTGAGGGAATATCATAATGTTGCCCTCTTGTGGTTGCATTCAGATATCAGACTGATTAAGACTTTTATAAGTAGAGAAAGTAATGTCTTTTTTTTAATAACTGCTTTTACAGTGTGCCTTTCTTTTGTTTTCAGACACGTCATGCAATTAAAGGGAGTGTTGAAAATCACTGCAATGTCTAAAGCAGACATTATTAACATTCATAGTCCAATAAGATACTAATGTAATTCCTCTTTGAGGTTTGCAAAATGCCAAGTTTTCCAAGTACAAAACACAAGCAATGACTATGGGTCTTACTCTCTCTGCATCCTCCTCGGTGTCCGTGTAGTCTTAAAGGGGACATATCATGCTAATTTCCAGGGATTCATACTTGTATTTTGGGTTTCTACTAGTATAAGTTTACATGCTTTAATGTTCAATACACACATTATTGTTCTCACTGTCTGTCTGAACATACCTGTATTCACCCTCTGTCCAAAACGCTCCGTTTTAGCGCCTGTCTCATTAAGACCCCCTCCTGAAAAAGCCAAGTCTGCTCTGATTGGCTAGCGAGAAAAATAAGGCGCACCTTTGCAAAGGTAGTTCTCAATCTGTGGGCGATATATTCTAATGAGCCTGCATGTGACATAGGAAGGGGAGCCAAATCTGAATGGCTTGTTGAGTCACATGTTTTCTGATCTAGGCAGCCCACAAAAAACTGACTGGGTTGTCTTTTTTCACAGTTTGTGGGTTGGTCCCCTAACATGTGATGAAGCCAGAAATGATTCAAATGGCAAGCATATCTTATATTACATTTCGTGAGGCTATAACTAGCTGTGACCCCTAACAAAGGCCAGATTAAGCAAAGGCCTCGTGGAGAAAACCACGCCTAACTCCATTCAAAAATCTCCGAATTTAATAATGCTTTGCTTATCAGTAAATGAATATACAGGTAACGTTGGCAAACATATGAACCATCATGCAGTATTTCATTTCATTTCATTTCAGTGCAAGTTTGTTTGTTCGTTCATTGACAACATTCTAACCTATTTATAACGAAACCAATATCAGACTGTCAGAGATAGAAGATAAAGCTGTTTATGTATACATATTTTATCTCTGAGGAACAAATAATAAGTGCGCGCTAGGAGCTTTGGCTGACATTGACAATCCATAATGGAAGCACTTAGTGATTTTTGCTAATTTGTCAAGTACCCAGCTGGTTACTCTCTGACAGACTAAGAAGAACCACATTAACTACAAACTATGACAACCCATTACAGCCTTCTTTACAGCCCAGGATATAGCTGCCATTGTCTATACAGTGCAGCCCGGTTGCACTAAATGGCGAATTAATGACAAGGTAATTGCAAGTCATTGCGCGTGCAATTAGAACAGCGTTCTTGCTTTTGGTGTGTTATTTGTAGGCCATGTAGTTAATGTTGACTGCAATGTAAACGTATCCGTGTAAATATGCAACGCTCAGAGCTAGTGACGTAGAATGAAAGGTGAGAAAAACTGCTTATGGTGGATGGGTCCAACAAACACAGGACTTTCTAGCAGGAGCAGTGTTCATGTCCCAAAGTGTTGTTGAGTTAATTTTGTAGGCCAACCAGGAAGTTAGCATCGCCCTGGGTTCCCTCGACAAAAAGCCAATAAGATTTTTCCATTGAGTTTTGGATTATTGCAGAAAATAAGCTCTGTGGCAAACAAACATTTATAATACTTACAGGTTTTGTTCAGCAAGATAATCTTGACAAATTAACTCTACTTCTATGATTTTTGAAGTGTGAATGCAATCGGCAGAAGTAAAAAGCTAACGTTAGGCTATAAACAAACTACACCACGGTCGCATGAGCGCGAGTATACACAACAAGGCTGTAAAGTCGGATGAGTCGGCATGGTGACGTTTAGTAGTCGTGTTTAGCCAAAATTCACAAGTGGGACATTTACTGATGTTTTTAATATTGTAGAACAAAACGTTACAATCTCTTAAGCTTGTGTTAACCACAGACCTTATTTCAGGCATCTAACTAAAAACTCATTCCAAAAAAACCACTGACTTCCAGACGAAGTAACCGGAAGTGCTAAAATGCTCATTAACGTGTTTTAGGACTCATTCTTGTAAAACTCTATATATACATACCTTCCCATGAGATCGGGTCATGACATGGACCGGCTATTTAAATCTGTTTGATTATGTGTACAACCAAGAATGATTTCTAAAGCATTTGTCAGATCTCTACAAACACTGACAGGACACCATGGGATTTAGAGATGTTAGATATCTAAGGTCCAGCTACTGTGGTAGGTGGCTAAAATTAGAAAACCAAGATGACCACTCCCTGGCACTGAACTTATATTGTTTCAATATGAACTGCCATTACCAAGGAAATCATTAAATAGGGCAGCCTCACCGCCCACTACATCAGTTTAGCTCGTCTGCCCCGAGGCTGGATGAGACTGTCAGACTTAAAGCTGAATGTGGCGACACATTGTTGGAGTTGAGAGGACAGCATATACATACATAACAAGTAAAGGAGGGGACAGCTAGGCTAAATAAAAAAAAGCAACTGTCAACAAGGAGTGAAAACACAATAAGCATAGCGAGATGCATGACTGGCTGGTTTCTGAACCATCTGGGGAATCTTCTCGACGCAGCAGCTATCGTCATCGCAAAGTTCCCGACCTTGCTGATAATTCCCTCCGCCGTGATCCAGGTCAATCATGCGATGCAGAAACACAATTTGGACGTTGTGAGGATGATGTACTAATTGTAAACTGTTACCATGGGAATCATCAGGCAGGCAGCACCATTCAGTAAGCAGCACGCATAATGTAAACGTTACAGCATTTAGTTTCAAAATGCAGTTATGTTCGTATTATTAAGGAGGCATTACCCATTAAAGATAAGAGGAATTAGGCCCATGACACCCCAGAAGGCTAAGCAGTAGTTATTTCCCTGCTTACAGTACGTACACGATTCCATCAAGCATCATTACTTTTGTGAACAGTGAATGCCATTTTATTACGCAATAAAAAATACCATTTGTTTTTGATATGTTGTTTAATTGATCACTTATAGTTCTGCTAGATGGCTCTTTTGGGACAAGGTACTGTCAAAGTCAATAGCATATCATTTATACTCTAATAGTAAGGGTATCTGATGAGGTAATGACATCCAGGGAAGCCAGCAATACTGCTACCCAATCAGAGTGATCGATCCTAAATAATGCTTTTATGAAAGGACTAGTTTGTGTTTGTTAAATGTCCTCTAAGTAAATGGCCAAAAAACAGCCTGAAACCAGGTGACTTTTGGTAAACTACTAACAAGCTCAGGTGAAAACAGATGCCATACAATAGTACTACTCTGTCAAGACAGTTGGAAAATATCCCCCTCCTTTAAGAAAACTATGAGGCAGTTTCTCAATCATTTTGCACTTAGTGATCAATATCTCATTGGCAGGGAAACTACATGGTGGTGGTTGTTTTTTTCACGTTGACTGTCAATACATCAGCTTTCTTGGTCTCTCAGCTCTATAGGAATTGAATCTACTTCATGACTTGATTGTGTTGCTCACAAAGTTAATTCTCACATTTTATTCAATAATAGTCACCTCTGTTGCCATAGAGAAAGCTGGAGGATAAATTGTACATCCTGACTTGATGTCCACCTCCAGAAGCTCCGGTGCTGTAGTAAACTTGTAACGTGGAAGTAAACTAACATGTGGAAGAGTGTCGGAATATCTTAATATGCCCTGAGCAAATTTTAGATGATGGTTGAAGCTTAGAAAGCCTTTTGCTGCGTCCAAAATCGCATGTACTACATACCCAATACGTGAGCTATCGTTCAACATAATTTTTTATGTGAATAAAAGTAGTATGTGTCTTTTCGAACGCACTGAACTCTAATTACCACGTCACTTCCTGAGAGCCTCCTTGCCGGTTGGAGCGTTTCAGACAGAGGGTGAAAAGAGGTGCTGCAGCACAGCCGGTATGAGAAAAATAAAGCGTTTTTTTTAACATTAAAGCATGTAAACATGTTCTAGTAGAAATTTGCATATATATATGTATAGATGTCTGTGTCGGTTGTCCTTTCATAAAATGATAGAAAGACACTAAGATGGAAATGCTCAACCAAAGTTAAATGTCTTTATTGCTTAAAGGCCTATAGCCTGTATTAGTAACCCTCTTCTCCTCTATTATTGGTGCACTGGTGCTTTTGCAGCGTATTTCCATCCACAGCTGTTACCACTCTTTTTGCTCATGGTGAGCATGTGCATTCTCGTGTGCATACTGGTAGAACACGTAATCATTACTCTGCCACGCCTCAAATGGTCAAAACCCCACAGGGCACCTTTTATTTAGTAAGATTTCAGTAAATCTGTTCTATAATTTTAGCTCTGTCCCTGTGCCCAGTTCTGCAGGGAGTCCCATGCTGGGTTCAGTCAAGAGGAAAAACTGGTTAACAATTGGAGATCACTGTTTGTTTCTTTGTCTATTTAGTTTTAATGCACTCACATCTATATCCAGCCTGTCATGAGGCATCTGTTGAAAGCTGCTCCTATTGTGATATTGGCCCGACATTGGTATAAAATCTGGAGCCGGTTGACACATTTAGTGGATTCTTGGAAAAGTAGCACTGATATGATAATTGTTCAGAAAAAATATGGTCTGCCCGGGGACGGCATGTTCTCTTTCACTCACTCACTCCTTCCTTTTATATCAAATCCAGACAAAAGGATAGACTAAAAGGATGACTGCAGTTTGCACTTTGTTCACCTGTTATCGGTATTATTTTTAAAGAAATAGCCAAGTATTATGTGGAGAAAACCAAGCATTTTTCTTGACAATGTTGGAAATGGTGGTTGACAATGACTGGAGATGTGCTTATTTAAAGATGTAAAGGACTGCTGTTGTTCTCCCAACTTGTGAAGTGCAAGTACAGGTAGCGGTTTTATTTTGAGAAAGCTGTGGTGACAAAGTGAGTGCCTCTGTTTCACTAAAGCTGGGTCAAAATATGCAGAGAGAGAGAGAGAGACAGAGACAGAGAGTTGGTTCTTTCTGTTTTCATCTAGCGAACGAATGTACTTTGACATCTCTGGGGAAAACTGTTACTGGTTGTCTTCACAAAGTGCGATGGAAAATGGCCCTACTTTTTCCCTTTTTTTTTTTTTTAAAAGAGATGGGTCAGGGAATATGACAAAGCTTCAGGGCATTTAGCGTAGTGGGAGGAGTGGGGGTGGGGGGGAGGAAATAGGATTACAGAATGTAAGAGAGAGGATAGATGGGCCTATTCGGTCAAGTGGTTCGCTGGTTAATATTTTAGTACTAGTATTTGAAGAGAAACATCATAATTAACCAATATCTGCAGGAAGAAATTTTATCTTTAAGATGAATCAGGGTACATGTTAACAGTGGTTATTGATTTGAGTCCGTTTCATACCATTTTAAAACCATTTTTGTCTTTTCACTATTACAGTCAGTGTCCACTCCAATAGTGCGTTCAGTAGTGTTGAACTCAAACAGAAAGAAGAAGTCCTGTACTTCTCTTAACTCTGTGATGTCATAGATGAGTACAGTCACGACTGTCTCCCCCCAGGCTTCGGGGGAGTATTTCCTGACCCTAATACCTCAGAATCAGGAGAGCGCTGGATAGTACAGGATAGTGCATTGTTTCATTTGCAGCAGAATTTACAAATAAAGACCCAGTTGTGATCATACTTTTCTAATTTAGAGTTTTATCAAAGCTTTGACCAAATGGTCCGGTTGAGATAATTAATAACATATTATTAGGGCTGTCAATCGATTAAAATATTTAATCGTGAGTAATCGCATGATTGTTCATAGTTAATCACAATTAATCGCAAATTAATCACATATTTTTTATCTGTTCAAAATGTACCTTAAAGGGAGATTTGTCAAGTATTTAATACTCTTAACAACATGGGAGTGGGCTAATATGCTTACTTTATGCAAATGTATGTATATATTTATTATTGGAAATCAATTCAACAACACAGAACAATGACAACTATTGTCCAGAAACCCTCACAGGTAATACATTTAGCATAAAAAATATGCTCTAATCATAACATGGCAAACTGAAGCCCAACAGGCAACAACAGCTGTCAGTGTGTCAGTGTGCTGACTTGACTATGACTTGATCCAAACTGCATGTGAGGTCAGAGGTCAAGGGACCTTTGAAAATGACCATGCCATTTTTTCCTTCTCCAATATTTAGTTTGGAGCGTGTTTTATCCTCCTTCCTGACAAGCTAGTATGACATGGTTGGTACCAATGGACACCTTAGGTTTTCTAGTTTCATATGATACCAGTATCACTCTAGCTTTTAGCTGAGCCCACTACAATCTAAAAATCACAAGTTTCATTAATGCATTAAAGTAATTTGTGGCAATAAAATGAATTTGTGTTAACACGTTATTTATAATATAAATAACGCGTTTGAGTAAATGGATCATATTATGATCCATTTACTCAAATTAAATCAGCTGATATTGCTGGTTAAAACTCCTGCACACATTATTCCATCAAAATGCAGTGGTTGGTTCTCATGTGTCTTTCTACAGTGAACTTGAAACAAAGAACAAACTTACTTACTTCTGATTAACTGAGGCCGCTGGAGAACACCAACACTACTCTGTCGACTTGTTAATTTATGCATAAATTGCCCACCACACAGCTGCTACATGGTTTTCAAGCAATTAGCAATGTTATACACCCAGGTGGTGTTTTAGCACATATATGCCAATCCACTTATACTTGCAAGCTGCGCCACAATAGCTACTTAAAGTTCAGATGGATCCATGCATTTAAATGTGTGCAGTAAAGTGTAGTTAGGGATTTTAATGTGCATTCATTGGATTTTTGCCTTGTAAGTTTTAAGCGAACAATGCTTAAGAGACTCAACAGTCCCTATGGTCCAAAGTTGGATCAGATTCTGGCAGTGTGCCCTGCAGGAGGGCATCTATATAAGCCTGCCCAAGAATGCAAACAAACGTGTGTTAAACCACCTGTTTAAGGCTTATTCAGTGTTGGTCTTGGCTTCACTATCGCTTTGGGTCATTTATACTTTGGTTGGACTTTGCGTCGCTTGCTTTGACCCCGTTTCATGCAAGTCTAGGTTGCATTTGTTTCGGAGTATGGTAATACAAAGGCTCCCCTCAATAAATTCTGCAAAACTGAGTTTCTCCACAAAGAATCACACAAAAGCACCAGTTTAAATCTTGTGTTTACCAGAGATGTGCTCATATATTTCTTGGAAATAACTCATTCAGTATGAAAAAAGCATTAAAAACAACAAATTGACCAAAGGAATCTTAGTCGACTAAGACCAAAACGACCGATTAGTCGACTAATCGTCTAAGAGAGGGCAGCCCTAGGTGATACACTGAAATGTTCTGATGCAATGTGCAATGAAATATCTAATAAACTAATTGAACATTGCACTTGGTGTCTTACCCATATTAGGGCTGCACAATTAATCAAAATTTTAACAAAATCACAATAAGGCCTACTGCAATTTTCAAATCGCAGGAGGCGCAATATGTGTTAAAGGCAAAATGTGTGTCAAAATACCATTTGAAATTAAATATTGTGGTGCTGCAGAGATGTCCTTGCCTACATATCATATTCTACAGAAGAAAACATCTTTGTTTGGTACAGATTTCCGCAAAAATCACACAATAATCATTTTAATATGTTTTTCAATGAAAATGAGAATAATGATGTAAAAATGATCATGTCCTCTTATATATATCGCAATTACAATATCAGTAAAAAAAAATCCCAGTTAGATCTTTTTTTCAAAATCGTTCAGCCCTAATTTATATGAAAAAAAAAAACCATGATAATTTTCCGTTGTTTCATCAGAGCAAACTGCTGTCCGATTAAAACATACTTGATGAAGTTTTACCCATCAGTGCAAGAGTTTCCATTGGCTAATTGTTCATCAAACCAAATGCTGGTAAAAAAAAATATTTTCATTAATATTTTTGTTCAAACAAAATGCTTTTGGTCAAATGTGCTCATTCCTCTCTTATTTCATGCAGTATAATGTACAATGAGCGCCATGCTCTCAGTAATTGAAACCAGACACACGGTATGTGTGTTTCTGCTGCTATTACAGTGATCAACACTATAGTTAGTGAGGGTAAAGTGCAGACTGACAGCTTTGATTGGACTGTATTTTTAGCCATATCCAATAAAAAAAGAAGTATAGTCGTATAGCCTCTTCATGCACTTAGATTGTTTATTGAGGGTTATGTTGGCAATTTTTATACATTGTCAAAAATACTTTTGACATCTGAACTGTGCAAGTCTGCAACCCATAGACATCACCATGACACATGCTGTCTACAGTAACTGTCAAGATCTTTCCTTTCCATTTTTTTTGCACTTCAAAGCGTTGTATTTTGAGAGGATTCAGAAGAAAGGGAAAGTTGTAGATCTGATCTGGTCAAACAGAGACTATGCGCACAAGACGTTGTGCAGTACATCCATCAGCTGAACGTAGAGATGAATCATCCCGTCCTCTATGAGTCACACTGGCCCATAAGTGTCTGTACCTTACCCTGGTGTTTTAACATAAAATGTGCAAAATATATCACATTATTGTTACCAGTATACATAAACAGTAAGGTTTAAATTAGGGCGGTCAAAGTTAACGCAATATTAACGCAATATACTTGACAAATCTCCCTTTAAGGTACATTTTGAACAGATAAAAAATGTTAATTTATGATTAACAGCCCTAGTTTAAATCCTGTTGGAGTAAAAGTAGGTTCTGCACCTCTTGATTGTGATGATACACGCAAAAAGTACATATTGAAGTACAGCTGTTTTCTGTGTTGTTTATGATCCTTATGCTAATGCCATTTCCACTATAATACCATGAAACATTATCTGAATGTACTGATTCAGCACCGCCTCATAAACCAATCACTGAAATGTCTCTGCTGTTTCTGTTCTCTGCGTCAGCACTTCATATTTTGCGGCCTGATCGTTCTCACTGAAGCAATGTAAGGCTGACACGGTTTGAAGAGGAAGGGACGGGGGAAGGGGAGCGTGTTTAGGTGTTACGGATAACGTTGTAGGACTAAAAATGCATAGAAGGAGAAAGAATTTGTAATGATAAAACATTGAGAATCAGTGTCAGCTAATCTGTTCACTCACAAAATCCACTGCCTGGGGTAACAGCTTCTCAAGTGGTGGGTGCTGCTTTGCTTTATTTTGCTGCTTGCTAGAAAATGTATCAAGTAAAGAACAGATAAAAGGAAGAAAAACAAGTATCTTTGAACAGACTTCCAGCCATCTCTGCAGTTCTGCATCTAGCTTCTTCAGTGTTACTCTCTGTGTTGACCAAGCAGGTGGGGTTGTAGTCTAATCTCTCAGATATCTGCATATGAATGCAGAATCTGTAGGCAACTAGAAACGTGGTAGCGGAAGCGTTTTGGTTTCCGTGTGTAGTCTGTTTGTAGTCTGAGTAGTATTGACCAATCAAATTTGAGCGGGATTTGGTTTCATGCAGGTAAACAGTCCGTGTGGAGAGCAAAAGAGGTGGAACTCATTGGCTGAATTGCAATCTCAGAACACCGGCTATTGTCTGACGACATTTAGCTTTTTTATGGCTAATAAATAAACCGTTAACTGGCTACTTCTGGTCGTAGACGTCGTCTCTCAACTCAACCCGATCTCATGGGAAGGTGTATAAATAGCACGACATTACAAGGACATTTCGCGTGTCATGAGAACGCATGTTAGCCTTTTCGTGTGTCATTTGTACGCGGCTTTGCGTTAAATTTTTACGGCCGCAGTTATGTTTCGGCAACAAAACCACTTCGTTCGGTTTAGGAAAAACGTCATGGTTGGCAAGTATGTAAACTAAGTAAAATACGTACGGAAACAGCGTAACAGAAGTACGGAAAACACGTCACAAAAGTCACTAAAAAACACGTCACTAACGTATCTTCACATACAACACTTTGGGACATGGACACCGGCCTCAAACACCGGTCTCCTGGTTGAAAGTCCTGTGTTTGTTGGACCCATCCACCATAATCAGTCTTTCTCAGGTTTTATTCTACGTCACTAGCTCTGAGCGTAGCATATTTACGTGGATGCATTTACATTGCAGTCAATACAGACTACATGGCATACAAATGAGATGCCAAAAGCAAGAACGCTAAACTCTTATTGCACGCTAAATGACTTGGGATTACCCTGTCACGCATTTCCCATTTAGTGCGACCAGGCTGCTCAACTCCAACTCCATTCACGCTTCTCATGTTGCCAATCAGACTGTAAACAATGGCCGACACACAGAACAGGAAGTCTTGGCCTCTGAGCTACACCGGAACCCAAGAAATATTGGCCGTTGCCCCCAAAAGCTAAATCGTTGTCAGACCGATAGCCGATGGGTTCCGAGATTGGTTGTAGTGTGATGCTAATATCCCAAAGTTTGTTTGGATAAAACCTAATCTGCAACAAAATGAATTAACTCCAGGTTGGTGTCTTAAAAGGAGAGCTCGAGGTTCAGGGAATATCCCACCGTTGCACAAAAATGGTCATTTATCATGGCAGTTATTTATTGTAAGCACACAGATGTGAATATTGAATATTTAAAAAAAAGTCCCTAAAATTAAGACAACGTTGAACATAATCTTATTCGTGTGATGATCATACGCAACACAGTCACACAGTGCGTCTGAAGCCACCTACTCTTGGTTACAGTGACTGTGGGTACATGGGGCATTGTGAATGGATAATCCTTGTAAACCTTAAGTTGTGTGAATATTGAAGTGGGCTAAGTGTTATCTGTACATGTAAGGGAGTCGATGTGCATCGCTGTTTACATGTCTACAGCATGTACTGTAATCTTGTAAATGAGGCACAGTCTGCTCTTCCGGCCCAGCCTAGAAATTAGGATGGATGAGTGCATTTTTTTCCCAGTGTTGTTTTGTAAGCATAAGCTGAGAGTAACTGGTCTTTACTTTCTGTTTTACGTACACTCTCTGAGCAACAAAAACACATTTGAATTTTTCATCACTGTAGTTCAACATGTGCAAATAATGCATAATGCAAGTCGTCTATCTGATGTTGGTATTTTAACTTGGAATATTGAAATCAGATGTATGGGTGAAATCCATTCTTCAGAGTTGCAAAAATGTACCAGTATACAAAATCTAATGGGACTGGGTATGCAACTGAAGTTATCAAATAGTTTTAAGTGAGATTTGGAAACTTGAATAAAAAAAGAAGAAGAATGCTTTAAGAACATACGTGAAATTTAAGATTAGGCAAAGGTTAGAAATCCAATGAATTTAACTAGGGCTGTCAAAGTTAACGCGATAATAAATCGTAAACGCAAATTCTTTTAAAGCCACGCAAATTCTTTTAAAGCCACTAATTTCTTTAACGCATTAACGCAACTTGCGTTTTTTAGGTTGTTCCAGGCTCAGCTTTTAAAGGCAGAGTGAAGACACTGACATCATATGAAACTAGAAAACCTAAGGAATCCATTGGTACATCGGTGTCATACTAGCTTGTCGCGAAGGAGGCTAAATAACGCTCCAAACTTACGCTAAATTTTGGCGAGGAAAAACTGGCATGGCCATTTTCAAAGGGGTCCCTTGACCTCTGACCTCAAGATATGTGAAAGAAAATGGTTTCTGTGGGTACCTGCGAGTCTCCCCTTTACAGACATGCCCACTTTATGATAATCACATGCAGTTTGGGGTAAGTCATAGTCAAGTCAGCACACTGACACACTGACAGCTGTTGTTGCCTGTTGGGCTGCAACAGCTGTCAAGACAATATCATAATATTGTGATATTATGATTTTTTATGCTAGATGCAGTACCTGTGAGGGTTTCTGGACAATATTTGTCATTATTTTGTGTTGTTAATTGATTTCCAATAATAAATATATACATACATTTGCATAATGCAGGCATACCACTGCCATGTTAAGAATATAAAAAACTTGAAAAATCTCCCTTTAAGGTACATTTTAATTTAATTAGATTAGATTAGATTAGATTAATTGCAATTGAATATTTTAATCGATTGATAACCCTAATTTTAAGTGAGAATTTGAAACTTGAAAAGAAAAAAAAAGAAAAACACCCAAAGAACATACATGGAATTTAAGATTAGGCAACGGTTAGAAATCCAATGAATTACTACTCCATCAATTTACTCGTACTTGTCGCACTCAAAAGTGCATTTGACGTACAGTATTTTCATGTTGTCCTTGTTGTGCTTTTTAACTGACTTCAGTTTTTCCTTTGTTCCCTCAGGTCCTCCAGTCACCGTAGGAATGAGCATCAACATAGCGAGCATCGACTCCATCTCAGAAGTAAACATGGTAAGTTACAAGCCTCTTCGTCTTATGATCCCTCACTGGCTTCCCACCCACATACACTGCCCATTGTGATTGTTGGACTGAATGACCTCTACAGAGTATCTGTGGTGGTGGGCAAGAATTTTACACATCTTTCCACTGAATGAAACCTAAGTTTTCACACTAAACATAAAAATGTACCTTTTTTTTGTCTTTAACTACTAATAATTTGCTCATAGTGTAATCCCTACACTACTAAGCCAGACAGCACATATTGTTTAGCTCTGGCACAGACTTGAGAGCAGTCAGGAATGCAGGCTGAGTTCTGAAGAAGGCAATATGGCCGGAGTCTGAGGGACGTCATTCAGTCCCTTAACACGCTTTATCTCACTCAGCGTGACTCCTCCCATATGGTGAGGCTGCTTTCCTTTTTGAAATGTTTGTGTAGTTTTCTTTCACCCCTCACTGCTTTTCTTTCTTTTTTTTTTATTTGTCTCACTTATACTTCCTGAGTGATCAAATGTTCGATTGAAATGATCAAATCCACAGCAGACTTTGTTACCTCCGCCAAGGAGGTTATGTTTTTGGTTTGTTTGTCTGTTTGTCAGCAGGATTATAGTAAATCTACTGGCCCGATTTTCATGAAATTTGGTGGAAGGTTGTAGCATGGGCCAAGGAAGAACTCATTAAATTTTGGATCTGAATCATTATTGTTTACTTTTGTTAACATTGCGAGATAGAGAATTTGGCCTTGGCGGAGGTCTGCGCTCTCCGAGTGCCCTTCTAGTTTTAACTATGTTCATGATCTGCTTGAGATATCTTTGCTCTTGTACTTCTTTGAATCATTCAGTGGAGTTCAGAGTGGGAACATAGGAACACTTTTGATTAATGATAAGTCAAATGTTTGAATGCTCAATTCCATATTGCATGAATTTTAAATTTTCACGTACAGTAGGGTGAGATATTAAAAAAATGCTCTCACGGATTAAACAAAAAGCACACAAAATGTCAGTGTTTGTAACTGCTTGCTCTTCTTATATTCAGTCAAGTGTCTGTGTGTGTCTGTGTTTTTGTCAAACTAATTTAGAGTGTCTTTCCTCAAATCTGCATTTGAAATTGCTCATTTTTAATGGGTTGATTGAGTTGTTTATCACTAGTCTGGTTGAGTGCTCGTTAAGACCTCTGTGTTCATTCACTTAATCATGAAATGAAATCAACAAAATACATTGCGTCATTAACTACAAAACAGGATGTACATTAGGGATACTAGCTGTCTTCACATGCATCATGCTTAAACACATGAAGCGTGATGCGAAGTTGCTATTTTAACTGTTAAAAATTATCTGATTTGAATGGCGCACAATATATCAAATCACTGGACTGTGAAGGTTGAAAATGAAGCCAATGTGTATCTTTCACGGGTCTGACCGTAGACCACAGACCAGAGGGGCAACGATGCATTAGCAAGCAGACATACTGTATATCTCCACTTAAAGGAACAGTGTGTAACATTTCCGGTGATCTATTAGCAGAAATGAAATAGAATATTCATAACTATGTTTTCATTAATGTTTAATCACCTGAAACTAAGAATTGTTATGTTTTCGTTAGCTTAGAATGAGCCCTTCATATAGGGAGCTGGTCCTCTTCACGGAGTCCGCCATGTTGCTCCGCCATGTTTCTACAGTAGCCCAGACCAAACACAAACCAAACACTGGCTCTAGAGAGAGCCTTTCACATTTTTACGTTACCTTAAAGCCACCGTAGTTCACTGCAGATTGCAAAACCGTGGTACTGCAAGCCGCCGTCTGACTTCCGTTGCTCCTAAAGTAGTGTTATTATGGTAAGGATGGCCTCTGAGCGAGGCGAACAGTGTTACCACGGTTTTTGCACTCGCCGGCTCACGTTACCACAGTCTTGGAAAGGGAGGAGTGAGCGGAGGGGTACTCAGTTGGTTGCAATCTGCAACAATCACTGATTGTGAAACAATTTTCATGATCTGAGTGTTGTAGTGCTCTCGTAGCAGATGCATTTCTGTTATTGCTGTTGTAGCCTTATCAGAGGTGCTTATTCCTCTTTTTGACCTTCATTAAATTGCATTGTGGTAAACCACTGAATAGGGGCATTTTTATTTTTTTTTATATTTTTATGTCCGTTCACAACACATAACCTTGTACGTGTCCTCTACATAAATGAGGTTTCTGTCTGTCAATTGTAATTATAGGACATCAATATTCAATTTTGGGGATTTTTTTGCCTGTGATAACATCAATGTTCATGTGTTACTCCCAGTTTGATAAACCGTTCCCACTATGAAGGGCTCACTGGCAGGAAACAATAAGATAAACACAAAACAATTGTTCCCGTAGCTCATGACCAACTGAATTGGGTTTTTTTGTCTGTGACTTCATATGAGTTTTTCCTCCTCCCCAGGACTACACCATCACTATGTATTTCCAGCAGAGCTGGCGAGATAAGCGTTTGGCCTATAGTGAGATGAAGCTAAACCTGACTCTGGACAACCGTGTAGCAGACCAGCTTTGGCTCCCTGACACCTACTTCCTTAATGACAAGAAGTCCTTTCTTCACGGTGTGACGGTAAAAAACCGTATGATCCGACTGCACCCAGACGGCACTGTCTTATACGGACTGAGGTAAGAACGCTGGAATCTGCATTTCTTATTGTAGTTTGTGGCTAATCAATACTGTACATTTTATTGTCGTTTTCCATCCTGTTTGATTTTGGGTTTTTTCCATTTCAACATGTAATTACATCAACTGGGTGAACCTGAACTACTGGTTCTAGTCGCACTTTTAAGAGATGATTTACAATTTACTGACAGTTGCGCACCACAAAGTCAGTACTGTTGAGAGAACTGATTGAGCGACACAACATGCTTGGCCTCCAGGAGTGCTGCTTGTACCCGCCAAGTGTGAAGTTGATTGGATGAATGGTTCTCGAGATATGCTAAAGACAGTCATAGATACATACATACTTACATACGTACATACATACAGACAGACAGAGATTCCTTCCTTTATAGCTAGATGATGCTACTACAGCGCCACCTATTGGCCAAATGGAACCAAATTTGTCATGGTCACTCAGACATCATATCTACACATGTCCACTAAATATGGTCCCAATAGCACAACGTGTTCAGGGTTGAGGGCCAATTAGCTATAACAAAACTGTATGGAACATCAAAAATTCAAAAAAGTAACTTTTTCCAGTTTGTTCCAGAGATGTTTTGTACCAAATTTGGTGACGATTGTAGGAGAAGTAGCGGGTACTGGTCTGATATGACCAGTATCTTATGGTGGCAAATATTAGCTAAAGACAAAACAGGTCAGGTGAAGTGGACACTCTAAATTGCCACTGGATGTTAATGTGAGTGTTTGTCTGCCTGTACCCAGCGATTGACTAGAAACCTAGTCCAGGGTGTTTCTCTGCCTTTTGCCCAGTGCATGCTGGGAGTTCCCTAGAAAAGCAAGGTGGTATACGGTATAGAGAAGGAATGGATGGATTTTTCGTGTCTTTTTAAATTGTACTTTTGGAAAGATTTAATAATGCAAGAAGACGAAGCCTCAGAAGGAAATATGGATATACAGGAAAGATATTTAATTCATGCAGTGATAGGGCTTACCCCTCCGTGACCCTAAACAGCATTAGCACATACAGAAATGGATAGACGGCATATTTAGAAATCTAGAGCAAGAGCAAACGCTTCATTAAATATTAGACCAGAGAACTTCGTGTAATTGCCAACAGCAGACTGCTGAAGACCCAGATATACTCATGATAACTTTTAATTAGATAACTGCTGCCTTTATTATTCGTCTCTGTCATGCGGCAGTAATACAGCAAGTGAAAATGTTGATGACCTCACATGTGGCGCCAGAAAAACAAAATCACCGTTGCTAGTATTCTGGTCCTATGGCAGGATGAATGATGACAGATTTATTTTTGGCAAGAAAAACAGCCTTTAAAGCTTTATTTATAAAGTTAATAGTCCACAAAGTTCTAAGTGTGTCTCGAGACAAACAATAACAATATTTTGGAGGGAGATGGGTACATTAAAACCAAGACTCATTGTCCCAGAAAGGCTTAAAAAAAGGTTCAAAATACTCACCACCTCATCGTCCCAGATCACTGTGACAAACTAGACAACTCAGTCAACAGTAAATGTGAGCAGAGGGACCCATCTGAAATCCCCCGGGGACGGCTAAAAGTACAACAGCGTCCTGAGGTTTGTTCAAGCTCAGAACGGATCGCTGCTTTTCTTAACACAAGTCATTAAAATAAAGTAGTTTGATGGAGGCGAGGAAGATGGGAACGTGTTTTTGTTCCATGAATAAAAGAAAATGGCAGTGACAAGGCGTAGATCATACAAAGTAATGAATTATTAATGCAATAATCAGTATTCAGAAACTCTGAATTACTGAATTGGTGCTGACACAAAAGGAGATTTGATGGCAAAAGTTTTTTTTTCTGTTTTCTTTTATGACTCTTCACAAGGTATCAACTTTGTAGAAAAGCAATCTCACTGTTGCTGAAGACCACGCTGCAAATGTCTGCCTGTTACTGTAGATGAATCTTTAAGGTTTGTTCTTTACCCTCTGTGACAATCGCACACGGGCCTGGCCTGTGTAAGTGCAGTCTTGGAGCCAACCCGTGGTGGATGGGTCAAACAAACACAAGACTTTCAACCAGGAGACCGGTGTTCATGTCCTGTGTGAAACTAACAGTAACATTGACTTATTTTGTCATGTCAGTCGTTAGTTGTGTGACTCGTCAGTATCGTGAGTCCTGTGAGTCGCGTGAGTTGTTAGTCACATGAGTCATTAGAATCGTCAGCACCATGAGTCACATGAGTCCGTAGTCATGTGAGTCGTTAGTATCGTCAGTCAAGTGAGTCGTTAGTATGCATGTAACGTGCGTATATTGACACGCCGTCCCTGGTCCGTCCAACAGTAAGGCCCGGGACACACAGGGAACGTCAGCAGCGGCCCGCGTGAACGGTGCGGCTCGGCTGCGTGTCAGCCACATCTCTTCTAGAGATTCGAGTTCTCGTCTATTTGTGCCGCGGGCTGTGCACGGCAAAAATAGGCAGTGATCTTTTGACAGTATATTGACATCATAACAGCAACATTAATAAAGTTTCAATGTTTATATCTGTAGAATATGTTACAGAAAAAAGTAAAGATTTATTTTTAAATTTAACTTTTTTCTGTGGACAGAATTCCTTCATTTCTTCAGGCTTTTATTCTGAAATATTTACAGGACAGTGTTATAGAAAATGCAATGACTTGCAGGGGTCCATGAATGAATAAAGTACCGGGTTTTAATTGTGGATTATTACTGTTATTTACATATGAGCACATGCTTTTTATCCTTTTTCTGTCTAAAATAAATATAAATCACATTTATGATGAAGTGAAATGGCCATTATGAAAGACACTCTATGTAGAAAGAAAGGGCTGGCAGCAGAAACGCTGTCAGTGTGGACACGACATGCGTGAGAGACGCAGCAGTTGCTGCTGACATGCCCAGTCTGGCCCAGGCGTAACGCAAGAGGCTTATCCCATGCGATGGTCTCCAATCCTGAGGGGCACTGACCAAGCGGCAGTAGGCTATTTGACGCGTTGGGAGTGAGTATATGTTGTTGGAGCAGCATGGTGCCACCCTGAGAGGGTTCTGGAGCTGGATGAATATATAATTTGTCAGAGGAATACGTCAGCAGGTACCCATTGGGGTGTGCTTCAATAAAGGCCAATCAAATCACCTTCTGTCGTCCCCCTTCTGCTGCTGTTTAATGGCTGAAACAGAAGGACCTGATACATCCTACAGGCAGATAACATTATAAGGAAGAGCAACCCATTTGTGTAAATGCTAATGCGGCATCAATCAATTAATTAAATGCATCTTTGATTGTCTTAAATGTGTGCGAGATGAAAAACTTCACATACGTGTGCCTCCACTAAATAAAGCAGGTGGGAACGGGATCAATTTCACGCCATTTGGTGCCAAAATGACACCGCGCCACCTGATCTGAATAAACATTGCCAGCTGCTCCACTCAGTGTTACATACCTCAGCGCATCCAGGTTCCTTTGGAAGCCACAAAAATACCAAGCAGGCACAAGCATAGTAGCCAAAATGGACTCGTGCCAGAAGAAAATAGCATTACACCTGCATTTGCACCTCTGCTGGCTTTGTGCCCGCATGAAACGGAAGACTGTTGCTAGGGGCGCTAGCATCCTCCAACATCTCAACTTCAAGCATACTGCACAGGGGTTTACTGTTACCAGCACCCACTGCAGTAATGGTATAAAAGGCAGATGGCGTCAGGCCTTTGGATCTGTCCTCCAGACCATTTTTTCAGCAGTGTACAGTAATTAGAACCAGTGCGTTATCAACATGCCATGGTGATTTCAGGAAGCCTTCTGTAAGCATGCGATTAAATCGCTTTGTGAAAATGTTTGACTTTGTGCAAGGGTTGTGCGGACATTTTTTTTTTTTTCAGAGAAACAATAGATGAAACTTTGTGGTCTCAGTTCAATTGATTTGAACGTTGCGCCTCTTCAAGTTTGACCACTTGAGGTTTTCTTAAATGCGTTTTCTTGTAAAGACCGCCCCTTTGAATCCGTCCCCCGTGCTACTCTTGAGCACAGTAGAATGCAAACTGTGGACAATCACATTACACACACTGCTGCGCCTAGTGCTGTGCTCTCACCTATCCACTCACTGTGAAATGTGCTGATACTGGTGTTTGCCCTTTTTTTTTAAGAAAAAAAACAACAAAAAAACATTATTTACCCTGATTCCTAACTAGTGCTTACAGAGATTTTAATCTGGGCTGTGCTGATTTGTCTTGATCAAACTCTTCTATTTTCGTATTCATTTTAATCTACTTCACAACTGTGTCCACATTGTTTTACCCGCTGATCTCGTGTTGAGAGTAGAATGGTCTTTATTCTGTGGATAAACCAAGCAGATTACATCATCTTTTTAGATTGCATCAGTTTTCGCCAGGGTTGTTTTATTTTTCTACAAACAAAAACGTATGTATGCAATCAATTGTGAGTGAAGAGTAATTTTAAGTGACAGAATTAACAGAAATCAACATTTAATTAACTAAAATCAGATCTGATTCTGTCTGTTAAGTGATAGACTTAGTTTATAGTTGTCCTTATTGCTGAATCTTCCATATTTTAATGCATTGATAGTGGTTTGGGGTGGCAGGCGGCACAGTACTCAGCAGCACTGCCTAGTCAAAGTTCTACGATCAGATCCTGCATGGCCCCAGTCCTTCCAATGTGACTGGTACCTGTGGTTATGTGTGTTTCTGTGCCACAGATTCCTCCCACAGTCCAATGACCAGTGGAGGAAAGAAACTAGGGTTTCGTACGAATTTCATAGCCTACTATGCACTATACTCAATATGTGTACTATCGTTCAACATACTTTTTGTGTGAATAAACAGCAGTAAGTATCATTTCAGACGTACTGAGCAGTAATTTACGTCGTCACTTCCTGATAGCCTACTTGTCTCCTTGTTTGAGACGTGTAACCATAGTAACCTGTGCCAACCTCAGGTGACAAAAACGACGGTTTGTGAGAATCAAAGACTGAATTAATTTAAAAACTACATTATGCCTAGCAAAGTGAAATCTTGTACTTACAGTTAAATTGAAGCGTTATTTTGACACAGAGCTGTCTGTCAACGTCCGTTATGAGCATTGTCGTCACTATCGCATTGCATTGTGGGATATTTATGCCGCCGTAGTGTCCAGCATTGCATTCTGTAATATTTCACCAGAAATAGTATGCAATTTGTGTACTATTGGTTTCATACTAAGTTTTCATTTTGAGGTACTTTACTTGAGTATTCAGATCTTATGCAGATGTACATTTTGCTGATAATATGTCTGTACTTGATTGCAGGACTTTTACTTGTAATGGAACATTTTTACATCGGTGTACTGGTACTTAAATAAACGATCTGAGTACCGCTGCCAATGACATATAAACAAAGTGGATTGGATACTATGAATTGTCCATATGTGCGTACGCTTCTCCCCAGGAGTGAGGGAGGAATGATGATGGACTGTAGGTCCAAAATTCAAATAGAGTCTGGAAAACTGCCGCCAACCACGTCCCTAGAATGATGTTGCTTTTGCAAACCTTGCTTAAAATGTCATTTTTGTTTACTGAGATATACTGTCGCTAGATTTTATTTTTATGTGAAGAGGAGGGAGGGAGAGGGCCGGGTCTGAAGACTGCTGAGTGGTGCAGGAGAGCATTGAGTGTTGCAAACAAACAAAGTCATTGGAAACATCAATAAAAGAAGTCGGTGTCAGTAGAAAGTGTCCAGCCCTGTGTGTGCATGATAGAGCAGCTTTTTTCTAACTCGACCAGTGAGTTGAGAGGCTGAATCATTGTTAGCGGGCTGATGATCCAGTTTGGTAGCGCACTGGGTCCTGAGAGCATTGAAGGCTTTGTTGAGCTGAGCGTTTGCCAGATGGTGGTTTCTCTCTTCCCATCTCGTGTTCGTCTGTTTATTAAACCGTGGTGTATTACTATGATCTTCTTTTGGTAAGCAAGCTGCCTCGCAGAGAGGGATACAGGAGTAGACTGTGTAGGTGTCAAAACTATTGCTCATATTATCTGAAAGCCTCCCTGTCTGTAGCGCAGAGCCTCTGGGATCCACCTCCGGATTGCTTTTAGTTGCCACGTAATGCTGGCACGATACACGGTCTAAGAAGCCAAGAGTGGCCTGTAGACACGAGTGGAATGCACCTTTATTTGTGAATTAAACGTTTTTTACTTCCTCAGTCGCTACGCCTACAAGTAAGCTAGCTAAACTAATACACAGTCATGTATTCCTCCCCACCCCAGAGATGGCATTTTCTAATCTGCAGACTGACTTTAACACCCTGCAGCATGCCCCATCGGATCTGAAATGCTTTTAAACACAACCAAAACTAAATTTTCTCTCCTGGGCGAACAAAAGTTCCAACCCTTTCTGTTAACACTCTTGACGGTGTCTCTATTCAGCCTGTTGATAATTACAAATACTTGGGAATTTGGATGGACAAAATTTGAAATACCATATTGATCATCTTGCAAAGAAATTAAAATTCACACTGTTTTTTTCTGTACATGCTAAAGTACTGTTTTTCCATGGCATCAAGTAAGCGCTTAGTTGCTGGCCTTTTCCCGACCTTTTTTAGATATGTCACTAATTCTAGCTTCAAGACCCATCGTTGCACCTTATACAGCATGGTAGTATGGTCATCCCTCACTTTGCAAAGGTTACAACATTGCTACATTTTAGTCTATAAGATCATCTCTGGCAAATTTCCTACTTACTTAAGCCGGAAGTTTGTATTTCTGCAAAACAGTTCTAATCTTAGGTCACACAAATGGCTTCAGTTTAATGTGTCTTCTATCAGTACAGAAGCTGGCAAAACAAGCCTGTTCCACTACGGTCCTGGTCCTGGAATGATCTGCAGGCCCAGCTTAAACTTGAGACCCTTATCTCTTTAAATTATTTTAAACTTTAGAATAAAGGAAGTGGTCACTGCTAGCTGCAACTGCTTCAATTAACTAACAAACACATGACCAACATGCTGCACTGTTAATGCACTGTGTGATGTAATGTATTTTGTCGTATCTATTGTTGCTGCCGTGATTCATCGTTGTTGTCTTGTTATGTGTAGGATGCTGCTATTTGACCCTGTCTTGGCTAGGTCTCACTTGTAGAAGAGATTTTAATCTCAATGTGACTTCCTAGTTAGATAAAGTATATGATGATGAAGCTGTTAGTTTTAGTTTATTTTGCATTGTAAGGACATTAAAGCAGTCACATTTGCAACAGTGATTCTCAAACTCTTACAGTAGCGATCATGACAAAACAATACACCCCAACTAATATTGCATATCATGTTGAGATCAAAGCAAACAGACTGCTGAGTGTGGGACTGCAGTGCCTGCTCAGGTCTGCTGCTGACCGCCTCTGGTGGGACTGTAAGTTGCTGACCTACATCTGCTGACATTTCCAAATCCCAGGCCCTCGCTGTGAGCCGTCCCAACTTGTGCCTACTCAATGAGGATTCTCTCCTGACTTGTTAACTGTCACATATAAAGTCAATTTTATTCGTCCCGTTTTTTTTTTTTCTTCTCTGCCAGGGGGTAAAGAATTCATTTCTGTCCATTACTCCGAGCTGCTGCTGCTGCTGCTGCCGCTGCCAGGGTTTCCGCTGCTTCACTGTGCTACCGGGGGTATTGTCTTTTAAGAACAGTAACTGTGTCTCGACAGGATATGTCTTCCTGTTTATGATCACGGAGGACACAGGGCCGCGCTACAGCTTTGGTTTTCAGGCAGAACGTTTTAGTTTCTCCATATTTTAGGCTGTTCCATTTTTCACTGGATACAATAAGATGCAACTTTGGCATACTTCTTTTTTTGGTGATGTATTAGTGTTACCTCTAGTTTACTTTTTGGGGCCAAGGTTACTTGGTAGATTTGTAAAAGGCTGTAGTCATAATGTGTTGGACGTTTCTGTAGTTTACTGTCATTAGACTTAAAGAGGACCTATTATGCTTTTGTGCTTTTTCCCTTTCCTTTAGTTTGTTATATACTGTAGTTTTTTGTGCATGTAAAAGGTCTGCAAAGTTACAAAGCCCAAAGTCCACACCAAAGGGAGTCACTCTCCCCCACAGAAACACTGCTTCTGAATTGCCTGAAACGCCTCACTAGAAGTCCTGCCTTTTCTTCTGTAACGTGGTGATGTTACATGGCTTTGTTGAATACTCGATTCTGATTGGTCAATCACAGCGTTGCTATGGACGCAGTTCTGATCTCGGACTCTGGCAGACCATTTTTGTGTCAAGTAAGTAGCCGTGTAATAAGCGGGATAATGTACAGCTAGCGGGTCATTGTTGTGAAATAAACGCCTTCCTGGGCTTCACCATAGCTTAGGGTTAGGGTTTATTTCACAACAATGACCGGCTCGCTGTACATTATCCCGCTTATTACATGTCTACTTACTTAAGAAATCAATAATTTGACACAAAAATGGTCCTCCAGAGTCCGAGATCAGAACTGCGTCCATAGCAACAGTCTGTTATACATAGCAACGATGTGCTATGAAGACATAACAGACTGTAGAATGCTGTGATTGACCGATCAGAACTGAGTATTCAACAAAGTCATGTAATAAATTTGCATAATACCTGCCTAGCAGCTAGTTTTGCACACCAAGGGGGGCTCAGGGGGGCCTCAGAGGGAGGGTGAAAAGAGGTGCTGCAGCATAGTCGATATGAGAAAAGTAAAGCGTATTTGAACATTAAAGCATGTAAACATGTTCTAGTATAAACCCAAAATACAAATATGAACCTGAAAATAAACATAATTGGTCCTCTTTAAAGCCCCTGGCCTAAAAACTTTCTCAATCAGCTTCTTAGTCTGAATGAAAGGATCATACATTTAAATTTAGTGCCAAACAGTTTGGGTTATTTCTCATTAGAGATATCTTTTTTCTTTTTTTCCCCCTCTATATATAGTAGCTAGTAACATAGCCGTTTATTTGTAGCACACCGAAGTCCACCGCTCCGAAGAGAAACATTATGGAAAAGTGTTTTTTTTTCTTCAACTTTTTGTCTGGAAAATCATGATTGCCAAGCGACCTTTGGTATTAATGTAATTGGGCATGATGCTATCTCCTCCCAGTGTGTGTCAGTTGTAGCCCTGCTGTACACTCAGAGCAGAGGAGCACTGCGAGGCAGCAGGGACTCGCGGTACAGTAGAGCAGAGCAGAATGCAGCTTAATGCTTGTGCAGCAGAATGCAGCTCAGTCTCATTGTGAATAATAAATATATACCTGTCACACAATTTGTTTATGTATTATTTTCTTTACCCTTCTGGTGACTCCTGCTATCATGGAGCCAGAGGCCCCACATGCTTGTGTGTTAATCTGGCCCAATCAGCTTTAGCAGAACATATTTTGTTTTCCAATTACCCGCCGACAGCACTCTGTTCACCCCACCATGACCAATTTACAAACTCTGTGTTCAAGCAATATATTTCCAATGCAAACAGCTTATTATCTACTGTATTACTAATTCTATGTACTGTAGATGGTGGTGCACATTTTCTTACCGCGTCAATGTAAAACCACACGCCGTAGCAGCATTCGGTGGCTTTGACTTAAACATGATTGATAATGTACCAAAAATGTGAAACGTGCTTTAAAGGGTAAAACTTCACATTACTCTCATCATGCTCTGTGTCAGGAGCCACCAGGGGAACGAGCTGGTGGCTCCTGACACCGAGATGATGAGCTGAAAATTAATTTTTCTATTTCATTTACACAGGAGGGCAGTAAGCGAATGAAAGCTAGTATGATGAACACATAGCAGCTGGTATGAACAGCAGAAATGTAATTACTAAAATGTGCTGCACCGGTACATATTTCAGTTAAATGCCAAAGACCCCTACATGTGTAATTTGTAGCGAAAGCTGTTTTTTTTTCTTCCTGGGCGACTGGATTTATTGATATTAATAAACTGCTATGCATACATATTTTCTAAAGCCACCTTGCAGAAATGCGTATCTTGGAACTAGCAATAAATAACCTGGATTGACAAAATCGCAGATGCTGAGCAGTTAGCGATCCATATAAAAGGAAATACTTCCCCAGACTACTCACAGAAACATAAAGAATAAATCATATTTAACAGTCTCTGGAAAAGGAGGAAAAATACTGTGGAAAATTCCCCCCAAGAAAACAAACTATCCCTTTTAATACAAGAGAGCAATGGTTTGCCACATGTACACAGGCAGAGTCTGCAGCTCCCACGACCCTGAACCACGAATGTGCTACACATTCACACCCGCTAAGATGCATGCGATATTGGCAAAATGTCTTCTCAGTAATATAAGTTTAAAAGCTAGGTGTGAATTATTGAACTGCTGCGGTGCTTTCATGTTTTCAACAAACAGCCACAAAACAATTACTCTGAAAGTGCAACTTGGCTAAGTGCTGGACATACTGGTGTTTCATCATATTGTGCAACATATTAGTTAATCTGTCACACACCATGACCTCCCTCTTTTCCTTCCTTTGTGGTAAAACTTTACATACATTTGCCTGTGTTCTTGTGTATCCACGTCTTTACGATATCACCTAAGTCTCTGTTCTGTTTCTGTCTGCTTTTCTTAGAATAACCACCACTGCTGCTTGCATGATGGACTTGAGGAGGTACCCTCTCGATGAACAGAACTGCACCCTGGAAATTGAAAGCTGTGAGTATTTGTCTCTCATGACAAAGATCTTTAGGCTGAACTTACAGCAGCCTTCAACCGCAATAAAGCACGACTGCCAGAAAGCTGTTTGTACTGGGTAATCTCTAAAAATGACATGTAATTAAGTGAGATTTTTGTGGTAAATACATTTGTGTTAAATAATTTAGAGGTGTCATTAGTGAAATATTTGGCGTCTTTGCCAATGCATGCCATTTTTCAGACGTTTGACCTCTGCAGTTGACACCTGCCTTGAGAAATAGAGAAGGAATCGCAGTGCATGATGATGTGCATTGATTACTATTCCGTCAGTGTGACAGATGGACAGAGCCACCACTGGGTCTTTGAGTGGTCAAGGCAAAATGATAACATTAATATTGGGGACCTTACTTCACCCTCAATATGGCTCTTAGCCCCTAAATTACGTAAGTGTCACCCATCACATCCACAATAATCATTTCAATAATATTTGCACATTGACCACATAACTAGAAACTAATATGTAATTAACAAGGAAGTAATAATTACTTATTGGTTAAGTGTCATTTAGCACCTGATTAATCAGGAATGATTCATTAAGTATGTGGTCAGTATGTAGATATCCAGATATTTGCTTCAATAAGATAGTATCTAATAGTTTGTTCTCAGATACAGTAACTTAAGGGTACTCGATTTGAAACACAGCGGAGCGGAGGCATTTCAACTTTTGCATAGTATAAGTTCATATTTAAGTTGCCTTGGCAACATATCTTACAATATTAGGCTATTTAATATGCTGTTAATTCATTTATTTGGCATATTTACCGATGGACAATTTTGCCGTTGATCATTTAATCTGCCAAACAACTAATATACAAACGTATGTCTCCTTCGAATCTCTCGGAGTAACGAGTATCACTATTACACCTGCCCCAGGCACAATGTTTAAACATGACTAGCACGCAATTCACAAAACCAGCTTGAAAATGAAGAATATCGGAACGATTGCAAGAGAGTCTATGGAGCAGAGCCGGTTAGTTGTCGGACCCTGGTCAGAGCTGGCTGATGCTACGCTATGATTGGCTAGTCTGCGTTCGAGGGGCGGGACTTAGCAAAGGGTCAATTCTGTTCCGGATTTGTTCTGTATTTTAAAATAATCTACCCTGGGATCTACGGCAGTTATGATACAACTCTTTTCACGGGTTGACTAGTACTCCCCGTGACTAGTGAATTGGCCTTTATATGTAAAATCGAGTTACCCTTTAAGATCATAATGGGATTAAAAAAGATGTGGAATGTGCTCGTGAACTGGTAGCTTAACTCTTAAAAGGAATGTTGCCATCTGCATGTATATCTGTGAAGTCATTGTTGAATAGGTACATACATTAGGGTGAAATTAAGAACAAAAAATCTGTCTTCACATGATATCACACAATATAATTTTATTGACATTTCATGTCTTTTTTTTCCAAAATGCTTTAATTTAGATAAATCAATATCCACGAGAAAAATGTGCTAGTGGTGTAATTAAAAATTGTATTTGCTTGATCATTTTCATCGACCACTCCATCAATCAACCCACTTGCTCAATACAGCAGATATTTGTGGTTGCTGTTGTTCAAGATGAAACTGCAGAGTGTTTACCCTCGGGGACATCAGCAGGCAATGAAATATGGATATGCCACAAATTTAAAAAGTTGCAAGAATATCTGCTGTTTATGCTCCTGGAATTCTCTGCCACTAGTGGGAGTCATGCACATTTACCATCAGTTTGATTGATTAGGCAGGCAGTTGTTTCAATTTCTTGAACAATGTCACATTTCCTTACCCTGTAACCTCAGAGGGAGATTTAATGGTAATGAATCCTGGTCCCTTAGTGAGTTTAATGCCATCCAGGTCTGGATGTGGGGTAGTAGAATGTGAAATGTAGTAACACTTCCCGGACTGAGGAATTGCTCTGCAGTGAATGCATACTGGCCTATTGACATAAATCTTCTGCTGTGGTCACTTTCAATTGCGCTGCCAGTTGAGAATGAGTGGGAGCGCCATACCAAGTGACACATGTTAATAAATACTCATGCAGCAGGTAATGCGTGCAGTGATATAAAGCTCCACAGGAGTCTGGACAGTGGAGCATGTGATTGCAGGCCAGATTTAAGTCTTAGGTAGAAATATTTTCCACTGAATGAGTTTTTTTTTGTTTTAGTGTCTTTGGTTTTCCATGGTCCTACTGGAGAAAATACTTCTCGTTAAACCTCATCTCCTCCCACCATCTGACAACTTTTACTTAACCTAATCCAGTAGTTTTGTTGCCCAAATCTAACCCGGTCCTTTTGTTGCCCAAACCTAACCCAGTAGTTTTGTTGCCCAAATCTAACCTGGTCTTTTTGTTGCCCAAACCTAACCCAGTAGTTTTGTTGCCCAAACCTAACCCGGTCCTTTTGTTAACCAAACTTAACCCGGTAGTTGTGTTGCCTAAACCTAACTCAGTAGTTTTGTTGTCTAAACCTAACACACTATTTTTTTTTTCTGGTTGGGGGTTACGATGGGTTAAGATTAAGATGACACTAGCCATTTTAGGATGTAGTCACAGATTCTTTCAATGCAATGGCCCCCAAAAAAGTCAATATATAAAAATACCAAGAAGGAATATGTTGTGAGGTTGCTTAGCTCTGAATTACTGTAAATAAGTATTTGATTTGTCAAAGCGACCTCCACTCATTCTCCATCCACATGGAATAGACTATAAATAGAAACATGGTTATCTTTAATTGCTGCTTCTTCACCACACGTTTTATTTCCCCTCTCTCTTCTCTCCCCCCCTGAATTTGCCCTGACCTTGATACAGACGGATATACCACTGATGACATCGTATTCTTCTGGCAAGGAGGAGATAGAGCTGTGACGGGCGTCGACAAGTTAGAGTTACCTCAGTTTTCCATTGTAGACATCAACTTGGTGAAAAGAGAGGTCATGTTTACTACAGGTAAGGCTTCTAATTAGGTTGAAAGTGTCCACTGCATACACAAAATGATTCTCACATACTGTATGAACACCTCTGGATCCGTGTCGCCACTGTGAGTTCTGTGAGTGGGAGCATTAGTAAATACGTCATTGTCACTGCGGGGAATATGATTATATTTGGGTCGTGCAGGAAGACAATTTCCTTTTCTGTGCAGCAGATTGTAGGTGGCCATTTCCACATATTTATAAAATGTGCACTGACTTGCAAAAAAAGACAAACAAAGTGCAACTGAAGTACCAAACTTTGACTCATGACAACTACAGTAAATGCTCTCATGTTACAGCAGTTGCACAAGCGTGTCGGAGAACTATGGTGGCCTGAACATAAAAACATGAAAGGCTCTCTCTAGAGCCAGTGTTTGGTTTGTCCGTTCTGGGCTACTGTAGGAATATGGCGTACTCTGTGAAGAGGACCCTCTCCCTATGTAGATATGAAGGGCTAAGCTAATGAAAACACAACGATTCTTAGGTTCAGGTGATTATACACTAATGAAAACAAAGTTATGAATATTATATTCCATTTCTGCTAATAGATCCCCCCCGAAATGTTACACACTGTTCCTTTATGTAATGTATCTGATTAGTTCTTCCACCACTAACTAGGGTGAGGTGATGGCGTGCAGTATGCTTTCAGTTCTATATCTGAATCTCTGACATACTATATAGAGATGGCGCACAGACTTTAGACAAGTTCAAGAGTGAAAAAGACCAATAAAACAACCGAAAGTGACGTGTTAGTAACAGTAAATCTTATTTTATTCAACATCAGCTACCAAAAGACAAAAGTAGAAATCAAGTGTGATTCTCATGTTTGAGTTTAATGAAACCCGTGAACTTTTGTCGCCACCATTAATCTGGAATGTACTTGGGTGATCTAAGCCACTTGTCTCGGGTTTGATGAAGTATGTATGCTAAGGTATTGATTCATTAAAAGATTTACAGAAACCTGGAGATGATGAGGTCATTCATCATTGTGTTTTCCCCCCATAGCAAATAGCCTTTTAGATTAAAACCATCACGCTTATCTGAAGCCTTTTTTCTCTTTGGTGACATATTGGAAATAAAACTGTAGATAGAACGCACAGAATGGAATTTAACTATATTTAGAGCAATTTGTATTGTTTCCAACCTCGTAAATATCTACTTACAGCTGAAGCGGAGAGATCCTGCCTTGATGTGTATATTGCTGTTTGCATCAGCATTGTATTGTTGTGGTTGTTTAAATGAAAGTGCAGTCAAAAGACCAATTAATGTCTTGGCACAACCAGCTGATATTTTCCCTGCAAAATGCACAATGGAATTACCACCTTGCATCCACGTACTGTTATTTCCTTTCCTCTTTTAGTGTAAAGGCATGCGTTGCAATTATGCACCTCTAAAATGCCCTTTTGGTAATGTTTAGAGGACAGAGAAAGTGCGAAAGAAAAGCAGAGCAGCTCTCTGTGACAATTCTCAGAGGGATGCTGGAGCTGCCTGCTGAGATAGGGGGTTGCAGAAAAATCTGCCATGTTTGCGACTTTCTGCCATGTTTAATTGGAATCGAACTTGTCCCTGGAAAGGAATCCATCGCTTTGGGGAAATTAAGTGCTCCATCTGAACAAATGGAGAAATGACTACCCTGCGCGTTGTCAAAGTGCAGAGTTTGGAACTCTTAAGTTGTGCCAACGTTCCCCCCCCCCTCTCCTTTTTTTTCACTGATGTGTTTTCACTCTGCCCCTGCTCTTTTCCAAACTATCACTCCATCCTTTCTCCTTACAGGTTCATATCCAAGGCTTTCGCTGAGTTTCAGGATTAAGAGGAACATTGGATATTTCATCCTGCAGACGTACATGCCCTCCATCTTGATCACCATCCTCTCCTGGGTCTCCTTCTGGATCAATTATGATGCGTCTGCAGCTCGGGTGGCCCTGGGTAAGACACAGCCAACACCGCTGCATTATTAAACTTCCTAACAGCATGTCACAGGTTCAGTGTTGCTGTGTGCATTGTCTGCATTTACTGGCACATGAAACTATCAACTTTATTCAAGTCAACTAGTGCTGTGTAAACACTGACAGTAGACAAACTGATGTCCGTGTTGTCCAAATATGATGTCCTATGTGGAGTGATGAGTAGTATTTCAATTAGAGCTGTCAAAGTTAACACATGATAATAACACATGAGAGGAAATTTGTTTTAACACCACTAATTTCTTTAACGCAACTTGCAATGTTGATCCGGAGGTTGTAACGGGCTCGGTTTTAAAGCTGGAGTGAAGATACTGGCATCATATGAAACTAGAAAAACCTAAAGAATCAATTGGGACCAACCAGGTCATACTAGCTTGTCAAAGGAGCATCCATAACGCTCCAAATTTTCGCTTAATTTTTGGCGAGGAAAACTGGTATGGCCATGTTCAAAGGGGTCCCTTGACCTCTGACCTCAAGATATGTAAATGAAAATGGGTTCTATGGGTACCCACAAGTCTCCCCTTTACAGACATGCCCACTTTATGATAATCACATGCAGTTTTGGGGCAAGTCATAGTCAAGTGAGCACACTGACACACTGACAGCTGTTGTTGTCTGTTGGACTTGAGTTTGCTATGTTATGATCTGAGCATATTTTTGATGCTTAATGCAGTACCTGTGAGGGTTTCTGGACAATATTTGTCATTGTTTTGTGTTGTTAGGTGATTTCCAATAATAAATATATACATACATTTGCATAAAGCAAGCATACTTGCTCACTCCCATGTATTAAAAACTTGGCAAATCTTCCTTTGAGCAGATAAAAAAATGTGTGATTAATTTGCGATTAATCGCAATTAACTGGACAATCATGCGATTAATCACGATTAAATATTTTAATCGATTGACAGCCCTAATGAAAATATTACACCGACAGGGGCCAATCTGTTGCTTAATGACCACTTTAGCTTTTTTATTTTATGTATATTTTGCTGATAATACTTTTGTAGTTTTACCTACAAATTTAGAATGCAGGACTTTACTTTTAATGCCGTATTTTTTACTTCTACTAAATGATCTGAAAACTTCCTCCATCTCTGAGCTACAGTAGCGTAGGTCAGGTGATGTCTAAATAACTTCTGTGTGTGACGGCGCATTCTTTGTGTCTGTGTGTGCTGCTGTACTCAGGTGTGACAACGGTGCTTACCATGACAACAATTAACACCCACCTTAGGGAGACTCTCCCAAAGATTCCGTATGTGAAAGCCATCGACGTCTACCTCATGGGCTGTTTTGTGTTTGTGTTCCTGGCCCTGCTCGAATATGCCTTTGTAAATTACGTGTTCTTTGGCCGGGGCCCTGCGCAACAGAAGAAAATCAATGAGAGGCTGAACAAAGCCAACAACGAGCGCACAAGATACGAAGAGAAGCGCCTGAGGGAACAGGTTTGCATCTTCATCTACTACCTCTCTTTTTACTCTCCGTGTCAGTCAGGGTTCAAGTACTAAACTGCTCTGCACATAAGATTTCTAGCCATAGCCGTTTTATCCACAGACACACATGCAGTATTCCCTGAAGTAATCTTCCAGAAGCATACTGATGCCACCATAGCCCAATACGTATTCACCTACCATCATCCATTGCTTCTACCTCAAGCACTGACTGCTTTTTATCAAGCATAGCCCTTTTCATATAGATAGCGATTCATCTAGCCTCAACGGTGGTGTAAACATTCTCATTTCTTATTTAGGTTGTTGTCTATGTTTATGCTGTAGGCTTCATTCATTCTCACTCTGCTACCTTGTATTTTAATTTTCAAACTAAACTGGACAAAACATCAAAATGCACAGGCGTCGGTTATTTAATTTGGCGGATGCCGAAGTGGACAGACTGAATGAAGCCCGACCTGTTTTTTGTGTGTGTGAAGTACTAAATGCTATGCTTACTCAAAGTTGTTTACTGTTAACTTTATGTCTTATGCATTGTGTAATTTTGAGAAAATGTGCTTATTTGCCAGAATTTTATAGCCGTTTTAATGTTCTCTTCATTTTTCTTTCACATTGCAAGGACTCCATTTCCGTGCCGTTTCAAACCAACACCTTCAGGTCATTTACACAGCGAAGAAATCTGTATCTCGAGGAACAAAGAAAAGTTGGGGTACATGTATTTAGAAATCCTATCAGCTGTAGGCCAGCCCTCACATTAAAGTCAGATGCTGTTCAAATTACTTGTGTTTTTGCAAGTGAAAAGTCACTAATAGATATATGTGTGTAAAGAAACTTTGTTAACTATTTTGACATTCCATATCATCCCTGCATTTTGACAGTTCTGGGGACGGGAGGGGGGGCTTAACATTAAGTTTCATTATTGGGGGAATTTGGGGCTACTGCTCGACATTTCAGCCCCCCTGACTCTCTGTGTCTTTCCCCTCTCCTCGCAGGTGGATGCTTACGGAAACATCCTCCTCACCACGCTGGAGATGAACAACGAAGTGATGCCTTCTGACTTGGGGAGCAGCGTCAGTGACTCTCGGAATTCAGTCATGTCCTTCGACAGCTCCGGGGTCCAATTCAGGAAGCCCATGGCGCCCCGAGATGGCTTCAGCCACCACTCGCTGGACCGGAGCGCCATGCGGAGCCGGGCCAACTGTCGGCTACGACGACGCTCCTCCAAGCTCAAGTTGAAAATCCCAAACCTGTCAGATGTTAGCACCATTGACAAGTGGTCCCGGGTCATTTTCCCTATCACCTTTGGATTTTTCAACCTAATCTACTGGTTGTACTATGTGAATTGATGTGCATCCCACTAGGAATCATGGGCCATATTTTGAGAGCACATTAAATTGGCTTTGATACAGTTCCAAAATATGTATACACATATACAAGTTGAACATATGTATATGCATATTTATATATATTATATTTATATATACACGTGTGAAATCTGAAGGACCTTTCTGCTGTACAAAGTATTAATAGGATGACTTGAATGTTTAAGAATAATTGTGAGAGAAGAATTTCAAGGCTTTGAGTTTCTTTTTCCTCCCGAAAGAAAGAAAGAAACAAACAAACAAACAAACAAACAAACAAACAAACACGAGACCCCACCTGGGGTTTTTGGAACTAAAGACTGCATGATATTTTTGCTAAAAAAAAAAAAAAAAGAGAAAGTGAAAGCTCTTGAGAGAGAAAAGATGTCTCAGAGTCCCATCGACTTTTTATTGATAATTATTGTAATCAAAAATCCTCTACTGCAGCTCATGAAAACAGTGGTGGCTCGTCTGTTCAGGCATCAGCTGAGTGAGATCCTTGACACCCCCTACCGCCCCTCCGCCGACCCACCCCCCCCACAACCCCGCCCATCGCCCATGGATAACATGCACGGAAATCTCCGGTTCTACTATGTACAGCAACCTTGTTTGGATTATGTGTTGTTCCTTGGGTTTTTTGAAGTGATATCGTTCTCTTTATCAGACATCAGCTCTGGCCTAATGGGCCCCATTAGAGGGGTTGTGTGGATGGGATGTTTGACCGCCGCATTCCCGCCCAGAGTTAACGCAAACTTGTGTTCCTTTCTCTTCTCATGTTATTTTTAGAAACACGTCCTTGCTGGTGGGGGTGGGAGGGGGGGTATTTTTCATTATGGTTGAAAACAAGTGCTGATTATTGTAGATATGATTTTGTCTTGAAAAATACTGTGATTTCAGAGAGTGTCGGAACATGTTCTAGAGCTAGGGCATTATGAGATAAAAGAGTCAAAGGTATGCATTACTCATTTTGATTGTGTGAAAAAAAAAAAAAACATATTCTATACATTCTATCATTCAGTATTCTCATGAAAGTATACTTGTGCTGTTTATTTCCTCCTATTGATTGATTCTCATGCTCTTTAGACGCAGAGTTCATTGACGTCATATCCTGCTTTGTGTTTCGCTAAAAGGAAAATGGGAGGATTGCTTTTGTGATTCGTTTGACCACAGCAAAAGATGTGAGGACATGTATTTATATTCAAAAGAGTCAACATATCAGCCCGCAGTTTGACCAGTTGTCATTCGGTATTTCTTTGTTCGTTCGTTGAGCATTCGTGTTGGAGTCGCAGTTTGTGAAGGCAAGATTATTTGATTGGGTTAGTGATGGGCAGAAGACGTGAGAAGGAGTCAACATTTCACACTCAAAACGCGATCAGTGCCGTCACACAAATGCTCCGAAACCCCCGAGGATCAGAAACATCAACCTGATCAGGAACGATGCAGCGATTCTTGGGGGGGAAATGTGTGATAAATAGCCATGAATTGAAATAACGACCAAAAGGCCTCTAATCCATATGCATTGTTGTTTTGTTTTGCTCTGAAACACACACACACATACACACACACACACATCGCATTTCCAGTGCTCAGGTTCATTTGCAAAGGAGAAAAAAAAGTACTGTAGGACCTTGAAATTTTGGGGGCAAATTAGACTGGATAATCACATGTTTATAGGTTGTGGAATCCAAATCAGAAACAAGATAAAAGTTGAAGAACTTAAGGCCCAGACACACCAAGCCGACATCAACGAACGAAGTCCACCAGTTGCGTCGCCTCACGTCGCCTTTGTCTTGTCCAAAAAGTTGCACTCGAACACACCGCAAAGACTACAACCGACGGCCATCTACCGCGTATGTTCTGCACCTGCGTGATGAAATAACTCTCCCTATCAGCAGGTCGCAGTAGTTCGTCATTCAAAAAAAGTGAAACCGGAAGACAGAGGACTGCTGATATACAAGCCGTTGTTATGATACGTACATGAAACAAAGTGGCGTTTGCCGACCATTTTCTCACCACTCTCACTCACCACTTAGCTTCATTCCAGATGTCGTTGTGAAAATATCCGTTTATTAGAATGATCGGATGAGATGAAGATGAAAAGAGAGAAGAGCCTTCTGTGCTTGCTTTCCGTTTCTCTTCTCGCGCATTGAATCGTTTATGCTGAACCACCAATCAGAGTGATTTCTCTCACCGACGGGCGCAGCCGCCGATTCAACATGCTGAATCGTCCGAAAAGCCTCCAATGCGGGCAGACTAGAGCCGACAGTGCGGGACACACCTAAAAAACTCGCTCAAAGGACGCTCAGCGACGGCCCCAAACTGTCCGACGGCCGACCATCGGCTTGGTGTGTCAGGACCTTTAAGATGAAGTCAGAGAATTATCATGACTGAGGCAGATGGACATTTTAGGGAAAAAAACACTTTTAAAAAATCCTCCCGTGCCTGTTTAGCATCAGCTGAAGTGCAGATCAGCATCTTCCTCAGTGTCATCTTCACTTCAGGCACAACAGGCTCTACTGGGAGGCTCTGAGCAAAACCTACACAACCAAATCTACCATTGGGTACCGTAGCAACAACAAAAACGATTGACTCATTACAATACGCAGCGCACCATGGTCCCTGAGAAATACGAATTGAAAAGAGGACATTTTCATATACAGTACACAAACACATGGGGACAAGAGGAAGATGGAAGGGCTGCAGAGCAATCAATTTATCATCAGAAATATCCACTCCCCTCTGGAGCGCAGGGTGTAGTATGCATAAGATGTCTTAAAAAAGGAATACTGATCAGAAACCAATTTGTCTCAGTAAGTCAGAGTGAAGGTTTGTGCAGTGATGTGGCCCAAGTTTAGTATTTCTTTTTGTTTAAATTTGATGCATAGTCGTCATTGTACTGTAGAAGCAAAAGGGAAAAAAAGAGACAAAAAGATCCCCTTTAAATATCCAGTAATCTCTAAAAATGTACACAAAGAAGGGATGAGAGTAATGGGACGATATACTGAGCTGAGTGTTATGTTTCTGTCTGCAGCTGAACAATCTGTCGTTTGTCTCTCAGTCAACTGTGAGGTCCAAAGGATTACATGACCAAAACATAGTGATAAATGTGAAGAAAGTCAATTTGTTGTTGTTTATGAGAAATGAGTCAACCAGTGCCACAATGAAGTTTTCTATTGTGTTATATAGAGAATACATATTCAGTATTATATGCTGTAAGTGACTGGTAAAAGCTGAAATTTTAGCACATGTGCACAAATTCAGAGTTCTTCAAAAAGTTGCCAAAAGGAAGCGAGTCGAGATTGAAATGCAATGAACTTGAATACAGTAGCATCCGTTGTTTCGACGTGGGCGTGTTATGCTAGTAGCGGCTAATGTAGCCTCGAGGCGCTAGCCTCGAGCAGAGCTGAGGAGCGGTCCGGTGAGCTCACCTCATTCTAACTCCACACCCCCAGATTTATTTCATCGTCAAACCTGTAGTCTTCACCCCCGACCGGCGCTGACTCAAGTGACATCACCTGAGGACATTTATCACACTTCACTTGGCTCCATCTGGAGCCAGAAAAGGCTTTATACTACTTTTTCTTCCACATATGCAGTCCCCAAAAACCTGTAAACAGACTTCGGCGTGTGAAATCGGTGGAGTTCCCCTTTAACTAACAATCTACATCCCTGAGATATGCATGCTGCAATTCTAACTTCTCATTTGAGACGCTGCAATGAAGTCATTACGAGATGTGATTCTCTTTTTGCCAATTGGTTTTTGCAATAAGATAAAGAGTAGATCTTGATTGTGTTCCCACAGTATATATTACTCCATGGTAGGCACAAGGTTGTATAAAGCTGGGGACACACCAAGCCGACATCAAAGAACTAGTGGCGACGAAGGCCACCAGTTGCGTCGCCTCACGTCGCCTTTGTCTTGGCCAAAAATTTGCTCTCGAACACACCGCAAAGACTACAGCCGACGGCGAACTACCATGTACGTTCTACATTCTATATACAAGCCGTTGTTACGATACGTACATGAAACAAAGTAGCCGACAGGCGCCGCCACCGATTCAACATGCTGAATCGCCCGAAAAAAACGTTGACACGGGCAGACTAGAGGCGACGGTGCGGGACACACCACATAAAACTAGGCCGACGGACTCTCACCGACGGCCCCAAACTGTCTGACGGCCGACCGTCGGCTTGGTGTGTCAGGGCCTTTAGACGTGGTAGAAGCGCCTGAGTCAGGGGTATTCAGGCACTTTTGAGGTGGTGATTACCGAGGTGCACATTCACACTTTCAGGTAACCTTGTCCTTTAGAATAAAGATAAAGGAAAGCGGTAATAGTTAGTGGATTATGAATGCAAGTTCATTCAAATAATACCCTTTACAAAGTAGGTTTTTTTGCATCATTTCATCCTGGTCTGCACACTAACAGCTTGCCAAACTGTTCAAAGGCAATATGATGGTAAGAGTAGAGTCACTAGAGGATACTATTTGTTCCAGTGCAAGACAAGCACATATTGTTTGTAAAGATATGGGCAACCATAAGTGTTATTTTACCTAAAACAATGGAACGTGTTTGACCAGAAAGAAGCCTAATCCATCTACTCTGTGGTTTCAACTTTGCACTTAACATTTTGTAACGCAAACTAACACAAGTATCAGATTCTCATTCAGGTCGGTTTATTCCCAGAAATGAATACAAACATGCCTATTCAGGTATTAAGTTTTTTTTTTTTTATATATATATATAGTTGATGCATATCTTTAAATAACTCCAAACACATACAGAGGAGAAACATTAGCTGCCCTTTGCATTGCTCGCAAAATATACTCACCTCTCATTTCACTCAGAACATGTATTACCTGCTTTCTGGACATGAAATCAGCACATTCATCCCAAAAGCTGTGAGGATCTTCTGTTCTATGCTTTTCCTTTAGGATATTTGCTTATACAAGAGAGAAGACCGATTTCTTTTGACACATATGTTCAAGGAGCAGAGGAGGAGAAAAAAAAGTGTTGAACTGATTTCAATGTGAATTTTCTTGCCTCTAGTGTATATGTGTAATTACATGTGAATTGTACTGTAAATATGATATCTTTCACTTAATAGTTCTTAATGCATGAACAAAAACATGGCAGTTCGTAATACCAGCTAGCCTCACTGCTAATGGCATGGACAGCTTCTCTAGCATTGGCATACTTCTGCAAACGAAACCTGAAAAAAAAAAAAAAATGAAACACAAGAAATACATGGTGTGAACAAAATAATGGAGAAATCAATGCAAAGTCCTCTCACAGTGAAGGAGTTTCTGGTGGCTCTGAGCTCGCATTGGTTCACCTGCTCCCTCGAGAACAAGGCTAATGCTAATGCTGCTGGAGATCCCTGGAAATTACAGTATGCCTTGGTTCACTGTCAGCAAATGGGATGGTGCCATCTTGAATGAAATTCTCTAGTTGGGCTTTCTCGTTTACCATACCCGAATTTAGGGTTTGCGGTGGATTTCAGCACGGTGTACCTGCAGCATTTACCTCAGCCATCAACCAATCACCAAATCGTCCAGGAATCTGCGAAAAATATTAAGGGCATGATCGGCTAGCTGGCTTATAGAGGCTAGAGGAGCAGGATAGCCTTAAGAAGGCGAGTGGGATGTTCTTTCCTGTTCCTCAATAAGACAGTCATGTGTGCCCTTGAGCAAGGCACTTAGCCAATTGCCCAAGTGCAGCTGCTCACTTGCTAACAATAGAAGTCGATGTCTATGCGGTCTTGTCCCCGGGAAGTAAATCAGGCTGGTCTCATGCACTGTTCGTAGCTACGAAAAGTAATGCACTGTAATTCGTATATATCCCACAAAATCAGTTCGTAAGTAATCCACGTAATCGTGAACCAGGAAGTATAAAGAGCGGCAAACGCCACGTAGGGAGGAGTGGAGAGTCGGGGTGGATGGACTTTCACCCAGAACGCTGTTCCTACCTTGTGTGAAACCAGAAGTTCAATGTTGATTTATTTTTCACGTAACTTCCGTACTTAATTTACGCCACTTCCAGAGTTAATTTAACCCAAACCACAATCTTTTCCCAAACCTAGCCAAGTAGTTTTGTCGCCTAATCCTAACCAAGCTGTTTCTTGTGAAGACAGAAGTTTATTTTGAAAAGACTGAAAGTTTATTTTGAAAAGACTGCGTGCATGTATCGAGCAGAAATTGACACGTAGCTTCCGTACTTAAGTTACGCCACCTCCGGAGTTATTTAAGCCCAAACCACGATCTTTTCCTAAACCTAGCCAAGTAGTTTTGTTGCCTAATCCTAACCAAATTGTTTCCTGTGTAGACGGAGGTTTATTTTGAAAAGATTGCAAGTTTATTTTGAAAAGACTGTGTGCATTTATCGAGCGGAAATTGAGACTTGTTGCCGGAAATTCGTAGAAGAACGCACGGAAAATGAGGAATAACTTTTCATAAGACACCATACGAACCGTTGTATGAGGATACGTTGATGTTTAGTTATGTGAGGGTATCGATAAGAAATTGTCCCCTTGATAAATAGAAAGATAAAAAAAAAAAACACTTTCACAAATGTCCCTTGATTCTGTAGTAAATTAAATTAAGACCAGCACTGTTGTATAATTAAACTCGTCAGTGCTATAAGATGGGATCTAAAATGGTAAAAGTTATGTCTTTTTTGTTGACTCCAGTCTTCAAGTTAGGCCGTTTCACCTGGGATTACACCACTCCCCCGATAAAAGATATGCATGATGGGCCGAACCTGTGAACACAAAACCGTCCTGTGAGTTGTGAATAGCACTGAGGCTAACCCCCTAACAAAAGAGTGGGCCGCAAACATGCAAGACAATTTCATCCACCAAACACCAGAACAAGGCTGACAGACTCCTCGCTGTTGGAAGAACTTTTGCTGGTGCATTCATTATTTTGTCTGTACCTTGTAGGTTTTGTTTTGCATGACCTGAGTTTTGAAAGGTTTATTTTCATATATTTTTACTCCACGCCATCCGATTCATCTCCACAGCCAGGAAAAAGAAAGATCCAGTGTTTACATGCTCAAATTGCACTTGTTTTACAGCCAGCTCTATAAATCTTTGTGAAACAAACCGTTCGTAAAACTGGAGGAAAAAAAAATGTAAATGTAGAGGACGTACATGGTGTGATTCGTACGAATCATGAATATGTACTTCTATACAATGTATTAACTGTAAATCACACAATTTGGAATAGATGCACCAAGTGCATGCTGTAGTTTTATCAGGTTCAGCATAAGCATTAACATCAATCGCCCTTCAACTACAAAGGATGTAAAGGATGCTCGCCAGTAGCATCTGAAAGTAAGCCATGTGATTGCACACTGAGTGGGTGTTCCCTGTATTTTCTCTTTAATAAGTTGCCTCTGATTATGGTCTGTTGTTGATTACTGTATGATGAGAAGCTGTGCTGATTCCCAGTTACACATCAGTACACCTCCCTCTTTGGAAGAGCATACCAGGGAGACTATCTCATGTTTAACCAGAAAGATTTTCCAACACTTTATAAGAATTGGCAACGAAAAGAAAGAAACCCACAAGACCAACAGGCCATTCATTTTTCAGTATGAATTAGTAAAATGATTTGATTCATTTCTGTGTTCATTTCTGATTTCTTGTATTTGTTGCATTTGTTATGGATTGTTATTCTTACTGTTGTTGTTGTTTTATCATAAGAAGGAAATGTAATTCATCTGATATACTGGCACTGGAAGAAAAAATGCATTTGTTTTTTTGTACTGTAATTGTTTTGTTCACATTGGGCGCTTATTTGATTCAGTTGTTTAATAAGGTGTTTGATTTCATTTGGAGTATCAGTACTCATGGAATCAACATTTGTGTAGTATGAAGTTGTATTTTTTTTGTCAGTGCAAATTAATGTTATAGTGTCAATCAGCTTTTTTAGGTGTTTGAACAAAATGTGTTTTTTACAAATACAAGGTGTTCAAGTATGTGGTATAAAAAGGGTTATCATTCAAACAACAGACTTTTTACAAATAAAGGCTTATACAGTAAAGAATGCTAATGTCTTTTCATTTGCCCTTTGAGGACTAATATACTACATTGTTTCATTTGACTCTTTATTAATTTATTGTCAGATATTAGTCCACAAAAGGTAAATAGCATATACAATGTTGCAAAATAAGAGGATAAAATCAGGTATTTCCCATTGCTATTCCAGGTTGTTGTCAGAGCGCTCACCTCTTAGTTGGTGTCTTGCTTTTGATGAGGACTGTTGGACATGAAGACAGTCCGAAAACGAAATTTAAGAAAAATCAAGAGTAGTTCTTTTAATTTGATTACAAAACATTGCGCGTTTATGAGAATATACCTCCTTTCATACCCCATTTCCTGAATAAAGACACAAAGTGACTCCTGCTGACAAGTGTAATATTTGCCCCCTTTTCAATTCAGGAGCTATTAAAAAAGTATATTTTTTACATTGTTGGAAAATATAACATGAGCAAAAATGATATACCGTAGTACCAACACAGTCTCACGGCAATTCGTGAAATAGTCACAAAATGTAATCTATTTGATTCGTGTACGTAGACACGAATTTCCCTTTTTTTTCGTTACACTCAGCACGACTTTCAACAGCATATTTTTAGTGTGTTTTCCTACGAATTTCCAGCAACACGTGATGCACGTGTCAATTTCCGCTCCAGTCTTTTCAAAATAAAACTACTCAGTTAGGTTTAGGAATAGATCGACTTGGTTAGGTTTAGGCAACAAAAATTCTTAGTTAGCTTTAGGAATAGATCGACTTGGTTAGGCTTAGGCAACAAAACTACTTAGTTAGGTTTAGGAAAAGATCGACTTAGTTAGGCTTAGGCAACAACACTACTTAGTTAGGTTTAGGAAAAGATCGACTTAGTTAGGCTTTGGCAACAACACTACTTAGTTAGCTTTAGGAAAAGATCACGGTTTGAGTTGAAATAATACTGGAAGTGACGTAACTTAAGTTCGGAACTTACGTGACAAATAAATCAACTCCGACTTGTAGTTTCACACGGGACCCGAACACCGGTCTCCTAGTCACCGGAAAATCCAATGTTTTTTGACCCACCCATCCACCCTGACCTCCTCCCTACGCGGCGTTCACCTATACTTCCTGGTTCACAATTACATGGATTACAAACAAATTGATTTTATGCTGATTATCATGAAAAAAATGTGAAATTCATGTCTATGTACACGAATCAATACATTCAATTTCTTGACTATTTCACAAACTGCTGTGTGACTGGGCTGGTAGTATAGGTTGAGGCTTGTATGGGGCAGTTTGAGTTCTGCATCTACAAAGCACTCGATAATTAATGTGTTTTGTTAGAAGGACAGATGCCGTTGAAAGTCTTTGCTGAGACATTTTGTCCTCTGGTTGAGGACATGACGCTATATATGGTAACACATTTGGATTTTTTATTCTGAATGCACTCTGGCCTTGAACCACAGCAAATGTTTAGGTGGTGAAGGTGACGAGAACAGTGACTGCACCTGGAGCACAGAGAACAGTAATGATCCAGTAAGACATTTGACATATTATGGTCCCCACATATGCCTCTAAGCATTAGGAAACAATGTATTGCTGTCCAAACCAGCTCATTGATTTTATAGATTCATAGCAGAGGTGGCTTGGGGGGCCTTTGGGTGCAACCCATGGATGTATAAAGGCTCCCATTCATTCCTATGAGAGTTGCTCAGTGGCGCATGAAGCCAAAATGGCTTGACTGCCGAGTGATAAAGTACCCTGATCTTCTGGCGATCTTCCGCGGTCACTGGGCCCATAGAGCAAGTGCACTAGCATTTTCCTTTAACCCCGCCTTCCAGCCCCCACCTTCCAGCCCTCGGTCTGGGGCTCATTCATATGAAGGGAGGAAGTAAAATAACTCTGGAATCGGGTATTTGTGCATTTTACAACTTTTAGGACCTAATGATTTAAATAAGGGCTATTCAAGTGTTCGTTCTGGGAGGTTGATTTACCTCGAAAAAAATTATCCGCCGAGTTACAGACGTCTCTTTCCCAGTGTAAGTCTATGGGAAAAAATATTTTTGGGCCCAATGGCATCACGTGACGGACATGGAAGTTGTAGTACCACCGTTTGGCCACTAGTCCTGGGGGCTTGGTAAACCTCTGCCCAACCTTTGGGTCCTATATGTGAAGCAGCAACCTGTTTAAAAGCACAAACTGTGGTCTAAAAAATCACCACCAAAATTCAAAACACAGGACTTGAATCTGCTTTCACTTCCAAATAAGCTTTTAATACAAAGTTATTAATGTCATCTGATGCTATTTAAGGTCTATTTAGTTGTAGACACATCTGGAAAACAGGCATTTGACAGTTAACACAAACATCTCATCTCTCACATACTCTGCTATATATGGATGGCAGGGGCCTCTATGTGTGGCGTTAACATATTCACCCCCATGTCTGTGTGGATGTCCTCCGGGTGTTGTGGTTTCCTCTCACAGTCCAAATACATGCAGGTTAGGTCCACTGGAGACTCTAAATTGCCTGTAGATGTGAATGTGTGTCTACATGCGTGTTCGCTATGTGATAGACTGGCAACATGTCCATGCCTCGCGCCCAATGCATGCTGGGATGGATTCTAGCCCCCAGTGACCCTTAACAGCATCAGCAGTAAATAAAATGGATTGGTGGTTGTACCTTACATGTCTTACTCTTCGATTCCTTTGTGAATATCAGTGTATTTGTAATTTATATAGTCAGAAAAAAAACACTGATCAGGCTTTAACCAAATTCAACACATACTAGTGTGGTTGTTAATTGTGCATTGATGGCTTTCAATAGTAATCAGTACCAGGCATCAGCATTAATGATTTTTGGGCGTTGACATCCCCAGACACTAATACTTCAATGTTGTCAGGAACAGGACCTGGGGCCTTGTGTGTGAACGGTGCACATGCATACAAATGACACACATGTAGCTCGATGTGCAACAACGTTTAGGATTTACTGCATGAAAAGAAAAGTGGACGTGAGTGCACATTCTACACATCATGTGTATGCATATTTGGGAAAGGATCCAGGTGTGAGATATAGGCTAGTTTCTGTGTCTCAGTTTGCGTACTTCTGTATGTACACTTGCTATTTTGAGTGCATAAGTGCATTCACACTGACAAGTATGGCAAAATGCAGTGCACTATAAGTACCAGGTTGGTGTACTCATAACGGTCAAAAAGTTGAGTGTGGAACGCTGGGCAATTCCCATTCTCAACGGTCGCCATCTTGGCTACATAACGGAAGGGGAGGTTCCAGTAGCGGTTGCGGTTTCTCCTGTGAACTCTGCATTATACAAATGTATGTTAAGTACCACTATACTGATGTCGGATGGAATCCGTCAGTATTGTTTATTGGGTTAACTTAGCAGTCTGTAATGATTTGGTACCGCTAAAGGGTCGTGTCTAGAAGGTAACACGCAAATTGTGAATTCTCGTGAGATGGTTAAAGTTAGGCATTGACCTTGAATACAGTAGTTAAGGTTACGATAGGTCGTCGGGCAGCGAGTCTCGTGAGTGTTTTTGCAAGTTTTCGCAATTTGCGAGTTACCTTCTAGACACGACCCCGCAAACGATAACGCTGCTTGCTAGCTAACTAACAGCAGTGATCGTCATTTCCAGTGAGTGCACAACAGCCGTGTTCGATTTGAGACAACACTACCCTGGCGAAATTCACGCAATATGCAAGTAAGTACAAAGTGTACACAGTGTACTACATGGAAGTATCTGAGGACAAGCAACGGACACCAAAAACCTTTTGGTACAACTGAACAACCTTTGGTGAAAAACGAAAAGATAGGTTGATGTTGGATGGGATTCCCAAAACAGCACTACTAAGTTTGATTTAGATCACTATATCCTGACAGTAGTGCATGAGACAGATAATCTGAAAAAAAAATCATGTGCCTCTGTGTCCTCCAGTACTCCGAATGGCATCTGCAAGACTTCCCAAAAAGAAAAACAACCAATCAGAGCCGAGCTGGAGTCTACCATCCAGCTGCCGTCTATGAGAGCCAGCTGTCAATCACGCGGCAACTCCGATTAAGCGGTCAAACTAGGCAGCGCTGATCAAATATGAATCAATATTATGTTACGTTAATGCCTATTTCTCACCTCAAATGTTTTCAGAAACATCTTATAGTGTGCTGTTTAGCTGTAAAATGAGAAAGCTTGTGACCCGGCAGCCATGTTGAGAGATCTCTCCCATCACGGGCTAGATTTTTTAAAGCCTGAAAACAGAGCCATGAGGACGTGCAGAAGTCTAGTTTTCTCTCAGAACACTTGAATTACAATATGCTGAAAGGTTATTATGGAAAGTTTGTCCAATGATGCCAAAAACTTTCTGCCTACTGAAGCTTTAACTCAGAATGCCAAATAATATTGTTGCTAGAGTTAACTGTAATATTTGTTTTTATTTTGTGCCAAGTCTTGAATAAAACTTTATTTGAAAATCTTTTAAGGTATTCAAAAAGGGGTTTAAAACAAGCTGTCGATGTAAAAAAAAGGACTAGGTTTTGGTTAAGCTACCAAGCTGGATAGCAGCTGTAGGCCTAACCTCAAACATGCATAACAGCCATTAATAGCTGCAGCCTACCTCACTCTTGTTTTTCTCCAGTTCCGCTTTTTTCTGCTCCATATCAGTTCTTTTTTGAGACATGGCTGTTTTACTATAAATAATGCATAGGGGCAAGAAAAGGCATGCGGCAGCACAGTTAAGAGAGGAGAGAATCATTCTCTAATTTTCCAGTCTATACAGTACACAGTATGTACCAATGTACACAAAATGTTTAAATGGATAGTCATATTCATGGTGTTTCAGAATTCTTTCTCAACTTTAATACTTGAAAAAAATTGAATTTTTATTCAATATTGAATTTTTTTTTTTTTTCAAGAAATATACAACATATAGCATGCTCTTATACACTATGTGCATATATAATGTGCGTCAAGTCTTTCTTTTTCTTTTATAAATCTAATGACAAGAGGCTCCATTGTCAAACAGTTGATCAGTAACTACAATTACTCTTTGGAGAGCCCTGTTAATACCAGAACTTACACATATTAACAAGACTGATTTGAGGTCAGAGGTCAAATATTGATTCCAAGGAAACTAAAAGCCCAATAGATAACCAGTTGGACAGAATCAATGCCGCTAATATGTGACAAGGTCATAAAAATTAGTGGTGGAGCAGCTTGTTTGGAATATGAGGTTATTGCAACAGTATCCTGAAGTCTACTGCATCTGTTTTACATGTGATCTGATCACAACGCTTGAAACCTTAAAACAGATACTAGCAGAGAGATAGGAGACAAAATAGATTAGACTTCTAAGGTTTATGGGTTTTGCTAATGCCAAAGTGGCTGAAGATCTATTGGCCTAAACTTTGGCGTGGTATATCCCGTGTCTAAGCTCTTTTGTTGTTGTTGTTTGGCGTATTTCATCATGCTAAGCCTCCTCCAGTAGCTGTGACCAGTGTAATGATCCTCTCCTGGCATGTCCTCCTACAGATACGAGGCAGATTTAATGCACAGGTTTGTCTCACCTAATTGATTTCTTTTAATTTACTCTCAGTCGCCTCCACCGGGCACTTTGACAGTTGATTACGCTGCTAAGTGAGTTCACCTTGAGAGGAGCTAAGGTATATAAATAATATGTCCAACATGAAAGGATGCACAGAGATCGACCTATTAAATCAAGATCGAATTATACCCTTTACAGCTCATTACAAAGTCCTGTAAGTCACCTTTGGAAAACAGCAACAAAGCAAGAATGTATAAAAACCATTGCTTCATTTCAACGCTTTTGTTTAGTGTGGATTAAAGATAACACGTACAATCTTGCTGGTTTGCGGTTACTGAATTTGCCGGTATTTTCTGCATCAGAGTGCATAGCTCTGTTGAGAAGATGGATACGGAGTCAGTGAAGTAGCTCGGCGAATTGTGCCTTCCATTTCTGTGTTCTATTGTCAGCACTCCATATAAAAACATAAAATATTGAAAGGGTGCATTAACATGGGTCAGGAATTGATGGCAGTTACTCTGCGAGGGGAAAAAAAAAACGTAAAGTGGTCCAAAAGCAGTGGATGCTTTGGCTTTGTGGCTTCGAATGCTTTCTGGCACGTATGTGCTTTTAATAAATCGTCTGAACTGAGTCTAACTGATGCATTAAGGTTGACCTCCGGTCTTTATGGAATATTTGGAGCATTTAGAAATGATAAAAAAGGTCAATACAGTCATGATTGCCATAACTGTGCAATACTTAAATCCAATCCAGAACATTACTGTAGACTTTACAATCACAATCAGTGGTGCCTCTGATTCAGGGGCAAGATATACAGTTTCCAAGGGATTTACTGGAACAGATTGTTTCTTGGAATGGCTGGATAGATAACATCCACTAACATCATCAATTATTCAGTCAATAAACAGTTAAATCTGCTAGTGTTTTACCCCCAAAACAAGACTTTTTTAAGCATCATCTTTGACATGATAAAATGTCAAGCATGCTTCTCCTGTAGCGCCGTGCGTCCGTCTATTTTCCTCTTACAGGATGTTCATCGGTGTTGCCATGGAGTTCTTGTTTGGGGGGTTGAAAAGGGAGTGAAGAGATGAAGAAGAGTGGAAACATAATGTGTCTAATAAAATATTAAGACACATCTCTTTTATGCAATGTGACCACGGCTGAACCGCTGAATCCAAACCCCCCTCGGGGGCATCATTTAGAACATCCGAGGGTATATAGCAAAAAAAAGTGGTGGTTGTAGTGCAGTTAAAGGTGAGATTATAGTTACATATACTGTATGTGCCGGGGAAAATGCAAACCCTGCACATTATGTGATGAATGTAGCGAAGGAGGTGCACATGCCATCGGCGACAAAGTCAATTTTCGCTATTAATTGATACCGCGTGGCGTTGTTTGAGCTCGTCATTGCCCTCCAACATTTGCATTATCCCATGAATATCAATCAGCGAGAGACAAGATCTCATTTTAAGACGCTGAAATCTCTCTCCAGTTTTTTACATCAGCCATAGAGAAAGCACCGTGAGAATCACTTTAAAACATTAGTTTGGTATGCTGCGTGGGAAACCCAAAGTTGCCAAGTGGAATCTTTCAGTCAAATTGTGATTAAGATCACAAAGTCAAACGCATAAAATTATACTTTCCTGGCAAATCTCAACAGCCTGCTTCTCAATTTATTTTGGCATTTTCCCTGGATTGAAGTCAGTCACTGAAGGACAGATTTTAGATGATCAGAAATGCCATTAGACAGTGTGGATATGGGAACATAATGTGTCTTAGGGAAGCGTAATGTTCCTTTATGCCAATAAGGGTCAACTATGTGCTCGCTCTTTTTTTTTTTTTTTTTTTTTTTACTGCCAGCACTTTATGAAAGTTATAGCTTGAGCGCAACACTGACGGGCTGTCAATTAGACTGTTTGCTGACGTAAACTTTCTCCCTTCCTCTGCCCTTTGTTTCAAGCTCACTTCTGTAGACACATTCGTGACAGGTCACCTTCTCCAATATCAGACTTCAGAGATGACAAAAGTGTCAGGAAATGTTGCCTCTGACTGCCCCAGTTTTTTTTATATATATATATAGGTTTATTTGCGCAGTTTTTTCTATCTTTGTGAAAGCAGCATTTCATGCTTGCATTTGATGCCAATGTGAGATGATAGTTCAGTGTCACTGCAATTGGCTTTGAGTGCCAAGAAGCAGAAAAAAAACAATGCAAAGGAGACCTTTTCTTCTGTGCGAGTCAGATGATGTTTCACACGATTGTTTGTGGTTGTGTGGTCTTGTTCTCGCATATGATTTTTTTTTGTACCAGCACTATTCTTAAGGGTGTTGTGGTTGGCTGTCAAATTAAACGTGATAATAACACGTCAACGCAAATTCGTTTTAACGCCACTAATTTCTTTTACGCATTAACGCAACGTGCAATTTTTAGGTTGTAGCGGGTTCAGTTTTAAAGCTAGAGTGAGCCAAAGGAGGCTAAATAACGCTCCGAACTTACGCTTTTACCCATTTTCAAAGGGGTCCCTTGACCTCTGACCTCAAGATATGTGAATGAAAATGGGTACTAAAGGTACCCACAAGTCTCCCCTTTACAGACATCAGACTTTATGATAATCACATGCAGTTTTGGAAAAGTCATAGTCAAAATGCAGTACCTGTGAGCGTTTCTGGACAATATTTGTAATTTTTTTGTGTTGTTAATAGATTTCTAATAATAAATATATTAGCATAAAGCAAGCATATTTGCCCACTCCCATGTTGATAAGAGTATTAATTTTTTTTAATTTTTTTTCCCCCAAGAGCAGGAGAGAAGGGTGAGTAGGAGGGAGGCCAGTGTGTGGCGCTCCTGGCTCTGTTGCCATCAGTTGTCTCGAGCTCCCTGCACCACACACAAACACACACACACACACACACACACACACACACACACACACACACTCTCTCAACATCTATCAGCCTGGCCTGTCATCTGCTGGCCAACTTCTGAACTGCATCCCTGTTTTCCTTATAATAACACAACAGTAGTTACAGTATCTCAACCAAACCATACTGCTATCACATACACTGTAAATAAATGCGTTACTACAATAATCAACTACTAAATATTTGATTGTATGTTGTTGTTGTTGTTGTTGTTGTTGTAACGTAAAAGGTATCTTCAGACAGGTCTGTCGAAAAGGAAAAGCAAACACCACACCTCCGGTGAGTACTCGCTCTTTCTGAGCCAAAGCTCTGATTCACACCTCCTCTCAGTCTGCTGACAGGGAAACACTGGTTGTACAGTAGTGGGTGGATGAATAAGTCTGTGTGGAGGTATTGCACTGAATCCTGCTGTTTTTTTTTTTGTGGGACACAGTTCCAGGTCCAGCAACCATTTCACTGTGTGAGACAGCTCTCTCTCAATTTGTGCGTCATCGGCCCTCCACTCACATTCAAACTAGTTACTTCATTAATGACTATTAAAGCTAGGGTTGGTTATCCTCTACAGAAACATTGTTTGTTATATTTATTGCAATTCTCATTACATCCTGACAACAATCAATAAATCAAATACTCTGACCATAAAAAAAGAAAGAAATCTGGTATCTGTGGCTGTTGCAGGACTGTAATAAGCTTATCTGCCTGTCTATCTACCTGCCTACCTGCACACACTCTGCCCGTGCACTCATTGCGCGTCACCGGAGTCTTCCACAAGCTGCTAGCTTGACAGCTGTGAGTACTAACAATAGCATGTTCGTTGTTTACGTTCATTAAGATAATTTTGGGGAGTGGCTTTTGAGGGAGGCCTAAAGCGACGAGCCATCAGTGTTGCTGACTAGATTTAGGGACTTTTGGAGCTAATGCTGCTAGCTACTTTCATTGGAAAATAGTCACCAACACTGGGCTGGGTTTCTCGGTTGGATAACTAAAAAAATCTTGCGTACTCTTGCTAGTTTCTCAACATTACCGACCCTAGCTTTAATGTGATTTGAATGTAATTAAGTGTACAGTATGCTAAGAGGTGATCAATCAGATATTGGCAACCATAGATATAAAACAGTAGATGTTCTAATGACTTGTCATTCAAGGATGAAACCATATGGCGGCCAAACAGAGCGTTGAAAGAGGTGTTGCGGACCAGCCAGTATGAAAAAAATACAGCATTTTTTTAACATTAGATTATGTAAACATGTTCTTGTAGAAATCCAAAATACAAGTAAGCACCTGAAAATAAGCATAGTAGGTCCTCTTTAATCAATGTAATATGTTCAATATGGCAGACTGTTTCATTTTTAAATCTTTTTCTTTGAATCTGTTTGGAATATGATAATAGATAGATATCAATACGCTGTCCCAAGATCAGAAATATGAACCGCCTTGAAATAAAAATGGCACCATATAACAGTTGATCATATTTTGAGCAACTTATGTCAGAATGGATAATCAGCTTTTCCAAAATGTAACCACAGGTTTGCATTATTTCTTATTTTATTCATTCTTTTGGGTTTTCCCGCTTGACTTTCATTCTTTCACTCTTATCACTTATTTACTCACGCTGGCAGCTTGATTCTTCATAAATGTTTCTTGGATCCTGATCAGTCGCTCATGACTCTTGCTCATTTATTTAAAGACTGCCCCTTGTTGTTGCGGCGTACAGTTCAGGCCCAAACACACAGCTGCCAACACATGTTGTTTTCTTCAGACAAAGTCCTGAGACGCCGAGATCGTCTCACTTCCCATCCTATCATGTTAGTGTCTTCCGGATAATAAGCTCCACATGCCTCCATCCACTTCTTATCCACCACCCCCCCTTCCTGCCTCCCTCACCCCTCCAGTCACCCCTGATCAACATTTTTCACATTGTTAATCGCTTATGTCAGCTTCTGGTAATTATAGACAATTAATCATGTGTGATTCACCGTCTCTCTCTCTCTCTCCGTCAGCGTTGCGCTCTACGCTGTGTGAGCGAAAAACGACAAAGGTGAAACTGCCTTTATTAAGTAGGCAGCGCCAGGGAGTGAACTCCCCAATGATAAGCAGCGTGTTGCAGTGCTTTGGCTTACACTTCCTCAAGGCGAGCGATAAAGGCCAGGTGGAGATTAAATTACATTAATTCCTTCGCCAGAAGCCCTGACCCAGAATGACTTACAAGACAAGGAGGATGGAGTGATGAGCTGGAGTGAAACTACTGCCAAAGTGCTGAAAAATGAATTAACCATCGGTGTCACAACACACTGTGGTCCTAACATGCCTTATAAAGTCAACAACCTCAAACACACACAAACACACACACACACACACACACACACACACACACACACACACACACACACACACACACACACACAATAGGCTACTATATTTGCTGTAATTTAACCCCTGAGACCCCTGATCCCGCTTAACTTTACCTTTTTTTTAGGCTGTAGCAGGTCCAGTTTTAGAGCTAGAGTGAAGGTTCAGATATCAGATGAAACTAGAAATTCATTGGTAGCTTGTCGGGAAGGAGGCTAAATAACGCTCCAAAGTTGGGCTACATTTTGGAGAGGAAAAACTGGCATGGCCATTGTCAAAGGGGTCCCTTGACCTCTGACCTCAAGATATGTGAATGAAAATGGGTTCTATGGGTACCCACGAGTCTCCCCTTTACAGACATGCCCACTTTATGATAATCACATGCAGTTTCGGGCAAAACAAACAGTCTTGGAATTACATGAATTGGGTATCACTGTAAAGCTGAGACTCTTGTGGATCAAATGAGTCCAACTGTATTCATGTGTGATGATGTTAGTCCCCATAGTAGCCATATCATATAGTGAGACCATTCTTTGAAACTTGACCTCACTGTGTAAAATGAGCTGTGGTGACATCTAGGATAATCACAGCCTCGTGCAACTTTACAGCCACAAACTAGAGACCTAGAGCGTTCAGAGGATGAGAATTTATGAGACATAATAGAGCATGGGAATGACCATCATATACTTCTATCATAATGTTCTAAAACCTTATACACTTTAACGATTTATTTTAATGAATGAATTAGTTCATGTTTATTTCTGATTAACAACTAGAACAACTTGACACAGGGGCTGGCTGAGCTGCATCTCAAATTAATCTTCAGGTTTCCAGCTTTCAGATGATGTACACCACTTCTATGTGACATCTGCTGTTGACTTGCTATCTCCCCCTAAAGACCCTCTATACCCTCCCTAAAAAAGACAAAAACGGGTCTACTGTAGGTCTCAGAGGGTTAAAATGCACAATGTATTTACTCATATATATGAACAGGTGAGTTTTCTTCTAGTTTCCATCTGCCCCCACCCAAAATTATTAACGGCTAAATCAACGTTTTTTAAAAAACAACACACGCCCAGTCTGGCAAACATGGATATGCAAACATTGTGTTATCAACATGCACAGTATCAGCCAGTCCATTACCAAGCATACTGTAACCTTGCCCATGATAGGCCTACTAACGCTTTTATCCTCTCTTCCGGTGCTGCGTGCAAGAGTCGGCGGTGGAGAGTGCCAGAAAGTTCAGTTCTCAAGAAGATCTTTGAGAGTACTCCAACATTGTATGAAGATGTGTTCCACGCTGAGCTTGTTGGTGCTTATTAGCACAATAGGTAACTACTGTATATTTCTGCTTCTTCCTCTTTCAATTCTGTGTTTTTTTATGTGTAGGTTTGAATTACACAGTGCTTTTAGTAATGTCTGATTTTGGATTAAATTTTGTTGTTTTGTAGGACTTGTTGAACTGATCTCAGTCAAGACTCCGCAGAAATATGTCAATGTTACGATGGGTGGAAGTGCCCTTCTCCAGTGTATGTTCGTGACCACTGAAGAGACCACCACCGGCCTCACCATCCAGTGGGACTTTGATTCATCGTCCTCCATGACGCCACAGCAGGTAGATACACCTTTGCACCAAATGTGCTTTAAACGTTAAGTATTATCCTCTGCTCTATACTGTAACATCAGGTTTAGTGACTTCCGTCATTGAGCACAAAAGCAACCCTTTCCCCTCTCTCTACACTGGGTTTCAGTCCAGTCGCTCAAAGTGTTTGTTTAATGACTGCACAAGGCTTTGAGTGATACTGTAAAGACATCAGTCATTTTGTGTTTCTTTCAGGTTTGCAAATGCGGCACAAAATCACTGCTCTGTTATCGTTTTAACTTGGTTATTGAAATGAAACACTCAAGTTGGGTGTACGCTGAGTGGAATCTAATGAAAGGACTCAACATTTTGGAAGACATTCAAAGTTTCAGTTGTTTGCGTTTTTAAATTAACTTCATTACAAAGCTTGAACATTCACCAAAACACGTCTTGTGCACAGGTTAGCGCCTTTTTTTTCCAGTATGCCGCCTATTCTTCACTAACCGTCAGGAGACACACCTCACTGAGACAACAAAGCCTGTGACTGCGAAATCAGATAAACAACACCATTCTAAATGATTGCAGAAGTGTGATTATTATTCAGAGTTTTAGATGAATTTAACAGGACAACTAAGGTTTAATTAGCGGCCACTGATTAAACTCAAGTTACTTTTTGAATAAAATGGAAACCATCTATTGGACGTATACACTAAAAGTCTTAAATTTAGACCTAAGAACATATTTATTTCTACTTTTTCATACTCTTTTTTTATCGATAAGTGATAAATCTCTTTTCTGGCAATGTTAATTTAACCAACTGCCTTACAAATGTACAGTTTCATACAACTAAAAAAAATGCTTTTAATTAAGGAAGTGCATGTGGTGCCTTGTAAATAGGGAGCAGAGACTCAATGAAATGTCTCTGAGAAGACGCCATACTGAGTAAAGCACAACTCCAGTGTGAATTTGAGTATCATTGAGTATCTACAGTTTATCTATAAATTGTAACAATGTTACGTTAATTAGCTTCCTAACATCTGGACCTCTTAATCAAACCAGCTTAACAAGGTTTTACAACATAACAGTACACAGAAACATTATCGTGTCTGACTTGTTGCCATCTGCCTCCAGGTGTATTACTATCAGTCAGGAGAGGATGTCATTACAAAGTCTTATCAGGGCAGGATCCAGCCTCCGTCTTCTCCCGCCACGACCAGAAACGCCTCAATATTAATAAGAAACATGCAGTCGTCGGACGCCGGAGTCTACACTTGTCAGGTTCACAACATTCCTGATGTGGATGGACAGTCTGAGGCCAACATCATTGTGAATGTTCTCGGTAAGTTTTGTTAACGCCAGACGGTGTAAAAGAAAGTGACTTTGAAAACTATGAGCTTATTCACCCATTGGTCATTACTTCACGTAGAAGGAAAAGTAATCAACTGAGTAATAAAGTATATAATAGCAATAATGATCTGTACACATCCATACAATCTAATCAGGCAAAACACTGCGAGAGTGTACAATGGGTGTGTAGGGGATTTCATGCTACTAGGCCACACCCGTTAGCAGTATCGGCTGACTATTTGCATTATGAGAGAAAGCAGAAGTAGCCGATTGCTTTTGTGTCCGCATATTCTGCTTTCATATCGGTGTTCACACTTGAACCTGGGTGTAGTCTGACAGCACGAGATGCTGGTGCTGTTTGAAACCGCTATTAAGACAGAGAAAAGAAAAGAAAAAATCTGAACCTCGTGCTGGTGTTTCTGCCATTATTCTGCTGCTCGTGAGGGTGTGGCTGTTTGAAATGGGAGAGCCAAAGCACACCGTCGTCTCTCTGAAGTTTCTGAGAATAAAAAGAACTGACACTTAAAGGGGAACACCCCACCTACATTAAGAATTCCAGTATGTTATTGCCATTGCCTAGGAAAGTTCAATCAATATTTGTGAACATGAGCTACTCCAACCCTTCTCACTTCCAACTCGTCAAATACCGCCGTTTGGTCAGCGCCCCTCGGCATCGGACACTGATGCATGGAGACACCCTTTAGCGACAATATGTGCCGAGCCGGGCTTTCAGCTAACTCTAATGTAAACCCACCCACAACGTTATTCAACGGTTGGAGCAACTGACGTAGAATGAATAGCGTGAGAGTCCGCTAAGGGCGGGCGAGAGGGGTGGCATGTGGGTCAAACAAATACAAGACTTTCAACCAGGAGACAGCTGTTCATGTCCCGTGTGAAACTAAATAATAACATTGACTTATTTTGTCACGTCAGTCTTAAGTCGCGTGACTCGTCGGTATCGTCAGTCCCTTGAGCCACATGTGTCACTAGTCACGTGAGTTGTTAGTCAGTGAAGTTAACGTCAACCACAATCATTTCCTAACCCTACATAAGTGGTTGTGCTTCCTAAACCTAACTTTCTGTGAAAACGGAAGTTTATTTTGAAAGGACACTATGCATGTAACGAGCGTATATTGATGCGTAGATTGTTTGTTTTCTTTTTTATACCCAAATGAGCTTTATTCTATTGTGTAAAATGTTCCCATATACTCAGAACATTCCCCTGGGTGCTCTCAGTGTCATCTAGTACATCCCTCCCTATTCATTGTCTATGGAGTGGTTCCACACTTTATACCCTTTGACATCACAAGTTTGAGTTTTACCACTCTAGTTGTTGGATTTGGGAGAGAGTTGTTCATGTTTACTAATCATTTTTGGACTGTATTGGACCATAGGAATAACATGTATGAATTTGGAAAATGGGCGTAGTTCCCCTTTAAGTTTTGATTTTAAATTGTAGGCTATTTTGTAATCTCATAGTATCCATTCTGCTTCCTCATTGTCTTTTTTGTCCTTCTCAGTATTTTTCATGTGAATGTAGGGCTACATTAGTCATGTCTGAGTGAGCTACTCTTTCACTTTCAACTGAGTTTTTTCTAACAAAAATCCCAGTGTGAATTACTGTCGGAAAAGCAAAAGTACTTTGATTTCAATGTCAAATTTCAGTGCTGAGATTACTGTATCCATTACCAGTGTTGCAACATTAACACATCTACTAAAACAGTGGCCCTGAATAGTGTGATTAGTGAATTACATTCAGTTTGAATCCCCTCATTCATTGAGTTACCAGGGACAACCTCGCAGGCCTCAGTATCCTCAGTAGTTTCCATGGTTACTGCAGCAGTCTCCTCATTGTCAGCGTTGGAAATTAGAGTAGGACTGTGACTGCATCCTTGTACCGAATACAGAATATATATCAGCGCCCGCTGCATGCTAAACACACGTCTTGTATTTCATAAGCTTTATGGAAACGTTTGCAGTTCACAGTTTCTACTTATTGAATGTGATGCATGCTTAAGAGCTGTATGAATATGTATGGATGCTCTCAGGCTGATTATCATGGGATCAAAGATGTTCATCATCACTTACTGTTACATAGAATTATGGTAATATTTTAAGCAGTGAGTAGCCTATCATGAATTACAAATGAGTGTGTAAGCTTGACCCTTATGTGAAAACACAGTAGATATAAAAAAGTTATGTCCTTTTAAAGGTGTTTTATACTGAAAAGCCTGATGATTAGTAGGCAGGCACTGTGGAGTGTAAAGTAAGGCCACTCCCAACACACTTCCTGCCTTGTGATGATGACTCATCATAGTGGACAGACACATGACGCAATGTTTGGTTAACAATAAGCAAAAGATTTATCATTATAACAAACATGAATCTGTAAGTTGTCTTTGTTACAAGACAAAGATTTATACATACATACCAGGTGTGGTACAAAGTGTTGTTGAGTTGTGTCAGCAGCAAAAACATGCATGTGCTGTCTGAACGGATGGCTGTGACTATACTTAACAAGTAAGATAAGATAAGCTGGCAGCATTAACAACCATACTGATTTAGACTTTGACCAATCACATTGCTAAGCAGAAACTCTTGGATAGTAATCAATTTACAGGATAGCATGAGCCAATCTTAAAGCAGTGGGGGAAAGTAAGTAAGTACACCTACTCTAAAGTACTGTACTTTACTTGGGTATTTCTATTTCATGCTACTTTATACTCACAAACCACATATCAGAGGAAAATATTGCCCTTTTAACTACATTTATTTGAAAGATATAGTTACTTTTCAGATTAAGACTTTACATATAATAAGCTTATAAAATCCAATGCATTATTACACAGCTTTGTTGAATACTAGATTCTGATTGGTCAATCCCAAAGTTCTGCGGTCTGTTATTTCGTTCTAGCAGACCGTTGCTAAGTATAACAGACCGTTGCTATGGACGCAGTTCTGATCTCGGACTCTGGAGGACCGTTTTTGTGTCAAATTATTAATTTCTTAAGTAAGCAGCCATGTAATAAGCACGATAATGAACAGCGAGCCGGTCACTGTTGTGAAATAAACACAACATGCATCCTTGCTTGTGCTCCGTCAGAGAGGCCCTCTGTTCCCTATTGCTCCGTCCACGGTGATGTGGAGTCGGGTCACCTGGTCACTCTGACCTGCCACAGTGAGCGTGGGAGCCCCAACCCGACATACACCTGGACCAGACTGGATCAGACCAAGACAAGGAGACCTGTACTGGGAAGAGGTCAGTACTGCCTATGTGTGTGTGTTTGTGATATACTGTACTTGTTGCCATGCGCACATTCAAACTTTTTTTATGAACATGTGTGCACTTGTTTCTTCAGTGACCAAAACTGGAATACTGGAAATCAGAAACATATCCCAGTTTGAGTTTGGGGAGTACCAGTGCAACGCTACAAATGCGGTGGGATTTTCAACTTGCACTAAGGAGCTGAGTCCTGGTATGTTTATATGTTTTTGAGAGTATGTACAAAAAATATACATCAATACAAATATTGAAAAAGGCTTCATCCACTTATATTTGTATAGAAGTGGGAGACGGAGTGATTGCCGGCGCAGTGATCGGAGCGTTGCTCGGGTGTGTCCTGATCGTCCTGGTTGTGTGGTTCATCGCTCACACCGTGAAGAAACACAAATACAAAGCGGTCAAAGTGTCAGAGGCCAACGAGATGAAGTGAGACTTTAGCTTCTTCACGTTTTCATCATGTCATTCCTGCTTCCAACTGGGTGACACCAGCTCTCTCTCTGCCCACTAGGAGGAGCACTCATCAGGCCCAGGAAGCCTCAGATAGCGTTGCCGTGGCAACCACAGCCGGCAACCTCCATGCTGAGGGAGATGAGCCACAGGCCTAAAAAAAGGCCTGTTGAAAACAACTGGAGCGACGTCACTCGGCTGAACAACAGGATGTTCAGTCTTCTAACACACGTCATTCTCACATGTAATCAATATGACATGTTTGAACCTGCATTTTGTTGCATGTTTTCTGAATCAGGAAAGTTGTTGTGCTCACCATCATTTCAAACTTTAACAGCTTTTTTGATGTGTAATTCTTTTTACTTAAAATTTGCTTGAATGTAGACAGTTTTTGTAGTGCTTTTGTTTGTTTTACCATTTCATATTAGTTGTATGCCATTCAAACCATGTTGATGAGCCCTGCATTGGAAGTTAAATAATATTAGAACAAATACTTGAATTTATTGTATGAAATAAGACATTGAAATATTCAGTAGAATCTGCATCATGCAAATGATCAGCATGATTACCTTTTTTATATAATAAGACATTATTTTGTTTAAAATACAAATGATAGTCCTACATTCAAATGTAGTCTTTTAAATGATAAGATATCTTAAAGGGGCTATATGTAAGAATCAGAAATTGCTTGTTCACAGCGACACCTGTGGCCGCAATGTCAACGAAAGTCAGCGTCCTGTTGCTCGCGCATTGACATGAACGTGCACCGGTCTAAACAGTGAGGCGACACACGTCAGCTAAAACACAATATCACTCTATATTTCACCTGCTTGGCAGTAATGTTAGCTGACCAGACGAAGGTCTCTCCATGAATCAATGCTGATCCTAGTGCTGGCTTTTCCTGCTTCAGCCGATACCGACCGCGGAGGGAACGGGGGGGGGGGGGAGAGACCGACACCCGGTCGGGATAACGTAACTCGCTGCGGAGCCCCGTCACTTCACAAGACACGGGAAACCTCTGTTGGTCTGGAGGAGCGGCAGCATTTATTTCTGCACAAACGTCCACTGCACATTCACTAGATATTCTCAGAGCTAAACTAACCCTCTGCAGTGTGTAGTGTGCGCGCGTGCACGTGAGAGGTGGAGCGAGCCGAGCGGGCGAGAACGAGCACGGTGTGCAAACAGGCAGGAGCAGAGCTGCAGGAGCAGCACGTACCCACACGCGAGCGCGCATTGGATACCGACCCGTTAAGATTTATGCGCGTGATAAGTGACAAATAGTCCCTTTAAAGGAACAGTGTGTAACATTTAGGGGGATCTATTGGCAGAAATGTAATTAATATTATAATGTTTTCTTTAGTGTATAATCACCTGAAAATAAGAATCGTTGTGTTTTTGTTACCTTAGAATGAGCCGTTAATATCTACATATGGAGCAGGTCCTCGTCACAGAGCTGGCTGTTATGTTTCTACAGTAGCCCAGAATGGACAAACCAAACACTGGCTATAGAGAGGACCATTCATGTTGTTACCTTTTCGTGTCAGCCACCATAGTTCTCCTACACGCTTGGCACACAGGAGAAGTTTCAGTTGGTTGCAATCTGCCGCCTCGCCACTAGATGCCGCCAGATTCCACACACTGTACCTTTAAATATTACAATTTCTATAGAAAATGTAATCCTTTTTTACAGTTATCGTATATTACAGTTCTGACTTCTGTGTCAGATGCTGTTCTCCCTCAAGATAAGGTTTAACCTCTCAACTAGACAGAGATCCTGCTTTTACATATCAAGAACAGACTTATCTAGTCGTCAGATTATTCTACAGATTTTCGTTTTTTTTATTCACTCATAATGGTTAGAATGGCAGTGGTGCAAGGTTATAATAGTTTTGAATTTTCTGTTTGTTTTTATTTTATTTTAGTTTTGACTTTTCGATTTCATATTAGTTTAGTTTTAGTGAGTTTTCAGAGTGTTTGCTCGTTTTGGTTTTGTGTCAGTTTTTAAAGGGTAACTATGCCCATTTTCAAAATTAGAACGTTATTCCTATGGTCTAAGACAGTCCAAAAAATATTAGTACTCACATTCATTGTCTATGGAGCAGCTCCAGACTTTATATCCTATGACATCACAAGTTTGATACTTACTACTCAGGTTTCTGGCTTTGAGAGAGAGGAGCTCATGTTCACAAATATTGATTAAACTTTCCTAGACCGTGGAAATAGCATATTGGAACTCTTAATTTGGGTGGTGTTCCCCTTTAAGAGAGGTTTAATTTTCGTGTTACAGTATAATGTCTCATAAGTAGCTACATATACATACAAAATACATGGTTGGAGAAGTGTGTGGAATGGTCATAACGTTTAATCTTCACGCTGACATAGCGCCATCTCCTGGAATGTCAAGTCTGTTCAATTTCTGTGGTTCAGTGTCACGAGAGTTGACGGAAAAGCGTGCCATCTCCTTTTTTTCATTTGTGATATATTACAGCTAAAAAAAATAAAACTGAAATTAATTTCCATTCATTTTTATTTGATTTTTATTAGTTTTTTAACCAGGCAATATCATTTACTTTTAGTTTTTCTGAAAGGATATAGTTTTTAGTTTAAGTTTACTAACACTATTTTTCACTGCTTACTTTCATTTTAGTTTACTATAATAACCCTGCTAAACCTCTTTATTCCAGAAGAGAGAGTGAAGTCCAAAAATCACTGAGTCACTGGTTTGATAACCAACTCTATTAACAGCTGCAGATGAATTATGGACATTTTATAGTCACGCCAATATTATTTATTTCCCCTTTAATAAAAGCAAATATTAAAGGCCCTGTAAAGGAAATTCTGAGATTTGTTTCTAAACACATTATAAATGTTGGAAAATAATTACTGAAAACATGTGAAAAGACTGTGAACATTGTAGTACTGGATTGTGGAGTCAGAGCGTTAAACTGTTTTTCCGCCAGTTTTGTGTTCAGGATTTTTTAGGCGGGGCTGAAATCATGGCTCGATGACGCACTGGAGTCATCCTTAACATAACTCCACCCGTCTTCAGAAACCTGGTTTTTGAAAGCCAAAACAGAAACCCATAATAAGAACAAATATTTTCTCGGCTGGCTCAGTCAGTAGAGCATGAGACTCATATTCTCAGGGCTCATGGGTTAGTAACACATTTTTCTGTGGTGTGACAAACCCAGAATGCATATTTATTTTTGCTTTACACAGACTTTAAACCGCTCCTTCTTTGGCACAACCAGATCCATATATTGGCTGCTAAGCTATAATATCCACCCATTTTTAATCATTTGGCAAGAGTGAAGGCAGCACAGAGACCTTCAATATGTTTCCTTTAACTGAGCTGCTTGACATTAGCCTTGCATGGCAGCTGGATTCTCGTGATGTCACAGGATCACGCAAAAATCCATTTTGGCATGCTTCAAGTACAGACTGTATATAAGAAGTGGACGTAGTCACCATGACGTCTCCCATTGGTTTGTGGACTGTTGTTATGAAGCCTCGAGTTTGGCATTTTGGCCGTCGCCATCTTGGTTTTTGGCCGTCGCCATGTTGTTTTTTTGCAGCCAGAAGTGACACGAGAGGGTGGAGCTAAGAACAACCAAACCCTGATTAAGATGTTTTCAGGCGACCAAAAATGTTAGAATTAACTTTCATGAACTGAAAACACTGTGAAAGGGTTAATGTCCTCAGACACCCAGACTGTCTAACAACCTATGACTATGACAGGGTCAGGTGAGCTTGACTTTATGGAGCTAATTTGGGTCCAGTCGACCTGCGTCACCTTCATTTTTATTAGCCTTATATAGGTTAAACTTTAACTGACTATGACAGGGTCAGGTGAGCTTGACTTTATGGAGCTAATTTGGGTCCAGTCGACCTGCGTCACCTTCATTTTTATTAGCCTTATACAGGTTAAACTTTAACTGAGAATAACTTTTGCCAATCTAACTTGCATGGATAAGTCACAGAGTGTGCCTTCAGACACAGCCATACTCTACCACAACCCGTAGTAGAACTCAAATACAATGAAAAGCCAAACACCTTCACCAACTTAACGTGGGGCGCATTGTTTTTGTAATTATGAACTTGGCTATAAGTCTGGCCTCTGCTTCTGTGATGGTGGAAATTAAAATTAATACTGGTTGAGGTTAAGTTCTCAAAAATTGTTCCTTTGCAAACTGGCTGTCAGTATGCTCACAGTTTTAAGTGAATTTTAAGTTCGGCAATTGAAAAATATATTAATTTGTAAATACATAAGCATGTCAGCAAGAGAGATACAACTCACTACACACATATAATAAGTTATATTGTATGCACACACCTTACTGTTGCTTGAACTTTGAATGCAGATTTCTGCAAAATACTTCTAATATGTTGCTCATTAGGTCCACCACATAGATCTAAATATCTCACCTACAACAGGATGGATTGCCGTGATATTGTGCACAGACATTCATGATACCCAGACGATGACTTCAAGTCAGAAGTACTTGGAAAACAACTGACATTCCCATCGTTTAGTGCTAATTAGCTGTGACTTACTGTGATGATACAGTCTAGAGGGTAATGTTACTGACCCAATCAATCCCATTCGCCATTACACCATTTCATGTGATCATATGATTGTATGAGCTCAACAGTATCAAGCCATTTGATTACGTATACATTATTTGTTTCAAGTGTGATTCAGAAGACATTCACAACTTTGACATGATAAAGAAACAATCAACAAACGTTAATTACAAAATAACAAAGATGAGTGAAATACAGCAGGAGTGAGAGTTGTTGATTGTTGAACAAAGAAGGCTTTCAAGACAAATATAATTAACTCAAAGACACAAACCCCTGTCTACATCAATGGAGACATCATCATCATCACAGAGAACCGGACATGGTCATCTCACATCTCCACCCTAGTTAAGAAAGCTCAGAAACGGCTGTATTTCTGAAGGGAACTTAAAGGGTCTTTATATGATATTTTGAACATTAATATCGCAGCAAAAAACAATTTTCTTTTAAAAGATATAGTGGAGTAAGGGCGTCCTTAACAGAGAGTGAAGTCGCTCTCCCTCTGTGTGTGTTGTAATCCGATCTTCTCTGATCTTTGTTTTGGTAGCTGGCTGTAGAATTCTAAGAAGTGGACGTATTCACCGTGACGTCACCCATTGGTTTGTGGACTGCAGTTTTGAAGCCTTGAGTTTGGCATTTTGGCTGTCGCCATCTTGGTTTTTTGCAACCTGAATTGACACGAGAGGGTGGAGCTAAGTACAACCGAACGCTGAATAAGACATTTCAACTCCCCGACCGGACAACGCCGTGGTAGCGACCTGCCAATCACAATGTAGCCACGCCCTAAAGCATACCCTGCTTTATGGTCTATTTTACTTGAAACTAGCGATTGAGACCATAAACTCATGTTTACAATGTTTACTGAGGTAATAAATCAAGTGAGAAGTAGGGTCATGTTCTCATAGACTTCTATACAATCAGACTTCTTTTTGCAGCCAGAGGAGTCGCCCCCTGCTGGCTATTAGATAGAATGCAAGTTTAAGGCACTTCCGCATTGGCTTCACTTTTCAGACCCGGAGGTTGCCCACTAGTAGAATGACAATTAATGAACCTTGAACCTTTAGGCTAACTGATACGGCACAGAGGTGAAGGGACCTTCATGTCCAGGATCAGGCCTGCAGACCGAAGCAGCGTGCAGAGCTGAGGACGTCGTCTCTGGTCAGATAGCATCCACAGAGCTGCCTCAGGCCGGTGAAAGCCTCCCTCCCGTGCATGACACGCCAGTTGTCTATGAAAATCACCTGATGAAGAAAAGAGAGGATAAAATCCTTAGATTATACTGAATTACATCTGTTTATTTTCAATTGTCCTAAAGCTGTAAAGAGAATTGATTGAAAATGACATATGGAGAAGCATTAATACATTTTTGTTTTCTGGCTTGGCGGGCGTTTCTGAATGCACTCCTTTTACTTACTTTCCCTGGAGACAGTTTCACCCACAGCTCGTTCTCTGGCCGCCTTAGTTCTGTTGTCAACTCTCGATGCGCCACATACCATCCCTGAATAAGGTCATGGGGCATTGTGTTTATCACTGATCGGTCATAGTTGTTGTATCTGTTGAAAAAAGATACAACAATCTTGCTTGAAATTTAAAACATTTCATCATACCTTTAAAACTACAGAATATTCCTTTAAAAACAGAACTTAAAAATAGCCTTGTAAGGGAGGCAATGAATAACTAAATAGCGCGGACATACCGGATCAGGTACATTTCATTGCTCCAGGGATAGACGTTGAGCACGGGGCCGACGCCTATCATGTGGTTTTGGTGGTTGTCGGAGTTTTCAATGTACTCGTGCCTGATGGGCACGCGGGCGAGCAGCTCAAAGTTTTCCGGAGACTGCTGGCGTACTTTTTCCGCGGCGTAGAACCCATCCACAAGTAGCGTCCTTCCCCCAGTTCCCTCATGCTTGAGGCAGTGGAAAACCTGGATTCTGCAACAAGCAATTAGAAAATTAGTTAGAAAATGCCACTTTTCTTGGGTTTTGTTTAAACGACCAGTGTGTAACAATGTGGAGGATCCGTTAGCAGAAATGGAATATAATATGTTTCCACATGAGCACCGAACGGTCAAACCAAACACTGGCTCTAGCGAGAGCCATTCGCGTTTTCAGGTTACCTGAAAGCCACCGTAGTTCTCCGACACACTTTTGAAACTGCGGTAGCGTGAGCCGCAGAGTGCTAAACGGTGGTACCGCCAGCCGCCGTCTGACTTCCGTTGTTCCTAAAGTAGTGATATTCATGAGTTTTATTTGCCATTTGCACCTAAGTACATTGGAATTCTGAGCAGTTTACACCGAGTCGGCTTTAAGAAAAGAAACAGTAGAAAAGGCACAACATAATTACAGTACAAAAATAACTAGCACATTCAACTCAACACAATAAATAAATAAATAATTAAAACATAAAACACCCTCAGTGTAGTCAATAAATAAACTAAACTTCTCTCTGCATAGGCCCGATACCCCCAGAATACAAATATATATATATGTTCCATGACCATATTAAAAGAACTTGTAGCTCTCATAAAAATATTTTTAAAAAAGAATGAATATATTTCAGAGGATTGCACAGTGGAAGGCAGCATATTGCACAGCATTTCAGTCCATTTGGTTCAGGTGTACTGCGTGTCAATAATGGTACCGAGGTGAGGTGTGTTGGGTATTTGTGTCCCTCTTTAATGTCTTATTGTAGCTGGGAAGACATGTCCCATATTATGGTAAGGATGGCCTATGAGCGAGGCGTTACCATTGTTTTGCATTCGGCGGCTCACTTATCCGCAGTCTTGGAAAGGGAGGAGTGAGCGGAGGGGCAACCTGCAACCACACCACTAGATGCCGCCAAATCCTACACACTGTACCTTTAAGATATATCCAGATTAAAACTGCTCAGTTCATCTCTGCTGTACCTACCCGCATGGTTCCTGAAAGTACGAGGTGTCAGTGTGACGGTCCAGGGCCAGCTGGCTGTAGGCGCTGTCTCCTCTGGAGAAATCTGAAGTAAAACACCACATTCTTCCATATGTAGTCTCCCTTGTGGATCGGTAACACAAGTGGATTAGGAATAAGTGGACAGGGATGAATGTCATTGAATGCAATTTACTAATTTCATTAGAAGGAGATCAAGTTTCACAGTAGCAAAAAGCCCAAAAGAAGCACTTAATACCTGATGATACTGACTCTCTGGGTCACTGCCTCTGTGGCCTCCACTGTAGCTGGGACGTCATCTACAAAAGCGATCCCGTACAGAAGATAGTTTTGAAGAAACTTCTTTACTTCATCATCACAGCTCATAAACGCGTCCCATTTGGCAGAGGGTATGTTTGCGTTTTTATAGATGTCTGAATTCCAGAGGACGCGCGGCTGGATGGTGTTCTGCTTCTGTCCTTCATAGCTGTTCTCAGCCAGCCAGCTAAGGCTGTACTGTGACACGTGACCTCCAGGCCCTGGGATACAGAAATGGAAAATATTGTTATCAGATACAATTAATTGGAATTGCATTAAATACTATGCATGACCTGATTTTGACTCATCTTAATGAATTATTTATGAAAGGATAAAGAGGACCTATTACCCAAGCTATAAATCAAACCTTTTAAATAATGTTTCATTAATTAAATGTGTTCACAAATAAAAGTTATGAGAAACAGTTCCCTAATTGTTTTACAAAAAGGACGTGACCATTGTATCGATAAATTACGACACCCTCGATCTCACCCACTCTCCCGTGCTGCGCTGTCCGTTAGCTCGTCTAGATTCTGTCCACATTGTTTTTTATGTTCTTGCGGCTTGAGGAGCGGCGTTATGAATCGCCCAGAGAACCTGATATGGGGAGGGCAGAAAAGAGTACTGGTAGCTTGTGCCGGTACGCAAGAAATAGTCACGGTACGCCAATGAGTAAAATGTAGAAGTGCCGGTATTGTGTACCCGTGAGTGCCGGCCCACTTTGGGCACTGCCTTACGCATAAAAGAATGATCCCTGTCTCTTCCACACAAGGAAGCACACAGCTTATTAATTAAACACTGGTATTGGATCGGTTCTCGGTATCGGCCGATACCCAAATCCCAGGTATCACTATCGGGACTGCAAAAGTCGGATCGGTGCATCCCTACATATAGTAAACCAAATCTGTGAGGGCCAATGTTCATGGATAGGATGTGCACCCCCAGACTCGGCTGCCCTTCAATATGCACCACTACACTGTATACTCTATATGCCAGTATGCCCACAGGAATATGTGCATCATCAACTGTCTTGGGGCTGGCAGGTCCCTATATGTCAGTTTACGTAAGATTCGGTGCCACTCTTGTGCATAAATAAAAACACTGTAAAAGCCCTGCAGCCCAGAGGGAGGAGTCAGTCAGTCAGGGACAAATCTGTGTAGCATAAGCCAGACAGACACAGCCCACAGCGAGAAAGCATGAGCATCTCCAAGCTGCACAGCTATAATATTAAAAGCTCCTAGCGATGGTATCTCCCTTTCCATATTGTGCTCCCTGTTTTAAAAACTGAATGTTCCAGCACTGTAATAATCTTCCTGCTCATGTCAGACGTGACGCAAACTGGGCTGAGGGGACGCCGAGATTAGAGCTGTGGGGTCACACAAGGCAGAGGGAAATGTGAGGGTGAGAGCCTAATGTGCACATGAATCCAGCAGGTTTCACTGGCTAAAACCTGTTTCATTTTCCACACCTGGCTGCTGCTGTGGGACTGTTTATTCTTAGGAGGCAACTTAATCCCTCATGGTTTATTTTACCCTTTGTGTGCAGGGGTGTGTACTTGAGAAAGAATAAGGGATGGCTCCGGCTAGTCTGGGATTGGTGCTGGTTAAAGCAGCAGTAGGTAGAATTGGAGCAAATATGATTAAAAAAAGTTATTTTTTATAAAACGGTCACTATATCCTGACAGAAGTGCATGAGACAGGTAATCTGAAAAAAATCATGTGCCTCTGTGTCCTCCGGTGCTCCTAATGGCTTCTGCAAGATTTCACAGACAGGAGGAAAACAATCAGTCAGAGCCGAGCTGGAGCCTTGCCGTCTCTGAGCAGCTGTCAATCACTCGCAAACTCCGATCAAACGGTCAAACTAAGCAGCGCTGTTCAAATACGAATCAATGTTCTGTTACTGTAATGCACATATGTCAAACTCAAGGCCCGCGGGCCAAACCCGGCCCGCGGTGGTATTATCTTTGGCCCGCAGGATAATATCTAATTACTATTAGAGCTGGCCCGCCGGTATATTGCACGCACCCCTAATACTACAAATCCCACAATGCACTGCCAGTGCATTGCCACGTGAGGGCCTGCAAGCGCGAGCCCTTGCACTACTCGCTCATCAGCAGCTTTATGGAGCTAGTCCCCTGTGGCCAACTTTCAGCTATCCCACTCCCCAAAAAATGGCTAAACGAAAGGTGGACTTTGAAAACAAAGGTTTTCAAGGCAGGTGGCAGGCAGAGTATATGTTCGCGGATATAAAGGGCAAACCTGTTTGTCTTGTGTGCGGAGACGGTGTGGCAGTGTGGAAAAAATGTCTTCCTTAGAAATTACACTGGAAAAGCTGCAGATAGAGCCATAAGAAATGAATGCAACAGATTTTTCATTTATTTAATGTTTAATGTTGTTTTTATAGGCAATAACTTAAGCTTTGTTAGTTCCAGGTTCAATATGTGCAATAAGTTCATTTCAATAAGTTTTGCAATAAACATTGAACCAGTTCGGCCCTCGACTTGTACCAATTTTTTAATTTGGCCCACTGTGTATTTGAGTTTGACACCCCTGCTGTAATGCCTATTTCTCGCGTAAAATGTTTTCAGAGACATATCTTCGTGTACAATCAATCTCCCATTCATTGTCTATGGAGCAGCTCCAGACTTTATACCCTATGACATCACATGTTTGAGATTTACTTCTCTGGTTTCTGGCTTTGAGAGAGAGTAGTTCATGTTAATAATACAATAATAACATATAAATAACAAATTGGAATTCTTAATTTAGGTGATGTTCCCCTTTAATATAGCAGCAAACAACTATTTGCTATGTAAAGATATAGATGAGTAATGTCTACCTGAGCTGTGTGTGTGTCTATGCCGCGAGTCCAGGGTCTTCTTTCATTATCTGACCACACCCTCAGGTTTAACTGGCAACACAGTCTATCTGAACTCAAAACACCACCCCCACAGAGGGAAAAGTCGAAAAGTCCACATCACATGTGATGATAATGTGCTCTATTGTTTGACTCATTCACAGCTGTTTCCTCCCTCCTATGTGTTGTGTGTGACTGAATATTCCTAGAGACTAAAGATTCAATTTATTGGTTCATTTACTTAAAAGTAAATTTGAATCTGACCTATATGTAAGGTTACATGTTGTAAATGCCTTATTTCATATTTTATAGTTTAGTTTCTTCTAACTTTGTGTGCTGTCCCAGTTAACTCCTATCAGAAGTGCAATGGAGCATAACAATGTAGTACGTGTTGTAAATGCACGGGTGCATCGGGTTCACTGTGTAAAATGTAAACCAACCACAGTGTACTACACTGGCCCAAGGTTTTCTGTGTCAGTTAGTTTGGGGGCCATTTGAATAAAAATCATTTATTTAAGAAGATGCACCAGATGAGCACAAAATAAACTCAAATATAGTCTTAAATGCAGCTTCTGACACAAGATCATGCAATATTGCAGGTCTGCCTTAATTGATATTGTACCTATTTCTGAAACAAAAGAAAACAAATTACCACCAAGTTACATGCAGGGGACCTGAGGTCTCTGGGGCCCCTGGGGGTCTGTGCCCAGTTGGTAATACAGTAAAGACTTTATTACAATGTCATGGCAATTCATTCATTTTGGATGATCTCTTCTGAGGTGCAGACAGTGGAATATGACTTGACAAAACATTAAAATTATGGCTGTCAAAGTTAACGAGATAATAACGTGTTATCCTGTATCAAGGCCAGGACGAGAGGACGCTTGCGTTGTATGCTCGCCGCTTCTCCACCTGCTACTTAAGTTATTTTTTTGTTTTACTTTAACCTAACTTGGTTATAGTTGTTTTTAAGGCTGTGTTGGAATCTTAAAACTCACCTGTTCCTTTTAGCTTTCCCCTAAGGTTTCGTAATCACTATGATTTCATAGTATTTTATGCTTTTAACTTACAGGAAGTAATTTCTCTATCATTTTATTTGTCCTATTTTGACGCTTTTTATTGTGTTTCTTGTCTAAATTGTTTTAACGTTGTCTGTGATTGTTTTGCCCTTGTTGTAAAGCACCTTGAGATTTCATTGCATTTTAAAGTGTGCTATATAAATTAAATTCATTATTATTATTATTATTAACGCAATAAATATATACATACATTTGCATAAAGCAAGCATATTATTTCACTCCCATGTTGATAAGAGTATCAAATACTTGACAAATCTCCCTTTAAGGAACATTTTGAACAGATAAAAAAAATGTGCAATTAATTTGCAATTAATCGCGATTAACTATGGACAATCATGCGATTAATCACGATTTAATATTTGAATCGATTTACAGCCCTATTTAAAATGCTTTGCCTGAACAAAGTTCTTTTATTTCCAGATGTTCAGTTTGGTAGAACTGTACTTAAACGTGACTGTAACTGACTTACACGTGATGACGAGCTGGCCATCTTGCACGGTTGTATTGGCGGGACGGATGGTGAGGTCTATGCTCCCGGTGTCCAGGTTCCTCTGGTGAGTCTTGGAGTTGAACGAAGACGCAGAGCGGCAGTGATCCCGCAGCCACACGTAGTTCAAACGCATCTGCGTCCCTCCGTAGTTGAGCACTGGCGATTTCACATGCATGAGGGTTAATTTTGCCTCACAAATACACATGCATTGGTTTACAATGTAATGAAACTCACCGAGGCAGTCATCCAGGGACTGAAAAGTTACCGGACGCGCAGCACTCCCGCGGGTCTGCATCTCGCGTCTCCATGGCAGCTGTGCGCTTCTGACTCCAGACAGCAGCTGAGGCTGAGCCTGTCTGATCGCAGGTCGCAATATCCTCTTCAACGCGCCCAACATCTTGCAAACAGAATAAACCCCAAACTTCAAAATGATAACTCCCCCCAGAAGCCAGCAGCACCGTGCCGTCGGAGAACCGCCGCACCTACTTTAACGCGTGACCTCTTCAATCTTTAATCTAAAGTTAATCGATACGCCGAGATTAATTATTAAACGCGGCATAGTTTCTCTAGTGGTCTGTGCTATATTTTAAAAAGTACACTGCCAGTGTAGGATTAACTATATAAAGACCGTGAAGCTAAGTGGTGGTGGTGGAGCAGTTTGGCACATGCGTGGTTCCCTTGACCTCAATACCCGGATGTCCAGCTCACATAGGGTCCATCCCAAAGCGCTTAATTGCATCTTCGTTTCCCTCACTTGCGTCTCATCCTTGCGTCTTAGTCCCGCCCACCAGGGAAGCATGGAGAGACGCAAGGAAACCATGCGGGGAGAGAGGAAACGAGGAAATATGTTTTAAGGGAATTGAGACGTCGTTTCCTCTGAAGCGTCACGTGAAGCGACGTCCGTTTCTGATGACAGCAGCAGCTGATCACAGCTGGATCAGCTGTCAGCCGGCTTTAACAGCTGTTTATGTCTGAACTGTACTAATACTAATAAAGACTCCTATCAAACCCGACGCTCAGGAATTATCAGCCTCACATGTGACTGAATGGAAATTACGATAAATGATGTAAAAGGTGTAAAATACAGACCCTCCTTCTCTCTCTGACTTTAACTGTATCCTTAATAAAAGTTATGAGAGGAACTAACAGATCATGAAAAGAAACTCTTTCTAATAAACGAAGAAAGTTGTTTGAGGTCCATTGGTTGTCAGCTGCTATAAAGCTCTTTCAGTAACAGGCTCCTTCACCTGCGGTGTGTGAAGCAGAGATACTGCAGGTCCTTCTGCTGCTGGAACACTTTACCATCAACATGGCCCGTTTGTTGTTCACATCTACAATTAACACTGATTATAACTAGACGGTGAATCAGAAGACAACTAAACCATAAAACGTTTAATCTGTGATCTGTCTTCACTCTGGTATGAAACTCAGTGATGTTGACATGTATCAGATCAGTCCGATCGGCGCAGCTTCCAATCAATAAACGATATCCAATAAGGGGGCGTGTCGGTCGGTAAACAACTTCCGTGGAGGATACACTGGAGGATACACTGGTGTATCCTCGCTCATAGCTCCTCCGGCAAGCCTCCTCGATCCTCGATCCTCGCTCCTCCAGACGCATTTTAGGAATTGGGACGTCCTTCAAGATGGAGGGCTGAGATCGATTTCCGGGTCACAGCCGGAGGATCGAGGATCGAGGAGACGAGGAGGCGAAAAATGTGGAATTGAGAAGCACCCGAGGTGTATGTGTTTCACAGAGTCGACTCAACTGTATGGTCATTTTGGGGGCTGTAGTTTGGGGGTGCTGTTGAACTGTATTATATTATAAAGAGAGGAGTTTCTGTTATTTAGCCTAGAGTTGGACAAAATAATAGAAGCACCTGTCAGTAGCCTGTCAAAGTGGTTTTCAAAGTGGGGTCCGGGGTCCTTGAGGGGTCCTTGAGGGGGTTCCAGGGGGTCCCAAGCAAAAAGGGGAATAATTTAATTTCACTATAATTCCATCCATAAGTAACACAATGACAGAATGCATGACTATTTTCGTCATACACTTTCTGTAATAAAACATCTAAAAGCAAAAATCCTATCAGATGGGGGACCCTGGGTGAAAATCGTATCAAATGGGGATCCATCCTATAATTTCGGATGTTTAGGGATCCTTAACGTTAAAAAGGTCGAGAACCACTGGCCTTTAAAACAATTTAATTAATTTTTAGGCTACTTGCCCACATAATCCAATGAGGAGGTCTAATAATCAGCCAAAATAAGTGAAAACACCCATGTGCGTGTGGTGTGCTTTTTGGCCCAGACAACGGGACTCTGTAGAGGATGAACCAGTCTTTGCTTGGACTAAACTCTTGTTTACAGTCAGCAACAAAGAAGCGGACAGGCAGGTACCGCAAACAAACTGTATGAGATTAGATGAGCAGGTAACAGGTGTGCAGGCAGGTGAGTGATCTAGATGGCTGCAGGGTTTCCCTCAGGGAATTGTTCAGCCGGCGTGGAAGGGGCTCATCCCTATGTTCCCAGGCGAGTGCGTCTCTTGTATAAACTTGTAAGAGATCGGCAGGGGGTTTCTTCGCGGTTCAAATTGCAAAAGAACGAAGGGAGATGGATGTTTTAAATGCAGTTTGAATGGTGTAAAGGTGACAGAAGTAGTGTGTGCTGCTCACCTGACAGCCTGAAAGGTCTTTTCTACTATGGGAACCTGACGACTATTTGAATTAGAGGCAGAAGTGAAGCCAAAAGCTTGCTAAGCCTACTCACGAGGAGCCAGGCATTAGCAGGCTGCTGGGCCATGCTGTTAGTGGCGGATGGGATGGCTGATACAAACCTGCATGCTGGCTCCCTCTGGAGTCCTCTCTGGAAATTGGCTGCCTATCACACTCATCACCTGGCTGAATACCGCTTTCATTCTCCTTCAATTGCCAGTCTGTGCTTCACAATGAAGAGCAGTGGGGCGCAGCTGTCTGTACAGAACAGCCAATACTGCACACCGGGGTATCCAAAATAACCCAGTAAGTTTAATAAAACAACATACATCATGCATAAATCATGAGTATTATGATTTGTTATGAAGAAATCATCAGTATAAATCTGTTAAAGACCCTTTCATTGCCATTCTGTTGCTTGGTCCAAGTTCACTTCCTGTCAGATACTGCATTAACACACATTGCAACAGGAAATACAAAGGGACCATTTAGATGTTTATGTTGTCAAGTTTGAAAAGGTCTATACAGATGGAGTGATTTGTATCATATACAGTAGTATGTATTTTTTTCAGTCGCACTGAACTGTAATTTATGTTGTCAGAGAGCCTCCTTGCAGGTTGGAGACGTGTAACCATGGTAACCCGAGCCAACTTCATATGACGAAAACGACGGTTTGTGAGAATCAAGGTCTGAATTAATTTAAAATATACATGTATATTACGCCTATAGCAAAGTGAAATCTTATACTTACTGTTAAATTGAAGCGTTGTTGACGTTACAGAGCTGTCCGTCAACGTCCGTTATGAACGTTGTCGTTACTGCCGCAATGCATTGTGGGATATTTATGCCGGCGTCGTGTCCAGCGTTGCATACTGTAATGCAATTTGCGTACTATTGGTTTCATACTAAGGTTTTGGACATACTAAAAAAACTCACATACTGTTTTAGAGTACTAAATAATATGTTAGTATGGAATTTCGGACGCAACCAAGGCTTTCATCCAGGATGTTCGTGTCCCATGCGTCACGTTACAATCTGCTCGTTCGTGTCCCGTGCTCACAATGTTCAGTTCAATTTTCACTGTACAAATGTAGAAGTTTTAAACACAGTTTTTTCCTTAACCTAACTAAGGGGTTTGTTGCCTAATCCTAAAGTGAGGCCAAGGGTAAGTGGTTTGGATGCCTAAAATAAGGTGACGCCAAGGGACGGTATGTGACGAGCTGGGATGAGAATGTGTTGCATTAGGCATTCTCTGTATTGAAGTTGAACATGTCATTGATCAATTTGAAAAGCATTCTTGTGTGTTGTTTCAGGAGCTTAAAGTGCAGGTTGTGTACATTTTCAATCTGAGGTAGGCTAAAGGGACTGGAACCATCAGGGAAAATAACAAGATTTTGAATAGTTAAATACAGTATGTACCCATATACTAACACTCAGGTCTTGTTGTCAAAATAAAGTCTATGCATGTTTTTTATTTTGTATTTGTAGCCTACATGTTTCTTGCTCTCATGTCTCTCTTGGAAAAGAGCTTAATCTCAATGAGACTAAAGATTAAATAAAATATAACATAATAAATCACGTGATCAGAGTACTCTCCCGATGATGATTGTTAAAATTAGCATCCAGACAAACATACTGCAGCCTGGCGCGTTGTTTCATAATGAACATCTCTACAAATCAGCTGCTGGATCACCTTCAGTAGCACTCCGTTATTTTGCTTCCTTGTAGCCGTGATAGTGCAGCCCTGCTGGGAACGCTGCGGTAATGCCGCATTCAGGTACTGTCGGAAATCTGATGCGTTTCCGTCGGGTGTCCACGAACTGCTTATAGTGAGAAATATGAATGTGGATTGTTTATCAGAATGTGAGGGGTCATATAACAACGTAGCGACCATTTTCTGTATGTTTCCATTATTCCTTGTCGGCTCTCACACTTTTAAATGAAAATTAGATCAATTAAAAGTTGAATTAGTTGCAGCAGATTGTGAAATCAAAAATTGTAAAAAGTGAATTAACAGAGTAAAAAAAGAAAATAATAAAAGGACTAAAACAGATCAAGGCAACTGAACAGTAAGTTAATATAAATTTGCTTCCAATGTTTCTTAGGCTACAGTTAACTGTCTTAATTAGGCTGCTGTATGGAAGGATAGAAAGTATTACTCTGTTCTCTGTGTCAATATACTGGACCTGGATTTATTTCAGTCATCAGCAGCTACTACCCCATAATTTATTATTATTCTCATGTGCAATACAGAAATTGTACAATAATCCAACTGTGCAATACTCTTATTACCTATACTATTAATAATACATTTATACTCTACATTCAAGAAATATTCTTATTTAAATTCTTATTTATACTATTCTTGCATTTATATTTAACACACTTAATTGATCCCACGTCTCAGCATTTTGTATTTACTTATTGTACGTGTTTGATGTATATACATTTTGTACATATTTCTTATATTCATATTTCTCAACATACATGGTGTTATATTTTGTAGCATTTTGTACATAATTTACATGTTACATACTCCTTTATTTCTATTTTCTTACATTCCTTTATGCTCTGCCCCCCTGTGACCCTCTCTCTCTCACACACACACACACACACACACACACACACACACACACACACACACAACACACCACTGCCCCCCCCCCCCCCCCCATTATGAATGATATGGCTTAAAAGAATACTCTCCTTTTATACTTTTAAAGATTTTAAAACATATTTGACAAGGATTGAAAACTTAAAACTCAAAAATTCCATATTGGCAAAAACTATTAGATTCTTTAGACATTTCATTTTTTTTTTTTTTTTTTAATCATCTTTTTCTTTACTTGCATTTTATTTGTTATATATATTTTTTTTTTTTTTTTTATGTAATTTTTATACTGTAAAATTTTTTGCTGATTTCTTTGTAATGAAAAATCAGAACAATAAATAGTAGCCTATTATGTTTGCCCTACTAGAAGAAACAGACACCGGAAAAGAAAAAAGAAAAAAACTCATGTTAAATGCTTTAATTTCCGTGAAGAAACCGTTCAACGCATAGGCTGATATAATCAACTCGAGTACTGGGATTTGGGAGTCTACGGGGCGTACCTGAATGCAGCATAAGCCTGCCCCTCTGAGCAGCAGTCAGCTGCATGTTTACTTGCTTTGTCAGCGGTGTCCCCGCAGCATATATCTCATGCTCCTCACCTGCTGCTGATCAAAACCTTGGACTTTTATCCCTCAGGGTGACTTATCACACCGTCAGGGCTCCTTATCGTCAGTTTCCTCCCTCGCAACATATAATCGGCCCGGCCTCTTGCGGACCTTGAGCGGGGGCACATCGGGTTCACAGCTTTTATTTTTTCCCCTAGCTAACGGAAGATGACGTTAAAATCCAATAAAAACGAACCCGCTGTCATACTGGAGTCGGTCAACAGCGCCCGGACGGCCCTCTCAGATCTGTACCTGGAGCAGCTCCTTCAAAACAAACCAAAGTCTGACAAGGTAGGGTGTCCTTTTTTACCTTTTTTGTTTTTTTGGCCCCCCAGATTTTTGGTGTTTGCTTCCGGGAAGCACAGATGGGCCACATGACTTGTTGTTTGTTCCTCGACAAGACCTCTAAAAATAGACCTAGTCGTGTTTTCATAATAAAGCTTTGAAACAAAGAAACTATACACGCAGATCTTCTCAAATCAGCAGGTATGTGTTAGTTAGTAACCACTGCATTGCTCAGTGTTTGCTCAGTCAGCCTTTAGTTGGATCCCAGTAGACATTACATTGGCAATTTCACTTCTGCATTCCAACCCAAACTACATAATATGGGAAAAAATTTGGACAAATTGGGGAAACGAGGCTACATCACATGTCAGGCGGTCCATATGTAGGCTATAGGTGTGATAATAAGACAGTGGTATAGGGCCATACTATTGATACACAATAGTCATGTTTAACTGTGACAGTAAAGTCATCTTAAAGTCATTAGTAGGGCTGTGTATTGGTGAAGAATCTGGCGATACGATACGTATAATGATACTGGGGTTCAATATATTGCGATACTGTAAGCAAGGCGATATATTGTGTTTTTTAAATACACCATTTTAGAATAGGTAAAAACAACAAATGTATACTGCATGCAAAAAACAACGTATTTTTTGCCCCAAACTGCATGTGATTATCATAAAGTGGGCATGTCTGTAGAGGGGAGACCCGTGGGTACCCATAGAACCCATTTTCATTCACATATCTTGAGGTCAGAGGTACCAATGGATTCCTTAGGTTTTCTTGTTTCCTCATCAACAGGTAACTAGTGTAAAGACTTTAAAATAGGCGTAATGTGTGCTCTATTAAAGAAGATAGATAGGTGGGAAATGAAGTTTATGTCAGTCAGTGAGAGTTACAACAGTGCTGCTGTGTAACTTTGCCTCCAGCTGCAACTGCTGGGCTGAAATAGTGTCAACCATCAGCTGAGGCCAGGCAGGTTGTTTACTCCGTCCCTTGTACCGGTATTTTAGGCATAAACATGTTTTCAAGTTAAGGCCGGATTATGTTACGAAACCAGTGGCTTTAAGCTGGGCAACACCTGATATGTGTGACCACAAAGTGATTAAAACAGTTGCAACTTTCTTTTTTAAGTGATTTGGAAACTTAAAACCCTCCAGGCCTCCATTTGGCAGCCAGTTACATCGAGGGAACTCTTTGTCCTAAACCTCCTCTTGTCTCAATTTGAAAAGTCAGCAGTGAGCTATACTGAGGGAAATGGTGGAGGAAACTCCTTCCCTGACATCAGCACTTTTCAGCCTTGAGTTACAATCTTGGCAACGTGTTCTTCTGCTCAACGGCGAATTGTGAAATCAGTGTCTTCACGTGAGGTCAAACGGTCCATTATCTCACAGTGCAGACGCTGCAGTATATAATGATCGTATTGTAGTATGTGAGTGTATATTTTACATGACATGTGGCTGATTTACCGTATCGTATGGATTCTTTAAGCCTGTATGTTCCAACTCAGAAGTGTTGTTCTGCCTTTACAGTGAGTTATGCTCCTCTGGAGACTACTCCAAATACTTCAGTGCACTAGATAGACAGTCATTCATCCATTTCAACTCGAGGATAACTTGTTATTTTAGCCAGACTTTTTGCTGCCCAAAAGTTTGCACAAGTCAGATTTCGGGCAGGTGAGACCTACAGTAGAATGGGATGGAGGACTGAATGTCCTGGCTTCCCCTCCCAGCTATTTCTGTGTAATCTGTCCAAATTCTTCCTGGTCAAATATTGATCTCCTATTTTGTTCCTTCAAGAGATCAATACTTCTTTGCCTTTTGGCAGCAGACTATAGGGATGCACCGATACCAATACCGGATCGGATATCGGGCCGATACTGACTCAAATAGGTGGATCGGATATTGGTGACCATGGGGCCGATCTGTTCAATTCAGTTCTATGTTTAAATACTATATACATTATACACTGGAATTTTAATTCCTGTCTAAATTTTGACCAATTTGTTGCTGCATTAAAAAAGTTACCCTTGTAATTCCAGTTGTTGTTGTTGGGTACAATTTATTCTGATAATAAATAACAATTCAGTAAATTTATATTTATGTATTATTTGTTTTGGTTTACAGATTTAAGAAAGCAATGTTTAAGTCCAGCCTGATGTTGCCTTACGCATAAAAGAATGATCTCAGTCACTTCCACACAGTGAGGCATACAGCTTATTAATTAAACACTGGTATCAGATCGGTACTCGGTATCGGCCGATAACCAAAGCCAAAGTCAGTGATAAAGTTCGATTGGTGAATCCCTACAGCAGACCCACCCTTAATCCCAAAGGGGGAAGTGATTAATAAATAATATTTCTTGGCTTGAAAAAGGCAAATCATCTCACGAGACAGAGACAGATTGTATTTTAATGTAATCAGAGCAGGTAGAACAATAAGGTCTTCATTATCTTATCCAGAGATTGTCTTTTCCGAAATGCACTGTCTGTTTGATCTACTTTAAATAAAGCCGAATCCACCTTTAGAAGAGATAAGCAGCTCTTCACTGAATGCTTTTCACTCTCCCATTTGTTTGTTTATCCTGTCGCTTCTCCAGCCACACCCGAGACTGGCACTCGAGTTTGTGCAGGGCCTTCCTGACCCCGGTTGTCGTAACGCGTGTTGACTGTTAACAGTGATTGGAACACACTGTGACAAAGCTGATGAATACCTTTAATCATTTACGTCTTTACCCTCTGATAGTGCGAGTGATAGGGCGGATGGGGCTCATTGTCAAAATCCTCATGAGACACGTTTAATTAAAAGCCCCTTTCAGTGCTAATCCAAATCTAATCACGCCAATATGTTAGCATTTGCTGGTAAGACATACTGTATGTGATAAATCTGTTATATTCTGTTCAGATAGGCTTTGTCAGTTTCCTTCCTGCTCAGTCCTGAGGGTCAGCACTTTGTTGAGAGGAAATAGCTCCTGCTCTGTGCCTTGGGGGAATATTGTTTGAGGAGTTATTCCAGCTTCTAAAGTAGTTTCTCTAAATTGGTAAAAACGAAGTGAGTCTTTCATGATATGTCCCTTTTAACGGTAGTCATAAGATCACAAATATGTGGTTCCACAAAATAACCTCTAAGCTCTAAAAACGAAAATAAAGTTTGGTTGTATAGAAATAACAAGTAAGACACCTTTGGAGTCAAGAGATAGAAGTCAGTTTGTGTTGTTTCAGGATGGATTTGTATGTGGTGATTGTATCTGTAGCAGGACTGCTGTACAGATTCCTTCCCTCAGAGGATGTAATTTCATCAGATCACCATGGGATCCGATCCAAATACTCCCTCCTGGTACTGCACAATCCTCCTGACATATAACAGCACGAGGCTGGTAAATAACTATCATGTTGCACAGAAAAACAGCTGCTTGGCTTTCATGACTCCTGCTTTCAGTCTAGCACTGTTTACTAAATGATTATTAAGTTTTCCAGAGGAGCCACAAGACAAAATAACGTGAACACAGACATACATGTTAAATTATAATAATGTTACCAAGAACGCATATTTTTAATTAAGATGACACGAATGAAACTCATAAGAGAAATAATCTTATAGTAGAAATTCCTGCCTGTGTAACACTACAAGCTGCTGTTACAGTATGCAGTACTTTAGGGTTATAGGCGAGGAGGAGGAGGAGGAGGAGGAGGAGGAGGAGGAGGAGGGCGATAATAACATTTATTGGTTTATTGTAGTGCTGATGCAGGAAGTTAGATAATATAGTTTTTTGCTGAAGCAGTGCTGATGTGTCATTTCCATGCAGAAAATTGCTGACGCAGGTAGTCATGTCTTTGATGTCACTTTAGTTCGCAATTTATATATCTTCTGCTATTGTGCATTCATTTTTCTGTATTTTATATATATATATATATATATATATATATATATATATATATATACAGTATATATACAGTATATATACAGTATATATATAGTATATATATATATTATACCTGAGTGCTATCCACAGAATCCCAGCGATCATTATACCTTATATATTTAATGTGATTCTCAGTGATGGCATTGTTTTTATTTGTCAGAGGAGCTCTTTCTTTTATTTTATTCATTTATTTATTTTTATGTCTTTATATTGATTTATATTTATTCTTATTTTTTATTTAAAATATTTGATTATTTTTTTATATTATTATTATAATTATTATTATTTCTCATCCCTCATTTGTGAATACTTTGTTTTTCAATTTACAGTTATGTCTGTTATTATATGTACATATTACTTTATTTGTTATGGTTTAGGTTGTTGTAGTCATTTTTCTTAAGGAAACAATAAAAAGCATGATTCGAATGAGGGACTCTTTCTCGTGTAGTATTAAAAATATGTGGATGTCTTTCCGACGGTGATCTGGACTAGATACCATCTTTGTTGACACTAAGGAAGTAGCATGGAAATTTTCTGGGGTTAGGAATTTCCTGCCTTTGGAATCGTCTTTGGGTTCATTTAAGTGTAAAAGCACAGTGTGACTCCACAGAGTCAGCCTTTGGGCTTTGAATTCTATACCAAACTTTGAATGTAAATTCAAACATTACACGTTTGTAGGATTGTCCAAGAAGAATTAGCTTCCTTACATTAATGCTACTCTATGAGGTGATCACCTTATGAGACTGGTGGTATCCATGACCACACGAACCAGGTGGACCAGATCACTGGACGTGGCTAATGAGGTGTTATAACACCGGGTTAATTTTCAACCTCGAACATATGTTGAAACTGCAAATGAAACATGGCTGTTGGCACACATTGGCAAAAAGGCTTCACTGCAGTTATGGGAAATACCAGTGTGATAATGATCTGATCTGTCCAGATTAACTAGTCAAATTATTTGTTGTTCCTTTCATTTGGTGTAAGATAAAACAATAAATGTAATATCTTCTTTTTTTTAACAGGCTGCTATGCAAACCTATGAGAATAAGGGAGCTGAGATTTACACCAACGGCAGCGCTGGACACATGAATGGAACAGAACTGACCAGGATGAAAGAAGTAGAATTTGAAAAGAGTCCTTCAGAACCAATGGTAAACTATCTGCCTCCACACACACACACATTTTAGATGTGCGTTGCTGATTCATCCTCATTGACTGTGGTCTTTGTCTGTAGGGAGTCACTCTGAAGCTCAACGACAAACAGAGGTGCACTGTGGCCAGAATATTGCACGGGGGCATGATCCACAGACAAGGTAATTAATCACATATTGATCTGATTTGAGTGTTAGTAGGTGAGGATGCTGACCTCCTGGGGATCCTGGTATGTGTTAGAAAGGAGGTCAACAGATCATTTATACAGTATATCTCAGGCCATACGCAAGCCGAGCTGTAAAATGATACATCAGGTTAAAGTATTTCAAACATGTATAACGTGTTTTATTTTTTCGTTGACATTATGCTGTTATGATTTGAGGATTCAGACTGCTACGCAATATTAGAATTGTCAGTAATAAAATGTAAAAAATCAATTTCTGTAGGAGACAGGGTTGAAAATTGCCAAAACTGCATTATGGCCATTTTCAACCCTGTCTCCTACAACATTACGTTCCCGTACAACTAAACTGCATTCTCAATTATGTTTTGAAAAAAACACATTTTCTCCCGGATTAGTCGCGGTTTTAAACACGTGATTAAAGGTCCTTTTGATACAATTTTTTTGTAGAGGAATATAATCTGGGAGAAAATATGTTTCCCTCGAAACGTAATTGACAATCCAGTTTCATTGTATGAGAAAGTAATTTATAGGAGACCAGGCTGCCATTTTGATACATGGTTCTCTTGTTTTTAAGGCCTTTCTTGTCTTTGGCCTATCTCTCAGGAGAATCGATATCACTTCAGTAGCTGCTAGCACATATTAGGACCATAATAACTGCAATACAGAAACTGAGCTGGAACACAGAAGAGCATATTTGCAGTTACTACACTTCTCCTGGTGTCTTCCTCTCTCCAGGCTCCTTACATGAAGGGGACGAAATAACAGAAATCAATGGGAAAAGTGTAATAAACCAAAGTGTAGATCAACTACAGAAGATCCTGGTAAGTTGATATCTTATAACTTAGATTTTGGCACGAAAGTCAATGCAAATATTTATGCAAGTATTGCACTTATGCGTAAAACTGTGTCATCTTTACACGCAGAAAGAAACCAACGGAGTAGTCACAATGAAGATCGTTCCCAACATGCAGAGTCGATCCCGAGTCTGTGAGGTAACAACGCGACCGGCAGAATATGCATGGAGCTGTGGTCTTGTGGTGAATTTTGTGTTTTCATGTTTGTTCTCTCCAAACGTCCGTTAAATTTGCATGAGTAAACCAAGAAAATGAGCTTTACATTCAAATCCAATCCAATCCAAATCCAGTTTGATTGCATTTCTTTCAGTTTTTCCCTCTACAGCTTTTACTCTTTAAAAGGATTTTGTTCTTTGTTAGGTGAATCTTCTGTTAGTCAATGAACAACCCAGGTGACTATACGATAAGTTTAAATTTAAAGAACGTCTCTCTCATTAGTTTTCCTAGTTGAACCACTTCGGTAGTGTGTTTCATCCTGCCATCTACTGGCCACAACACATTTTCACCGGCAGCCATTCACATGCTTCCTATGCATTAAAAATGGCTGCTGGGTTGACCTAACAACATATAACAGCCTGTGGCATAATATAAGAATTAAAAATGGCTTTAATTTAATGACCACAAAGAAGAAATACATTTTATCACTGCATTAAGTTCCGACTTTGCTGTGGTCAGTGATGGCAGTCTACTTAAAAGCTTATAGTCTATTAATATGTAGGCATAGTTAATACGCTTTTCATTCTTTAATGCTCAAAGAGCATCATTTCTGGTGATCCAGACCTCTCCAGTATACCCACTCTTAGTACACAATAGGTGTATTTTTATTTTTGTCTGTGTAAAACTACCACTGGAGTAACTTGGGGAAACCACAAATGTTCATGAACTCTACTAACAATAGTAATATTTTACCCTGAGGAGAATTTACACGTGTTACCGCTGTGATCTTTGACGGTTGAGGCGAGGTTTGTACATAAACTGACCTCTCTCAAAAATAAGGTTGCAAATCCCAGCAACAGTTCAGAGCCTCAGTTACTCTCTGATATGTTTTCTGCAGATCAGCTACGGGAAGAGAATTGATGGTTTGATAAATTAGACGTCACGCCTGGACCTGGGAGAAAATAGTTAATTTTCACAATATGAATTGAGCTGTCCAAGATCATGTCATGAACGTGTAAATTCTGTTAAAGGGTGAATTTACCAATTAACATTTGCAGAATCTAAATCTGTGTGTTAGAAAGTCACAATAATGAATATTTACTCTTGAGAATTCAGATGTATGTGCAGGTACTGCAGGTCTTTTGAAGTGGTTGAAGCTCCTACTAATATGGGTGGATTGTGTTCGCTGTCAGCAAGCTGTTAACGGCTGCACTGTTACATAGAGTAATATACAAAAGAGCTGAGGACGAGATTTTGAAAATATGCTCGAGATGTACCACTTCTTTATGGCTTAAACATTGAAGATTGAATATTTTATTTCAAGCTTATCATGAGCTCACTTAAAACCCTCGGTGTAAATAATGACTGTCCAAGATTAGACTGATTAAAGGATAGTTTGGGTGTTTTGAAGTGGGGTTGTATGAGCTTATTATCCATAGTCAGTGTATTTCCCTACAGTAGATGACGGTCGGCACGCCACCAGCTTGGAGAAGCAGACAGTAGTTACCGCATGGAAGCAAAGCAATGTACTACTGTGGACGGAGCCGTCAGCAAAACGTATTTTAACCACCTAAAAGAAAGGCCCACCTAAAAAATCAATATCAGTTTAATTGCACACTATATTTAGAATATTTTCGCCGATTTACCTTACTGTGAGACAGCTATACAGTCTATGTTTCTGACGGGGAACTGAAGCCGTTATCTATGCTCTCGCCAAAGCTACCAGACTCCATTGAAAAGCCTCAATCGGTTTGTTTGTGTTATTGTGTGACTTTGGTTAGTTCAGATTCACCAAACCAGCAAACGTCCAGTCCAGTAATGTCCAATCACAGCAAATACATACGGCACAGTCTTTATGAGCTCCTTATTTTCCCTAAAAAAGTATAAAAAGAATATGTACTCTTAATCTATAGATGTACATGAGGGCCCAGTTTGACTATGACCCCACCAAGGATGACCTCATCCCGTGCAAAGAAGCGGGTCTGAAGTTTCAAACTGCCGACATCATTCAGATCATCAACAAGCAGGATCCCAACTGGTGGCAGGGCAGAGTGGAGAGCGGCGTCGCTGACTACGCTGGACTGATACCCTCCCCGGAGCTCCAGGAATGGTAAACAGCTCCTTCACACTATGATGAAGGATCCTGACCTGCAGTATGAAGTCACGCTTACCATGATGATGCCAAAAGATTGACATGTGCAACATCAGCATACAACTGAGCAAAAATGTTCCAATCTTAACCTAAATCTTTTTTTCCCGCCGCAGGAGGGTGGCAAGTAAAAGCAAGGCCAGAGGGGGCGGTCAGTCCTGCAGCCCGTTTGGGAAGAAAAAGAAGTGCAAAGACAAGTACCTGGCTAAACACAGCTCCAGTGAGTCTATCGCTGGGATCATGTTGTCTGGATTTTAGTTCTCAGTGTGGGTTTGTCTAAAACAAAATCCTTTCTGTTGCAGTTTTCGACCAGCTGGATGTGATTTCTTATGAGGAGGTTGTTAAGCTCCCTGCTTTTACAAGGAAAACACTGGTGCTTATCGGTAAGCTCGGTTATATTATTTATTAGTGGTATCAGATTCTTAAAGGAACAGTGTGTAACATTTAGGGGGCTCTATTGTTAGAAATGGAATATAATATAAATAAGTATTTTTTTCTTCACCTGAAAATAAGAATCGTTGTGTTTTCGTTAACTCAGAATGTATATATCTACATACAGAGCGGGTCCTCTTCACGGAGGCCATGTTTCTACAGTAGCCCAGAACGGACAAACCAAACACTGGCTCTAGATAGGACCATTTGCGCTTTCACGTCAGCCACCATAGTTCTCCTAGACGCTTGGCACACGGGAGAAGTTTCAGTTGGTTGCAATCTGCAACCAACTGAAACTTCTACTGAAACTATTTTGTATTAGATAGAAAATGATGAAAGCCCTCCTTTGTCATGCCGTTGTTGTCGCAAGCTTGTAGCTACAGTAGCTAGCAGGTCTCCAGACAACCGAAACTAGCTAGCAATGTGTCAAGTATTCAGACATAATGAGAATAATAGCTCAGGAATGATGCCACCAAATCCTACACACTGTCCCTTTAAATGTATAATAAGACATTTCTGATCATCCATACTGATACACATGTTCGCAAAAACATGTACAGAACTCTAATACAATCTCAAACAATTTAAAGGTAGTTTAATTCTGTGCAACCAAAGACTCGAAATGATTGATTGAAATGTCCTTAGAAATAAAAATTCATGCCAAAAAAATAAAATTTAAAAAAAAAAGAAATAAAAATTCTGCTATTTTTTTTAGGTGCACCTGGCGTAGGAAGGAGCCATATCAAAAATGCACTATTGACCAGATACCCTGAGAGGTTTTCCTACCCTGCACCACGTAAGTAGACCCACAGACTTTTCTTTCAAGAGAACAGCCAAGTTTGCTGAATCGTCCTTTGGCTAAGTCTTAAACCTTCTACACAGACACCACCAGAACCAAGCGTAAGGAGGAGGAGAACGGACAGGAATATTATTTCATCTCCCAAGACGCCATGACCAAGTGCATCTCTGGAAATGAGCTGCTGGAGTACGGCAGCTTCCAGGGAAACATGTTCGGTACCAAAATCGAGACCATCCAGAAGATCCACGAGCAAGGCAAAATCTCTCTGCTGGATATAGAACCACAGGTTAGCATTCGCAGGTTGTTCTGGAGACGTGACTTGAAAGGGGTAGTTGTGATTGAGGGAAACTGTACTATTATTTTTAATAATAATACCCAGAGTCAAATAAAGTCAATGGGTGCCTGTTATGCATCTGAGCTGTTTGAAAGTATTTAAAATGACGAGACTAACCTACACAAACAAAGTAGCAGCTCTTTTTCCGCTGCTGTGGCTGTTTGTAAGTTAAAATTGCAGTCGGTAACTTTGAGCAAATATGATAAAAAGTAATTTTTATGGTGCATGAGAGATAATCTGTGAAAAACAGAAAATAACCAATCAGAGCTGAGCAGTCTCTAACACAGCTGTCAATCACTGCTCGCAAAACTCGGTCAAACTAGGCAGCGCTGATCAAATATGAATCAATATTCTGTTACTGTAATGCCTATTTCTCACCTCAGATGTTTTCAGAAACATCTTGTAGTGTACTGTTTAGCTGTAAAATGAGATAAAACAAGGTTGGCCTCTGAGCGAGGCGAACAGAGTTAACATGGTTTTGCACTCGGCTGCTCACGTTACCGCAGTCTTGAAAAGGGAGGAGTGAGCGGAGGGGTACTCAGTTGGTTGCAATCTGCAACCACACCACTAGATGTCGCCAAATCCTACACACTGTCCCTTTAATCAGTTTAACAAAATTCTTCTTTTCTTTTCTTTAACATTTTAATGCAGACCTTGAAAGTCTTGCGGACTGCTGACTTTGCACCTCTCGTGGTGTTCATCGCTCCGACCAACACAGCTGCCCAGGTGCCAAATCTTTATCTGAATTCACTCGAGCACTTTGAAACACCACACTCACTCAGCCTGCTCAGCTGCTAAACCCTCTGTGTCCTTGCCTCCTAGACGGAAAACCTGCAGATGATCCAGAAAGAGTCGGACGCCATTCTGTCCACATATAGACACTTCTTCGACGTGGTTCTCGTCAACAACGACGTGGACGAGAGCGTGAAAGGCGTGGAGGAGGCCATGGAGCGTGCCACCTCCACCCCACAGTGGGTGCCTGTATCGTGGGTGTACTGACAGGATACCAGTATAAAACCTTTCTGTTTGTTTAAAAAAAAGCAGTGCAATATCACTCCTTACACGAAACGAGTTAATGATGTCCCAGGTATGTGTGAGTTTACTTTTGTTTCATGTTAATCATCACTGAGATTTTTTTTTGCACAAATGCATCCAAAAAATAATAAGCAATATATAGAAAGGTTTATTTTAGAAAGTCGAGAACTTCACCAGGGACGTGTTGTTTGGTTGTTTCGACATTCGTGCTTGAGGCTTTTGAGGGGCTAAGGGATAGATTTGGTGCCGCACACCGTTTGTGATTGTTGGAACGTGAGCAAATGCAAACTAGGACCACAACTGTGACTGAAATCCTCCCTTTTTAAATGACAGGATTTTATCATGTAAAACATTATTTCTGGATTCATTGTCTGTTTGTTTCTGTTCTCATTAGATTGTGCCATGAGATTCTTATCCATACAGTGTGTGTAACTCCATAACCACTAATCCTTTCAGTCAGTCATCGACAACCATCGCTCATCTCATCAAAATTGTATACCTCATGGGGTACTGTAAAGGCACTTTTAAACAAAAAAAATAAATGTCCCAGCTCTGTTGCAACTGCTTCTTTGACTGTGTTTCGTGTGGAAACCTATTCTCCAGAGCCCTTGAGGGAAATGATGACAGTTTAATGTCAACGGGAAATCTCCAAAGGGCACAAAAATATCTTCGACTATAGATCCACATAAAACAGGAAAACGCATGGCAGTGTCAATGGTGAGCAAAAGCACTGTAATATAAAGGTTGTTATTTATACTACTTTATAGTTTGGGTAACATGTTGCCAGTTTGTCTAGACCAGTGATACTCAAAGTGGGGTCCGGGGACCCTCAGGGGTCTGTGGCACTCTGTCAGCTTTAGACGTTGTAAGTTTAAATATCTGGATTCATCATAAATATGCCAGTCCAGTCTTGCCACTGTTCATTTTCTGAAAACTTTTAATATCAATTACTTGAAATGCCGGCTGTTAATGCTGCCAAGTTGAGTCCAAATGCAATTTGAATAAAATCACCCTCTGTTTAGAGGTATATAAGTGGTATTAACATTCAATAACATTGCAGATTTCCTTGCTGTGGGACTAATAGAGGATTATCTTATTTTATCTTAACATGATTCAAATTTAAATGTGTTTCTGTTTATCAATATGAAACAGGTCTGAAGTATTTAGGTTGAAACGTTTAGAATACAAATAGTTCCAATGGCATCTATGACTACAAATGGTAGTAAGCATTATGCTTAATCGGTGTTACGATCAAGCATAATGCTTCAAAATGTTTCCACTTTAAGAGGTCCCTGGCCCCAAAAATTTAAAGAACCCCTGGCATAGACAAATATATGTTTATTGTCTGTGGTACATCATGTCTGAGCAGAATATTGCAAACTTCAAATCCCTCTACTAACATTTTAGACTTGGACTATGGAGTATGAGAATTCTGTGTGTGTGTGGGCAGGGGGAGTGGGGGTTCACGTCTGCCTCAATTTTTCAAAAGACGTCACGGCTCAAAGCTTTGATCAATTATAGATCAAGACTTGCGTATCTGCGCTGTACAATACACCTGTATCTCCCACACATTACGATTCTCCCCTCATCCACAGTGTGGGAGAAATAGTTACAGGTTATACATGACAATGATTTTAGTTCAAAGCTTCTATCCAGAACAGCTTTTGCACAGTTTCCTGGTTGCTGCGTTGTCAGGATTGTGTACTTAATGAAATCAAAATATATCGTGAAAAATATTGTTTTGGGATCTGTTCATTTGTGTATAACTTCAAATCCACAAATATGTAAATCTGGAATCATTTAATTTGTATGAATTTGCTGAATTTTGAGTAGAATATAGCAAAGTAATCGAATATTCAACAACAGAACAGACAAATTGAGCAATTGGAAGTGAAAACATCATAGAGCAACTATACATGTTTTGGTGTGGTGTGTTGAAACCTTGGACTGGCTACAGACAGATGTGCATGTGTGTAATTCTTCCAAAATCCTCAAATTTGATTATTATTATTACCATTAAGAAACGCGATATACTTGGGGAAAATATCAATATGACCTCCAAAATGTATGTTTTATTTGTATAGACCTGTATAGAAGTAAATGTCAAAATTGTGTTGCAAAATTTATAAAGATTTCTTCAGAAACACCGGTCTGAGGACAAGACAGACTCAGGCGTTTCTCCAGTCCAGTGATTCTCAAAATGGGGTCCAGGGACCCCCAGTGGTCTGTGGCACTCTGCCAGGGGGTCCGTGAAAAGTTTTCACAATCATTAATTTAAATTCTCATGAGATTTTTTTTTTTTATAAAAGGCTTCATTGTTCAACGAATAATATTTTAATTCTTAAATCTATTATAGTCAAATTATACCAAGGGACACATATGAGAGGGTCCCTGGTATGTTCTCTATCTTTTAAGGGGTCCTTGGCTGAAAAGTAATTGAGAACCTCTGCTTTAGTCAATATCTGACTAGTGTGCAATAAATTGTAGATCCCTAAAACGTGTGTGACATGCTGTACATTTTTCCAAATATCATTGAGGTCATAACCACGAGGAGGGCAGCTACCTCTACATCTATTTTTTAGGGATGTTAACAATAAAACAAAGCTGTCCTATAGCACCACCATGTGGGCTATGGCACCAAGTTCAGCATCTGCAAGATTGAACCTCCTTTCTTTTTGGAACCATGCAATGTATACATAGCGTGTACATACAGTGTTCAGATGACAATGTCTCAGTTCTATGGCAAAATGATTCACCCTAGAACATTTATGTGGTAAATAATTTCAGTTGCAGTGAAGATATGTAATTATATTGGTTATATAGCCTATCAAGAAAAGGGGGATTAAATAAGGTAACAAATGATGATGTTATTAGTAGCCAAATAGAAACTGGAGAAAGCTCTATAATATCAGAAATATGTGGTGTTGTGAAAAGTTTACCTGTCTGATTTCAAATGCATTTTTAATAGTAATGTCTTAAAACATGCAATGTTACTGCCTCCCTATAAAAAAAAAATATTTGTTACTTACTTGTAACATGTATACTTCAATGCTGCTTCTTTACAAAGCCCAATCTGTGATTTTATCCAATTTAATCAATCATGTATATAATAAAAAAATAAATTACAGGCATATCCACATGTATATGGAGAGTTTGATAATGCAAACAAAATAAAACAAAACAAGCTACTATATTTTACACTAACAAGAAGAAAGAAGAAATTACTCTAGAAAACATCTATTTGGTCTTGCAAGAGCTCAGTGGTGGGATTGAGAGTGGATTTACAAACTCACATGTGATTTCAGCCTGTGGGACTAATGCTGCGCTGAAAGCCAATTGATGAGTCAAGTGAGGTCAAGTGAGGTTTAGGTTAAATATGTACTGGATGTTTGAGTGATTGGATTTAATCTGATTAGGGATTCCTCCAGCGTTATAGTTACCAGCACAACAGTTAACACTTATAAAGCAATGCAACGCATTAATCCCAAAATCGACATGATTATATTGCAACATTTTTTTACGAGAGACCCTATTCATGCATCCAGAAATGTGTCCAAGCATTGGAATTTATGAAGACTTCTTTTGAAAATATACACCAACAGGACAGCAGTTGCCTTTATGACTATACACCAGTCATGGATCTTTATTCTATTTTATATGTTTATTCCTGTTACAGACGTGGTGCTGAAGATTTTTGACATGAAATGAAAAAAACTGGATGAGGCCTATTAATGTACTGATTATTGATTAGCTCCTAGGTGGCAGTTGCTTCCAACCTTTTTGGGGTTTATTATGTTACACTAATTCAACAAATCCTACCTCTTAAAAATGTTATTGTCTTCATGTCTTTCTGACATTGTCTATGAAGATAATAGATTCAAGACCACTATCAGCAGGGGAAAAAAACAATTTAATTTAATGGAAATTTAATTCACAGCGACAAATTGAAAAACATTAATTAACATTTGTATGTATTTCCTTATTGGCTTAGACAGCTGTTTACAGAGAAGGCTAAAAAAATCGATTATGGGTCATCATATAATAATTTTAAAAATTAAACTGTTTTTGTACAAAATGTTAGTGGGTAGGATATTAACCATCTTCTTTGAAAAAAATGGGTTATTTTGTAATGATTCATAGTTTTTGTTTTACTTTGTTTGGGAAACTCCAGAACAGCCCCCCCCCCCCCCCCTCAGGAAGGGTCCCTATGGCCCCAAGGGCCAAGCTTGAGAACATATGCCTTAGAACAGTGGTTCCCAAACTTTCTCACATCAAGAACCCCTAAACTGAAGCAAATTAGACCCCCATTTGATAAGATTTTATCCCAGGGTCTCCCATATGATAAGATTTTTGCTTTTAGATGTATTATTACAGAAAGTGTATGACCAAAAATAGTCATATATTCTGTAATTGTGTTACTCATGGATAGTGAAAATAAATGATCCACTTTGGGAACCACTGCTTTAGAAGACCCTATACTCACATTGATTATATCAGATTAGTACAATTTACAGTATACTGAATGTAATGCAGATTACTGTCAGCTTGGAATAACAGTGAAACCTTGTTCCTCAAACAAAAGGTTGGTGAAATGCTTTCAGGTGGGTTTCCTCTCCACTACATCCCTATCCGTATTTACTATGAAAGCTAATCAGACACCTACTGCGAAGCTCGCCACACCCCCTTTCGAGGAACGCCATTTTGTTGACACACAGCCTCGCAATGAAAATAAGCTCCTTTACTGAACCTTAACCCCCAAGCATGACCGTGACATGTAATGCGTGTAAAGGGAAATAAGCGTAGAGTCCCAATAACAGCAACCTATAGGTGAAAACTGCGCTGTCCCGGGCGATAAAACGGTGTGTTTTGAAGTCTCCGGTCACCCATTTCCAACATGAAACTCGCCGCGATTGACGTCACCGAGCCATCTTTGTCCACCTTAATCCGGGCGGCTTGTTTATTACACCTTCATTACCGCACGGACCCTGACAGCGCCGGGCTCCACTATTAGCCTGCAGGTGCCGCAGAAATAGGAAAGAGGGGAGAAAAAGAAAAAAGGAGGTTTTGTAGCGAAAGGGGGGACACATATCTCAGTGGCAGACACGAGCCAGTGCTCCTCCTAGGCTATATAGGCAGGGAAAACGCCACAATAACCAAACCAAAGGGTGCCAGAGGGTAGAGAGGAGCGCAGAAAGGCAATCCACATCCATCTGCCAGCCACTTAGGACGCGCTAACATTTACAGTCCGGATTTCAGCACAGCTGTCCAGCACAATACTACCAGGAAAATGTGAGTACAGCATCGTTTAAAGCTTTTTTTTTTTTTTTCAAATCCTGATTTATTGATGAATGTCGTCCTCACGATTTACGGTGCTACCCGGGATTAATGGTGTCTGAATGTCAGCAAATACTGAGGTTATTTCTACTGGAGTCACGTTAGTCGGTATATCAGTGGTTGAATTTAATTTCACAGCTCTTTATTTCTCTCATAATATGACCCCAAACGTAAAGGTAGAAGCTAACGCGTCGGCCTAACCTTGGAGCAGACGGCGGGGGTGTACCGGGTTTTAAACACATTTATTAGCCTCGTTTTTAAGCGTTTTTACACGGTAAACGAGCTCCGTGTTTTTATCGCCTGCTTGTTTTATTTAGTCGTCTGGGTGCTTTCCACCGGAGCCGGTATACGCACGCATCTTTTTCCAGTTCGGACTGGTTTGATTTTGAAAAGGGACACCGTCTGTGTGCGATTATACCCACAGGCTAATTAAAACCACATGAAGGAAACATCATGTACAATAAAGCTCCCTTTTCGTCCTCACTGAACATTTACAGGCCCTTCGTCTGTCAATTTTTTTTCCTACAGGTGACGATTAAGCTAATTCAACAGCGAGGAAGCAATTAGCATTTAAAAGCGTCGACGTTATTCGACGAATACTCCACAGACCTTCTTATAGACGGTGATATTATTAGCTCTGAAGTAGGCTTAGGCCTAGTTTACGTGATATTTGCAACCCAAAGCTGGGGGGGGGGGATAGCCTAGCCTCCTACTGTAATGTCGTCGATTGTCGTGCGAGGGCGGACAGCTAATATATCTCACCATATCTCAGGCTGTTTCACACTTCAGGGGCAAATGAACCCTGTAAAATATACGTGCCTTATTTGTCCCTTTCTGTATACAAATATATAAAAAGGTAGGCTAAAGGGAAAGATAGCCGTGACAACATCGTCTGTCATTTTTATTTTTTTTGCATAGCAGGCAGTTAAAACGTCGGTGCCAACACACGACATGTCATTGTACTGTGGCGACATGTTTGTTAACACTCCCTCTGTTGGGCTGTAAGCTACATTTGTCACCAACATTTGGTTATAATTGTTCAACCAAGTGCTTATAATCCACCCCCCCCCTCCCCATAAGGAACCTCCCCGCCCTCTGTGTATGTGTGTGTGTGGTAGGCTTCCTCTGTATTAACAGGCCTCGTCGTGCTCGTCGTATAAGGTGATGTTTTTACAGGACAGGTCATGTAAGTCATGGTGGTGGATACGGTCAGAAATGGAAAAACGTGGGTGTTGTGGGTCAGCTTCCAGTTCAGCACCATCAAACAGACCGGGATAGTGAGGCTGGGATCATACGCTTACCGGTCTGGGCTGCTGTGGCGCTGTCCAGTGCTGAAATGTCGCTCTCCAGTGCTGAAAGTCAGATAGCAGTGAGCAAACAAACAGAAATCCATTAGTTTTATGAAAATAAAACAAATATCCTAGTGGTTCGTTTAAATCAAATGTAAAATGATCTACTTTTTAGGGTACATAGGGTGTTTAAGTGTTTAAATGATTCCCTATTTCATCAGGGGCCCCTGAAAACCTTGCACAGACCCCTCATTGAGCCCTCTTTGGAAGTCACATGACTATTATTATAAGCTCTGTCCCTAATATAGCCCTTTCATAGCAAATCTGACATTAGCAGTGGACTGTAAAGAGAGGAATATGAGACAGTTCCAATCCAGCATGTTGGGTTAGCTGCCTTTATCAGATCAGAGTTTTTTTTGTGTATTTTTGATGTTGTATTGAAAAGTGAATTTCTTTTCTGTTGTTTTCCCTTATTTTGCCCTGACAATAGAGTGCATCTAGTTACCTCCACATGCAAATTCATCAGCAGGTAGAGAGAGTTTTTGTCAAAAGGCTGAAATTGATGGGCTAACGGTGTCTTTTTTGAGATTTTTTCGACAAAAATAAACAAATAAGTTCACCGGGTTACGTTCACCACCAATAAATCTATAACTGTAATAAATCCATCAGTAGACAGGTGGTGCTATTATTATCCCATGTGCCATAATCAGTGGAGCAAATTCATTTTATAAGTTTTAATTAAGAGTGAAGATTATACACCAAAGTGACACAGATTAGAAACAGTTTCTCGACAATTCTTTATCAAACACAGCATTTGATTTGTAAACATACTGTAATTGTAGTAGGGATGCACCGATCCGACTTTTCAGTCCTGATACCGATAGCGATACCTGGGCTACCGAGTACCGATCTGATACCAGAATTGAAACTCCTGTTTAAGTGCTATCCAGTATATAATGTATATAGTATATAATCATAGAATAATTAAATTGAATAGATTGACCCCATTGTCACCGATATCTGATCCAGCTATGTGAGTCCGTATCAGCCCGATATCCGATCCGGTATTGGTATCGGTACATCCCTAATTTTTGATGTTTGATTGGAAAGTGAATTCCTTTTTATTTCTGTTCTGTGGTTTTTCCTTATTATGCTCTGAGAATAGGATAAAACTGAAAGTATGTGCTCTCGGCATCTAGTTACCTGCACACGCAAATTCATCAGCAGGTAGACATAGTTTCTGTCAAAAGGCTGAAATTTATGCTGTCTTTTTTGAGATTTTGAGACAAGTGAAATAGGTTCACCGGGTTATATTCACCACCAATATCTCTTGACTCAATAAATCCATCAATAGAGACAGGTGGTGATATTACTATCCCATGTGCCATAATCCTTGGGGCATGTAGAGACCAAATTCAGTTTAAAATTTTCAATTTAAAGTGAAGATTACACACCAAAGTGGCATAGATTAGAAACAGTTACCCCACCTGTTTGTGGAGCTTCCAGTTTGGTGTGACCGAATCCATTTCTCTCAATTAAAGGTGAAGATTATGCACCAAAGTGGCATAGATTAGAAACAATTACCCCACTTTGTCCCTCAATCGAGCGCAGTAGGCTGTGTTCACATGATGTGGAGGCTGAGGAGAAATCATGCCATTTCAGAGGTGATGACAGCGTGAACCTCTGTGGTGATACTCGTTGCTGGGAACAGAAAGGAAGCATACAGTGATTATATAGTTTAATATTAGGCAATGGATTTTGACAATTCTTTATCCAACACAGCTTTTGATTTGTAAACATAGTGAAATTGTAGAATGATAATCACTCTAGTCTCACGAAATACAGAAATATATGTTGTATATATTTGTTTGAGACACATAATGATAATAATTCACCATTATATACAGTATATCAGTTAGCCTTGGGTGTTTTACATTGGCAGTTTCTATTAGGGCTGGTTGTCAGCTGACAGGGACCACCAGCACCATCAGGCCTTTCCAAAAGGATTTGTTGTTGTTAGAGGATTAGTGATGTGTGAGCGTGTAAAGGTGACCTTTATACAGAGTTTTGTCTCACACTGGTAGAGCAGCCAAGTTACGACTACGGTAAATTTGTCAGAAGATACTACAGCCTAAGTCAGTTTCCCTCTCTAATTTTAGAAACAGTTTAGCTGTCTAGCTGTATTGATTTCTCTGGATTGATAGATAGCAGTAAAGCATGCTAAATTAAGCATCCTGGGCTACTCCACACTACATGCAATATTTAAGTATTTAAGCCTTTTAAGCTGCCGTTTAAATGTGTCTGCTGCTATCTCAAGTTGCAGAATGTTTCAGATTTAATGTTCAGACCTTGTTAAGACTTTTAATTGATATGGGCACATATTATTATTGAAGGTAAACTGATATTAGTAGGCTGTGAGAATCATATCTCATTTAAAATGATTTGAGACTAGCTTGTGGTTCCTTTTATAATTATTGTTAATCAATCGTACTGGTTTTGTGTTTGCTTTATGTGTGGTTTCAGTGATGATATGAAGGGTTAGATTTTCACTTTAGTGGAGTCTGTATCTTTCAAATTAGACAACAATTAACATTTCAATAGAAAATGCATTAAAAGTGCATTTCTAGGATGAATTGTCCCCTTTAATGTGTAAAAGTATAGCCTTTAGAATTCAGAGAATTATGCATATTGCGAGAATCTGATGGAATTGCCAATTCTGTTTGCGTAGGTAGATTGTGGCTCAGCTGTTCAACATGATGTTGTGCTCTATTTTTTTGTTGAGTCTTGGATCACTAATTATTTGCCTGCATGAGATATACAGTTGGTCTCTAGTTTTTGCAGTTTACCCATAGACTGTATATAAGAAGTGGACGTAGTCACCGTGACGTCACCTATTGGTTAAGAATAAGGCATTTCTAGGCGACCAAAAAGGTTATAGTTAACTTTGACAAACTAAAATCACACTTTGAAAGGGTTAAAGTTGTAAGACGAAAACACGGACAACTTACAGAACTTGCTACGACCAAATCATATCCTGCTTTGTGTATTTTACTGCAAATGGGGCCATAATTTACTAAATGAACATCATGCTGTATTGAAGAAGACTTGAAACTAGCGATTGAGACCACAAACTCATGTTTACAATGTTTACTGAGGTAATAAATCAAGTGAGAAATAGGGTCATTTTCTCATAGACTTCTATACAATCTGACTTCTTTTTGCAACCAGAGTCGCTGCCCCCTGCTGGCTATTAGATAGAATGCAAGTTTCCAAATTGGCTTCACTATTCAGACCTGTGTATTCAGATCTTCCAAATCCTACAAATTAGATCTGATTCTAACTTGAATCTCAATACCCAACGTAAATGTGTGCACTTTTCCATCCTTTTGATACACAGCAAAGTAGCAGTAGTGTCTCCATGACTTTACCATTAACCGTTAGCTCCAAGCACTGTTCAGTCCAAAGCAAAACCCCACAATCTGTGAGCAAATATACTGAGTGAAGTTTGCATTTTACTTAAAGCTCCTCTCCAGGATAAGATAGGATAAGATAAGATAAGATAAGATCTCTTTAACCTTGCATCCTAGCTACTGAAAAGTTCCATACTTCAACATCAAGATAAATAAATAACCACTGGGGTTTTGTGAGAGTATTTGGAAGACTCCAACATAATGCCAGCATCTTTTTTTGTGGCTGTTAGGCCAGCTAGAAAGATATGTTTTTGTGATAGATTTAGCAAGGACAAGTCATTCAGGAGCAGTACAGGAGAGGTGCATGGCACTACATAATTCAAGACATTTGTCAAAAAGGAGCACACCATTTTCCAAAGCGAGATACATCCTTACAAACCAAAACAACATGAACCATTCCTAAAATAGAAATTCTATGATGTATTTAATATGTATATTTGTATTAGATAAAAAGCTTCTGTCATGTTTTTTTGTTACTTTTGTGTTTTCAAGGCTTTCTTAACTTTTTCTCAATGGGTATGCTTTATATAACCACTGAATATTTGTATTTCTTTTTTAATCATAAGGTCTGCCCCAGCTGGAGCCCCTGCAGATGGAGCGAATCAGCCCCCCAACCTCACCAGCAACCGTCGTCTGCAGCAGACACAGGCACAAGTGGATGAGGTGAGTACACGCCTCTCTGAAAACTCAGTCGTGCTGTCAGGCTCAGATGTAGACATTTGCGGTTGTAGCATCGTTCATTGGTCACTTACTGTTAACTCAATCTTTTCTGTCTGTTCACATACAATACAAATTTCAAACGGAAAAAAACACGATTTGACGTGAAACTTAATAAACAACTTTCAATCATAATCCTTATCCATCAAGTCAGCTCTATCCCGTCTGGCCCATACAGAGTCATTCTGTCTTGATCGATGATTACATTGCATTGCGTGTCTTTCCCCAGGTGGTGGATATCATGCGTGTAAACGTGGATAAGGTTCTGGAGCGTGATCAGAAGCTGTCAGAACTGGACGATAGGGCTGACGCCCTGCAGGCTGGAGCCTCTCAGTTTGAGACCAGCGCTGCAAAACTGAAGAATAAATACTGGTGGAAGAATGCCAAGGTGAGGACATGCAGACGGGTTGACTCGAATAGCAAATACCTGTGTAGAAAGGCAGCCTTAAACTTCCCTGTTTACAGACAAATGAAAACAAAAAAAACATGAATAATAATACAGACAGGAGCAGGTGAAATTTTGGTGTGATTTTTGTGTTACTGTATGTGTGACGAAATTGAAAAAATTACAATTTTTTTCTACTTTTCTAATGACTTTTTCTGAATATCCACTGACTACAGATGATGATTATCCTGGGTGTGATATGCGTGATTGTCCTCATCGTCATTATTGGTAAGAATCCTTCTAACTTTTTTGTTCCACATAGTAGGGATGTCACGAAAGCCAATACTCCGGTACCAAGTCAATGCCAGTCAACTCTAGGGCTGTCCTCGAGAAAAGAAATTCTTAGTAGACTAGCAAATACGATTTTGTCGACTAATCCATTAGTTGATTTAATCGACACATCTGTAAAACCGAGTTTCTCCACAAAGAATCACACAAAAGCACCACTTTAAATCTTGTGTTTACCAGAGATGTGCTCATAAGTTTCTTAGAAATAAATCATTCAGCATGAAAAAACGACCAATTAATCGACTAAGAGGGGGCAGCCCTAGTAAACTCACTATTGACGCGTCCAGATGACGCACCCTAGTTTTTCCCTGATAATGCTACATTGTGAACAACAAATCTGTGTTGAAATCCTCAGGAGGAGAGCTAGTTAACGTTAGCTGTTAGCAGCCGGTGGGCAGCACAGTCTTGCGGAGCTAACAGCTAACGTTAACGGAGGTTGCATTGAATTTCATTATGATGTGTTTAAGCACTATTCAGTAAAAATGATTATTAGGCAAAGATAAATTATAACGTTATCATGATGTGTTCAAATGTAATCTTGTAAAATGTAGTGTGTAGTTTAGTTATTTGAAGGAGAAGTTTTCACAATAATATAAAATAGATAATAGAGAGGGAATTATAGACCTGTTTATCTTCCTAACACTAGCTCAAAGTGCTGTTTTGTTTTTGATGTTTACCGTGGTATCGGGTAAATTGGGTACCGAGTATCGTTGAATTTCACTGGTATTGGTACTGACTACTAAATTTCTGGTATCGTGACATCCTTAGCACATAGATTTGTCATTGTTATCTCAATGGACTTAATCAACCATAAAACTATTTCTCCCATTCTGCACATGTTGGTTTATAAACTTATGCATTACTTTAAGCATTATGAATCAGACTTTCCTTTTCCTTTCTGTCTTTCTACAGTGTACTTCAGCACCTAAGAAGAGTTGCTCCTACCCCAGTCTAATCCTTCCTTGCTACAGAAAAGAAAAACCCTCAAATTGATGACAAAATTATCCATGATAATTCATTTATTATATATATCTCCCGATTAGCCTCGATATAACACCCCTAAACCTTCAGGGCCCCATGGCTCCCCCACTTCCACCACCTCGCCTCTGGACCCCTGTCGATATTTGTCCTGTGAGTGTGTGGCCCTGTCTCCTTTCTGGGTACTCTTGGCTTTTCTAACCTGCCATACCGAGAACCAAAACACTTGTGACGATGCAACAAACAGAAAAGGAAACAAACGATTGGCGATAATTGTTACATAACTGATATATATAGTTCTTTGTAGAGTTTTATTCTGATATATACTGTTTTGTAGGTGTGTGTGCGTGTGCGTGTGTGTGCATTTTGTATTTTTTAATTTTTTGTATTAATTTTACGTATGCTTCAGCGTTAACTACTGCCTATTAATCAAAAGTGTGTATCTTGCATGTTATCATCATCTGTCTGTCCCCCTGCTTACTCTCTCTCTCTCTTTTTTCGGTGTGTTTTTGCACAGTGGAGTTTGTCTCCATTTCACTATGGAAATTTTGATTTTCGAGTTCATCTGTGTTACTCGTGTCCACTAAGAAAGTCCAAAATATGCCAGAGAACTAAAACTTGTGCTGAGAAATATCATCAAGTTACAGAAATTTGAGCTACCACACAGACAAAACTGCCCTTGAGAGTTACTCTTACTTCAGCTCCAGATTTTTATAACTTGATGCCAGCATTAAATTTCAAGTTTTAGCTTCTTTGCTGGCTTTCTGAGAGAGTTAATGCTCACCGATATTGATCAAACACACAAATAATGCATGAATTGTTAAACTAACCCCTAGTAATCATCATTCCACAACCCTTTCCATCTGAACTTCCCAGTATTTGTGTCATTTCTCTTTCTCCATTTCACAATAACGTTCATCTCTAACACTCTTCTGTCTGTCGGCATGCTTGAACACCTCACCTTCTTCTGCTAATTTCTAAAACTGCCATAGTACAGTCGGACCAATGTCTGTAGATGTTTCTTTTTTTATTTAAATATTAACGTAGTGTCTTATTTCGAAAACATTCCTTCATTGCAGTCTAGTGCAAATGGTCTTACCGTAGCACATGTAAGTGTAAAGTATCTTTAACAAAAAAATAATAATAATACACGCGATGAAACTTGTGTCGAAAATGTCGGTCATACAAACCATAGGAGAAAAATAGTTATAGTTAATAGCTGTAAGGATAAGTTTTGGATTAGACTTTCAATCTGTCCAAATGATTTACTTTTGTAAAATGGGTGATGTTATCTTAACATTACACTTACAGTATACTGTGGAGATGTCATTAATGTCAAACGGTGGATATGGGCTTGAAAAACAATTCTAACACGAGGTGATAAAATGGGGCCGTTGCGTATATTGATTAATTTCCATAAAGCAAATTTTTACTGGCCCTACATGGACACTGTAAAGCCTTAGTCTCCAGTCACTTCTATTAGTTACTGTAGGATATTACCAGTCAAACACACCCTCGTACATTCAGTCCGTGCAGGGGGAGTGGCTGACTGAAGAAAACGGAATCTGTTTAAAATGCACAAACAACCTTGTTTTTGATGGCGCTGTCTGGCTGGTCAGTAGCCTGGCCAAAAGGAGATCCTCGTGCAGCAAAACCTCTCCACACGAAGAGCACATGAAAAAAAAGACAATTCCGCCTTATTCGCAAATCCAGGAACAGGGACCGAGGCTAATGAGGAAAAAAAAAAAGTCAAATTCACAGTTGAGTTTTAGGTCAGCAACTTTGGGGTAGGCTCAGAAATTTACTGTCAAAAGGTTAGCGACGAGAAAGCAATTACTCAAAAAAATAGCAGCACTCCTAAGAAGAGTGTTTTGCTAGCGCAGTGGTTCTGTCTCAGTGTTTCTCCCTATAGTTAAGGCCTTTTTTTTTTCTTTTTTAAATATAATAGATTCTATTTTTATTATAGTATATTTTTGTGTGAAACAGACAGGTAAAGAGGAAGTGTGCAATCAGTGCTATTTGCTGCCAACAGCAGCGAGCTCCTCTTTACCTCTGTCTGGCGTGTTTTTTGTAATTCAGCTCCGTGCGTTATACACTGCCAAGCAACAAGGGAGAGGCTTCTATTCTTATTGCAGTTGTTTCTTTTCATCGGTGCCCTCGCTGGTTTTGGTCTTAAAACATCTTTTTACATGTTTCTAGCATCAACTATACTACCCTTTTGGCTACTTTATGAGCAGGAGAGCAGGGCAATATGATGCACTTGTTTTTGTTAATGCTCTGTCAAACTAAGGCCTTGTACACATAAAAAAAAATTAAAATTGAATTGAAACTATTATACTTTCAACTATAGAAGGCCTTTATTTACAGAGTTTTACTTCTGGTAAATCTAAGATCTGAAGTTGTTGGAATTCAGTTATTCAATTAAATCTCTGTCTCGTGAAACAGAAGATTTCCAAGCGTGCAGGAACAGGAAGCGACTCAGCTCATGCTCTACTGCCATTAATGTCATTGTTAACAATCCTAAAATGTATACATTTTGAATTCAGATCTTACAGTAGACTGGAAAGATAATAAGACCATGAAACTACCAACAATATTTCAAAACAAGTGTGTGTAAAGCCTTAGTAGCCTTTTCAACATGACTTCTCATCTTCCCCACCAGCTGAGTAGACCAGCCTGCCCCCCCTTTTGCTCAACAACTCACTGATTCAGAATCCTACAGTGTGTGTGCGTGTGTGTGTGCGTGCGTGTGTGTGTGTGTGAGTTCAGGTGCATCAATGAGTGTGTGTGTGTGTGTGTGTTAGAATAGCTCCGTGTTGGGAATATCCCCAGTTTATCCCGACAGATTAGGCCGCTTAAATCTCAGAGTGAGGGCACGTTGTTTCCTTGACCACTGACGTGCAGACAGGTTCACAGATCTGCCGGCCAGCTCTATTAGGAAGGACCCGAACCTTAACAAACCCACCCTACCCCCTACCCCCTTCCTATGTTTTCCTCCAAAAGTGAACTGCAGAAGATTACCAAAGACCAGATTTCCATGCTTACGCTGCCAATTGCCATCAAAAACAAGCGGAGAGAAACAGGTTATCCAAACTATCCAAGTCTGTTTTAAATACCTTTACCCTATTTATCCACAGATTACAGGACCATTACACACTACTTATATGGTGTGTCAGTTTGGCTTGTGAGTGTGCCATTCTAACATATGCAAGTTAAACCAAAACATAAGGGCCGCATGCTTCAAATCTCAAACACAGTCTGCCCCACCATCCAGGTCCGAAGAGCCTCTTTAATCTGGAAGTTTTTAGACACACGATCCTATAACTAATAATAGCACAACTCTTCTTTTTTTGTGTCTCCATAGTACTGCCAAGTTCTAAAATGGTATAAACTAACTATAGCTATTAAAGATAAACCTAGAAAAATGTTATAAAAAATCTGCATTGTTTGGTGTTGTAATATGGGGGTGTTTTGGGGGGTAGGGGGTCCTATATCCTCAGGTTTAAGGTATTAGCAATTTACCAAAATATATATATGAGGACAAAATCTATATTAGCAAAGCAATGTAAAATTGGGTTTTTGGCAATAGAAAATCATTATAGGGTTACAAATATGGTCCTTTTAGCCATCCTGCTGAAGTGAAATAACACTACTGATTGGGGTAGGACTTCGTGTGTTATCCATAAATCCAAACTGTTGCGAGTGCTCAACCAATTTGGTCACAATAGTGAAAATGAAGTGAGTGCTCTGTTTTTTTCTCCCGTTGCTTTACTGTCCGTATGAAAAGAAGTGCGTATATATTTTAACACCGTGGCACTTTTTTTCTGTTGTGATTCATATGTTTTGGTGGGATGGGTACACGATTCGGTGGAGAATATTGTCTTTATGTCAACCTTAAGAATTGTTCAGTGATCTCACGCTGCGTTCAAGTCATTTGGGGGGTGATCCAAAATGCAAGTTGCCAACACGGGAAAAAGTGTTAAGACCCTTTTTCCAGGTTTGAATTATAACTTGTGAATTTGTAATTCAAACTTTGAAGGAAACAAGCAGAAAAAAAGAGACCACCAATCCTTCAAAATAATATGTACAGAGCGGGAAATGTTCCCCAACGTTAACCGTCGCCCCCAAATGGGATGAATGCAGCAATAGGAGGGAACCTTTTGAGTCTCTGAATGTTCACTGGATGGCTATAATTGTACAATATTCTATTTAATATATGTTTTTATTTTCAAATCAAATATTGTGTTTTTTTTCTTCTTTTGCATCAATTTAGTAATAACTCCAGATGTCACTGAATTGTTTGTATGTAAGCACTGATGGGTAAAGGTAAAGAAAATGGGAAGTTAATGGGGAAAAAAAGTATTTTTACCTTCAATTGTCCAGAATGCTTAGAATGATTCTACAGTTTACATCAGATTGCCGTTTGTATCTACAAGATCTATTTTTTGTTTAAATCTGTTTATTTTTGAGGAAAGATTTTGATTTCTCTTTGGGACTGGGGTTTCTGGGATGAAGGCCCATATTGCCCCTGGTCGTCTGGCCTTACAGGAGGGACAGGACTGGAGGATCGCGGGCAATGTGCTCAGTTTTATCTTACTTTACTTTTCTTTTCCTTTGCTTTTTATTTATTGATAGATTTATTGTGCTGTCATTTGGTATGGGATTAGAAACTAAACAAGGTTGACTCAAAGAAGAGGAGACTGAATGAAAAACTAAAGTACATAAAATAATTGTAGTGTAAATCTATCAATGTCTTATTATATTGATGAACATCATGAAATATATGTATATTGGAAAAACAGTATCTATGACAACTTGTACTTTTGTGTGTGCTTCACGTGCTTTGTGGGTGTGCAACAATGGGCAGATGCAATTTTGACCGCAATTCTGGGACCTTATCTGACCTGTATGAATAAGCATAAATTTATTATCAATACAAAGATACACCTCTGGCTTTAATTTATCCTAATTACAAGTAAGTTTGTCTCAAAAATACATGGAGGCCTGGAGTCATTAAAGGGCACATATCTGCATGTGTCCAGAGTTTCTACAGTCGCTGACCTCCACATCCTGCCTCACGCTAACACACACAGATTGACACACACAGGCCACCATAATGCTACACATGCGTCCGCACAAATGTCATGTGCACTTAGTTCCATTTATCTGCTGTCAAAACTATAATCCCCTCTATCAAGAGTAGCCTATGAAGAGCCATATGTGTTGGAAGTCACGAAAACAATGAAACTAAAAGTCTCATTATAATTGAAATCTGTAAAGCATTCACGTTATATTCAATTTAATGGTGTACATTGCATGCAGGATTTGCACATCACTGTATACAGTGCAGATCTCACAGAGAAAACATTATTAAACCTCTGTTGGGGCTCATGTAGTACATTAAGGTTATAAATACTCCAGGATAAATAGTTATCATCCTAACATCCATTCATGCAGCATAATGGAGCAGTGCCCTGGTTAATTACATTGCTTGTCTTTCACTAGTAATGGTAGTCGTGGTAGAGTCGTGCAGTTGCAGCGTTAGAAAAAAAAAAAAGCTGTACGTCACTGGAGCCGGTCGCTTCCGCTTCCGGCGACTTTTATTTTGAAGTACACCGATCGGCTCCAGATTGCCTCCTAAGCATGCATGGATAAAACCTCCATGATCTAAAGTCTGATGAAGTTAACTATCATACTTCTTGCTCTTATTTCGCTTTATCTTATCGATATGTTTCATATACACCGCATAAACTCCCGGCATACCTCCCTAGCTCTCAGCAAAGCTAGTAAACACGGTAAGGAAGGCTTCATTCAGTGCACTATTAGCAGTTTGTCGTGTTTGGTGAAGGATATGGGTGTATGAAGACAGCTGACAACATTGCAGCGCTGGCATTTCTCTCTTTTTCTTTCTTTAGTTGCTTGGTCAGTGCAAAATACTCTTTCCCTGAGCCTGACTGACTACACTAGCTTCAAATGAAATCACCTGGCGGTCTACAGCACACCGGTGGTGTGTCGAGTAGTGTCTCCCCCACCCAGTACACTTGAACCAAACCTTATCCCAAACGCTAACGGGAACACACAAATGACTATCAGATAATGCTACATGATACTACACGGTAACAGTTACTGGATACGGTGTAGTTTAATGAAGCCTACTCTCCAATAGTATCAATCCGCCGCCCAAACTGTAGTTTCAAGTTTTCACCACCAGGTGTCACCATGTACACACTGTGGACCCACTCAAACAAAACTGTGTGCCAGTGTTCAGAGGGAAAGATGGCAGCTAATTCATCATAAATGTATCACATAACGTCTAGTCTACATTACATAACTGCATATAAATACATAATTGATTTGTGGATAAAAAAGATTGTGTTAATTTCTCTATATGCAAAGTATAGTAAATAAGAACCCATCATTGTTAGCACTGTACGTCTGTGAAGTGAACAGAAAGTGCTGCACAGTGTGGAAAGCCTGAATGTTTACCTTTTTTTTTTTTTTAGTTGAGATGGTAGTTGGGTTACTATTAGATCTGTTAGAGGTTAGTATTATACCACAGAAATAGAATTAAAAATACCAACATTTTCTATTTGTCAGGAGACTTATCATCATTTGCCAGTAAGTGCAAGGATGATGACATTTTAGAATAATTAAGGATTTATTATATTTTCTATGTATTACTACACAGACTATATGGAGTAGGTCTACACAGTAAATATAGGGGGAAAAGTCTTATCAAAGCAAGTAAATTTTATTTGTATAGCCCAATATCACAAATTTGCCTCAGGGGGCTTTACTGTCTGTACAGGATACGACACCCTCTGTCCTTTACAGTACGACCCTCACCCCCCCCAAAAAAAACCTTTTAACAGGGAAAAAAAAATGAAAGAAAACCTCAAGAACAGAAGAGGGAACCCCCTTCCAGCATGGACAGACGTGCAATAGATGTCGTGTTTCCACATTTTAATGTTGCTTCTTTATGCATTTGCCAGTAGCAACAGTACAACACTGCAACAACAATTCCTTTTCTTTGACCACAATTTTTTGGTCAATTAGTCATCCTTATAGTTAGCAAAGCCATGTGTGGCAAAGAGTGGTGGGGACAGTAAGTTGGAAGTACACTAGCTGACAACGCCACCTGGGGACTTGCACCCCAGGAAATACTAAACTAAACCTTGAATACTTCTCTGGTAAATGGATAAGGCTCACAGATTACGTTACTGATGAGGCAGAGACGTGTTTGCAAAAAAAGTCAAATATTTTATTAGAATTAATCAAAGTAAAATCACTAAACAAGATGGGACTGGAGCTGAGGGGAAAGAAATGATTAAACAGATTAAAAATTACACAAACTAATATGAGGTGATTAAAATTGTTCTTTAACAATATCTAAAAAGGCCTAAAACGAAATTTAAAGTCTAATGTGACCTTAAAATAGTACAGCTGCCAGTCCAAAACTAAGCTGAGGCAGACTACACTGAGGAGGGTGCAGGGGTGCTACTACTTACTCACCTTGGGTGCAACACAGCAAACCTCACAGCAAAACTATGGTGCAGTCTATTTGTGTTCCAGTGCTCTTAACTCACATGCAATAGGTGGAGGTACCTCACCATGGGTGCTTAGCCTCCCAACAAAGTGACTCTCAGCTTCTGAAAGGAAACAACTAATACAAAAAGAATTAAAACAACTTAACAGAATAAACACAAACAACCCAGTTGGTTAAAAGGCAAAACAACTCAAACCAAACTAACAAACAAGGGCAAAGAGCAAAACAATTACTCAAACAAATCAAAACAAAAGTATTTTAAAGGGACAATAAGTCCCTGGCCTGATTAGTGGGTTGGTGGAGGAGGAGTCAGATAAAGGGGCTGCGTTCAAGAACTGCAGACACTATTAAGGGAACCAAAATAATGCACCTTACTACACATGCATGACTCTGATGAGGATGTCTGAAATTTCCACTGTGCTTTTCATTTTTGAAAATACGCAGCATATTTGTGTCTACTGTGAAAGGGATTTACTTTCCTTGCTATGCTATTGTCATTACAGTCTTTGCACTTACTGGCAAATGATGATGTGTCTCCTGAGCAGTTGCCATGAAAAGTGAGGGAAGGCTCAGAGCTTTAAGTGTGACTCTGTACGCTTCATTTGAGCTGTTGTTAGACAAACACGTGCATCTATAACTTGTTTTAGGGTCCCTATTATGAGATTTCACTTCAATGCAACATCCTGTTAATGCCAAATGAGATGCTGTGAGCAGTGGTGGAAGAAGTACTAGTAAGATTTTTTTTTTACTGAAGTAAAAGCAGAAATACCATAGCCTAAAAATATTACATTTCAAGTAAAAGTCGTCTTGAATTCAAAATGTTTTGTGAGGTCAAATTTAAAAAAAAAAAGGTCTCACTACAATCAAATGGCTACTATGGGGACTAACACCATCACACATGAATACAATTGGTCTCCTTGGATCCACAAGAGTCTCAGCTTTACAGTCATGCCCAATTTATGTAATTCCAAGACTGTTTATGGACCCCAGTATGCAGAAATATTCAACGACATCATTTTTAGAATAGGCGAAAATAACACATTTATACTGCATGAAAAAAACTGCATGGTTTTTGCCCCAAACTGCATGAGATCATCATAAAGTGGGCATGTCTGTAACGGGGAGACTCGTGGGTACTCATATAACTCATTTTCATTCACATATCTTGAGGTCAGAGGTCAAGGGACCCCTTTGAAAATGGCCATGCCAGTTTTTCCTGGCTAAAATTTAGCCCAAATTTGTTATTTAGCTTCCTTCCCGACAGGTTTTCCTAAAACTGATCCTACTAGAGCCTCTGAAAGACAGTAAATTGGTCTCAGGGGGATGTGAGAGAAGCACATGAGCTCTTTGAGACAACTCAGATGCTGTTAGAAACTGATGACAAATGTTGATGTTTCATACTCCATCTTGATGTCTCAGATTATCACCAGGGACATAATTTCTAGTCAAATCTTTATCTCTGCGCATGTGTTTCTATTTATCGCTGAGGTCACATGAAATTTGGCCATAATTGAAAGACTGATCTTTTTTTAAACTGCGGAGAGAGAGTAAATTTGAGAGGAGGACAATTACAGAGAGCAGATTGTTATGAAATTATCAGTTTTGGTCTGTCACCTTTCCAAATGGATTCACACAACTGCACACATATTTCATTCTGTTTTCCAAACTTCTCCAGCGCAGTGTCACATTGAATAGTGTTTTTATGAATCTAAGGGATTCATCTTGGACATAATAGGAGAGTAATTTGCAGAGGGAGTTTGTGGAGTAGGCTAATAACACAGTCATCTGTTGGCTCAGGGTGGCCTGATCGTGACCTAACACCATGATGCATGCAAAAACAACTTTTTGCTCTCTGTCATGTCGTTTTAAGTTTGTTTTCCATTTTTCCGATTTTTTTTCCAGCCCCTCCTCTCCTTACCAATCGGTCTGCCCCCTCACACAACAGTCATCTACTCCCCCGCTGCTCTTCCCTGTGACTCTCCAAAAGGAATGCACGTCCACCTCGAAGTCTTCGTCTGGAGTTATTGCAGAAACCTACACCCTTGGCTTGGATTCTTGTGTGAGTGTAAAGGTCACTGTTCCTCCCACACATAATGGCAGCGGCTGCACAGTTGTGCAGACTCAGACGCTGTCCGCCCCCCAGCAGACTCTGCTGCACGTCACCGCATTCCTGCTTCTGCTGCCTCTTATCAGGACTGTGGGTTAACACAAACACAGCGCAGCAGGACCAGGGAGTTCTCCAGCTCACTATGAGCAGTTCAATGTAAAAAGACCCTGCTTAAGTCATATGCCACATGCACCTGGAGACACAATGTCTCTGCTCAAACTCTACTCTGCGCTTTTATGAGCTGTCCATCCTGCTTGCTCCAGACTTTGATCAAGGTGTTGCAGCTCTGTAAATGTGGCTGATTTTATAGCAGTATTGGAACCAGCATCCCCTCCACAGGCCTCAGTAATGTAGGCCAGAGGGTTTGCTCTTCAGTGAGTTTTAACAGTGAAAGAATACTCCCCCCTCTGGAGTGTTATTCTTGCCTTGGTGGATTGCGGGGGCAAATAGACGCTCTCTGGTTCAGATGTGTTGGAGCCAAAGGAGCCCCTGGGGCTTAGGGAAATATGGTAAGAGGAAGGAGATTATTAGTTTCACGATACTTCTTTGTCCAGATCCTATTTAAGCTCCTTTTGGATCTTTTCTTGTTAAAACTGGATGCTATCTATCCATCAAGAAAAGATTCAGTTTAGTAAATTAAAGGTCTGGCATGGTGTGGAATGCAAAGATTTATGGCTTTACTTGTTGAGTGCTGCAGCCCACAGAGCCTCAGGCCACCCACCTGTGCACTCTGCATAATGATCAGCCACACACTCAGGATGGATGATTTAACGCCCATCCAAACCACATGTCAAGCTTCTTTAACTTAAGTTTCAAACGTTTAAGGAACCAGAAACATCTGCTGTAAAAAGTTACACTCTACTACTTTCTAAATGCCCACAACTTCTGACATACTCCCCTCTGCACCTCTTTCCTAGAAAACCCTCTGCTATATTGAAACCAGGGTTATTATGGTGAAACATCTGGCTGTAATTAGAGCCTTCGCCTCCCTCCCTCCCCGCTCACGTCACCCCCCCCCATGACTCTTTGTCACCGCTGTTGTCCATTCAGCATCTCTGTCCGTCTCCTCCACCGTTCTCGAACTTTCCCCCCCCCCTCCGATTCCTCCCAACTCATTCACTCTCTCCGCCCACCCAACCCGAGCGAGCTGCCTGTCTCTCATCTCTTGCTTCCTGTTACCATCTCCCTTTTCTGCAACAGTCTGCTTTGCTTTGTGTGCACGCTGCATCATGATGCATGTGGACCGCATCTGGGGTCTCTCCTTGTTCCTGTCCCTGAGTTTGGGATGGACGAAGGCTCAGCAGACCAACAACACCAGGTGAGGAGAATGTTTGAGAAATGTGTGATGGACTTCTTGAAGTGAATCTTCTTTTAAGTGACTTTTGTGATATTTTAGGTGAGGCTGCTTTTCTTAGTTTGAACAAAAACAACTAATTGAGTTCACAAGAGCCTGCAACTTTAGGACTAAAAATTCTTTCCTGTCTCTGTCAGCGAATTCTTTCCAGTCCACTGTTTGATTAGGCTCCGAGTTGTCCTGTTGGTTTTTGGCTCATGATGTGAGGCATGCTGAGTCTGCAGTGGCTGAGCCGCCACCAGATGTTAATGCTCTTGGTTCTGCCTGTGGGGTCGAATCAGAACAATTTGGCTCCGGCTCTGGACATCTTGGCTCTAATCAGCAAGCGTCTGACTTTGCTGGGGTTCTGCCCTCTGAGCTCTTAGTTAGTGGGAAACTGTTTTTCCATCGCATCTAAGTATATGTTTACTTCCTCAGAATGGGGGGTGGCTGACACATGTTTTTCTGACTTTCTTACTTCTTGGGAAATGTCATGAATAATGTAAACAACATAATTTTCACGGCTGAGCCAAAAAAAACAACTATAAATGCTCGTAAAATGCCCCAAAATGACAACTTCATAACAACAGGCCTTTCTTATTGACTCACGAGTATACAAATGGATCTTATGTATCCTTGCTGGCAACAGTCTGAAATAGGAAAATTTCCCGTCTGTGAAATTAATTTTGACAGTCAGAGCTCTGTGAGCGTTTGGAAAGCAACATCATTTAGTGCATAAAGTAACACAATAATCGTGTTGGAATAGTCTGTCAGCTGTAAAATGTGCTTGTCAGCTATATCTGGAAAAACTGAGCCACAGATCTTTTTCATTCATGCTTCTTCATTTTCATGACTCTAAAGCAGTAGTTCTCTATCATTTCAAAACATGGCACCCATCCAGAGTGATTTTATTTCATGTTACCCACATTACTACAGTACAATCATCAGTTATGAGCTGCTGCACAGCTTCATTTAACACTGTGGCCTATGGGGATTCTGATGTTTACTGGAGGGTATTAAAGTATATGTAGCGCCATTTTTAATGTGGTGAAACATTACAAAATGTAAACAATAGCTGGAACCCTTTGCCCATCCATAATAGAAACACTTAAAGTATTGGAATGGAGTAAATTATACCATGAGAAGTCAGGTTTAGTGTTAGTATTCAGAAACCACCACAGCTAACAATGTTTTCGGTGCATTTCAACATAAAGTTATGAATGCGGATGGTCATGGATTGAGCTTTGTTATGTTTGTTTTAGAGTTGGCAACACTAGCTCATTGTTGATACCTGAATATCAGGCAACAAAATCATAATCAACAATGTGTTATTTTTCTATAATTTGTGACAATTTGGGAAAGCCTGACCTCAACCCCCAAACTGCAACCAGAATCTTTACTCTTTAAACTCAACTATAATCCCCAAAATGAATTCTAAACCATAACTATTATATCAGCTGAAACACTTTTCATTACTGTGTAATCACTTCATACGTGTGGGACCCCAAAGTGTTCAATATTAAATAAATTTAAAAAAGTCATGAAATAAAAAATTGCATGAATAAATTGTGTAGGCTAAAATAAATGAACCAACAATTTGTGAAATAATTAAAGAAATTATTAAAACTGTCAGGCATTGTTATAAAATTAATAATACATTGCATTTTTATTTCATTACAGATATTTTTATTTCAAATGCTCTTTTTCAGAGTCTGTTTTAATATCATAATGGCATTTTTTCCAAATAACACTTTTCCAATGATAATTTTTATGTAAAGTTTCATTTCATGTCACTTTTCATGACAGCAGTGTTGTCACCACACCCTCACCTTTCAGTCAATCATGTGTTCCCAACAACTGCATACCAAATTTAGCCAGTTAGCTCCTGTTAGTTAGAGCAACAACAATGCTAAAGTATTCTGATTTAATCAACGAGAGGCTGCTGCTGTAAATAAATCAGGGGATCTATTAGCAGAAATGCAATATAATATTCATAACTATGTTTTCATTCGTGTATAATCACCTGAAACTAAGAATCAATGTGTTTTCATTCATATCTACATAGGGAGCGGGTCCTCCTCACGGGGTCTGCCATGTTGCTCCGCCATGTTTCTGGAGTAGCCCAGAACGGACAAACCAAACACTGGCTCTAGAGAGAGACTTTTGCGTTTTTACGTTACCTGAAGGCCATCGTAGTTCTCCGACAAGCTTGTGAAACTGCTGTAACGTGAGGCACAGAGTGAAACCGTGGTACGGTCTGACTTCCATTGCTCCTAAAGTAGTGTTATTATGGTATGGATGACCTCTGAGTGAGGCCAACGACGTTACCACGGTTTTGCACTCGGCAGCTCACGTTACCGCAGTCTTGGAAAGGGAGGAGTGAGCGGAGGGGTACTCAGTTGGTTGCAATCTGCAACCACACCACTAGATGCCGCCAAATCCTACACACTAACTGGACCTTTATTGTTAGCTTAACAAGGCTTCTCATGTTACCTACCTAGCTGGCTTATGAGCTCAGATTATTACTCTATCAAAATGAGGAGCCAGTGTGTTAGTCAATGTTAGCTAGCTCCTGTTGGCCAGAGAGAAAGACTCTGTTTTTTTTTTTTTTGTTTTTGCTCTTTACAGAGTTATGTGTCTCCAAATCTAAATGTTGTGGAGATAACACTGAATTAACCAGCTAATGTTAGCTGTAATAAACCAATCTGAAACCCGGCCTCGCTAGTTAGCCAGCTATTTAATGAACACAAATAAATTATTATTTCAAAATGATTCTTTAATGTATGTATTTTACACAAGTTATTCATTGACTATTTATTTTATAGTCACTCATTTATTTATTTAATATATATACACTTTGGCACTCTATGCCCTCCATACATAACAGTCACTTGACTTTGCAAATGAAGTGAGGCCTCACATCTATTTTAAAGCTGTAATATTTCATGATTGAGATGGTTGAGTAAACAAGGGGTCTGTGTAAATAAATCATCTTCATCTAAACATGTTCTTATACAGAGCTTAAGTGTTGACACACATAACTTGGTGGTGTGTTGACTGCTGTGTTTTTGTTTTTACTTACTTGAACTTAGGCCATCTAATTACAGACTTTCATTAGGGAACTCAAGTGCAACAATAACTGTTGTACATGTACATCCTGTCAAAGCTAAGAATTTGTGGTCTGACGGTCAGACAATGAAAATTCTTGTTTACTTACAGTACACTCAGCTTTTCCAGTAAGTTCTACAATACCTCAGTGGCCTAGTGTAGTCAGAGTGACTACAGACTGCTAAAGGAAGTCAGTCAAAATACGTATATCTGTGGGAGTTGAGAGGGCTTGTATATTAATGCAATACTGTTTTCTCCTAGACCTACAATGCCATTAGTACTGTCTGTGATATTTTCTCCTTCTTCACAGGCCTGTGTTCTACTGTGGAGGAGACATTGTCTCAGACTCAGGCTTTGTTGGCAGCGAGGGGTTCCCAAGCTTCTACAAACCCAACAGCAAGTGTACCTGGCGTATCACTGTGAGTCACTCATCCTGCAGCATGTCTAAACACTGACTCTTTCCTCACACATTTTCTCAGTGTCTGACTCATATGCGATCTCTCTGGTTTCCAGGTCCCAGAGGGAACTGTGGTCATGCTAACTTTCCGGATTTTTGACCTGGAGGCTGACTCACAATGCCGCTACGACTATCTGGATATTTACAACGGCAATTCCAACTTGGTGCAAAAACTAGGCCGCTTTTGTGGAACTTTCCGGCCCGGCGCTCTTATTTCCACTACAAACACCATGATGTTAGAGATGGTGGCTGATGGAGAGACGCAGGGCAGAGGATTTGTGGCCTACTTCAGTGGAGCCAAACCGTACTTAGATGGTATGTGGTCACAATATTTCTTTTTTTTTGTTTTATATCACGCATACAAATTTCTCCAGCCAACATGGACTTACCAACACACCACAAATGATATGAACTAGGCCCAGAATGAATCACATACACTTTCAAGTGATACTACAAAAAGTCCAGAAATAAAAAAAATCAACTTGTGTAATTATTCAGAATAATTTGTAATTTAGATTTCCAGACCTAAAGTAATTGGAGTTTAAAGAAAAATCCCTTTTACTTTTTGGACCGTATGACCACTTACCATCTGGAAAAAGACTGCAGAGGATCTGCACAAAAATCCAGCTTTAATATCAACTTATTAAGCATTTTTGAATGGCTAACCAACATTTATAGCACCATTATTATCAAATAGCAGAGATGAATACTAGCCAAAGGGATTCTTCACAAATATGGCAACCCAAAATCTGATCTTAGTAATGACTTATCTATAAATGATAAGTAAGTTAACCATAATGATAATAATGCTAGCGCCTGTTTATTTAAAAGTAGATTGAATCCATAGCTACCTAACAGCTTATCTTAGTTTACCCTGCAGATCAATTTAGCAGCACTTCCCTCCCTCGATCTTCTCATGTTACCGAGCTCATAAAGTTGTTGCTAACAGATGTGCCAAGCAACCATTTCCAGCAGTTTACACTAAAAGGAGATTTGCATCAAACATCAGTGTGTGAAGTGTGTGAAAGAGTGAACACAACTTGCTAGCACAGTAAAACAAGACTCTAGTGAAGTCTTGTTCAGTTGTCTTTTATTATGAAACACAGTAATCATTTCTCAGTGTTGAATATAGCTTTTTTTACTCTACCTTTTCTTATGCCAAGAGCATATTAAAGATCTATCAACTATAGAAATATTACAGATTTATTTGAGTGATATTTGCTTAAAAGTGGCACAAAAAGTTAATTAGTGATAACCCTAATAATCTCAGATACATGAGTTTGGACGTTGTTAAGTTATTTATAAATGGGGGGGGCACCCTGGAGACCTAGAGGTTAAGGTGCCAACCATGGACCGCAACGTTCCTCCTCTATCTCCCCACTTTTACTGTTATCTCTGTACCAGTGGTTGCGTTAGACTTTCTCGTTGCCCGTCATTTTGACGGACAGGGTTGTAAAAATTCCGCCATAATCTATTATTACCCGTCATTTTAATTAAATTTTTTTAATGACAATAATACATAGGCCTATTTAAAGGTAATGTCTGTGATTCTAATCCAATGCACTTTTTGTCAAATTCATCAATCTCTTCACAGTCCGCTTTCTTATCTGTCCGTTCTGTGTGTGTGCGCTGCAAAAAATCCAGTTTTCATACACAGCCCTATCTTTTTTTTCAATAAATTTAGAGTATTGGTCTTAGTGCCACACACGGCGGCGACGCTCGCTGTGTGCGTTGCTGTGTGTGTCGCTGTGTGTGTTTGTTTGTGTTTTTTTTATTAATTAATATACAGAACAAGCTTATAGATTATGCATTTATAAGGGCATGGAGAGAAAAGATGAACAGACACGACACAGAGCGTGCGGTCTCTTTTCATAAACACACAAAAAGCAGATGAATGATTTTTTTCCGTATTCTTTGCCTCGGACAGACGACTTCTCCTAGCTGTTTTTTTCATTTAGTTCTGAAGGCTAAACCTGCACTCTGTTGACACAATTGAGACTGGAATTACCAGACTCTCTGAACGTGGGATTTCACAATCCTGCAAGCACTCGCTTCACCGGGAGGAAATCCCGCAGCATGCTCTCCTTCTGCACCGCTGCATGGGCACTGCTCTGTGACCCGAATGGTCACAGATGTGCTCCAAGGCCTCCTCCAGTCCGTCAAAATGACGGACGGCCTTCATAATTTCGATCATTGTTAAAAAAATTCAGTCAGTGACGGAAAATATTGGGTTAACGCGACCTCTGCTCTGTACTGTCTGCTATAATAAAAGCATAAAATGCCCAAAAATGATAAAGAAGGAAAACTTTCATGCTACGTCCCTGAGCTTGCACAATGTATTTCCCTGATGGATAGTTTTGATTCTGCCAACATTAACAGCTAGATTAAGGATACCAGCTCTTAATTGTGCAACTAAGATCTTTAACTTCAAGATAAGCATGATTGATGACCAATTCCAACCTTAAAAGTCAAAATGCTATCACTGCTGTTATCTTCATTCATTATTCTCATGGCGTGTGTATGACTTGTTTCAGACGAGCAGTTCTGTGGGGGGAAGATAACAAAGGCCCAGGGAGAGATCAAGACGCCCAACTGGCCTGACAAGAAATACCCTGCAGGAACCAGCTGCTCCTGGCTCATCACTGTGGAGCCTGATATGGTCGGGGGCACACTCACTCCCAGCATGGAAACATTTTATTATCCAAAGTCTCTACACACCCAACATGGAAAACAACTGTTTTAAGTGATCATTTAAAGTTTCTGTTTCTGTTTGGGTACCAGGTAATCCACGTGAAGTTCGATAAGTTCGTCTTGGAAGCGGACAGCTATTGTCGGTTTGACTACGTGGCATTCTTTAACGGTGGAGAGAAAGATGATTCGCGGCTGATTGGAAAATACTGTGGCGATCAGGCCCCACAGTAAGTGGCAGATATCTCTAAAGGTGTTTGTTGGCCTTTAAAGTTATTTTTAAATCTTAACTTTCCACCTCATCTTCTACATGTCTCCTGTCCAGGCCCATTATTACCAACGGCAACGTACTACTGGTCCAATTCGTGTCTGACCTCAGCGTGACCTCTGATGGATTCCTCGCCCACTACACCAGCGTCCCACGAGGTACTCCGATAACAACATTCGACTCAGGAGCCGGTACGAGGTCTATCCCCTCAAAACCTGCAGTCAAACCTGCTGCACCTGAACGTCCTGTCGTCACCGTCCGGCCACCCGTCCCCACCGCTAAATATGTGCCACCTGAGCCCACCGTGAGACCAAAACCAGTCAAACCCACAAGAGGCCGCGGACAGGGCACCACGGGCCAGGACAGGAGGGTTCCCGTCACAAGGCCGAAGGGAAAGAGGCCTGGTGGGTGAAGTTATGTGCACGCCAGCTTGTGTTTCAATGTATATCTAATGTACATTTTTAATGCCTTCTCTATGTTTTTAGTCCCTCAGAATCCTCTGTGTGCCAAAGCCTGTAAAAGACAGGGAACCATTAAGACCAGTTTCTGTGCCAGTGAATTTGGTGAGTTTCCTACCGTTCACATTATGCAACAAGCAACCAATCGGATGTTGTGTTCTGACTGAGCCCTTCCTTTTTGCAGTGATAACCGGGAAGGTGTCCTCTCTGGCCCCCGGGCCCAGAGGAACTCTTCTCGTTAGCGTCTCCCTCATTAAGGCCTACAAGGCAGGACGACTAACAATCACGCAAGCTACAGAGACCACGTCAGTCAAGCTGGTGTCACAGTGCAAGAAGTGCCCGTTGCTCCGCAAAGGTATCTTGGATTTACACACACACACACACACACACACACACACACACACACACACACACACACACACACCAAAGATTATTACTAGGGCTGTCAACAGATCAAAAAATTTGTTCGCGATTAATCGCAAATCAATCGCACATTTTTTATGTGTTCAAAATATACCTTACAGGGAGATTTGTCAAGTATTTAATTCTCTTATCAACATGGGAGTGGACAAATATGCTGCTTTATGCAAATGTGTGTATATATTTATTATTAGAAATCAGTTAATAACACAAAACAATGACAAATATTGTCCAGAAACCCTCACAGGTACTGCATTTAGCATAAAAAATATGCTCAAATCATAACATGGCAAACTGCAGCCCAACAGGCAACAACAGCTGTCAGTGTGTCAGTGTGCTGACTTGACTATGACTTGCCCAAAACTGCATGTGATTATCATAAAATGGGCATGTCTGTAAAGGGGAGACTCGTGGATACCCATAGAACCCATTTTCATTCACATATCTTGAGGTCCGGGTTTCAAGGGACCCCTTTGAAAATGACCATGACCGTTTTTCCTCGCTAAAATTTATTGTAAGTTTGGAGTGTTATTTAACATCCTTGGCGACATGCTAGTATGACATGATTGGTACCTATGGATTCCTTAGGTTCTCTAGTTTCATATTTCATTCACTCTACCTTTAGCCCGCTAAAACCTAAAAATCGCAAGTTGCGTTACTGCGTTAAAGAAGTTAGTGGCTTTGAAACAAATTTGCGTTAACTCGTTATTATCACGTTAACTTTGACAGCCCTAATTATTAGCATTTCCATTTACTCAAAAATATAATACTGATCAATCTTCTTGGTCTTTTTTAACTTTCCGATAGGTGCCGACTACATTATCATGGGTCAAGTGGCTGAAGACGGACGTGGTACCCTGCAACCCGGTGCATTCACAGCTCCATACAAAACCCCACATCACAACCTATTAATGAATATCAGCAGACAACCCTGTTAACCTCACACGTCTGTACATTCAGATGACATATCAGACACACAAATCCAGACATTGCAATGTGAAATATGGACCTATAAAAGCACAATATTACAGAAACATAACAGTTTTATCCACCATTTTAAAGGAATACAAATATTTTTATTCAACCACCTGCCAAACCTAATGTTTGTAATTTATATATGAATAAAGGTTTTATATCTCTTTCAGATTGTTGTACAGCATACTTGTTTATACCTCTGCAGCTTTAGCCCTCTCTCCGACCGTGTCTCTGATTCCACCTAGTGGTTTTAACGGGTAATAGCACTCAAGCTAAACTATTGCTAATCCTATACCAACTTTTTTCCACAGCAGGTCTTGTTTTAAAATCCCGGGACATGAGTTGACCATTAGTCATGTAGTCTACCATCAGATATCAAGTCTTACATGGAGGTTAATGATCCAAGAATGCTTGAGTTTTTTTTATCTAATTGAGTCAGAGGTAAAATGTGAACAGTGAAATGTCTAAAATCTCCTATTCTGACATTGTGTTATTTGATCTCAATCACAAAAAAACGCTCATGCTTCCAAAGCTGCTCTTTGTTTGATATCTATTGTGACCTGGTGACCTGTCCACGATGGTCTGGGATCAGCTCTGAGCCATTTTGAAAGATATAAGCAGATGAAGAAAATTAATAAAAAAAATGAATTGATGTTGCTATGGTCCACACTGACAAAAAATTCAAACCTGAATAACAAAGTGAACAAATTACAAATACAACATTATGCTTAATGCTATTGCATTTACACTTCTAATTATGAATACTACTCCAACTGTAAATTATTATATCAAATTATATTAATCTATTAGAATTGACTTTAAAAATCAAGGACACACTTAATTAAATAAACAGAAATGTCACAACTGTATCATCAAATTGTAATGTGTATCCACATTTATATGCATTATTACAAAATACGTCTAATATCACCTATACTACACTAAACACGTATCTGCTTAACAAACACAAAGGGCCACACTCCAGTACACATAACATTAATGGCTGAAAATAAATAGAACTTGTTATTGAACGTCATTTCAGAAATACTTACAAAATATAATCATCATTAGACTGAAGATATTTTCCATGAAGTAAATTCAAAATCAAGACATTTATATTTGCCTTAAGTTCATTTAGAACCTAAATTTACCCCAGAGTCTATGTATTTTAATGGCAAACAAATGCAATTCCTAACAGTCACCAGTAGAGGTAGGTGAAGGTTGTTTTGAGTCATTCTTTGGACATCAGTTTATATGGTCTGACTTGAAATGTATTATTACTTTTGAACAAATTATTATTTGAGAAGAACACATTTTTAGAAAACTTAATGAATAACTGAACACACAACTACATTTTAATTAATCTATGATGTGTAAACAACATCAGAATGAAACTGCCAATATATACAGTGTGCTTGCTGCTTCTAAGTAGAACTCAAAAGGCCAGTGTGATTATAGAGATGATAACCTATGAACCAGATAGCACATGTACCTATCTGCCTGCGCCATGTAGACTGACAGTAGCTTGTATTAGAGGCAAAATGTGTTTGGCAGCTAAAAAACAAAGACATACTATGCTATGATTTTTTATGATATACTATACTATGAATGTTTATGACATTTATGAGTCATAAATGTCATAAAAAGTTATAGTATAGTATATCAAAAATTATGACATTTAATGACATTTTTATGAATTTCTATACTTTGACTTTTTTTATGAAATACTATACTATGTCTTTTTATTACTTTTTTATGACAATATTTTATGGCTTTTTATGACATACTATACTATGACTTTTTTGATGTCCTTTATATGACATATTATAGTATGACTTTCAGGACTTTTTATGACATACTATACTATGACTTATTTTGACATTTTGAATGACATTATATTAAGACTTTTTTACGTAGTTTTTATGTCATACTATACTATAACATTTTTAATTACATTTGATGGCAAACTATATTATAACTTTTCTTTGACATAGTACTATGACTTATTTTGACATTTTTTTAAGACATACTATACCACTATTAATATATTTTTGTGCTTTAGTGCTTTAGTTTTTTTTCCCACAGTTGTCTGTACCACTTGAGGAAGATTTCCTGGATTCTGTTTCATGTACTTTTACCTCCTTAAAGAGCACCTTTTGTGTGAGCCATCGAAACCAAGCAGCCAACCAAACTCTTTTTTTTTTTTTTTTACATGTTTTTAATGACATACTATACTATAACTCTTTAGGGCATTTTTTATGACCTAGTACTATGACTTATTTTGACATTTTTTACGACATACTATACTATGACTTTTAAATTCCATTTTATGACATACTATACTTTTTAACGAATTTTTATGATGGCATACTATACTATGACTTTTATGACTTTTTGAATGACTTCTTAATTCCATTTTTATGACATATTATAATAATGAAAGTTTGCATGAGACACAAATCTTTTACCTGTTTACCCTATTCAGTGTAATTTATACATCTTTAAACTTCACCTCCTTCACTTAAATGAAGTTAACAGTCCATCCTGTTTCATTTTGCAGTTGTCTTTGTAAAACACAAATCTCGACAGGTCAAGTGACACTTTATTGTAAAAAGGTATAAAATACATTCAATACATTGAAATCGCATACAAAAGTTACAAATATTGACTTCCAAACAATTGCTATAAATGATTAAATATGATGGCTTTTTTACAATAGAAATAGAAATACAGTGGCAATTGGCTTAAAACAACCCAACAGGGATACATATTACAACCATATACAATCCTCCTCCTCCTCCTCCTCCTCTCCTCTCCTCTCCTCTCCTCTCCTAGACCCATACACTACCCTTCCCCTCCCTCTCTGAAGCTCCCTGCTGGCCGCAGCAACCTCCTGCGTCAGCCTTCCGGCGTGTGGCGGGCAGGTTCTTGTAGACGGCGCGGCTGTAGGGAATGAAACACATTCCCAGCTGGAGGTGTCGGGCCAGGCGACAGTAGGCGGCGAGTGCCAGGACCAGCAGAGGGGTGAGCAGCAGGAAGCCCACCACCAGCAGAGCCACGCAGCCGCGGTCACCCAGCATCTGTGAGCAATACAGAGATGTTCCATGGGGCTGCACCTGGAGAGCAAGAGGAGGAGGAGATGGCTGAGTGATGGCATGTATGCAAAAATTAGGGAGTATAGAGGACACACACACACACACATGCACAAAACTACATCTAGTTGGTTGGCACATGGGAGAAGTTTGCCTTCAGAGCTCTCTTTTCTGGCAGAAAGGGTTTATTTTAACCCAAACCATGATCTTTTCTTAGACCTAACCAAGTAGGTTTGTTGCCTAAAGCCAAGTAGATTTCTGGCAGAACTTCTCCCACGTGCGAGTAATTCATTATACTCAAAACGTCAGTATGCACCACATAGTCAGTTTTTTTTGAGTGTGCTGTTGGAGTACACTACAGTACTGTCCCACAATGCATTGCACCAAGGGAACAAGAGCAGGTCGCAAAGAAAATTTAATTAAGCTCCAGGAAGATCCAGTAAGGTCTTGGAAAACAGTTTCAAATGTCTGGAAAAACATTTTTCTTTCTCTTTGTGCAGTTTGATTGAAAGTCACAATTTGATTGACAGTCTACATCATATCTTGTTAGTGCAAAAGATTTCTTGTATATTAACTTTAGAAACCATCCAGCATGACACATTTTATTATGACTGTATTGGAATTTGGACACAGCACCAGTCTGCATCCTCTCACACTTCTGCAGTAAAACAAAGAGATTCCACAGGAGACTGTTACCGTAGAGTGGCAGAGGAAGCCGAATATGATCATGACAAGAGCAGGGGTGAGGATGGTGCCAAATATGATGCTGGCCATTCCGCCGTTGATCAGCGCTATGATCATATTCTGTGCAGTGACCAGCACAGAGCAGGCCCAGCAGTCCAGAGAGCCCCTTAACTCCAGGGGGGTGTCGGCGGCTTCGTTGTCGCCCGGAGAGTACGGAGGCGGCACCACGACCCCTGACCCCGCTCTGGAGGGGGAGCCCAGCTCAGATCGGGCCTGCTCGGACAACACCTTCTCCAGCGTCCCGTTCCGTGACAGACTCATCTTTCCCTGTGGTCAATGCTGCAGGTAAGAAAAACAGTTTTAGCCCAGTAACTTCATGTAATTAAATATATCCCGGATCGCTTTGATTTAACCCTGCTGTTAGGACTGAAAGTCTGCACTGAATTTGTATTTCACAATATTGAGATGTGTATTTATCAGAGTGTGCCAAGTATTTTAAGCGTCTGCACTTTGTTGAAAAAGGATATCCATAAAACATTTTGTTTCTGTTGCACTAAAATCTTCTCTTCCCTACACGCCTTGAATTCTTCAATACTTCCAACAAAACCATGGAACGCTAAAGAATGTTAATCCATGAAGTAATGGGTTCCTTCAATAATGTGGTGAAAGGTGTGGAAAGTCAACACAGATAACTGCACAGCTCTTAGTGAGAGGAAATGGGGCTCCACTGACCCCACCTCCAAACTCCAGGATAACCACGTCCCAGAACAATGAGCCAGGAACAGCTGGAAAACTGAAAAAAATCCCACTAATCTGAGTGTCAGAACAATGTTATGACTTTACTTTTGAAAGAAAAAATTCAACAACTTTTCTTACACATTAATGGTAGATAGAGTGTAAGCATTTATTTCCCTTTCACTTTTATTTTGTAAACTCAGTGATGGGAAAAATGACAGGGGCAGGCTCCACCATTTCCCTCTGTTGTCGAGTGCGTTAGCAGCTACTGTTATAATGTCAAGAACCATGTGAACACATGGGTTTTACAAGCAAACTGTCATTTTGTTGTGTCCGTCAGCATCATTTTAAGTAAATTACAGTTCACTAAATTCCTATTCCCCCTCCATCATCAGCTCACTTGTTTGTGATGCTTCTTGAAGATAAAATCTAAGGATTTATGCACATTGTGTGATTTTAGACTCTCTTTTTCAGTTTTTATAATTCTTGTCTTTTCTTTATATTGTATAAATAGCAATAACAAACAGAAGATTATGTTTCCTGCTCTTTTGAAATACTTTTTTAGGTTCTCCAACTATCCTTTGGCATGAAGAACATTTTTTGAATTGAGTGAGTGGACGTCAGCAAAGTCTGCCTTCCATTCAATCACGGAGCAGCTCAAACACTTGCCTTTTTATGACGTCATCACACAGCCTTCTTATTTCCAGATTGACCAACTTCAGAAATCAAAACTAACTTTCCAGAATAACAGGAATAACAATAGTGAAGAAACATATTTAGGATGTTTCATTACAGTGGTGTTCTGCCAGCATTCAAGTAAACTGAGCCCCTTTTTTAGGGTCAAGATTAGCATTTTTCTGTTACTTCAACATGGTTTTGGTAAAAAATAAGTGATTGGTTGTTGTACTCACTGTGCGGTAAATCTTATTTTGTGTCCTGCTGCAGGTCAATGGTGGCAGCAGATGATGGGACTCTGAAACGCCTGGAGAGCGGTGAGTGGTCGGAGACAAAGAGAATTTCAAGAATTTCCTCCTGATGTGTGTCTTCTCGGTTTGAAAATCCAGATCTTGAGGGTGGTATCCGAGTGAATTCTTCACTACTTAACTAAAACTAAAATCCCTTTGTGTTCTGGACTATTTCCAAAAATATCATCAGATATTTGCTCGCTTTTATGAATCCAAACGTCTCCCTCAGACCTCCTGTAGAGTGGGTCAGAAAAGAGCTCTGTAGACTTGAGGCAAATTCTGCTTTCTCACTGGCTTCAGCGCTTCCTTCCCTGACATTCTGTTTCCTCACTCCGACTCCAGTTTGAGATATGATTGAGTTGTTGCAAGTGTGCGCATGTGTGTGTGTGAGTGTGTATCCTGTGTTGCTTCTAATGTGAATGCACAGAGGCGCAGGCTGGGCTGTGTTAAAGGCAGCTGTTAGTGTCTGGGCAGGGGAGCAGTGGAGGGTTTCTGTGATAACCCCTGGAACCAGGGGGAGGGAGGAAGAGTGTTTATTTGGAGAGATTAGAGGAGTCAGGGTATGCTGCCCGATCCACAACCCTTTACACCCTCACTTTGAACACTTTCTCTGCTCCACTGTCAAATACTGATAAGGTGGGTTTCAAAATTCAAAATCCAAAACAAGTATTATGTTGGCGTTCATGCTAAATAAAAACTCAGAAACTGCCGGTAAACCCATTGTGTGGCTTTAAGACTGACTGTTACATAAGATGTAGGCCATGCTGCACTCCATCATATTATACTGTACTGATAAGGATATGAACAATGAGACAGCAACCACTCCGAAAGCACATAGCTGTGAAATAAGAAGGTAAAGGGCAAGCTAGAGTTGCTTAAGATTGGTCTCAGAAGCAGGGATGACAGAGGATTGGCCCTTGACCTTTTGATGAAAAACAGAGCTCCGCTCTCAGAAAACACAAGGAAATGAGGATTGGGCTGGGGGTGGGGGTTACTGACTAATTTGGTGGGGAAAAGAGGCTATCATGGGACTGATAAGAAAGCAGAGAGGCTCAGTTCAAAGGGTGAAATTAGTATTTTGATATGAAGTCTCATTTTTTTCATCCCGCTTTGTTTATTTGCTATTTCTTCACAGGGGTAGATAGATACTCCCTGGAGAGAAGAATGGCATTTAACAGTTGGTGCTGGGAAAATGATCAAAGAGTCCGCCGCATTAGTGCAGTGGGTAAAAAATGCAGTGTGGTTTTGTCGTTAACAATGCCACAGTGTGCTGTTTATATGCGTATGTCAATATCTGAGGGGGTTGGTAGAGGAAGAGCGGTCTTCCTGTCCTTGGAATCGGGATATCCGCTGCTGTGTCCACGTTCTATGATGAGATGTCCCTGCATCTGCAGTTTTGGCAACCTCATGTCCTCTAACCCTAGAGATTGAGATGGAAACAAATGGCAAAAATAGCAACCAGAAATACAAAAGCTCCAGTTTACACATATAAAAGGAAGCACGACAGTCTGATCGCATGTGCTGCCCTGAATATTGTTGCTATTTGCTGTTTTACAAATGGTTTAATGTTAAATCTGTTATGTTATTTTAGTTTACAACCTGGTTTGTATCATTGACAGTATATAAACTGTAGGCACAGCTGGATCATGTCATCTTGGCTACACTTTTACCTAAAAAAAGAAAAACAGTCAGAGATTTCATTAGTTTGATATTATTGTTATTCACATTATTTTCTGTTACTTTTGATAACAATGTTTCTTAACTAAATGGAGCAACTGCAGCCTGCAGCTTTGACAAGATGGTATCAGGGAAATATTGGAGGGGGGGAAAAAATGAGTATTGCTCTCTCCTCCCTCAACATCAACTCTGGAGGTAGCCTTAAGTAAAATTGTCCAGTGGAACCACCCTGTGGCCATCAGCTGCAGACTGTGACTAAAGAGCAGCTGCAACATTAACTTAAACTTTATTTCAAACATCACATACATACATGAAATTTGACTTCTGCATTTAACCCATCCTAAGCATTTAGGAACAGTGTTAAATGCAGCGGGTTCAGTGTCTCGCTCAAGGACACTTCGACATGCAGACAGGAGGGCCTGGGGATGGAACTGACAAACTTGTGGTTAAAGGATGACCCGCTCTACCCCGTGAGCAGCAGCTGCCCCTCGACATGTGAATGTTGTTGAACTATGATATCACAAAAGAACAAGGGTGTCATTAAAAAATGTCATAAAATTCATGGTATAGTGTGTCACAAAAAATGTCAAGAAAAGGTCTTCTATATCATAAAAAAGTCATATTATAGTACGTCAACAAAAGTGAAAAAAACTAAAAGTATAGAATATCTAAAAAAGATGAACAGGAGTATAGTATGTTGAAAAAAGTCATAAAAAGTCATAGTATATTATGTCAAAAAGTTATGAAAAAAATCATAGTACAGTGTGTTGAAAAAAATCCTAAAAGTCATGGTGTAGTATGACAAAAAAATCATTGTATTTTGAAAAAGTCATAAATTCATTGTATGGTATGTTGAAAAAAGTAAAAGAAAAAAAACCTCATAGTATAGTATGTTGAAAACATAAAAAAATAAAAAAAAAAAGTTATAGTATAGTACGTTGAAAAAGTCACAAAAAAAGTCATAGTATAGTTGTGAGGGAGCTTGAAAGCATCCCCCTCAGTAAGACGAAAAAAAAAAGACACGCCCATTGAATGTGTAAAGTTCAACAAAACAGACTGATGCAGGAAGTTCATGTTATTATATTGTGCTTTTATTTTGAAGAACTCTTCGAAGCACTCTCTCACTGAGGTCAACTTGCGGGGGCGTGTTTTCAGAGCGCACACCTGGCCAGTCACAGGACACCAGGTGACATCAATTAGCCAGGTAGCTAGGGAAGAGAGAGGGGAGTGGGTAGAGGGGTTCTTCAGTTTATTATTTCTTTTAGTTAATCTGTATTATGTAATCGTTTGTTGTTTGTATATGTAAATATTAAGGTTAAGTTGTAAATATATTAATTTAATTTATTGTGGGAGTGTTCCTGCCCTTCATCTTGGCATAGACAGCAGGTAAGCACTGTAGTTTGTCAGAGAGAGGGGATCAGGTTGAGTGTTACCTCAGCCACTGGCATCTGCTGCACCAGTTAAATTGTTTTGTCATCCATCTGCCTGCTATATCTGTACCTGTCGGTGAGATTTGCGGGATTTTTGTAACTTCTATCTGATCACAGGTAAAAGTCGGAGCTCTGGAAAAGTCCCAGTTTGTCTGTTGCTGCTCATTTCTCCACCACGCTTTCCACCTCAATCCTGCTGACTTTCATCCTGCAGGTAAGTGTTCACTACCTCAAAACCTTACACTAGTATGTTGAAAAATGTCACAGCATAGTATGTCTAAATATCATGGTATAGTATGTCGAAAAAAGGTCATAAAAGCTTTTAAAAAGTCATTGTATAGTATGTTGCAAAAAGTCATAGGCAAGGCAAGGCAAGGCAGCTTTATTTGTATAGCACATTTCAGCAACAGGGCAATTCAAAGTGCTTTACACAAACATTCAAGAACATTGTGACAAAGTACAAAAGAACATTAAGACATAATTAAAACAGTCATAAAAACATCAAGACGTTAAAGATTAGAAAATAAAAACAAGCTAAAAATTAAAGCTAGGATAGAAGCTAAAATAGAGTATAACATACAAGAGTAAAAGTTATAGTGCAGTATAATATAATTATTTGGTTTAATAAAAGGCTGCAGCAAACAAGAAAGTTTTAAGCTTTGATTTTTAAAAGAACTAAGAGTTGGAGCGGTCTTGCAGTTTTCTGGGAGCTTGTTCCAAATATTTGGTGCATAAAAACTGAACGCTGCTTCTGCATGTTTAGTTCCGACTCTGGGGACACTAAGCAGACCTGATCCAGATGACCTGAGAGGTCTGGATGGTTCAAAACATAGCAGGAGATCAGAAATGTATTTAGGCCCTAAACCATTTAGTGCTTTGTAAACCAGCAGGAGTATTTTGAAATCAATTCTCTGAGAGACAGGGAGCCAGTGTAGAGACCTCAGAACTGGACTGATATGATCCACTTTCTTGGTCTTAGTGAGGACCCTAGCAGCAGCGTTCTGAATCAGCTGCAGCTGTCTGATCGATTTTTTTAGGAAGACCAGTAAAGACGCCGTTACAGTAGTCAAGTCGGCTGAAGATAAATGCATGGACTAGTTTTTTCTAAATCCTGCTGAGACATCAGTCCTATAATTCTTGCTATATTCTTCAGGTGATAGTAGGCTGTCTTTGTAATTGTCTTAATATGGCTGTTAAGACTCAGGTCAGAGTCCATGAATACACCAAGATTTCTGGCTCAGTATGTCAAAATAGTCAAGACATCCTATATCAAAAGTCATGTTATATTGTGTCAAACTGTAGTAAAAAAAATTAAGTATAGAGTATATAAATACTTATAGTATCTCGTAAATTTTTTAAAAAGTCAGACCGCAGGTAAGCAGTGTAGTTTGTCAGACAGAGGGGATCAGGTTGAGTGTTACCTCAGCCACTGGCATCTGCTGCACCAGTTAAACTGTTTTGTCGTCCATCTGCCTGCTACCTGTCGGTGAGATTTGCGGGATTTTTGTAACTTCTATCTGATCACAGGTAAAAATTGGAACTCTGGAAAAGTCCCTGTTTGTCTGTTGCTGCTCATCTCTCCACCACGCTTTCCACCTCAATCCTGCTGACTTTCATCCTGCAGGTAAGTGTTCACTACCTCAAAACCTTACACTAGTATGTTGAAAAATGTCACAGAATAGTAGGTCTAAATATCATGGTATAGTATGTCGAAAAAAGGTCATAAAAGTTTTTAAAAAGTCATTGTATAGTATGTTGCAAAAAGTTATAGTACAGTATGTCAAAATAGTCAAGACATCATATATGAAAAGTCATGTTATATTGTGTCAAACAGTAGTAAAAAAAAAATTAAGTATAGAATATATAAATGCTTATAGTATCTCTATAAAAAATCATAATATAGTATGTTGAAAAATATCCCAAAAATCCATAGTATAGTATGTCAAAAAAAAGTCATTATAGTATGTTGAAAAAAGTCACAAAAAGTCATACAGTGGTGTTTTTTTCTAAAAAATAAAAAGAAGTCATAGTATAGTATGTCGAAAAAAAGTCATAGTATAGTTTGTCGAATTTTTTTTTAAAAATCATAGTATAGTATGTTGAAAAAATAAAAAAGTCATAGTATAGTATGTCGAAAAAAAGTCATATTATAGTATGTAGAAAAAAAAAACTCATAGTATAATATGTTGAAAAAAGTCACAGTATAAAAAGTCATAGTATGTAGAAAAGTTTAAAAAAAGGTAATAGTATCCTTTTGGGAACCGAGGAAAAAAAGTGTCTTCCAATTTAATTTCTTTTGTGATTTGCTTAATATTTAGGGTTAAAAGAAAATCTTACAATTTAGTCTTTTATAAATTTTATTTTTAATTTTACAGCATGTCCACTGTAGTGGACCACAGGACCATTTTAATGTGAAAAGTCAGCCGAATTTAGAAGATACAAAAATTAACAGAATATGGCTGTAGGGTGATATTAAACCAAAAATACATTCAACTTGATTGAAAAACTAAAAAATATATCATTCTGGATTCATGGTAACAAAATCTATAAATTATATTTACAGTAAATGTGTAATTCCATGTCATGTAACACCCATATTGCACACATGTTGCTATGTATCACTGACATGTATCAGTGATCATTGAGGTTTGAAGATTTCCCAAGTAGAAATGCAATTTGCCTCAAGAATGCGAAGTTTGCGCTTATGAATATAACAGGAGATCATAACACCGGAATTGTTCCAATGTTGCACTACTACCTGACTGTATTTAAAGCTGCAGTATGCGAGATTGGCACAAATATGATTTAAAAAAGTTATTTTTAGAAAACGGCCGCTATATCGTGACAGTAGTACATGAAACAGGTAACCTGAAAAAAATCATGTTCCTCTGTGTCCTACTGTGTCCTCCGGTGCGCCTAACGGCATCTGAAGGATTTCACTTACCGGAGGAAAACAAGGTCCGCTGTCCAGCTGCCGTCTATGAGAGCCGGCTGTCAATCACTCGCGAACTCCGACCAAACGGTCAAACTAGGCTGCGCTGATCAAATATGAATCAATATTCTGTTACTGTAATGCCTATTTCTCGCCTCAAATGTTCTCAGAATCATCTTGTAGTGTACTGTTTAGCTGTAAAATGAGAAAGTTTGTGATGCATTGTAAAATCTGTTGAAGGAAGCCAAGTTCTGGTCACATGACCGGAGCACAGCCAATAGGAACGCTCTCTCTCTCTGAAATGACCTGTAATTGATCAAAATCTGCCGTAACGGGATAGATTTTTCTAAAGCCTGAAAACAGAGCCATGATGAGGAGCAGAAGTCTAGTTTTCTCTCAGACCACTTGAATTACAATATGCTGAAAGGTTATTATGGAATTTTTGCCAAATTATGCCAAAAAATTATTGCCTACTGCCACTTTAAGTGATGGTTTGGGTATTTTGAAGTGGAGTTTTAGGAGGTATTCACCATAGTCAGTGTATTACCTGACGGTCGGCACGCCCCCAGTTGGGAGAAACAGACAGGAGTTACCGTCGGAAGCAAAGCAATGAACTGCCTGCTCGTTTTCATTCCCAGGGCGTCAACTACCGAGGCTTTGTCACAGCCGTCAGTGCCGGACGCACCGGGCTTTCCATTAACTACAATATACACCCATCCGCCGCAACAGTAAACGCTCAGGGAAAGTGTGCCGGAAAAATAGTATGTTGTAAAAATAAAAAGTCATAGTATCGTATGTTG